>OZ007556.1:120048049-121269429 GCA_963931855.1 Philhelius festivus | reverse complement strand
TTTAAACACCCTTTGAGAGACGAGAATATTTACAAGCTGAGGACGTACATATACATATGTATATATAATTTGGTATACATTGTTCACTGTTATACTAAAAATAAATTCCTAGGTACTCGTAATATTGATAAAAACGTTTTTGTTTTGTTTTGAAGACGAATAAAGAGCCACTAAGCCACTGGACCTATTTTCTTCAAACTCGATACTTAAGGATCCTTGGTGATTCCCTAGAACTCTCTCCCTTTAACTCTAAAACTAACGGTACCCCCCATACACCCGTAATGCATAATCTTATTTATCTCAAAAACGGCTCTAACGATTTTGATAACAAAAATTAGGTAGGTATAATATAATAGACATGGACTACATTTTGGTAAGAAAAATTTTTGGGGGGAATTGTTGTTAACAGTACCTGTCATAGAACGGTTTTTTTTTTTTTGATTTTCGAATTTCTCATCAATGGCTCTAAAGATTTTAACCAAAATTTTTATGCTGGAACTCCTTTGCATTTGAAAAACTATAATCTAAAATTTTTTCCGATAAAATAGTTTTTGGGTTTTTAAAAAAAATATACAATTTTTTTTTGAAAATTCAATTAGCTTTAAAATGTATTTTATTGAATACTAATTATTTGCATATCAATTTTTTTATAAAAAATTTAAAGAAAATTTAGTACACAAAATACATGTTTCAGTGTGTCTATATGTCTGTACCTCGCCCTACAGCCTAAACCACTGGACCTATGTTCTTCAATCCCGGTAGTTAAGGGTCTATCTCTATGGTCATTACCTAGAAGGGAAATTGAAATTTTTTAGCTCCAAAACTAACGGTATCTCCCATACACCCATTAAGCAAAATCTTATTTACATCGAAAAGGTCTCTAACGATTTTAATAAAAAAAAATTAAGTGTAATATTAAAGACATGGACTACATTTTGGTAAAAGAAAATTTTGGGGCAAAATGTTATTAATGGTACGTGCCATAGAACCGTTTTTTTGATTTTCGACTTTCTCATTAACGGCTCTAACGCCTATATTACCAAGCACTTAAAATTGGCATCCTAAATTTTGTTCTAGAAAAATTTGTTATATAAAAAATTACTTAAATAAAACGATTTTTAAACTTTATTTGCGTAAATTCATACTTTTCCGGAAATCAGACGGCAATTCCATCTCATTAAATCCATGTTTTATATTAATAAAATGTATGTATTTTAAATCCCAAAGTACTTCTACATAAGAGTAAGTTCGTGCGATTCAGTACAGTGCATTTTATTTTGTGATGTAAACAAAATGTTTGTTGTATCTACAAAAAATCTGTTTTTCAATATCACAAAGTTTTTGTTAATTTCTTTTGTCAATTTTGTCAAAAAATCGATGTAAGATTAACTGAATCTAACAAAAATTGCGTATTGTCAATACGCCCTCACAGATGATTCCATGTGAGATCGCAGAGACGAAACGCCAATTTTTGTGGCTATTTTGAAAGAAGAAACATTTTAAATAAATTTTGTGGATTCAACAAAAGAAATTTTTTAAATTGACAATTTTTTTTGTTGATTTAACAAAATAATTTTGTTAATCCGATTATGAAAAAAGAACACATTAACACTAACAAAAAAAATTGTTGATGCAAAAAAAGAATTGTTAATATGACAAATTAATTTTGTAAATTCTACGAAATTTTGTCATATTGACAAAATATTTTTGTTATTTCAACAAATCAATCTGTTACCTTAACAAAATAATTTTGTTACCTCAACAAATTTTTTTTAATTTTTATCAATTTGATAAACCGTTTTGTTGGACGTATATTGACAAAATTTTTATCAGCTCAACCTACATTTTTGTCATATACATATATGTACCTAGATTTTATTTTCAGTTTAAGCTAAGTGTACACGATTGGAAGATCTTACAATATTGTCAGACCTGACAATGTCTGACAATTATCTACCAATGAGCTGCCTAGTACCTATATCACAAGTAAAAAAAAACGATCATTTTACGTTCAAATTGACATTGATTTGACATTTTCGAAATCCAAAGGCAATTTTTCGTTCAAAGTTGTTTACATAATTATGTTTTAGTTGCCTTTTTGTATTTTGAGGCAATCCCGATTCGACGAGTATTGCATAAGTGGGCGTGTTTGATGGCAGCCTAAATATACACTTCATTGCCATAGCAGAGACAGCTGTTTATGATTGCATCAAACACTTTGAACTTTGAAGCTGGATCTACATGTCTGTTATTATTGCAGCTTTTGCTACATTTACTTTAATTTTAATGTGAACGCCAAGATTGAATCTATGTGAACATTTAATTACAAAAATAAAAAATAATATGCAACATGCCAATCGACAAACCACAACAAAAGAAATAGATATGAAATCTCATGTGACTTTTGACAGTTTGATCGTTACCTGAACTTCGCCACAGCAAAATACCTAGATCTACGAGTACTTCAGGGCGACTCCAGGTCTCAAAACACAGAATTTATTCACCAGGGTGAGTTCAGGTTTTTCAAAAAACGATTAAGTGCGACCCCAGGGTGACTTCAGGGCTCAACGAACAAATCTAGTATGACTGCTGAGATAAATATGTTTCGAATGACGGCAGGCAAACAGAAAACCTTCATATCAAAAATCTCATTTCGCAAAAAATAGAGAACGAAGAGCTCAGGTGATGTTATCGTGTTCATATAGGACAACTGTGCATCCGCTTGGATTCCCATCAAAAAGCGATACGTCAAAAGGCATACGACGCCCGCCGCCGTTTCGACACAATCGGGAAAAGTTAAGAAAGGCAGACCTTAAACTCAGCATACACAACTGCAACGACAGCCCCATTTAGACTTTCGTTCTTCATTCGCTGTACGTTGTTCGTTCTTCGCTCAACAACATACAACGAAGAAGCATTTACATTAATTTGGTTTTGTTTTTCAGTTCGTTCTTAACAACAAACACATTGTTGGCAGTGGCGGCACTATTAATAGTTGAAAAAAAAAGAAAAAAAAAAGATCCTGTTGGACGAATGGTTGGTTGCTGAAAAGGAAACATTTATAGCATACAAATCTTGTTTTATTTTCTAAACTAGCGCTAGAAGTGATTACGTGCTTTTTTGCATGTTCCTCTCATCGTAAATCTAAAGTATTATTATTCGTACTAGAAAGATAAAACCCATAGATAAAATATTTTATTTATTTACCTATAGGTACCCCAATTTATAAGCCTTCTGATGCTCCATTCACTAATAAAAAAAAACTTCAAAAATGTCCCTACAAGTTGCACGGCACTGCAAAAAAATGTTTATTTAAACAGTTTTTGCATTTAAACACAAGGGCGCAAAATTTTAAACAGTTCTCGTTTAAGGAATAAAACCGGCTCTACTTAACGCACTCGTTTAGCTTGGAGACTTTGTCTAACTTTTGCATAATTTTAAACACGTTAGTCAACTCTTCTAACTAATGTGAGTTTTATAGCAGAACCTTGGAGAATTTACGTTGAACATCCCTTAATTTGACAGATACATAACAAAAGCCAGCTGCACAAAACAAAAAAAAAAAAAAAAAAAAAAAAAAAACGAAAAGAGAAGAGAGGAGAGGAGAAGACAACTTAAAACCAAATAATTTTTCGCTGAAAAAAATACATTTTATTTGCTGCCTCGGTACAGATTTCGATTGGCTGTACTCGTCTCGGCATGCATACATAACATAATATAGATACATTTGTATGTATAGCTTTGTTGATAGTAGACGCGTAGAGAACTTAAATACAATTGTTTTAAATATGTAATATTCAGTGATTCAGTCAATTTACAAAGCACATCTTTTAAAAAATCGAATAAAACATCAGCAAACATTTTTACTTTGATTTTCTTTGGTATGAAATGACCATTGGCAATATGGATAAAGTATACTTTTAAAACATAAACTAGCTATTTGCTGCTGTTAAATTTAGACGAGCTCTTTTACGTTAAAGTATAGTTTATATCGTTTAAAATTAACAAAAAGTCGGTTCTCGTTTTATACATAATATTTAGATTAGAGTCGACTCCCATGCTAAAATAGATTTAGAGCAGGCTTTAAATGTTTAAAATTTTGCGCCAAGTTGTCCGGGTAACAACGAACACCGAAATTTCCGAGCTCCTTTGAATTTGTACGTTCTTCATTCGTTGTTAGTTCGTGGTTCGTTTTTATCATTTACATTCTCGTTGTTCCGCGTGCGAGCAACAACGAACAACGTACACAGAACACAACACCGAAAGTCTAAATACAGCTTAACTGAAACATGGAACTAATGTAAAAAAGACAAGTTGAAAGTTGTGCTTTTCTTGATCGGCATCATAATAGCTAAGATAAAAAAATAGGTATTCACGAATTTTACAAGACAAATTTATACAGCAAATGGAAGTACCTAACTTCTTTATTATTATTGGCAAGCGAACAAAATCTTGAAGGCAAATCAGAGAACTTATTTGCTAAGTGAAACGAAATGAAAAATTTTCAAACATAACTTTAGGAAACCTTTCTTTCTTTCTTACTGTTCAAACGAATTTCAAATTTTTCGGCATTAACTCTGTTATAACATACAAATACAAATTTATTTACATCCCCAAATATATAACAAATAGCTAGTACTAACATCTCTCCATCCTTTTTTTTTCTTTAGAATGTGGTGGACAATAACTGGCAACTTTGGAAACATCCTCCCAATCGATTGGTCCAAATCCTACACCCGTCAAATGCACATGCCAACTTTAAATTTGGCCGAAAATCGTCAACTGCAAAACACTACCATTCCCACCACTAATGGTGGAAACAATGGTATAGCAGCACAAACACCAAATGGCATTTTGGACGAATTGAATGACCTATCCAGCGAAGACGAAGCTGTTGCCAATGATCTTGATATGCATGCTCTGATATTGAATGGACTCAATCCAGAACAGGAAGAACCGATTAAAACTGTTGAAGAGGTTATCAAGGAAATTGATGATATAATGGATGAGGCCACACCTTCCGAGGATGACATATTAGAATCAGAAGTCATGGAGAAAGCAAAAGAGGTGCTGGGAGCACCATTGTACGCAGATAGTAAGTACATACATATTTTATACGATAGAATGTCATGTTTATGAGGGCGGGAATATGTGTTGGTGTGTTGAGTTATTTGCAGAATTTTCTTATGAAATTTTTCAAAAGTACAAAGATGAAAGAGGGTGGCTTTCTAATATTAGAACAAGAGCAAGGCGGCTGCTAAATACGAAGTGGTTAGCTTTATTGGATTTCCGCTTTCATCAGATCAATGCCCTCCATGTAGAATGTATACTTATTAGGTTTTAATAATCCAATTATTTTGAAGGCTTACTCGTATAAGAAGAATCGAAGTGCCTGGTATATTGTGCTGATAACCGAGGAGCTGTTAATCCTTTGTGTTGCATGTTTAGTGCTGCGTTGAGTTTTTATATTGAGTTTAGTATGCACTAGGGTAAGCATTTTTAATCACGGTTCGGTTAATTAAGTTTTTAATAACAAGGTGGAAAGAAAGATAGTAAGTTTGCGGTAGACTATATATAGCTAAAAATGTCATTTCAGGAAAATACAGTCTTCTGAGATGTTTTCATGCTCAAATACCTACAAAGTCATTCGCATTAAATACGATACAAGGGTAGCGATAGGTAGGTATAAAGAAACGGCGACCACTGACATTCTAACCCTGTGGCTCAATTAGCGCTGAAGTGCGACATTTTGATAACATATAACTCGTATAAACCTGTAGATGGAATTGATATGAAAAATTGTGGACATTCTCACGGAGTCATTCGGCTTCGAATTGAGTTCAAAAATAAGAAAGGATCTAGAAGTTTTTAATGCCTCTAATTGTGTGTTTGTTTTTTGCACAATCGTAAAAAATTGAACCACTCACTCAACCGGACCACCACACTCATCCGACAACATCTACACTGTTTCAAGCCAGGCAGCTTGTTGACTGGTGCTGAAACAGTATCCGATCCGATAGAGTGATCATTCGGCTCCCCGTAACGTAAACTTCGGTCAAAGCCCTTAGTCCGCTTCCTCGGGATCTAAGTAATCAAATGGAGGGCATGGCGTAGAAGCAACCGAAGTTCCACCTACATAGATCCATTTTGTTGTGCTCTAAATTTGACCAGAACAGGGTGTTTGCAGAGGAAATGTTTCCTTTTTCCGCTGGTCCACATAGATATGACAGTGAGTGTTGTGGGGAATGTTTAGGTTCACTGCATGCTCTCCTATTAGCCAGTGTCCTCTACAGGTCAGGTAGCATCGATCCCGGTTATAACTTGCCTGGTTCTGCTTATCAGACCAAGCGTTCGGGATTTATTATAGGTAGCCAAATCGTTCTAGATATAATACAGTTAGTTGAACTGCCCTATCATAGGTAGATTGATTTTTTCCGCAAGTGAGTTATGAAGGGCTGAACCTTGCCAGACCAGCTCGTCCGCCCGTTCATTCCCGTCAATGAAACAATGACCCGGAACCCAGTTAAGAGTGACATTGTGGTTAATATTGAGGCTAGCAAGCTTATTTTGGAGGATGATGTACTAGAATAACTGTCTGTGATAATAGTCGTATTACAGTTCTGGTTTGAATTTTTTTTGAGTAACTGGCATGCTTCCCTAATAGCCAGTGATTCAACTTAAAAAACACTAGTGAAGTCGAGTAGCCTAAACGACCTAGATATATTCAAAATCTCACAAAAGATTCCTGAACTAACACCACACTCCATCTTTGAGACATCAGTAAAGATAGTTGTGTCGAAGTCTTTCGTCACGACGTCATAACCCCAGTCCCATTTTGATGTAAACATTAACTTAAAATCTTTATTGATGCCCATTTTAAGGGAGCATTAGTCAGTGGGAGTCGAAAAAATCTCCATTGATATCAACTCCGTAATATTGCTTCGGCCATAAGGCTTGGTTATCCAAGAGTTCGATTCCTTTAGTTATTCTTTAAGACATCAGTTGGGCAAGATCTTAGAGCCCCTGTAGTGCCAACGCATGCAGTTCTTTGTACCTTCTTCAGTTTATACATGTTATATGGTAAGCGAGGGTTACCGTAAGCGAGGGTTACCATAAAATCGAAATATACATGAGGATCGGTGGCACAACGACTGTGTATGTCCACAAAATCATCTTAGATTGAAGACCCCACTTTTTACCAAAAGTTTAACTACAAGCATAGAAAGCTATGCGGGCCTTTTGAACCCTTGCTTCAATATTCAGTTTGCAGTAAAGTAAGGTTCTAGAATAACACTTAGATATTTTGCTCTGTAAGAGAGCAAAAGTGTTTGGCCGTTGAGTCAGGGTAGAGCGAGGGATGTATCATAGTTTTGGTACTAAATAGCATCAGTTCAGTTTTGCTTTGACTAACACTTAGTCCACAACTCCTGGCCAACTTTTCTTAGAGTCATTTCTATGATTTCACCTAACAGAGGAGTGAACTTACCAGACACAAATAGTACCAATTCATATGCATACGCAATCGCCCTTACTCCACATATTTACGGAAATTTTTTTCACGACTAAAAGCCATAAAACAGGTGACAGAACTTCGCCCTGTAGTGTTCTTCTATTAACGTGCTGGTCAAGTTTATATTACCTTCTGGTACTGAGCATGGATATATGTATTCCACTCTCTGATGTAGTCTCTACATCCAACTCCATGAGTGATTCCAGAATGGAAGTGGTAAGGACGTTGTTGAAAGTCCCTTCTACATCGAAGATGGGTCAATACAAGAAAGTCTTTTTTAGGGGGAGATCCATTCTCTTTCTTAAGACAGGGGATCAACTCTTACAATACACATTCTGCAAAAAAATGTCTTCTAATTTTTGAATTGAAATTGAAAATTACAAAAACACCATTTATTAACATAAATTTTTTTTTTGGGTATTTACGTAATATTTCTTTAGACCTTTTTATTTTTAAGCCTAGTACTCACCTAGCGTGAAATGAAAAATAAATACGTTCCAAATTACACGCGAAGAATAAAAATGAAAATAGAATAAACTTTTCCACGTGAATTTTTGATACTCACTTTGAATGAAAAAAAACACAATTATTTTTAAACTGATTCGTTCTTTCTGTTTATAAATTTTCAATTTTTTGTTTTGAAACAAAATATTCAAATCAACTGACAAATGTCACAGTTTTCCACGTTGCCTTAAACTTTTTCCTCATGGTTGTACATTGAGAAATGAAAATCATAACGTGGAAAAAGTTGTGGAACATATTTGTTTTTCCAATCCACATTTTAGTACTCACCTCTCGTTGCGGATTTCATGCCAGTGAACCAGCAGTCACTTTTATATGAAATTTTCATTTTCACTGTTCAATCGTGTAACTTAGCATGCTGATCTTGCATCAGTATCTGCATAACAAACAACAGCTTTGACAGATGTCACCAAATCAATATGGCCACCATAGGCAACCAAAATCTACCCGCGCTCTTTGTATGACACTGGAGCAATCATTCAAAAGAATTTTCTTAAGGCTGCTTATGTCAGATTTTCTACAATCGACACTTCTTGTCGAGTTTCAAGAAATCCATGGCTGAATATTTCAAGGAAAATAACATCGTTGAGTTCTAACAGGTTATACTTAAATAAGAACCTACATGAGCAGAATGGACATTAGCTCCTTGGACTTGTGTATGGGGTGTCAAGATAAAGAGGCAGAGGAGGGTTCATCTCACTTACTCTGTGAATGCCCCATTCCAGCCAGAACCCGAAATTCAGCCCTTGAACAATATTTGTTCGATAAATTGGGCGACACTGTCATACATAAAATAAAAAATTACTTAAAACTAAACAAATTATTGTTTTATTCCAACCCTTTACACCTCAGCCAAAATATCATTTTTTTTTATTTTAATTGTTTTAGATTTTCCCATGTATCATAAAATGTATGCGTTTTGGATGTAGTTATTAATGATTTTTTTTTTATTATTGTTTTGGTCATCAGGTAAAAATAAGAAAACTTTATGTTTATTACGCATTTTTGCAAAAAAATTGATCTCAAAGTCAAAAATTTGCTCGGGCAAGAAAAATTGAACACAATTTAAAATTGAATATCTGGCAACCCTAAAAATACATCAGCTCAATTTAAACGTAGTTTTAAAGGTTAGTATTTCTTCTTAAAAAAAGTCTAAAACGAGGTCCCTACCACTAATACTGACAGAGAAATTGACCTTAACATGGGTCAGGTCAGGGTACACCAAAGTTAGCCTTTTTTTAAATCGTCAAAAAGTGATGTCAAAGTTGAAAATCAGACTTTACTGTAGAACAATTTTTTTCTTAGAATATGTCCAAGAATCACATCCTAAAGTATGGCAAACGAATTACGGGACACCCTGTATATTGTCATATAAAAGTGGAAGCTTCCGGTATATTCGTCAAGTCAAATAGCTCATTCTGCCTTGTTCTTAGTTTTAATTTAACATTTTGCAGAAGTAATTAAACAAAATATTCCCAGCATCCAATGTGACAGCTGTCATATTTGCTTTTGATAAAACTTCCTAACATCATTCCTGTATAGCACCTTTCTATGTCCTCGACCACGGGCTTCTGTCAGTGTTACTTCCTTCTTAATCACACTTTATTTGATATAATTCTTTGCCTTTACAGAACTGCAATATCTATCAATATCTCAGCTCAATGAATTATACATGGAAATGGAAGTTCTTATTCAGGAATTCAGTGAAACACTCATTAACGAGCTGGCATTGCGCGATGAATTGGAATATGAGAAGGAATTGAAAAATACATTTATTTCATTATTATTGGCCGTACAAAACAAAAGAAGACAGTTTCATGTTGAAAAGAAGCGTGGAAAATCACAGGGTAAGTTCTTGTTTATAAATAAAGTAACTAATTATTATTCGTTAAATATTTTGTATTTTAGGTCAAGACCCCAAGTATCTCACAACTGTCATTCCTTATCACATGGAAAATGGAACTCCGAATAATCAAGCGTTACAGGTGTTGATAAAAAGTAAGTATAAATGCATGTATATTGAATGAACGGTTTTATTAAACTGTGAGCTTCATATTATTGCCTACTTCAAGCTTACCTTGGTTTTGAATTGTGCAAATTTTCGATTTGAAATTGTATGGTAAATAAGACGTATCGTATCTTTGTATATAAAACTTATATCAAGAAGACGAAAGATTGTGACGACATCTTAAGTATAGGGACAGTACTTGCTAGATTTGTCTCTGTTAAATTTAATAATAAAATGTTCTCTTTTGTACTACCTTTTTTTGTATCTTATCCTACTCTCCACTGTAAAATCTAGCGCAAATTTCAGCGCCACCACCAGGCTAGAGTTCGCAATACAAAGTCACGCTCCGTGATAATACTATAGGTTATATATACAAAGGTTGTATTTACAATTTTATCTCCTCTTGGCATAATGGATATAGTGCGTTGGACTTTCATTTCGGAGGTATGGCTTCCATCCCCAGCTGCGGCCACCTTGAAAAAAACAAATCAAACTTACGAAAAAACAAATCCTCCAAAAATATATCTTGTTAGAAACGTTCTTCTCATTTTAGACGTTTGGACTTGGCAGAAATTTGTAGGTCGCCTCCATTCCCGCCAAACAAAACGCACACAGATTCAGAACTTTTACGAGCTAATTTATTTCTTTTTCAAATCAATAACGACAAGTTTCAAAACTAATCTCATAATAATAATTCAATAGAAAACAAACGCTCTATAACGGTAATGATCTATTGTTAAATTGAGGCTCTACAAAAAAATATTTTTTTTTTTAATAAAAAGAGTTATAGTTCAACTATAATTACTAAGAAAAGGTCCCATTTTAAGTTAAAATAATTTGTGTAACCGTTTAGTGTGTTATATCTCATGGATTATTGGTTAGTTCATTCGAGTGTCACACTGCACTTTTTACGACCGATTCCTAGCATATGCGACCTTAACCACATAATTTTTTTTAGAGGTAATATATCTTTCGAGAAAATGACCAATACTCCAAGAGTATTTTTTGTTATCAAAAAGTGCCTCTCATCTTAGCCGTTCGGAATCGGCACACAGGAATGGTTAAATGCATTATTCATTATGCACATTCTATCTAAATTTTAATTTTGTATACAAAGGCCAAATTCTTAAACGCAAGATTTGCAAAGCAAAATACCTGCAAAGCAGATATAGCAAATCAAAAGAAGCATATGTAAGAGAATTGCGCAAGAAATGTTTGACATTTGAACAAATGCCTCTGCATTTGCGCAAGAAAGTAGCATCGATTGCATTTTGGGACACTCTGCTTAGCATAGATTTTTGTATTTGCATTTTGGAACTTTTGCTTAGCAGAATTTGCGCAAGATATGCATTTAGGAATTTGCCCAAATATTTGAAAAAATTGACATCTCCGGAAACAAAGGGTTAAGAAACTTAAAATACTAAACCATCAGCAGGTTCCGATCGCACGACAAAATTTAATTTATTTTTTAACTTTTAAACTTTGAAGGCATTTCTTGTACAAATTTCAATATTTTATAAAAATATATTAATTGCAAAAAAAATCATTGAAACCTTTTTTAAATTTTGTTGTAAAGTGATTGGAGATATTAAATTATTCTAGCAATTTACATCCGGTTAATTTTGACATTTGAACCGAGTCACCTGGCGAATGTTCGCTTATTAATATTATTATTATTATAATTTGCAAATGCTAAAAGGTCCCTACTTAAGTTTTACGGGTAATGATTTCGTCTGTTTTATTATTTGAATATGTAGTAAAATAATTTTTAAGTTATCAATCTAACATCAGAGTAATGCGCCATATGCCCAATGATTGTTATTATTTCGTGTCTGTTATTTTTTTTTTCTGAAGTATATAAATTTATTATTTTTAATATATAAATTTTATTTTATTATTAACATATCATAAATATTCTTTTGCTTAACAGTACTGAAAGCGATCAACGAAGATAGTCCAACTGTACCAACATTACTTACAGATTATATCCTGAAAGTCCTGTGCCCAACATAGGTCGAGGCTAAAAAATTCTCGCTTAAACAAGCATTAATTAATTTCAAAAGAAAAAATAAGAAATTAAATAGATTAGTTAACACTTTTATTTATTAAGTAAAATAAATTTCATAAAAATATGCAAAAGCAAATATATATTATGCAACACCACTCTGCAGTTTTAAAATAAATTTATTCAGATAACATAAATATACAAAAAGGAAAATTATATTATTGATCTAGATAAAATAAAAAATGCACCGTGTCTATGAAAAAAAAATATATATTGTCCACAAATATCGATTTTGTATTTAAAAAGATAATTTTAAACTGCCTAAAAATGAGAGAAAAAAGCAATTTATAAATTACCATAAAATATTTGTAACTTTTATTTAAATTTTAATCTGAATGTTAAAATTAAATTATATAATTTTATCCATGTAAATTGGACTTAAACTTGGAATTCGACAGAACCGACGTTTCACTATTATTTCAAATATCTTCAATGTGGGCGAGATTGTTTCTTCTTAGGCTTTTAAATTAAAAAAAATAGGTGACACCTAAGTGTTCAGGTGTGTTTCAAAAACAACTCAGAACACGCTTGGTTCAGAGGATGTTCAGAGCATGCTCGAAATGCTCGGACTCTGTTCAGAGCTCTATGCTGAACTAAAAAAGAAAAACGCTTTTTGGTACTCAACGATTAGAAGAAATCATCTTTCGCGATATTGTAGATAAGTGAAAAATTCTGTGATGGTTTTTCGAATACATATAATTAAATGCAGTTGTGAAACTTCTATCGGAATTCTCAACAGACACAAAAAAGATTTGCCACTGTTTTTATAGATTTTTTTTCAATATTTGTATTTTATTATTCTAGTATGTGTGGTGTGTACATTTCTTATTAGAATTAAATATAAAAAAGTTTTGTATCTATTTATGTATTTGAAATATTTAAATTTTAAATTTGCCATCAATAAATTATTGAAAAATACATATAAAATATTGTATACAAATAATTTTATTTTAATACTCAAAACTCTTAGCTTTAAATGTAATTTTATTTTATTTATACTTTTAAGTTATTTCTTTCTATTCTGTGGTATAATTTTAAATCTTAATTGCATATATTAAATTTAACAAAAAATATAAAAATCTGCGCACATTTGCAAGTAAAAGTGATTTTTTACATTTATCTACTTCACTTTCATACTCTTCTCCTGACTATTGAAATGATTCGATCGGGTTCAACAATATTTAGATATTTAGTCACAGAACAAATTTATGCTTTCTAATAAGCAAGTTTTCGACTTAATTATCATTTGAAGAATACAAACATAAAAAGTAATCATTTTGAATCGATCCATTTCACTTTAAAAATGAAATTCAAACAAATAAGAGCGATTGCAGCTTCTTTTAATTAGAAAAATATCCAATTCAATGTTTAATAAAACAGAAATAAAATAAATACAAAATACAATGTAAGTGCTTCAAACAAAAAAAACTCTCATATTCTTTTATTTCAAATCAAATTTAAAGTTGACGAAAAACACACATATTTAAATGAAATATGTGTGTTAGCTTATTTGTATTAAAAAACAACTAATGATAAATGTTTATGGGAAAAATAAATATATTTATGCAATATTATTACAAAATGCAAAAAAAAAGTTCAATAAATCCTACACAAATAAAGAGTAAAATATTTAATAGACACAAAATAATAGATACTTAGTGTAAGCTAAATTGAAGAATATATTACAATCTGAAGTTATGAAAAGTATCTCAAAACGTTTTTAAACAAAAGTGCTGAGCTAGAAAATGTCTACATATTATATGTATTTAAGTAGAAATTAATACAAAGTCAATGGTATTAACTCTAAATATTATAAAAACACAAATATGATTGTAAGTGTGTTTTTTTCCCCAATAATTATAAATATTTTAGTTGTGTTAATTATCTTTTATTTTAAGAAAAGAATGATGAATGTAAAATTATATAATACAAGTACATAATATATATACTGAAGATTTGCATTTTAAAATGATAAACGAATCCATAAAATAAAAAAATAATTCAATTCAAAATAGCTTGAAATAAAATATTTAAAAACATATAGGAAACGGTTTTGTTTTTGAAGGCGCCAATAGCATAATATCACACGTAAACCAAATTTATTCAACTTTATTTTGACAAAACCATTTACTTTTTAAACGTATTTTGGTGGAAATTTTATTTGCAAAAAGAGTGGTATTGGGGAATTAAAAAGGGGCAAGCAAGAAAGTAGGGGGAGTTCTTAACAGAGGGTTATCTCACTGGACCAAGGTAACACATTCCAAATAATTTAGAAGAAACATTTGCAGGAGTCACAACCTCTTGTGAGGTGACTGACTATTCCTTCTGAGGATTGTTGTGACTCGATACTGTTTTTCGTATTCTCCGAAAATCCTCAAAATAAAACTTACGAAGAAACTTACCATAGCAAAGGTAAATTTCGTAGTCTTTATTCCATTTTAATTTAAAAGGTACACAAAAATCAAAAGACTATTCAAAATTTGTTTCAGAAAATATATCAAATGCCGAATCATCATGATCATCGGCTCGACAACCGGGTTCCGGGCCTGGCCTCTTTCAACAAGTCTCTCCACCTATCCCGGTCTCTAGCCGACGCACGCCATTCAGTTGCGCACCCCAAGGCTCCGGGCGTCCTGTTCTACGCCATCTCTCCAGCTCAAGCGTGGTCTACCACGCTGTCGTCTACCATAGAATGTACCACAAAGAACTTTCCGAGCAGGTTCCTCTTCGCTCATGCGAGCTAGGTGCCCTGCCCACCGGAGTCTACCGAGCTTAATTTTGTCACGATATCTACTTCTAGGTAGATTGCGTACAGTTCATGATTGTACCGTCTCCGGAATCGTCCTTCCTCACATATGGGGCCAACAATTCTCCTTAAGACCAAATGCCGAATAGAAATATCAAAACTCAAACAATTTTCGAGATATGTGACCTGGAGGGAGATCATAATTTCGATTGTTTTTGTGATTCTCACAAGTTGTGAATGTTGGTGGGAATAAGAAAAAGTCACAAAATCAATTTCATCTCTTGCTGTAATTTGTGAGGTATGTTGGGGAGAAAATTTCAATTTTAAAACTCAATACCTATTTACTTTTGTTTTCGTAATACGTTCGACGGACAACAAACTGAAGCTGGCTATACACATTTTCCATATTGGTCCAGATAAAAATCCAGTTAACCCATTCTTAATTTTTATTCGGCCCTATTGAGGTAATCGTCGGAGCGGAATTCTCTCCGATTTCCTACGAATCGGAGACATTTTGCTTCATGGTATTTCTCCGATCAGCTGATCGGAAATTCTGTCCGACGAAATTCAACGCATGCCATTTCTGTGCGATGAAGCACTTCTAATGGTCTTATTTCTGACACATACAAACAAAATTTTCTCCGAGGTTTTCTTTTTAGAGAAATAGTTAATTAAAATGTAAGTAATAAAGAAATTAACTTTATTTGCGTTAACTTGTGTTACCTATTTATAATAGACTTTTTTTCTTAGGCAGAACGAAAAAACAAGTTTACAACAATATGAGCAGATAACACCAAAAGGACACCAGAAATTGTATGTACAGTCATCGGCATAATTATTTTGACAGTACTGTGAACAGTCTGAGTGAAAAATTGGTAACGGTAAATGTCATGTTGTTATGGCTTGTTAATGAGTTGAAATATATAACCATGCTTATTTTGACATTCTCATGAATAGTCTATTCGTTAGAATGATTCTATTCCTTCGAATGAACTTTCTTAATGTTGAGATTCGAACGAATAACATTCATTTGCGAAAGAAAGCATAAAATGAACTTCAAAAAAGATTCATTTTCATTATCATCTGTTTGACATTTACTATACAGTCGACTCCCTCTAAGTCGAACTCCCTCTAAGCCGAAGTTCCCTCTAACTCGAACTTTTTAGCCGTATTTTTGCATACCCTCAATTTTCCATACAAAAGCTATCCTCTAAGTCGAACTCCCTCTAAGTCGAAGTTCCTTCTAACTCGAACACATTCTCTTGATTATTGACCTATTTTCTTTCCCTCTAAGTCGAATTTTATTCTTCTGCCGAAAAAAAATCAAAAAAAAATCTCAAATCGCAACTCGTTATTGTTTGTAATTCTTATTAAAAGCACACACTCGAACTCTTTGATTCTCTATGTTGCATCGCCTGCGCCGTCATGTCAGTGTGCTGCGCTGCTATACCTGCAGTTTACGATATTATCAAACACAAAAATCTCTTCCTAAAAAAGATTCATAAAAAAAATTGCAAGGCAATAAAAAAGTATTTGTTGGTTGGATCCATTCCATTCCAACTTCAAAATATTTTGTGCTTTATTTGAAAGCAGTAAAACAACAGATCTCAGAGGTCGTCGGAAAAGCTAAAGCTTCTGGTTATAGGGAAAAGCAAAAATCCTCGTTGTTTCAATGAAATTAAAACTTTGGCGGCGGACTAGCAAACCATCGCATCGTTCTTGTATGACATCAGACCTTTTCACAAGTTGGCTTTTGAAACTTGATTCTAAATTTGGAAGATCAAAGCGCAAAGTATTATTCATTATCGATAACTGCCCAGCTCACCCACAACAAGTTAAGGATTAATTAAAGTTTATAAACCTTGAGTATTTCCCCACCATGACCTAAATAGTTCAGCCGATGGACATGGGTATAATACAAAATTTGAAAGTACACTATAATCGCGCGCCGTCTTCTCACCAAGGGTTTAGGAAACCAAAAAAGAGCAATATAAAATATCACTTCTCGATTGTGTGCGCGAAATCCTAAAGGCATGGGGACGTTACTCCATTGACAATTGAAAATTGTTTCAAAAAGGCCGAATTTAAGTCTGAGACGTGGGATGACGAAGTTGATATTCCGCTTAACTTACTTAGATGTAACAACGAAGACACCCAAGAAATCGAGATAATCTGGGAAAGGCTAACAGAAGCTCATTATAATGTTAAAGGCGTACATTGAATGGACTATGTTGAAGTCGATGACAGCATCGTAGCCACTGAAATACCTGATAACGAGTTAATTTCGGAAGCAGATGCTGATGAAGCTGAAATAATTGACTTTGAAATACCACAAAAAAATTAAATTGAAAATTCAATTGGTACATTGCAATCTGCAATTGAAATGAAAGAAGAAATTCAAAATTGCTTATTTTAAATAGAATCTTTTTTTAAAAAGGCGATCACTGATGACACGGCGACTGTGATGTCTAAAATTACAATTTTTTTTTAAATAATTAAGTTGAAAAAAAAATATTTTTTTATAATACATAATTATAGATTAATGAGCGATAAAAGCAAGAAGCTTAGGTTTATTTATTTATTTTACTTGTTATTTAACTCAATAAATCATAAAAAAAAAACTCTCTAACTCGAATTTTTCTAAAACTCCCTCTAACTCGAACTAGTTTTGATATCCCGTGTAAGTTCGACTTACAGGGAGTCGACTGTATTTCTATTTGAATTAGTATGACCGTTTTACATTTTTTTTGTTTCTAAACATTTTATAGATGTTGGATAAAGAATCAAGAAACAAAATAAATAATACACTTTTTCATTAGATATAAAGTAAAGTTTAACCATAAAGAACTACGTATTCATTACATTTTGTGTGTCAACTCAGCTGTTTTGAAACTATTCTTAAAAAAAAAATATTTGTTCATGACGCGTTCTAAATTTTTATTTTTTTTCGTATACACTTGGTCACACTAAAATATCAAAAACAAAAGAGAAGTGTTTGTGAAATGTCAAAACCAAAAGGTGAAATCTTTGTTTATTTGTAATCGTTTTGTTTATTGTTTAATAATTTAAATTTCTTGGATAAAAACATAAAATAATTAGGCCTATTCGGCGAGATCTTTTATTCTTCTATTCTGTTATTCTGCTATGAATTTCCATACAAATGTTTGAGCTGTCAACAAATCTTTTATGAATTTTAATTTTGGTATTCAGCACGCTAAAATCTGTTATAAAATCTGCTAAGAAAACTTTTATGAACTGTCAAACGTTCGAACATAGAAAAACTCTTTTACGAATAGCATTTTTGGTATTCAGCATGCCAAAATCTGTTATGAAATCTCTTAAAAAACATAAAAAAATAAAAGACAAACTTCTGTGACTTTTATCATAAAAGATTTCAATAAGTACACAGTATTGTTCCATTGTATGGATACCAATAGTGTGTAAGGCTAGGCGCGCACATTCAATTTTTAGTTTCGCAACTGCTTGGTTCGAGCAACTTAAAGTTTGTGTTTTGATACAAACTTAGCGATTGCCTAAAATGAATTCGCTATTTTGTGTAACATATAATTATATGCACCTGCGCGGACATTCAACTAAATAGTTCATCTGTTTTCTATAATAAGCAACCAAACAGTTTTGTGCAACTAAAAATTGAATATGCGCGCGCCTAGCCAAAGAGTTTACTTTTTTGTTCGTCATCCATTTTAATTATATCAGATGAAATATACAGCTGATTTTCATAACAGATTTACAGCCCGATTCTCCCCAAAGTCACTGATGCCTCACAAGTCACAAGAAGAGGTGAAAATGATTTTGTGACTTTTTCGAATTCTGCCGCTCAGTCACAACTTGTGAGAGTCACAAAAACAATCGAAACTGTGATCTCCTTCAGAGCAGGTCACAACTCATAAATTTTTAAAGTTTCTTGGATTGAAATTCAGTAAGAAAATTTTCTAGATTTGTGAATAATTGTGGGTACACAAAAACGGAACTGGACTTTGTTCTAGTGAATATTTTTGCTGATCTTTCCCACAAAAAAGAAAAGTAATATTATTATATAAACAAAAATTTCTTTAAGAAACTAATCGTATCTAGAAGTTTACAGCGTCGACGGCTTTAAGAATATTGAGAGATACAAATGAACGATTGTTTTTTTCTGAAAATGTTATATTTATTGTTTAATTTTTTTATTGTTTAAAAATTATGTTACCTTGCGTTTTGTAATTTCTTCGTTTGGAATAATCAGCTGTTCAAATAATGACACTTAAAAATCTCACCATGCTGTGGTGAGTTTTGTTGTGAGTTTTCTTGTGACGATTAGGGGGAGAATACCAAAATGTTATCGAATCATAACAATCCTCACAAGAAATAGTCACAAGGGCTTGTGACTTGTGACTCCTCACAAGGGGGAGAATCGGGCTGTTAGTTCAGTTTCATAACAGATCTCCTTTTCGAAGTAGCATAACAGACTTTTATAAAAGTTCGAACCTCTGAATACCAATCATAAAAGATCTTTTAAGGTGGAAATCTTTTATGATTCATAACAGAAAATCTATAGCAGAATAACAGATGTGGCAGAATAGGCCTAAATAAATAAAAATATGGCATTTGTGTTGTTTATAAATTAAGATGGTGTTGAAGAAGTGCAGAGGAGAAGGATAGTGGATGCTTTCTTTCTTTCCGTATCAACGCGGATGGTAAAAAAAACCCTTTGCTACCTCCGGGTTTTCTTCCATTATTTTGATTAATTTTTCCTTTTGTTCGCGGTTTGTCCAGTTGGAAATTGGAATGCGACCTTTAAACATAAAACAACAACAAAATTAATAAAAGTAATTTATTTTCCATGAAATGATTAAAAACTTACATGGTTTGTTGCTTACTCGACAGAAAAATTCAAACGACACAAAAATGACATTTAATTCTATTCTTTCGAATGTCAAAATTGAATTAGCTTTCGCAAATGAATGAACTTTCTATGGATTGGGTGAACTTTCGATTTGTTCGATTAACATTCTAATCGCCGAGTCTCAAAATTAAGTTTCAACTAATTCGACTCACTTTCGAACGAAAGAGAATGTCAAAATAAGCACCAACATTTCTTATTTATTGACAGTATAATATAAATCATTTGAATCGTGTCTTTCGAGAGTACGCACCAATTTGTACTAACAGTGTTCGTTTTTTATAGGCATAAGTATTTTGACTAGAAGTCTAGGTTGAATTTGGTAAAATTTTTTTGTTTTTTTTTTTTTTTTTATAAAAATTTTATGATTTAATTTATTTTGAACTTCTCTTAAAAGAATATGGGTAAAAAATCAGAGTTAAACGTAGAAACTAGAGCAACTATCGTGGCAAGGTATAACAGTGGTGAAAAGGTAAAACAAATTTGTGCGAAGTTTAATTTATCGAGGCAAACAGTTCATTACCAGATAAACAAGCATACAAAAACAAAATCTGTGCAAAATTTGAGGCGTACGGGAAGAAAAAGAAAAACTACACCAAAAGATTGTAGAAAGCTTCTGCGTGAATTTGTTAAAAACCCTGCACTAACACCAAAAGCTCTGGAGTTACAAATGAAGAGATATACCCAAAATCCCGTTAGTGAAAGAACAATACGTAGGCGTCTTGTTGAATCCAATTTTGGAACGTATTCCGTAAGAAAAATACCCTATATTGCCTCTAGAAACAAGGAAAAACGTTTACAATTTGCAAAAAAATATCTCCATAAGCCCCTGAGCTTCTGGAATAGAGTTTTATGGACTGATGAGAGTTCATTTGAGTTTCATGGCTCCCATAAAAAAAAATGTGTTCGATTGCCAAAAGAACAACGTAAGAAAAAAGTTCCAGTTTTGCAAACAGTGAGTCACGATGGAGGTTCAAATATGTTTTGGGGTTGTGTATCTTCAAGTGGTCAGGGAAACTTAGTCCCAATTGATGGAACAATAAACCAACATAAGTATTTGACCGTATTGAATGAGTACGCATTTCCAGCTGGTGACAGACTTATTGGGGAGTCGTTCATTTTTCAGCAGGATAATGCGCCATGCCACAAGAGCCGAATGATAACGACATCGAAGTAGAAGCACTTGACTGGCCACCACAAAGTCCTGGTTTAAATATCATCGAGAATGTGTGGGCGAATGTAAAGGGAAAAAGGAGTTTTTCTTTCAACCGAACCAGAGAAGACACGATTTTGGAAGTAAGAAGGCTTTGGGAGGAAGTTCCTGTAGAAATGCTTCAGAAACTTGTAGAATCCGTGCCAAAACGTCTGCAAATTAAAGTTCATTGAATACAATCCACTTGTTTGTTTTAAGGAAGAATCTTTCGCTTTCTTTTGTTTTTCATGTTTTATCTGAAAACCAAAAAATGTTTTCAGATAAAACATGAAAAACAAAAGAAAGCGAAAGGTTCTTCCTTAAAACAAACAAGTGGACTGTATTCAATGAACTTTAATTTGCGAAAACGTCTGCAAAAAGTTATAGCAGCTAAGGGAGGATAAACATTTTATTAATAAGTGCTAATTTTATTTTTATTTTGTAAAGATATTTTTTTAGTAAGCATAAAATGAATTGTCAAAATAATTATGCCTTAAGGCAAAGTGAATTTTTTGTGTTATTTAAAAATCCAATAAATTATCCAAAGAAAAAAAATCTAAATATTTTTAAAAATTGACCTAACAACGATCTCCCATTTTCAATTTCATTGATTTATATCTGAAACTCGAAATATATAAATTTTTCATTTGTCAAAATAATTATGCCTATGACTGTATGCCTCACATGCAGGGTGCGATTTATTTTGCAGGTCGATGTTTTTTTTCTCAATAACTTAAATGTATGAAATGTAATAGCGGTTAAGTGGGCGCCTCTAGCCGTGGCTCGAAGGCGAGCTCCTTTAAGCACATTTTGCATAATAATTGTGTAGACTTCTGCTGGAGAGGTGTTCTTGATCGCTGGTACAGCCACTGCGTAAGCTTTACCATTGCTCCTATTGTTCTGGAATCTTCCTTAGAAGATGGGAAACCGTATTTGGCCAGCCTGTTCCTAAAAAAGGCGACCCTTCCTCCTTACTTCTACTTACATATACGTTTCTTCTTTCCAAGGTCATGGAATATAGCTGTAAATCATCAGCTCAAGAAATATCTCGAAGATCGAAACTTTTTAATGACCGGCAGTACGGCTTTCGCAGCAATCGTTCCACAGGTGATCTGTGCCATATCTTATAGAAGAGTGGAACAGATCTTAAAATTGTTTTAGTGAAAGTAAGATTATTGCGCCTGATATTTCTATGGCATTTGAAAGAGTTTGGCATCAGGCTCTCTTATCGAAAATGGGCGCGTTTGTTATTAACGAACCCCTTTTTCCTTGGAATATCGTAGAAATTAGCTTATAGATCGTTCATGTTTTATTGAACGGTTTCAAGTCGATTTTGTCTCCGACTCTCTTCTTCATTTTTATAACGATCTCTTCTCTGAATCCACTTCATTGTTTTGCCCATAGAGGAAATATATTACCTAGAGTCACGACTTCGGGGGTTTGCTCTCTTTAACCCTACAAGCTGAATTGAGAGGAAAAAACCCACAGTCCAAAGATGTGTTAGTTGCCCCATGCATTTTAAATGGGAACAAACACAGCTTTGTTCAAATTTTGTGGGTTTTTGCTCAATGCGCAAAAAGGTTGAATAAGTGCGTTTGAATATTCAAAAAAGGAATCCGTTAAATTCAAAAATTTTAAAATACAAATATTTTTGTATTAATTTCGCTTTTTTTATCTCTTTATCTATAAAAACTGTATTAGATATTAATTTTATTGCTTTTCGGATACAAATTCCTTAATATTTATGTATATTTCTGTTAAAAACTAAAAAAATCCAAGCAAAAGTAGAAGCGCACCCTAGAAATTCAATGCGTATAGTGCTGAACACTTACCACGGAATACCGACATTTTAGCCCAAGGTGAATATTTTGACAAGTAAACAAATCGATAAAAAAACAAATGTCATAAAAACAAAACCCGAGAAACCCAGCAAAAACAATTGTTAAATTTCGGAGGCAAGTTTGTTTTAATAAATTCCCAGGATAGCCCTTCGAAGTATATCAATTTTAAATTTGTTAAAAACAAAAAACAATGTTTTTCTTAAAAGTATAAGTAATACCGGATTAAAATCAATTGCAATTCCTTACAGTACAGAAGTTACAGTGCACGCTACTCTAATGGCTCTCAATAAACAAAAAGTAAGCAAAGCCATGAAAGCCTATTATCTACAACGGGCTCAAGAGCACGATCAATTCATGAAAACGCAACACATTGAGTATGAAATCTGTAAAAGACATTTGGCCAATATGATGGGAGAAGATCGTGAAACATTCACTCAAGAGGACGTTGATGATGCCATTTTTCGGGAATTTATGATAAATTCGCCAGACCCGCTATGAAAAGTCCCGATCAAGTGTTTCCAGCACGGAAAGCGGCTGAATTCGATGAAACTGGACGTCCTTTCCACAGCATGTTCTACAGTGGCAGGCCTAACTTTTTTAAATTGCTATATGTAAGTTTGCAGTGAACAATAACTGAAAGACAGAAAAATTATTTTGCATTAATTTAAGGACATTGTTGAAGAAACCAACAAGTTGAACGACTTGGAGGAAAGAATGCTGCGTCGCGGTACAAAGGCAGATGCTGACCAGAAAGTGTAAGTATCTCAAAATGTTCATTTTTAGGTTCGATCCATAAGGCAGATTTTTCAGTTCGGAAACGTCTTGCATTCTCTAGTGGGAGCAATAGTGCACAAGAGTGCATCAGGTATGTAGTTCTTTCCAAAGTCTAAAATAAGAAATAATAAGAAATTTGCCATAACTTGCAAATATCGAGATCCACGACGTTTTGAAGGCGGCCTTCTTCGTGCAAGAAGTACCGTGTTCTTATCGCGTCTGGTAGGCAGAAGGCTGTCTGGAAAACGTCTTGGGCCTCGATATTTTCAATCAGAGGGCTTAACTCTACATTTTGGCAAAGTTGATATCATAATTATTTAGACTTGCAAGGAACTGCATATATGATGTACTATTATGCACTTCCACTTGAGCAAGCAAGGCGTTCGCATTTGTAAATAACTACTAAGGGCCTATCTAATTATGCTAATTATTTTTTGTTATCAATCACATCCAAAAATTGCTGTGGGCTCTCGGTCTATTAGAAGAAGACTTAGACACCAAAATGGATCATAATATGCATCTACGAGTATTTTCATTAAATGATGTAATTTCACTTCCCAATGATTTTCTCCACTTAGTTTTACTTTTGGTGGTAGTTTATTCCAAAAAAGTTTCACGCTTTGATGAAGAGTTAACATAATGCTACGCTGCTGTTATAGAATCGTTAAGATTTTGGGGTCTAGCTGCTTTTGAAAATTTGTTTTGGAGTATATCATGCTCCTTGAATTTTCTAGTTCTAGATTTTACTTCCGACATATACAAGGTACTATATAGGAAGTTATGAGTTCGTAAACAAAATCGAACCCGAGATTTTGATCAAAGTTGACATTGCTATGATAGAGAACACGAAAAAAGTGGGTGTTGCAATTCTGTTTGTCTGTTTGGTCGACTACAGCCTTTAAACTAGAGAGCATAGAGAGCGTTTTTTTTTTTAATTTTCACCCCCAAACGTTTTTTTCTTTTTTGATACATTTTTTTTCTTTCGATTAATTTTTACGATTTATTATTCAATACAGACATTTTTAAAATAAAATATTGCTGACTGTACCTAGCATGAATGAACGAATGAATTATGTATTAGGGGTATTGCATGAGTGGACAACAATTTCCTAGTATGTGGTACAGTGTTTCCTCATGCATGTTGCAGAATCTACATGTGGTACTGCTTACCACAAGTAAACCTAGGTGTCTTCTAATTTTTTAGTGTCAAGTTGGGATATCTGTTTTTATTTTCAGAATATTTCTACTTAAGTTTATGCAGTGAAACGTTCCTAGTTGTAGTTACCCAGTAATAGTTTCACCTGCCTTAGCTTTGGGAGTTATTTCTAATTCTTGGATCCACTTGCCTCCTTTTCTTGTTTAATTTGGTTTTGATAACATTTTCTCCTATTCCGCAATAGGACTCTGGCACTATTAAAGGGGTCGATGGCTTGTTTAGCCTGTTCGTGCACTCCCACACTAATTTAGAGCTGATGGAATATGAGTTCAGCGCCTTGAGTGCAGCTTGGCTATCTGACATGATGGCAATGTTCTTGTTACGATAGTTCCTTTCGAGATTTCGATCCACGCATTTCCTTATGGCGGTTACCTCCGCTTGGAAAATGCATGGAAAGTTTGGTTCTAGGCCCAAAAATTCATACACCAGTCCCTTCGCTTGTTATCGATCCATCAGTGTACCTCTTGATGGTATTTGTTTCGAGGGTGTAGTTTATTTCTTCTCGTACCCAATACCTACCATAGAACTATTTTTTCGAATTTTGAAATTCTTATATCGTCATAACGGATTTTAATGAAATTTTTTTTTATCGAGAAGCTTCTAAAAATTTGAAAAATTTGCTGCGGCTAAGAATCGAACTCCAGACCTGCCGCATGATAGTTCAACCCACTAACCATTGTGCCAAGAGGTACCATTAACATTAACTTTTTGTCCATTTTTATCGAAAAAAAAAAACAATTCTCGTTTAGAAAATTTAGCACGAGTAATAAAGTACACAAATACGACTTCAAGTAAATCGAATACGAGATTCGGAATAACGATAAAATATGAATAGTCGTATGCGATGTTTTGCGTTTCCCAATATTAGTACAAGTGAAGTCGAATGTACGACTCCTGAAATACTAACATACGACTTTAGTCGAATACGAGTCATAAATACGAGTTTCAGAATATAGGTGATTGTTTTTTTAAGCTTCTCGTACGCAACGTATACGACTTGAAGAATAATGATTTTGATACGAAACGAGTTCGAATTCGACTACGAGTACGAGACAAAATACGACTTGTGGAATATGGGTGATTAGTACAAGTGAAGTCGAATGTAAGACTCCTGGAATACCAACATACGACTATAGTCGAATACGAGTCATAAATACGAGTTTCAGAATATGGGTGACTATAATTTTGTATTTTAATATAAATACATTCATAAACTTTTTTTATGATCTGTCAATGTGAATATCTAATGTTATGGTGTAGTTTTTAGGAAAATTGAAGAGGATATAGTTGGAGATGTACATGATAATGAGGGGAGAAAATCGAGAAGGGCAAAGTATTCCACATTCTAGTAGTGCGGCTTAAGAAAGAACCTATATATTTGACAGTAAGTCCGAAATTAGGCTCCAGGGTAAACTGATGTGTATTCATAGCTAGACGAGTATTACGGCCGGAGTGTTTGAAGCGAGGAATGCAACTGGCTATTTCATTTGAGTATTTATTTGACAGGAAACATTACGACGGATGCTTATGAGAGACAAAGTTTCCGTAATTAATCTGTCTCCTATAAGTTTTATAGCTATGTTCTGGATTCTATTCGCCAGATTCAAATGAGTAATGTGGGCACTAGCCCAGATATTAGAGTTGTGCTAAAGTTTTGGGCGGATTTATGCCTTATATATGGTAGCCAGATCAGAGAGGGAAACAAATTTCAGTAACATACATATCAACAAAAGAAAGCTTTTCGGTTTCTTTAATATTTTGCTTGGCCGACAGAAGACAGTTTCGTTTTTTCGAAGTGTTAAACTCCACACGGTTTTTAATTCCCCATTGTGTAATATTGTCGCAATCAGAATCTAATGTGCTTAGCATACGCTGCCATTTCAGTTCCACGATCGAAGAGTAGTGTTGTGAGTCTGGAAGCGAATATGAAAAGCTGAGGGTGTTGTCGTCAACGAAACAATGAAGTGCATTAGATGTTTTAGACGAAAGATAATTGACATAAATATGAAAGGTGTTGCTCACAAAATGGAGCCTTGGGGCACACCAGTATTTATTTTTTGACTATCAGAACTAAAACCGTCCAAAACAACGTGAACTGAACGGTCCGAGAGGTAATTTCGTATCCAACGAAGGAGCAATTCATCGATACCAAATGCACGCATTTTCGATAAGAGAGCTTCGTGCCAAACTGTATCAAATGCTTATGAAATATCAAGGACTATAACCTTTGTTTCACCAAAATGATGAAAGATTGGTGCCACTTTTCGGTAAGATATGCATTCAGATCACTAGTGCACCTATTCCTAGGAAAGCCGTACTGACGGTCGTTAAAGAGCTTTCTTTCTTCGAGATATTAGTAGGGACGTTAGTGCAATTGGTCGTTAATTGGAGGAAAGAGCCCCGAAGAGTAAGACAGATGGAAAAGCTTACGCAATGGTAAAGTTGAGATGTAGTTCATACCAGCGGATTTGTGTATTTCAAGGAATTTAAAAACTCTTGCGACAGTCAGGGGGAGTCATAACACTATGTAGCAAAGTTGAATTTGCAGCAAACTACGCTGCAAGCAGATTTGCTTTTTCTTGCGAGCTGACGAAAGGAGTATTATTGTGAACGAGTGGAACCGATGATTTAGAAGTGCTTTTAATACTCTTGGGGCATTGTAGTATTTTTTTATGTAGATTTTGGTCATGTAATAACTTTGTTCTTCAAAGAAGACCATTACGGGTATTCCTGGCTTGCCTGTACTTTTTTCGGTTTTCATCAGTTCAGTTTGCCTTGTAGCATCGGAAGTTTAACTCCCAACTTTTTTTACTTATATCTTTTTGTCCATAGGTAAGTTATGCATTCGTAAAAAAAATCAATCTCAAGATTTTGATCAGACATATTACGATGATAGGAAACGGAAAAGTGCATCTCGCAATTCTGTCTTCCTGTTCGACTAAAGCCTAAACGGCTCGGCTGATTTTCTTTAAACTTGGTAGATAGCATTTTCAAATTTTTACCCGACAAGACCATTAATGACGGTACCTGAATTTTTTTTTTTAAACTTCCACTGATATTTTTTTTAATCAAACATTTTCATTTATTAGAGGCTTCCACTTTATTAAAAACGGTAAAGCTGAATTCGGTCAATTTCTTGACGCATAAGCTCTTTAGAAGTTTGAATAATATTGTACTGTGTATTCAAAGTTAAAAAAAAAATAATTTTTTTTTGAAAATTACGGCCTTAAAGTGGTCTTAAAAAAAAGAAAAAAGAGCAATTCGATTTCATTCTGAATTGTTTAAGGATATCTGCATTTTATAAGTACATATACAATTTTCTTAAGTTTTCAAATTTAGAATTGAAGACCAAGAAAATAATTTGATTTTGTTAATATTATTCCAATTTTTTATTTACATCTGATAGCAGCATCCAATGAAGCAGATATGTATGATATGGAATGTATGTCGCCGCTATATGCCACCCCTCCACACTTACCCAGCAGCGAGCTGAGTTCACCCGGACAATTGCCGTCGATAAATGCTTTCGAAGAAATCGGCGGTGCAACTAGTGGTACTAATCATTCAACAAATGCAGGAGGCGGAAGCAAAGCATGCTCCACAGACAACCATTTCGCACGAGACACTCATATGCGAATAATTTTGAGAAAGCTTAAAGAAAAGTGTGAAAAAGTATAATTGAACGTTAGTTTATTTAATTACAAATCGTTTGGGATATAGTTTTGTTAATAAAACTCATTGTGCTGGCGATTTTTTTACTTTATAGTAAAATCAATTCGGTGCGTTGTATGTAACAGAATTGCCGTCTGCCATAATGCCATCAAAGAAAGTTTTCACCAGTTCTTCAATCAATATCGCCTCGCAGAGCCAGGCTGCATCCAATCTGCAAGCCGTGTCCACGGCCCAGCTGCCCAACACCACCACCATCAAGACGATAACGTCGACTGCAGGTCTTCCGCAACACCATCAGCAGCAGCAGCACCAACAACAGCAGCAGCACCAACAACAGCAGCAGCAGAACTCTCAAACAGTAGGTGCCACCCAAACTTTGGTAATCAAAAATCACAACCCGGGGCCTGTTTCACAAATCATACATCACATACATTACATACATCATTACAATAAATTGATTATCATACATTACATCAAATTACAGAATCTCATTGGAAATATTCCAGTCGATTACAATGTTGTATGACAGTGGTCATACAACAATTCTGTGAAACAGAAATGATACATCAAACCTGTCAAAATCATACATTGTATGTAATGTATGATTTGTGAAATAGGCCCCCGATGGTATTCGCATCCAAGGACCACTTCAAACTAGTGGTCCGCAGTTGGTATAACACATTGCGTCCTTTACCTCCACCGAAAGAGCCGCATTGGGCGGTCAGGCACTTCCACAAACTGCTGGCGCCAAGCCCACAGTAGCTGAAGACGATGATGGTAAGTTCGAATGTCACTGTTCTTACCAATTGGCATCTAAATCTAAAAATCTCTGTTTACCCAATATAGACGTAGATCTATTCGGATCAGACGACGAAGAAGAAGACGCCGAAGCAGCCTACTCTGCCAAGAAATCAAAGAAACCCGCCCTCATTGCCAAATCGTCCATCCTGGTCGACGTGAAGCCTTGGGATGACGAGACCGACATGAAAGAAATGGAAAAGTGTGTCCGCACCATCGAGATGGACGGTCTGTTATGGGGTGCCTCCAAACTCCTTCCAGTCAACAAGTTGCAAATCATGTGCGTCATTAAAGATGACAAAGTTTCAATTGACTTGTTGTAAGAAAAGATGCAAGAGTTCGAGGACTTTGTCCAATCTGTTGATATCGTAGCTTTCAACAAGATCTAAACACAAAAATCTGCCAACATCATCAAATTAGATCTTGAATCAACTTAATTGTTTATTCTTGAACTTCAAGTTCAATTCAGTTGAAAAAAAAAACGCCTTGATTAAAAAAAATACTATTTTATACTCAAGAATGTTTTGTTTCCTTTTTTAATTTTCTTCCATTTTAAATTGGCCTTCCAACTTGATAGTTTAACAAAATTTTGTTTAACTAGATGTCCGCCGGAATATAACCTAAAATTCCAGCCAAGTTAGTGCTGAAGTTTTGATACAATAACTCGGTTAAACCTGTGAGTGGAAGTGATGTTGGGATTATGGAAATATGTTCTAGGAATCATTGGATTGGATTCAAAATAGGATCAATCCAGCAAATGCTGTCGGAAATTCTTGAAAATAATAAATAAACCAAGTTTGCATTCTGAACTAGTTGCTTCATGTTTATGATTGAAACGGTTTCGAGTGTTGATTTTAATCCTCTAAGTGGTTCTGAAAACCAATTTTAATTTTAACAAAAACGTCGAAAAATTTGCATATGAGGACCGTTTTCACAATTTCAATATGAATATGAAAATGTTGAAACGTGCCTCATACGAAAATTTTTCGAAGTTTTTGTTATAATTAAAATTGGTTTTCAGAACCACTTAGAGGACTCAAGACACCACTCGGAACCGTTTTAATCAACCGAATGAAGCAAATAGTTTAGAATTTACAGCTTGGTTTATCGATCATTTTCGAAAATTTCATATGATTTTTCATGAAATTCTCGAAAATGTTAGATAAACCATGTTCTCATTTCTGAACTAGTTGCTTCATTTAGATGATTAAAACGGTTCCGAGTGTTGATTCAAGTCTTCTAAGTGGTTCTGAAAACAAATTTCAATTTTAACAAAAACTTCGAAAAATTTTCATATGAGAAACGTTTTCACAAATTCAATACAAATATGAAAATTTTAAAACGTCTTTTGTATGAAATTTTTTCGAATTTCTTGTCTGATTAAAAAATGGTTCTTAGAACCACCTAGAGGACTTAAATCAACACTCGAAACCGTTTAAATCATCCGAATGGAGCAAGTAGTTTGGAAATGACAGGATGGTTTATCTACCATTTTCAAGAATTTCATGAAAAATTATATCATTTTCTTAAAAGTGATCAATAAATCATGTCGACATTTCCGAACTACTTGCTTCATTTGGATGGTTGAAACGGTTTTGAGTGTTGTATTTAATCCTCTAGGTGATTTAAAAAAACTAATTTTAAATTTAACAAAAACTTCGAAAAATTTTCATATCGGGAACGTTTTAACAAGTTCAATATGAATATGCAAATGTTTAAACGTCTCTGGCATGAACTTTTTTCGATATTCTTATCAGATTTAAAAACGGTTTTCACAATCACCTAGAGGACTTCAATCCAAACGGTTTCGAGTATTGATTTAAGTCCTCTAGATGCTTGTGAAAACTATTTTGAAATCTGATAAGAATATTAAAAAAATCCATACCAAAGACGTTTCAACATTTTCATATTTATATTGAAATTGTTAAAACGTCCTCCATATGAAATTTTTTTCAAGTTCTTGTTACAATTAAAATTTCGTTTTCATAACCACTTAGAGGATTAAAATCAATACCTAAAACCGTTTCAATCATCAAAATGAAGCAACTAGTTCAGAAACTACATCATGGTTTATCTACCATTTCAAGAATTTCATGAAAAATCATGATATTTTCGAATCTGATCGATGCACTATGTTGTCATTTGCTGCCTTTGTTTGAAATAGCTGACTTGTACGCAGCATATACTTACACCAAATCCATTCATTCAAGTTTCAATTAGGATAGCTAAATTAAAATTAGATTTAAAATCAATTGATCAACAGTTCTCAATTTTCTTATTTTAGAAAATCGTTTGGAACGATAGATGTCATTAACAGGAGGGACAAGCGTTTAAGTGTCTTTAAGTGCATTTATTTTTCTTAGAAGTGTGTGTGCTTTTCATAAGCACTAGTATTCTCTTAAAGAGATCTTTTTGTATTATAAAATTATTTATGTGATACGTGTGATGTTCTACACAGAATGATAGAAGGTCCAAAACTAGAGCCAACAACTGCGCCGTTTGAATGTCTTCGTTTTGTGGTCTATCACCAATGGTATATTCATTAAAAGTGGAGCTGTCGATAAAGACAATAATTAAGTTTCTTGTATAAACCAAATAAAAATTAGTATACCAATTAAGGTTTGAATACTTGCTTGTAAAAGAAATTTAGGAAGTCCCATTTCTAGGTGAGCATGTTTTCTTTGGTTCGGAATCAGTCAACATTTGTTCTCTAGCTATATTAAGTAGCATTCATCCCTGCAGAAAAACAAAAAAAGATGCATTTAATACTATTATATTTGTATTATTTCGCAACACTTACCCCGTCCGTCCTGCTCACTTTTTGCAATGTGTAATTGCGAACAACCAATGTCGAAAACTCGACAATTGCAGTCAAAATATCAATAGAAGCTGATTTTGTCTTCTGATCGGCCATTATCAAAGTTATTTACAGTACCTGAAGAATTCCTAAGCACGTTAGGGTTTTGTAGAACGAAGATTGGTTCGATCCAAATAGGCCAACACTTGTACCGCCAGTTCACGTGGCAGAAGAGAAATAAAGTCTCTCTCTATCTTGCTTTCTTGACGATTTCTTCTTCGGAACTAAGGCATACTATTGGCTGTGTATGTTTGGATAAACGTGACAGGGAATGACTGGATGAGGTATTGAACGAATGCTTCAATAGACTTTCATTTGAATTGGGATTCGATAGAATTTCAACAAGCTTTTTGGCTGGATTATCATGGAGTGTTGTTCGTAGATTTAGCGGCGATGAAGATGAATCCGTGACTGCTGATGAGGCTGATTCCGGACCAGGATTACGTGCTTCTGGATCGTGTTGTTGTTGTACTTTTTGTTGACCACTTGTCGTTGAACTATCTGGCTGATCTTTATTTTCGGTTGTATCCTCATGACTATCAACTTCTCCATTTGTAATCGTGGTGCTTTCTGGATGATTTAGGCTGGTGGTAAGATTTATTTTGGGAGTTGATTTAGTTGATCTGCTTTTGTGATGCCCGCTGTTGGTCGGTGTTGTTGAATGGTCTTTGTAATTGCACTTAATGTCTGACTACTCGCTGTTGGTTTTTTGCGTTTTGCGCATTTTGTTGAACTAATTATAATTTAAGTTATTAACATAAGCCTAAGTATAAAAACAATTAATTTTTATCACGAATATTTATAATCGGTCTACTTACAATTTTAAAAAATTTGTTTTGAGAACTGTCATTTTGATATTCACAAAAAAAAACAAAACTTCAAATTTTGAGCTACTGACTTCATTTTGTATTTTAATCCACCATTCACACGTATTCACGGATAGGGAATTTAAGAGAGTTTTCTCTTACTCACCTCAAAAAAAATTTGAGGGTGTTTCAGGCAAGAGGGGTACCGGTCGTGACTCTAGGTAATATATTTCCTCTATGGTTTTGCCGACGACTTTACTTTCAGCTTTTCCTACTCGTTCTAAAATTCACGTCCGTGGAATTGCAACGGTATCATATCGGTTAGCTTATTAAACTCCGATCTTTACAGCATTGTTAATTGGGGTATACAAAATTGTGTGAATTTTAATGCTTCGAAAAATCAATACTGTCGGTTGCCGTTGAAGCAAAATTTAACCCTTATGCCATTGTCCTTGAATGGCACTTGCACCGAAGAAACTGGAAAGCTCTCAGTACTTAGTATGTGTGTAAATGATGATCTTCGTTCGAATAACCACATTTTCGAGACAGCCAAAAAAGTTGCTAAATGCTTAGGTTTCCTTTATAGATGTAAGAAATGTTTCACCGCTTCTGATCTGGCTACAATTTATAAGGCGTATAAAGCGTTAAAACTGATAGGAAACAGAGGTATCATGGAGTCATTCCCATCTATTGAACACCTTCGGAATGTTTCATGTATTTCCCATTTGTATCGCTTCTTTCACAAGCAATGTTCACTCGAAGTAGCCAGTTGCATTCCTCCTCTTAATCAGTTCACCCGTGATACCCGTTTCGGGAGGAATGCACATCAGTTCACCCTCGAGCCTATTTTTGGTCTTACCGTCAAATATAGAGATTCGTTTTTTAGTCGGCACGGTTTTCCCTTGCCATTTCAATTTGCGAACATTCAAAAACAATGTTTATCGACATCTCCTTTCCCCCCCTCCTCTAATTTTTCTTCGCCCGTACTGTGCTTAACATTATAAGGATTTAAGAGACATAATTGGTAACTTTGCACAGTACGTGAACACACCTGTTAGTAGTATTAATGTTACGAATATTATTGTTACACGCTTGTATGTTCTAAATTAAGAATAGCTGATAGCGTACGTTTAAAACAATTATGTATTAAATCAATTGATATTTTTCAGTATGAAATTCGGGCATCTATAGACCTTGCACAAATCATGGAATTAAACAGCTTACTTGTCCAATTTAAATATCTGTTGTCATTGTCACGCTCTGATTTATCTGAAACAGAAATTTTTTTTTCACGATTACAATACTAATCACATGGAGTAAGTATGTAAGGAATAAATAGATAAGCATCACACAGACCTCAAATATTACAAAACAAACAGAAATCGTCTAATTCGTGGTGCCTCGTCTTAGCAACTTCTCATTTTCTTAATTATAGAAAGGTTAAATTGTTCTTCTTATCAGTAGCTTTTATATTGCAGCATTTATTAATCGTCGCTAAAATTTAGACAGACACGGTTTGAAAAAAAATCTTATGAATACAAAAGAAAAAGTTTTATTAGCCTATTCGGGTGGGCTGGACACAAGTTGTATTTTAAAATGGTTACAGGAAAAAGGGTTTGAAGTTATCTGCTTTATGGCAGATGTCGGACAGGAAGAAGATTTTGAAGCGGCTAAAAATAAAGCTTTAAAATGTGGAGCTAAAGACGTAAGTAAATTCCAAACCTTTTCGTAGTTCAACTTATTTTTATTTTGAATAATATTTTAATAGGTCATTATTGAAGATGTGAAAGAAGATTTCGTAGAGAACTACATTTGGCCATCCATTCAAATGGGACTTATTTATGAAGAACGTTATTTATTAGGTACATCATTGGCACGGCCATGTATTTCAGTGGCACTGGTCGAAGCTGCTAAGTCTAGAGGGGCAAAATACATTGCTCATGGAGCTACTGGGAAAGGCAATGACCAAGTCCGCTTTGAAATGTGCGCGTATGCCCTATATCCTGAAGTTAAAGTTAATTAATGAAACTTCTATATTTTTTAGTTGTAATTAACTTAAAAAACTCTTTACAGATAATTGCTCCATGGAGAGATAGTGAATTCTGTAAGCGTTTTCAAGGGAGACTGGATTTAATAAAATATGCAGATGAGAATGATATACCAGTGAGTGCAAAGCCCACTGCACCATGGAGTACGGACGCAAACATCATGCACATAAGTTATGAATCAGGAATTTTGGAAGATCCTTACCAAATGGCTCCTGATGGTCTTTACGAAATGACCAAAGATCCAAAGGGGGCGCCATCAAAACCCTATCAGGTGAAAATATATTTCAAAAATGGTCTTCCCGTAAGTACGGAGGATATGCAAACTGCGAAAACTTACAAAAAGCCTCTAGAAATTCTGAAATTCCTCAATGCAATCGGCGGATTGTATGGAATCGGACGCATCGATATTGTGGAAAATAGATTCGTGGGCTTAAAATCACGAGGAGTATATGAAACTCCTGGCGGAACGATTCTTTTTTCAGCACACCAAGACTTGGAGGTATTTTGCTTAGACAGAGAAATTTTTCGTACCAAGACATTTCTAAGGGACTCCATGGCGGTCTATGTGTACAATGGATTTTGGTTTAGTCCAGAAGCAGTTTTTACAAGAAAATGTCTTGAATTAGCTCAAGAGCATGTTAATGGAGAAGTTATAATGGAACTTCTGCCTGGATATTGCAAACCATTGGCTCGAAAGTCATCGCAGCAACTTTACAACCAAGAGTTGGTTTCAATGGACGTTCATGGAGGGTTTGTACCAGCTGATGCAACTGGATTCATAAGAATTAATTCAGTAAGATCAACTGAGTATGCGAAAGCATATGGAAAATACAAATATTAATTTTCAATTAGTTGAATAAATTTTTGTAGGTGATCTTGAATGTGTTTAGATTTTATTGAACAGTTTATGAACCAATAACTCTTAATGAGAACAGTAGTGTCGTATCTTAACCACAAATTGCAATAGTCGTAATTAAAAACTTTAAAGTAAAATTAAACTTATTATAATAATATATTATTATAATAATTATGTATTAAACCTTCTGAATGGAACTATGTACATAGTTTTATATATTCAAAGATTTTCTCTCTAAATGTATGAAAAATTGAAATTTATGTGAGTTACGTATAGCTATTGATTTCAAGATGCTAGATATCCTGGCTTACATCAATAGCATTGATCATCACAATTATGCTATACTTCCAAGGATTTTTGATATCCTGAACTCAAATTTCACTTTAAAATTGCTTTGTCACTTCATCACTTCAGGTAGTCGAGATATTATAACGTAAAAAATTAAGAAAATAGTTATTTTGTTTTATACATACAGTGAATCACAAAAGTAAGTAAGCACCTCTTAGTTTAAAGATTATTTCCTTCAAACAATCTATAGTAATGTTAAAAAAAATAATATTTTGGTCTGTAATTGATATGTATTTCGAACTAAAAAATATCATTTCAAATAAAAATTTAAAGAAAACTTAAGAAATATTCGATTTAAGCTAAAAAAATTAACAAATTTATATGACAAAAGTAAGAAAGCAGTTCAAATAAACCTTGAATTCATTACAGTTATTTTGTAAATCTTATCCATTTAGTACTTTGTTGGATATCCTTTGGCTTTTATAACTGCTTTCATACGTTGAGGCATTGGGTGATATGCATAAAAGATAGTAAATGCTTTTACTTGAGAATTTCTAAGTAATTACTTTTTTTGATATGCATAAAAATGCAGTAAATGCTGAAAATAAAGTATTTACTTGAGGCCACAGTACTTACTTTTTTCGGATGAACTTTTTCAGTAAATACTTTATTCCGTATGCATAAAAAGTAGCAAGTACTTTTTTTCTGTAGGAATTACTTCTTTTTTTCAAAGTCAAGGGATAGCAACATGAAAATTTAAAAGTACATACTTTTTTTGATTTAAACACATAACTATGCACCTTCGAAACCATAAAAACTTACAGTCTTAACTCTATTCTTAAAGGATTCACGTCGCTGATATAAATTAAAATTAAGTTACTGCTGACTGTACTGAAATGGCGAAATTTGTACGCGTTAGTTCACAAAAAGTCTATAAAAGTCGAAGATCGGGTTCAGAATCAAATTTTAAACAACTCTATCGTTTTGAGAGGGAAAACGTAGATTGGTTGAGTGAATACTTCATTGGTAAGTCATTGCAAAATCGTAATTTGTAGTTTTAAAACTTGTCATACCCTTACTATTTGCAGCCTTTTGTTAGTTCGCGGAAATGGTGTAAAACTTTCTATTTTCTTATACGCCTGTTAACTTAAAAATATAATCTATAATTTTACAAGAAGCAAACACTTATGAAAACTGTTATATATGTATATTGCGATACTATACCAATAGGCTTCCGTTAGTTAAAGGAGTTAGTGGTTTTTAGTTACTGGCGAAGTTTTAAAACTTGCCGTTAGTCGCCAAGTTTATATAGAGTCTTATGTTGAACAAATGGTTCATGTATATAATACTTTTTAAGGAGCTCAAACTGAAACAAGAGGAGGGGCAATCACTCATCAAGAAAAGATGCGAATTTTTTTACGATACGTTGGAGATCCTGGATTTCAAGTTGGCGTTGGTGAAGAATAGGCGTTCATCAGAGTACTGTATCCAGAACAGTTAATTTTGTTGCAAAATTAATAAAAGACAAAGCTTCTCATTGGATAAAATTTCCATTGAGCTATGAAGAACAGCTGGGAGCAAAAAATGATTGGCTAAGCAAATACAGGTTCCCATTATGCATAGGAGCCTTGGACTGTACTCACGTGGAAATATTACAACCTAGATTTCATTCGGAAGAATACATTAACCGAAAAGGATAGATATGCTTCCATCAATATCCAGGCAACTTGTAACAGATGTTTACAAAACAACAAGAAGGGCAACAGTAATTTAATATAGGGATTAAACGGTTAATCTGGCAAAAAACTATTTGCTTACTAACCCGATAAGAAAAAAAAGTATTTACTATCAATTTCCGATGAATTCTAGTATTTACTTGGATGAATTTAGTATATACTGAAAGTATTTGCCAGTTAGTAAGTACTAAACTTTATGCATATGGACCAAAACGCGGACTGTTACGTTACATTCATACGCATATTTCAATACAAATTTACCTGAAAATATATGAAACTGAATACTTTTTCAATATCTATTATTTTTTTCTCAAAATAGACTTCCTAACTAACATTTTCTATTAATTTAAAAATCAGTGAGGCCTGTCATTTAAACGCTAAAAATGTTTTAGCAGGACTGTTACGTTACATGAATTTGGAAGTAGATTTTGAGGTTACATTACATTATTGAATAAGTCTGCTCTTTTAGTGTACTATTTCAAACGTGAGGTACGAGGTTTCTGAGATTAAGAAAGGAAGTAGCAAATAAAATATTAATTACACTAAATACTGTATTTTTAGATTCAGTGGAAAGAAAAATGTTGGGACTGTTACGTTACATGAAAAGACTGTTACGTTACACGTGCGATCTTGGCTCTTTTAAGAGTTAAAGTCAGCATCGAAAATGGCTTAAATTGTATTTTTTTTAGAGTTATTTGGTTTTCTTATCGTTAGACATTAAAAAAGGGTAACTTATGTAACATACGAATTAAATAAAAAAACTTTATTTTTCATTATAGGTAAGTAGGTACATATCGAAATTGTGCCGATCCATTAATCCACTAACTTACTTTAAGTATTTCCACTTATATATAATAATACTTATAATAATATTTTACTTTATTTAGGATAAATTCATCAATCATTCATTGTAATAATTTATTAAGTTTGTTTATCGAATTTAAACAAACTTTTAGTATAAATAGTGCTTTGTAAATAAATATAAATCAATTCTAATTTGGAATTCAACAACTTCTCAAACTTTTCCGTCCTTTTTAAACTATTTACATACATAAATATACAGCCTTATCATCGTATCTTTATGATCGTAAGGTTTATTTCCTTCATGGTAGGTATCTGTTTCGTAACGGAAAAAACCGACTTTTACTAACGCGTGTATTTAACGTAAACGCCAATAAATTAATAAAGTGTTGATTCGAATCATGAATAGTGCAGCAGTGTTATTGGAAGCGGAAAGATATGAATAAAGAAAATTAAATAAAGAAAAAAGAATATTCTTAAGAAATATATCAAATATTTTCTAACTCAGATACAGCGTAATTATAAATTATAAAAGTTTATTCGTTTTTAATTTTTCTTTGGAAAATTTTCCACTTATAATTTGCTGTCGGAGAAATCGGAAATCAAATATCTTCATGTCGCATGTATTCACCATGCGTTGCTGACATTTTGACATTTCATCGGCATACAACGCAAGGATTTGACATTTTCAACGCACACAAATTTTATTTTCGTAGATTTTTCCGATTGCCCTATCGGAACGGCTACAATCATACAAAATTCGTACATTTCGTAGAAATCGGAGAAAATTACGTTCCGATCGGGTACGATGATAAGGCTCACAGTTTTTGTTCTTTTGGGTCTTACTAAGCTTTCCCTAAACATTAGAAGTATGATTGAGGTTATGAAATCAACTTAGTTACAATTTTTTAATTCGAAACGAAAAAAGACTGTTACGTTACAAACAGTTTTCTGTTCTAAACAACGGCATTATTTAGTACATGACAGAATTATTATTTTATTTTTAAAATAGACTAAAACTACTCGGAGAAAATATGGTTTTATTAATATGTTGATATAATAGAAGCTGGAAAAATAAACTTTTAAGGTTCTTGGACTGTTACGTTACATCAAATATTGCGGTGGGTTTCTTTGTTATTTTAAATGCTGATTTCAATTTGTTTTTCCAAATATTTAAGCCCTTTACTTTCAACAAAACTTACTTAATGTGACCAAAACGGATAACTTAAAAAACTCATTTTGAATTAATAAAACTTACCATTTTGTTTCGGTTTGTATTTTAATTTTTTTTTTAATTTCAAGGAATCAAAGAAAAACGTGTTTATCGCGAAATAAGTAACGAATATCTCTTTGAAATTTATGTTACTCGTTACTTTGGGATGTATAAAAAATAAAAATGGCGAAAAGCCAGCGAAATTTTAAATATTTTTGTTTTCTTTGTGGTTTCGTTTTTCGCGTTTTGGTCCATATGGAATGAAGTAAATACTTTAAATTTAATCATTTGCTTTAAGTTATAGTATTTACTATTATCTTTTACTTGTAGTAAATACTTCAATTTTATGCATATCACCCATTGAGTTAACCAAATTTTGTGTAACGTTTTGTCCAATTTTAGACCATTCATCCTGAAGAACACGCTTTAAATCATCTTTCGTCCTGATTTCATGTTTTCTTACTTGTCGGTCAAGATGTTCCCATAAATGTTCAATGAAATTTAAGTCTGGCGACTGTGGTGGTGATTTGAGCTGGATTCGGACTTTATAAAGCAGCCATTCTTTGACAACATGTGAGGTATGTTTAGAATCATTGTCTTGCTGGAAGCTGGAAGACAAATGACCTGCCAATACCCAGCTTATTGGCACTTTTCTGAAGGTTCTTCTTTAAAATGTTCAAATAGTCGTACCTATTCATCAAAGAATCTATAAACACTAAATTGCCGACACCAGATGCTGCCATGCACCCCCACACCATAACGTTTCCACTTCCGAGCTTCACGGTTCCTGACATGTTCGATGATTCAAGCTCTGTGTTTTTTTTTCTCCAAACTTTTCCACGTCCATCTGAGCCGTGGATATTAAATTAGCTTTAATTGGAGAGTACAACTGTGTTCCAAAATTCTGCTTGCTTATATTCATGGGTTTTTGCAAAGAAGAGCCGCTTTTGGCGATTTATTTTACTTATGTAAGGTTTCTTTCTAATGTTTTGACCATGATAACCAGATTGGTAGAGCACTCTTCGAATAGTTTCATAACTCATGTTTACGAATGATAAGGGAGCCCTGTTGGTTCTGGCAGACGGCGTATGCCATGTCATATAATGAATGGAAACCAAACTTTGTATATTTTACTATGAAATAAAATAATTTGAAAATAAAAAAAAAATAATAATACGGCATTCCTGTTGAGTAAGCTTGCGAGAACGCCCAGATCGAGGGTCATTTTCCAAACTTCCAATGTTATTATATTTGGTTATTATTTTGTGTATAGTAGATGGACTTTTGTTAAGAATTTTACCAATCTTGCGGTCCGATTTATTTTCCAAACAGTGTTTGATTATATTTTTTTTAAATTTAAGCTAAGTTGATTACCTCTTGGAGCCATTTCCTTTTATTAATTATTAATTAATCTTAAACTGAAAAAAAATATAGAAAAGAAAAATAAAAGAGATAAGGAACAAAAAACTAAAAAAAAGTCGAAGTTAACTACTATATTTAAATATTTAAATTTTAAAGTCCAGTACTTAACAACAAGCCCCCTCTAAAACATTATTAGATACTAGGAGGAGTGTAAAAGGTAATTAAAAAATTATGTTATAATTTAAATAGTATTTTTAGTTATATACTATATAGGATTTTCTAAATCTGTTAGATAGTGTTGAAAAACTGATAAGTGGAAAGAAATAAATAAATTAAAAGGCAATTTGATTCCCCTTATCTAGATATTAGATAATATAAACAAAAACTATTAAGTAAGAAGTTTCAAAGAAATCGAACATGAAGTTTTCAAAATGTTGAGTTTAAAAAAAAAAAAACATGGCTAATTTCATAAACAAACTCATTTAAGGCAATCGTTTAGTTTGTGTCAAAACACAAACTTTTAAGTTGCTCGAACCGAGCAGTTGCGCAACTAAAAATTGAATGTGCGCGCCTAGCCTAAGGGCCTTACCAACAATCAAATTAAGAGAGGACTTTAATTTTTGGGCGAAATGAAGTATTATTTAATGGACTCTATATAACTGACCATATATGCTGCATTTTATTTTTTAGGTTACGTACAAAAATGGTTCATAATTTAGAGTTCACATAAATATTAAGTTCATAACATGTATGGTTAACTTTATAGAGCTCTTTAAATAATGGTCCATTTCGCTCAAATATTAAAGTCGTCTATTAATTTGATTGTTGGTATGGCTCTAATGCCCGATTTCACGAAGGACTTTTAAACATTTAACAGGCTTTCTAAACCTTAAAATGGGATATTTTAGTTTCACGAAGAGCTTTTAAATTAAACAAGCTTTTAAACACCCTTATAAACTAAATGCCCATTTTTGGCTCAATAAATTTTAAAAGTGTCATTGAAATGTCATCAGATGTAGATAACAACAATTGGATATACATTTATGTAGCAGCTGAAATTATTGTTTTGTAATATTTTAGTTTTCAATTTTTTAAGATACAAATACTAATATTTAAATTAACTGTTTTTTATTTAGAATAAAATTTAAAACAAATCTTTATCCAACGATAAAGTGAAACACATAGTTATTCGTCGAGCAAGAGTATTCCTGGGTTCACAGGAATCCATTCTCTGACTATGACTTCAAAATGAGGTTCCGATTTTCCAAAAGCTTCTGTGGATCAGTTGTTGAATTTGTTTGGTCGTCAATTGGAACCGATACAAAGCCGTGAGTGCAATAAATAAAGTGGTTATTACTTAAGCATTTTATGCCACATGAATCTTTCTTTTTTTTTTGCATTTCTTGACATTTGTTTCAACACATAATGCTTTCTCATTTTTTCTCATTCATTCCGCTTATTAGAAAGAAAAAAACAATTTCTTTTTTTCAGGGACGTTAAGGGAACTCAATAGGTGCGTTTTATTATTCAAAAATCTATCTGGATCTTCCCTTGAAAATAAAACGATACGGATCTTAGTGACAGCAGTGTTATAAATCCGTCTCTTTTTATCCTTGGGTTTGTAAATTTTAAATTATTTCTTGTCTTTTTTCTTTACACTGTATTAACTGATTTTTGGATCTTTGAAATAGATCCCGATAGAAAACAGGATCCCAAATTGTCCAGATAGATTTGTGAATAATAAAACGCACCTAATTTTAACAAAAAATTCTCTAAAATTTCCCTTTTAAAGGTTGGTGAAACTCGAAAGATTTAAGAGTCTGATAAAATTTAAGAGGATTTTTGATAAAAGTGCTTTTAGGCCGGTATTCACCGAGCGCTCATAACTTAAGAAGCTCATAAACCTATTCACCAAGCAATATTAGTGAAGATCTACGAGCGCTCTTAAAAGTTAGGAGTGGTTCCGACCACTCCTAAACTTACGAGCGCTCTCTTCGAAAGTTTGTTCGAAAATTCGAAAACTAAACAAACTAAACAAATGAAAGTGAGTGCAAAACCAAAACCAGTTATCGTCACCAGCAACGCTCCCCAAGCAAAATACGAAATTGACCGAAGGATTCTCACTGCCAGCTGTCATTCAAGTTCGAAAACAATTTGATTTCAAAGTTTGGGTATGCCTGAACAAGAGAGAGTGCCTCTCATTTTCGAACTTCGAAAAACACTTGCGAGTAGTTGGTGAATACCCCAAAGAAATTTCAAGTTAAGAGCCATTTAAGAGCGCTCGGTGAATACCAGCCTTAGTGTTAGTGGCCATAAGACTCTTATGCCCGATTTCACGAAGGAATTTTAAACATTTAACAGGCTTCTAAACCTTAAAATGAGATGTTTTGGTTTCACCAAGCGCTTTTAAATTAAACAAGCTTTTAAACACCCTTATAAACTAAATGCCCATTTTTGGCTCATTAACTTTTAAAAGTGTCATTGAAATGTCATCAGATGTAGATAACAACAATTGGTTATAGATAGGTAGCAGCTGAAATTATTGTTTTGTAAGGATTTAGTGTTCAATTTTTGAAGATACAAAATGAATAGGTTAATACTAAATATTTAAATGATTTGTTTCTTTATTTCGAAAAAAATATTGATCGTCTTCATCCAATAATAAATTTCAACACAAAGTTATTCTCTGAGCAAGAATATTCCCGGTTCACAGAAATACATCATACGACTTCAAAATGTGGTTACGACTTTCCAAAGCATCTGTGGATGAGTTTGTTGAATATGTTTGGTCTTCATTTGGAACCAAAATAAACCCAACAATGCAATAAAAAATAAATTAAGTGGTTATTATTTAACGATTTTATGCCACAGAATGTCACGATCAGAATCTTTCCAAATATTTTGTGTGTATTTCTTTTTTTCATTTCTTGGCATTTGTTTGAGCACATAACGCTTTCTCATTTCTTCTCATGCATTTCGCTTGTTAGAAAGAAAAAAGCAATTTATTTTTCCCAGGGATGTGAAGAGAACTCAATTTTAACAAAAATTTCCCTAAAATGTCCCTTTTATAGATTGGTGAAACTAAAAATTTTTAAGAGCCTGATAAAATTTAAGAGGATTTTTGATAAAAGTGCTTTTAGTGTTTGTTTATGAAATCGGCCATTAGGCCGGTATTCACCGAGCGCTCATAACTTAAGAAGCTTATAAACCTATTCACCAAGCAATATTTGTGAAGATCTACGAGCGCTCTTAAAAGTTAGGAGTGGTCCCGACCACTCCTAACTAACGAGCGCTCTCTTCGAAAAATTGTTCGCTTGTGCGTGTGCCACGCACGCATTTGACTCGAATCCATGTGAGCAATGCCAAGTAGAAGAGTATCCATTTGCTGTCAAGACCAACATTCCACAACATTTCACAGTTTGGGTATGCCTGAACAAGAGAGAGTGGCTCTCATTTTCGAACTTCGAAAAACACTTGCGAGTGGTTGGTGAATACCCCACAGAAATTTCAAGTTAAGAGCCTCGTAAAGTTAAGAGCCGTTTAGGAGCGCTCGGTGAATATGAGCCTTAGATGTTTTCAATTTCACCAATCTATAAAAGGGAAATTTTAGGGAAATTTTTGTTAAAATTGAGATCACATCCCTGGAAAAAAGAAATTGTTTTTTCTTTCTAACACGCGAAATGTATGAGAAAAAATGAGAAAGCGTTATGTGTTGAAACAAATGCCAAGAAATGCAAAAAAAAAAACAACATGCAAAAAAAAATAAAGGTCCTGTGTCGTGTCATAAAACCGTTAAGTAACAACCACATAATTTATTTTTTATTGCACTGATGGATTTGTTTAGGTTCCAAATGACGACCAAACAAATTCAACAACTGATCCACAGATGCTTTTTAAGGTCAAAACCTCATTTTCAAGTCATAGTCGGAGAACGGATTCCTGTGAACCCGGAATACTGGTCGCGTTCACGTCGTAGTCCGATAGAGTATCTTATGTCGATTTCCTTTTACACTAGGGATTGTGATCCCTTGTTAAATTTTGACTTTTACCACAGATTTTACGTTCCTTCACACCAAAAAAATCGATTTTTTTTCGACAGAGATCAAATCCTTCGAATCCGTATTTGGAGAGGGATTTACATGTATACGAAATACCCACACTAAAAAGACAAAATTTTACAAGGGATCGCAATCCCTAGTGTAAAAGGAAATCGACATTAGATACTTTAGTAGATATCCGATACGTTGGCGAACGACCAAACCGGATAGGTAAAATTTACTGTCAAAGTAGTCAAAAAAACGACGTGAATCAACCAGGGTTGGCCGAATAAACTACATGCCTAATTTACTACAATTTGTTACGTCTGCTACATACATAGTTAATTCATAAAAAAATAGAATAATGGAAACCAAACAATTTTCCATATTTATGATCTTAATCTTATGAAGGTTTGTAAAGAAAAACTGAAAATGTTTTATTTACCATAAGGATGAAGAATTGTAGGAATTATACATGATTGATGGGAAGTTTATTTTTGGAGACAAACAATTTTCTTTGGCATAATCAAAGGATTTGGATTGTGAACATATGACTTAAAGATATTTTTTAGTGCTGAATTTACTGTACAAGGTACATATATATGTAAAAATATTACCGAAAAACGTTTCAAAAATAATGAAAACCAATTACTGGTAGTATATTGAAACTTGAAACTGTTTATTCTTAAGAAACACAGCACTCTTATCGAAGAGAGATCCAGTACGATTATTTTCTGTTTTAATTGGAGTAAATCAACCTTCAGGCCAATAATTATGTAGCTTTTGACCAGCCATTTTCACTTCGCTTATTAAAAATAAATAAGCCCAACTAACATACTATCTCCAGAGCTAAACTCTTGAAATCTGAAAAAAGAAAACTCCTAAACAACTCTCTTATATCCTATTGCTATACCTAAGTATTAATAATCTTGTTATGAAACTGAACTAAGTTTCATAGCATTTTTATTTTAAGAGGTAAACACTTTTTCAGCTTAAGGCTAGGGGCGCACATTCAATTTTTAGTTTCGCAACTGCTTGGTTCGAGCAACTAAAAAGTTTGTGTTTTGACACAAACTAAACGATTGCCTAAAATGAGTTCGCTATTTTGTGTAACATATAATTATATGCACCTGCACGGACATTCAACCATAATAGTTCTTCTGTTTTTTATAAGCAACCAAACAGTTGTGCAACTCAAAATTGAATGTGCGCGCCTCGCCTAAGACTACTTAAATCTTATAGCTAAACTATTTTCTCTTTTTGCAATAAGATTATATAAGCTTATAGCCTTATAAGAATCCTTTTCTGAAAACTCAGCTCTAAATATGTCCATATAATACCATAAGAAGTCATGTTTAAGAGTTAAGATCATTTCATACTTCTATGAAAACCCTAAAAGAATTTGAGTTTTATACCTCCTACATATATCAAGAAACAATCTGCAGTTCAAAGAATAAAAGCCTTGTAGTAGGATCCTAATGAGATCTTTAATGCAACAAGCACAACTACAAACTCACAAACTTTACTTTTCTAAATTAGTAGTACTAGACGTAACAAATGTTAAAAAGTTACAGTTCGGCCAACCCTGTACTCGTCACAAAAGAAAATAGATCAGCTGAAATGTCAGCTGTTCTTCAAAATTCCCCATGGATAGTTTAGTATACCAAAATTTTTTGGATAGCTTTAGATTTCTGCTTGACATCAGCTGTTTCGTTCCTATGGGATTACAACAACACAAACAAATCCGGATACCCTTGGATACGTAGGTAAACGCGGCCACTTCTTCTCGGCGAAAAACTATGTGTTGCACACTTTCTCATTGGATGAAGATGATAAATATTTTATTTTAAATAAAAAAGAGTTCATTTAAATATTAGTACTAACCTATTCATTTCGTATCTTCAAAAATTTAAAACTAAAATGTTACAAAACAACAATTTCAGCTGTTATATCCAATTGTTGTTATCTACGTCTGATGACATTTCAATGGTGTTTAAAAGCTTGTTTAATTTAAAAGCGCTTGGTGAAGCCAAAATACATGCCTGTTAAATGTTTAAAAGTACTTCGGGAAATTGGCAATTAATCTGTTAGATAAGTACAAAATTTCAAAAATATCGACAATATATATTTTGAAATATTTAGTTTTCCAGATTTTACTTTTCAAAATTCATAAGAAAATTGGCAACCGTTGATTAAAATAAAATCCGAAAAAATACACAATTCTGTGTATTCCTTTAGGCTAGGCGCGCACATTCAATTTTTAGTTGTACAACTGTTTGGTTGCTTATAGAAAACAGATGAGCTATTTGGTTGAATGTCCGCGCAGGTGCATATTGTTACTCTCATCGAAGATAAGTGATTTGGATTGTAAGTGGAAAAGTCGTGTTTCCCTCGGGTTCTTTTTTTTTCTGATAAAGTGAAAAAAATCAAGTTTAATTGAAAGTTCATACCACCTCCAACGAGCTCCTTGCAGGTAGGGCAGTTTTTTTTTCAGCTACCTAATTGAATCCCCTATAGTTGCCAAAAAGGGCACCGTTCAGTTTCAAATGGGGGAACATGTCTCGGACACGTTTTTTTATTTTTCTTAGACTGCTTTTACACGAAAGCGATTTTTAATCTTTGATTCTCTTTTGACTTCCCTTCGATTGCATGAATGCTTTTAAACACAGCGATTTTTAATGAAAGTTAACTTTTCTTCTATTGAAAAGGAGTTATCTCTCCGCACTCTTTACTCTAGTGAGTAGATCGAAGTTCACTGAGCGAACGCCAAATAGAAATGAAACATACCTGACAAGTAAAGAAAACCACAAAGAAGAAAGAACGATAACTCTGCAATTTTTCCAACCCTAGCAATTTTGTGTACCCCCGCCACCACACACGTCTCTCTCCTACAGGCTTAAAAATCGCAAGGTAATATTGCTTCGTTTAAAAGCAGTCTTACTTTGAGGTTTTTGTTTGATGTTTGTTTTAGTGTTCTAGGTTTTTTTTATTTAAGTTAAATAAAACTTCAATACGCCGGTTTTAACGAAAGTTTAAATGTGTTTTTGTGTTTCGAGAAATCGAAACAAGATATTTTGAAGACAATTTTTCAAGGGTGCAGAGGGTAGCTGAATGTCGGTGAAGATGTCGTGATCTGAAGCCGATCATCCACCTTCTTGGGGGAATCTAAAAATGGCCGAAGATTCCTATAAGGTAGGGTGGGGTAATGGCCTCACTGCAACAACATCCGCAGTGCCCTTTTGTCCGTCCGTTTTACAGTCCAACATTTTTCTTTGTTTTTCTCCTGGCCTGATTTATGTATTTGTTTGCAGGCGTGGTTAAGTTTCGGGGACAAGATCCCCCCCGTCCGACGAGCTGACGCCGTGCATCGCAAGCAGGCCGCGTCCTCCGAAACTTAGCATTCCTACCCTTTTCTAACCTATTCCTATTCCAGTTTCCTAACCTCCTTTTTCCTACCTGAACCCCAATACCGACACTCCTCTGCTACTCTTGCCTTGCAACAATAGGTGCGTTTTATTATTCACAAATCTATCTGGATCCGGATCTGGATCTTCCCTTTAAAATAAAACGATACGGATCTTAGTGACAGCAGTGTTATAAGCCCGTCTCTTTTTATCCTTGGGCTTGTAAATTTTCAATTATTTCTTGTCTCTTTTATTTACACTAGGTGCGTTTTATTATTCACAAATCTATCTGGATCCGGATCTGGATTAAGTTTTAACATGTATTACAAAAACAATTTGGGATCCTGTTTTCTATCGGGATCTATTTCAAAGATCCAAAAATTAGTTATTACACTGGCGAGTAGATGGCTTTTATGATAAGGTAGTGTAAGCTATAGTGTAAAGAAAAAAGACAGGAAATAATTGAAAATTTACAAACCAAAGGATAAAAAGAGACGGACTTATAACACTGCTGTCACTAAGATCCGTATCGTTTTATTTTCAAGGGAAGGTCCAGATCCGGATCCAGATAGATTTGTGGATAATAAAACGCACCTACTGTAGCTTACACTACCTTATCATAAAAGCCATCTACTCGCCAGTGTAATAACTAATTTTTGGATCTTTGAAATAGATCCCGATAGAAAACAGGATCCCAAATTGTTTTTGTAATACATGTTAAAACTTAATCCAGATCCGGATCCAGATAGATTTGTGAATAATAAAACGCACCTAATATAATTATATGTTACACAAAATAGCCAACTCAATTTAGGCAATCGTTTAGTTTGTGTCAAAACACAAACTTTTTTGTTTAACCAAGCAGTTGCGAAACTAAAAATTGAATGAGCGCGCCTAGCCTTAAGCTTCATTAGGTGTGTTTTATTATCCACAAATCTATCTGGATCCGGATCTGGATCTTCCCTTGAAAATAAAACGATACGGATCTTACTGACAGCAGTGTTATAAGCCCGTCTCTTTTTATCCTTCGGTTTGGAAATTTTAAATTATGTCTTGTCTTTTTTCTTTACACTATAGCTCACACTTCCTTACCATAAAAAGCCATCTACTCGCCAGTGTAATAACTAATTTTTAGATCTTTGAAATAGATCCCGATAGAAAACAGGATACCACATTGTTTTTGTAATACATGTTAAAACATAATCCAGATCCGGATCCAGATAGATTTGTGAATAATAAAACGCACCTATTATTATTCTCTAATTCTAATACACTTAGTCCCAAAAAAGTTATATACAATTAGTATCAATTTAATAACCTAACACGGGAATGTTAAAATTTTGCCCAAATAATTTAACTTTATTTGTTATGGACATTGCACAGATTGCTTTAACCTTTTTGTCTTGTAGTGTCACCTCTTGGAAATTTTTAAAATCAAACATTTTATTAAATTGAAGAACCATAAACATTCAGCACATTTTATTCTTTGCGCATGACATTCGTATGAGCTATAAGATCCCTTCTTTTTCAGTCTTCAGTTTTTGTCTTCTTCTTACTTTTTCTTTTCTATCGTTTGGCAGAGTTTTCGTTCATGTTGTTCGTGGTGTACAAGTCGATAGTCGTGCAGTGATTTAATCGTACTTTCTGATTTAATATCCGAAAAATTGTTTAAAATATAACAGATTTCTCTTAAAAACCACTTTGTTTGAACGAATTAAACTTCACAAAATGGCTCTAAAAGTACTCGTTGGCCAAAGTGAGTTTAAAATATAGTTTTAACTTGTTTTTTCTTAGCCCAATCTTAAGTGCTGTACCTTATATTGATAACGCCCCATTTCTGTTATTGGGACCAATAATAATGAAAAACTGTTTACTCATCCAAGAATTATTCTATCGGAACAAGAAATTTCATATATTTTATTTAAGCACTGCATTCTATATATACAATAAATTACTAAATTCTATTATTTAATGAAGAAAATCCATAATCAAAACTAACTATTGATTTTTCACTGAAGAACATTTTTTGCTTGTTTTAGCACTTGCGCTATAAAATTTTCTAATTAAATTCAGCAGATCGATGACGTCATTTTCTTGTTCGCTTTTGGGATTTTATTTGCGACTGAAAATAGAATTATTTTGTTCGTTTGTGTGCGTATTGTTTTTGTTTTTATTATTATTGTTTACAATCCAATCAGTCTCAGTCTCGTCATTTTGAAAACTGCGGAGTTAGGTGTAGGTCAGGTGGATGATTCATCTTTTTGGTTATTGTACCTTTAGCAAATTTATCTGAATCGGCTGCACATTATGAGAACTTCTTTCATAGCCCATACAGAAACAAAAAGATTCGTTTTTAAAACAGGTAAACTACAAATGTCGGGAGAGTTATAAAACGATTTGGAAGATTGTATGCATGTACATACATACATAAAGTAAATAAATGCTCATTCTTTATTATTTTCCTTAATAACTAAGGTAACACCTCTAAAAACTTTTGTTTTTTTTTTTTTTTTCATTTCCTATTAAAAATTGAAATTGTAAAAGTCTACCCCCACCGACATGCTCTTCCATATCTGCTGATTTAATTTAATTTACATAAGTATATTGGCTAATGCTTTATTTTGTTTTACTTGATCTGTTCCCGATTACATTCTTGCTGGTTTGATAGAACAAATGTCCTGCAGCGGAAGCATCTTAACGTGTGCAAGCATTGTTAGCAGATTTTGTGGTTTGAAAACTATTAGACTAAATTAATTGTCAAGAAGACAGCCCTAAGATTTTCTATATGATCGTTGCTTTTAAAAAAATAAACACTAACCTATATCCAAACATTAACATTCACGGCTGCTCGGATAAGTTTTTTCACCTTGTTTTAGTTCCATAAGTCTTTCGATGAATTGGGTGTCAAATTAAAGACGTAGGTACTAGGATTTTTGTTCGTAAGGACTGAAGATAGCAAATTCATATGCATACATGTACATATATTTATAAGATAAGACAGCATTGAGTTTCTTTTAGGGAGAAAGTTGCCCTTCTGTTATTTATACAATTATTGATAATAATTCTGATTTTAAATTGTCTAAAATCTGTCGTTTAGATGGATGATTTCTTTTGAAAAACATCGTTAGTTGTCAATTCTTCTGGAATATCATGACTTTGACCTTTTATTTGGTCAGCAGGTTGGGGAGAAACTTTTGGAATCTTATATTTGCTTTGAATAAAATGTCTGCTATTTTCCATAATATCAAACCATTAAATAGTTAATTAATAAGTCGTAAGATGAAATTTATTTGACCTTGCTGTATAATTTTGAAGCTATTGATGTCTCTTTTATATTTTTTATTTGTAAAGAAAATGAATTACGAATAGACTTGAGGAATGCACTTGAATGCTACCCTCTGCGTCATCAAAATAGGTTTGAAATCTGATTCCAATTATCCTACTGCACCTATTCAAATATAAAAATGATATACATACATAGCTATACCTACACACATTTTCCAGTCAGACATTCAACATTTATTTTATGTCATGATTATTTATATAATTGAAATGGGGAAAGCGAGTTATTGATTTTACATTGCACTATTAGAAAATATTTCGTAATTGATTTTTTTTGCTTTTCCTCTTTGCAGAAATCATGAATGAGGTGGTAAAGTACAAACCTCCAGCTAATCCGAAAAAGGGTGCAGCAGCTGCAGCTAAGCCTGCAGCCGCTGGCGTTGAATGGAGAGTCCTTGTGGTAGATAAGCTGGCCATGCGAATGGTATCTGCTTGTACTAAAATGCATGAGATAAGTGCTGAAGGGATAACACGTGATTACACAATAAACCAACATTAAATATTCGGTAGTTTAAAATATTCTTATTTCAGTGGTGGAAGACATCAACAAGAAACGTGAACCACTTCCCACAATGGAAGCCGTATATCTTATTACGCCATCTGAAGAATCTGTCAAGGCTCTTATGCGTGATTTTGAAAATCCTGCACGTCCTATGTATCGATATGCACACGTATTTTTTACTGAAGGTATGTTGTTATGAACTTTTCTGTGAATTCTTAGTTTCCAGTTGAATAAAAAAGATAAACATTAATTTAATTATAATATACCTGCATTTAGCTATTCCGGATGATGTATTTGAGATATTAGAATCATACAGGGATATAACCGGAAAGTTAGTTGCCAAGAAGTACATAAAGACGTGTAAAGAAATCAATATCGCATTTATAGCTTACGAAGATAAGGTATTCAAACATAAATGATAAAAACAAAGGAAACAATCTGTTTAATACATTAAAAGCGACTAACTTCACAGTTTCTTACTAATATTACAGCGAATGTGTAAAAGAAACGTCCATTGTTAATATTTTGGTTGTTTTTTACGGATGCTTAAGTCTTTTGTCAAAATAAGTGGCTGCTTTGGGGCTTTAATCATCTTTATTACAGAATTAATCGCAAAAAATAATTCCACTATGAATAATAAATAATGAAAGACATCTTACAAGTTCATAAAAAAATATGCATATACAGGGTGATTGGCATAAGGTGTGACAAAAAGCTAGGGCGTGTAGGTTGGACTTAGACAAGAAAAAAATCGTATGGGAGGGGGGGGTCTATTTCCCCCCGTTTAGGCGGGAGGGGCAATTTAAGAAAAAAATCACTTAAAACAGAAAAAAAATTATTAAAAAATAACGGTGATACCTACAGAGTAATGCTATAGCATTTTGAAAAGCCAGAAATACATTCTTTAATTTTGTTTTTAAATAAAGTTGTTCGAGTGAATAGTTTTTGAAAAATTAATTTTCAAAATCAAAATTTTGAAAAAAAAAATGAAAAAATTTTTTTTAAACAATTTTTTTTCAAAATTTTACGTAATTAAGTATTATTTTTGTATTCAATATTCAATGCTCTCATTAATTTTTGATCAAACACAAAAAACCGGATGTCAAAATGTTTTGTAGTTTTTGCGAAAATCAAAAATAACAAAAACTACTTTTGTTCTAAGAAAAGCCTTTTATTTTAGTTTTTATACGTCTTTGGATTCTTATGTAGGTGAATTTACGATTGAAAGGATTAACTTTCTTTTTACAATTTTTTTAATTATCGTTTTATAAACATACGATAATGTGACAAAGTACTGGATTAACCATATTTCACACATTTTTTCATTGAGAACACCTGCGTGAGAGCATTGGATTAATATTGACCTGCGAATGTTGTTTAAATAATGCAACGTTACACGCCCTAACTAGTGACAGAAAAGTGCAATTGCGAAATAAGAACAAGAATGTTCCTGAATCTTGAAATCAATTAAAATAAGAAATACATGCATATTTAGATAAAATACATAATTACTGTTTATTTAAATTTTTAACTATTTTTTAACTAAAGCTTATTACAAAAAATTATTTAAAAAACATTCGCAGGTTAATATTAATCCAATGCTCTCACGCAGGTGTTCTCAATGAAAAATGTGTTAATCCAGTACTTTGTCACTTTATTGTATGCTTATAAGACTGATAATAAAAAAATTTTACAAAAAAAGTTAAGCCTTTTTTTCGTAAATCCACCTTCGCCAAGCCGACCCCACCATAATAAAAAAGTGGCAGGTCAATTTTAAACCATCAATGCTCTCACGCAGGTGTTCTCAATGAAAAAATGTGTAAAATATGGTTAATCCAGTACTTGGTCACATTATTGTATGTTTATAAGACGATAATTAAAAAAATAGTAAAAAGAAAGTTAATCCTTTCAATCGTAAATTCACCTACATAAGAATCCAAAAACGTAAAAACTAAAATAAAAGGCTTTTCTTAGAACAAAAGTAGTTTTTGTTATTTTTGATTTTCGCAAAAACGACAAAACTTTTTGACATCCGGTTTTTTGTGTTTGATCAAAAATTAATGAGAGCATTGAATATTGAATACAAAAATAATACTTAATTACGTAAAATTTTGAAAAAAAATTGTTTAAAAAAAATTTTTTCATTTTTTTTTTCAAAATTTTGATTTTGAAAATTAATTTTTCAAAAACTATTCACTCGAACAACTTTATTTAAAAACAAAATTAAAGAATGTATTTCTGGCTTTTCAAAATGCTATAGCATTACTCTGTAGGTATCACCGTTATTTTTTAATAATTTTTTTTCTGTTTTAAGTGATTTTTTTCTTAAATTGCCCCTCCCGCCTAAACGGGGGGAAATAGACCCCCCCCTCCCAAACGATTTTTTTCTTGTCTAAGTCCAACCTACACGCCCTAGCTTTTTGTCACACCTTATGCCAATCACCCTGTATATTTTTAGGATTTCATAAAACAATTCCCAGATAAATATATAAAACGTTTATTCAAAGCTAACAATTCCTTTTAAGAAAAAGGATATATATGTATTTTTAAATTTTAAATATTAAATGCATTTTATTTGTTCATGTTAGTATAATTTATTTGTTTATTTGTAGTATGTAAGACGGGGTGTCAAACTTTGTTTTGAAACCGATTTCTTAACTTCTATAAAAAAACACTCAATATTATATCTGTCTCTATCGTATCTGATGCTTTTTGAGCTTTATTTATGCTGTAATTGAAAATAGATTTGTACAGTCCTTATTCAGAAAACAATTTGGCCTTTCACTGAAGTCTTCTTACTTGAAACAATCCCTTTTTATGTTTTAATTCTTACCCTGTTTGTTTCTGATACTTATACATATTCAGCTAAATCTAAATTCTTGCCCATTAAAGCTATAAAGCTTAGCGCTGGGACTTCTTTGCTTTTAATTACTTGGAAAGCTCTAATAAGCGGACAGTCATGGTCTCCCAATTTTTTTCCGGTTATGAGAACTGCCCGGTTAAGTGAAGAAATAGAAAACTTTTTTTTTTAACTTCATATTAATTTTGTATTATTAAAAATACATCACTCAACATATTCCAAACTAAAAGGGAATCTACTGTTTAGTGTATGTAATATAATTTAAAATTGATTGCCGTAGTTTGTCGGCTTTTTGCTGCATAAAGCAACTTTTCAAATGACCTTCTAGATTTTTTAAGTGTTCGCCACAAAATCAATCCAATCCAATCAATTCGAATTGTTTTGGACTATCTAAAACTTTTAACGCTTCCCTATAAGATGTTACTGTATAACGGTCGTCAGCCATTTCCTCTTCCTATTCAAATTCGATTATGATAATTTCTTCGTTGTTGAATTCGATGTTAATGTTGCCATCTTCGGTTTGAATATTTTGATCCATGTTTACAAATTCTTCAACATAGTTTTCACTTTCTAGTCCCATCTCATTAATCCCTCGCAACATATTGGATTAGATATCGTTGCTAGAGAAAGATCATCTTCAGGCTCAAATTCGGTGACTAAACTTTCATTTTTTTTAAAACCCCCTTTTTCGAAAAGAATTTCTTATCGTTGCTGTTGATACGAGTTCTTCGCCTCACACAGAAGGAAAGAAAATGCATGTGCAAAAACGGAACGCGATGAGAAAAGGGGACCATATCCTATCAAAATTACACCAACTACACCCAGTAACTAACCCTAGAAATCCTCTAATAACGTTTCAACATAACCGCACTGTCCAGTTATTAGAGCTTCGCGTCCGGTTATCGGAGATTTTCTATTGATTTACTGTACTGAGAACAGACCTGTTTTTTTTCGGTTTCATTTCTTGATAAATAATACATAAATAAAATAATGTTTCCGGGTATGGGAGGTTTTCTATCTATGTTTATATTATATTTAAAAAGCAAATGTACTTTTTCAAATGTACTTTTTTAAGCTCTTGATGTCATTTAACATGAATCGATTTTTAACTATTTAACATTGAATATACCTTAAATAACAAAAGCCCCGTCGCAAAAATTCGATACCAAGTTATTAAGCCCTTTGTATACAGTTGCAATTTGAAGCTTAGATATGGGTAGGTATATTTAAATCAATTAACCCCGGCTTTATAAATTCAATTACATAATGATGGCATATATTATTAAAAAATAAAGCAAACCAAAACACAAAAATAATGGTTCCGGTTATATCAAACCTCATATTCAAATCTGAAACACAATCAGTGTTCTTGCGATTCTAATTTTCCAATTAAATTGTGTAATTGAATTGATATTCTTAAAAATGTGTGAAAATTCAAAGTTTTTGCTTTTGTCCCTTTTTGGTATGGTCTTAAAACTTTTCTTCGAAGAAGGGCTTAACCAACCGTTATCAAAAAATAATTATGTAAATTATAAGTTCTAACCATAAAATATATTATAATTTGTTACTTAACACTGAAAAATGGTAAGATTTAATTACTTACAAATTAAGATTAAATACATTTTTTAATATATATTATTGCTATACTAGATAACTTTAAATTTGAACATTTAAAAATACTCAACAATTAGTTTACATATTTTTGTTATTTTGCAAAAAAACTAGTGCTTCCCGAAATTAATTTTATTTATAAATATGTATTGTATAAGTAAGTCCACAAGTCCTTAATATCTTAAAAATATCACCTCACAACTGGGTAATTTTTTTTCAAATAAGAAAAGTTCATTTAGTTCATTACGTTCATTTTATTTTTAATTATAGTTTGTCCTGAAGAACTGTTCAATGATTTGTGTAAATCGTGCGCTGCAAGAAAGATCAAAACTCTAAAGGAGATCAATATTGCTTTTCTTCCGTACGAATGTCAGGTGCGAAAATTTCATATATCCTAAAAACCTATGTGAAACTCTAAACACCAAAAATTAAGAAAGCAAAGAAAAAATTCGCGCATATAATTGCACGCTTTTTTTCAAAAAAAAGGCAAACAAAATCATCGAATTTTGTAATCGAAAAAAACACAAACTATGTACTTTATGAGACGAATCTCCTTAAGTTTTGCTTTAATTTTTTGTAGTGTTCAATTTAATGTATGTTTATGTGTACAGAAAAGCAAATCGTCCAGCAATAACAACAGCTAACAATTACAACAAAAATAACCCAACAGGATATGCCGAATTACAAAATAAATGAACAGACACGAGGCTCGTTTTGTACTTCTTAGTATTTTGTTGGTAAAATAATTAGATTATGATACGAAAAGTGTAAAACAAAAGCTTTATGTTTGTTTTTCTTTGTAATTCGACACTTACCTAAAAGGGGTAAACACCAATTGCACACACTATTATTAAAAATCAATGTCACCTCTTTTGTAGTTTTAGAACTTTCCTTCACCTTTATTATTGCATTCTTATCTATATACACCGTACTTGTTTAGATATCAATTATTTTTTCTTTATAGATTACTTTTTGTATTATTTATTGCTTTATTGTATGATGCATTCTTTTTAAAGACCCACTGATGGCTTCTACATTTTTACGAGTATATAGCATTTTTATAATTATAATTGCGCTATTTGTCTGTTGGATATGCATGTTCTTATTTTAAAAAATCTTACGATATTTGTCAGAAATACTTGGAACTTCTTCTTAGCTGTTTATGATTACTCTAATTTCTGTATGTACACCTTACACAAAGTATCCTTTTATTTTGCAAGAAAAAAAAACAGTAATAAAACAAAATTGAAGATATTGCTTACGTTTTGAAAGTAACAGAAGGTCTATTAATTTTCATTTTTGAAGATAGTGAGGTATGTAATACGAGTATATTGCCAAAACGAGAGAAATCAAAGGCAAAACCCCATAAATCTTCTCAGCACCACACTGCTTCTAATCTCCTTCTATGGTCAAAATAGTAAGGAGTCAATACAACACCCACGTAGTCAAGAATTGGTATAGATCGCTAAAAACGTTTTTTGAATCCCAAAATCCAGTAAGCATTTTTTGGAAATAAAATGAAAACGATCATTAAAGTTCAATTTAGAATCCAAAATTATTCCAGAATCAGAAAAACCAGAGATTTTCTTTGAAGGAATTGAATCAAACGTACTTACAACTAATGTAATTGAATTTTTTGTTACTGTGAAAAACATAGTTTTAGACTTACTCGTAGACCTAGACTTAAACCTAACACGATCTTCTTATAAAAATAAAGACGATTTTCTTATCAACTTGATAACCCCTGAATTAACGTTACACTTAGCAGACCGCTCATGTCTAAATGGACATCCATTCAAACAAAATTTAAATCCTTCATTTTCTGTCATTTTGTGTCTTCAGGGCTCAAGGAACAAACAAACCGCTTTAAGATACTACTTGTCAAAATTCTTACTAAGATTCACAGTAAACTTGTTCATTACCCAATTTGTATCTAATCGAAAGGACGTAAAATTGAACAAGAAAAAAAAATATTCCGATTATGACGAATAATTCAACTAAAATTAAACCAAAAAGTTTTAATATAACAAACAGTTTAGCAATTAGTCGGTAATTTGTTACTTTTGGGAATTGATTTTTAACCATCAAACATTTGACTATATCATATTTAATTGCAACTGATCAAACAAATGAATAGAAGTAATAAACGAAAAAGCTAATTCACTATTAACGAACCATTTTTGGAGGTTTAAATAGAGCATTCTTTTTATTTCATTTGTTATTAATCAAGAGCACATAATAATTTTTTCGATAATATATTTCATGAAAAACTCAAGAAAAAGTTAGTATATTCTAAAAAAGTCAAACGTGGGAAGCGAGTAAAATACACAATTTCTCTTACAATCCAAGTTTCATTTTAAAAATAAAAACTATCATAATTATAATCCAAATAGTAAAAAAGCGTTTATAATGGGAATGGGTTCAACTGAAGATTAAAAATCACCCAAATTTGTAATTCCAAAAGTTTTTCAAATACTATGTATGTTGAAAACGATATGATTCTTGAACACAAGATTAGTATGCGAAAAAAAAAACTGACCAAATATTTTGGTCAAAATAAAAATCACGTATTTTCATTTCAATACAAAAATTCTTATCTCCTTTGTAATAATATAATAGCAATCAAATTTCAGTTTTTATTATATTGTTTTTGCATTTCAAGAAGTTGATGAACATTTTCCTCCTTGGATCCTCTTAAATCACCTAAATTGCTATGTTTGATTCATCATAATTGTAGAAGATGCTTTCCATCTGGTATGAATTATAGGACATATCGACGCCCTATACGAAAAACATTTCGTGAAAAATTATTTCGGGCGAAAAACATTCTACTCAAAAATCTCGGACGAAAAACATTTTGACTCGAAAATCTCGGACGAAAAAAATACTAACTCAAAAATCTCGGACGAAATACATTCTAACTTTAAAATCTCGGACGTAAAGCATTCTAACTCAAAATTATTTTTAGATGTAAAACATTATATTTTAAAATTATTAAAAAGGAAACTTTCGAAATTACGTAAAAAAAATCCAACTTTTTTATATTTGAAAAAATCAATGAACTGATTATAAAGCTTGATTTTTAAAACTTGTAAATGTTTTCTATTCCAAGTTAAGTTTTTCTTTTCAAGTTAAAATCTTTTTCGTCCGGACTTCCTGAGTTAGAATGTTTTACGTCTGGTTTTCCCGAGCTAGAATGTTTTTCGTCTGGACTTCAAGAATTAAAATGTTTTTCGTCCAGTCTTCCCAAGTTAGAATGTTTTTCGCTTAAGCTCTTCAATTGTAATATTTTTCTTCGGAGTGCAGGTACAGAATGTTTTTCGTCTGGGGCGTCGATATAACATTGTCGCATACTATAATATTGATTAATGTCCAGTACAAGACCAAACGTGCTCCAGTATAATGTGATTATGATAATAAAGGATTGTAAAAACTTCTTAAACTTGTTTCTGACTCATTGATTATAGCACCCAATTCTCCTTTGTTGCTCGGAAGATGAGACAATGCATCAATTTTGTTTATAACCTAACTCATCGATTTTACTATTATTCTTGAGAGCTATCGAGTTAAATTAATATACAATTTTGATTTTAGTCTCTATCTACAAAAATAAAAAAGATCTTATACACATGATTTATGGTAAAAACTTGTATTTATACATGATGTTTTAATTTTTCGTCAAATTTGCATGCTTTTGTCTTTTTTGTTGGTCTGCAATTAATGCTTGTTTTTGTTGTGCTAAAACATTTAATACTCTTGACTGTTGTAATATGTTTGCAAAATATTTAAAAATAAATAATGCAACGAATTTTAAAAACAGGTGTTCTCTCTTGATTCTCCGGATACATTCCAATGCCTTTATTCGCCAGCATTCTCTTCGATCCGTGCCAAACATCTTGAACGCATCGCCGAACAAATTGCCACTCTTTGCGCCACTCTAGGTGAATATCCCATGTTGCGTTATCGTTCTGATTGGGACAAGAATGTGGATCTCGCTGCATCGGTCCAACAAAAATTAGATGCATACAAAGCTGATGAACCGACTATGGGGGAGGGTCCTGAAAAGTCACGTTCCCAATTACTTATTTTGGATCGGGGCTTCGATTGTGTGTCCCCACTCTTGCACGAACTTACTCTTCAAGCTATGGCTTATGACCTGTTGGAAATAGTCAACGATGTTTACAAGTATACTCCGGCACCGAATGCTCCCGACAAAGAGGTACTTCTAGACGAAAACGATGAATTATGGATTGAACTTCGTCATCAACATATCGCTCTCGTTTCAACGCAAGTAACACAGAATTTGAAGAAATTCACAGATTCCAAACGAATGACTTCAAGTAAGTAAGCAGTTTAAGTAAATACGAGTACAAGTGGTGTATGTTTCAGAGTGTTTTTCACTTTCCTTGAATTTTTCCAATATGCCTGGGAGTGGGTTTCAGTTATAACTATGGTTTTCTTTGTATGATTAAATATTAAATTAAATTCTGATTAAATTCACAGCCGATAAGTCATCAATGCGTGATCTTTCACAAATGATCAAGAAAATGCCCCAATATCAAAAGGAATTGTCCAAGTATGCAACTCATTTGCATTTAGCTGAAGACTGCATGAAAGCTTATCAAGTGAGTTTTAATAAAATATTTATAGGTGAATAATATTTTGAATATTCATCATCTCATTCCAGAACTACGTAGATAAACTGTGCCGCGTTGAACAAGATCTAGCCATGGGTACTGATGCAGAGGGAGAAAAAATCAAGGATCACATGCGGAATATTGTTCCCATACTTCTCGATCAGGTTTAATGTTTTTTTTTTGTGTTTAGTAAAAATTGTGTATATTATTTTTGTTTTTAATTCAAGACCGTTCCAAACTGCGATAAAGTTCGTATAATTGCCCTTTATGTGATGATTAAAAATGGTATATCAGAAGAAAATCTAACCAAACTTTTTACACATGCCCAGTTGGGTCCAAAAGAACAAGATATGGTTAGGAATTTAAGCTTCCTGGGAGTTAATGTGATTGCGGATGTAACTTAATTGTTGATATTTTTTGAAACAAAAAAATGTAACGCTTTCTTTGTAGAGTCGTAAAAAACCATACACAGTTCCCAGGAAGGAACGCATCACGGAACAAACTTATCAAATGTCTCGTTGGACACCAGTCATTAAAGACGTTATGGAAGATTGTATTGAAGATAAGCTAGATCAGAGGCATTTTACCTATTTGTCTGGTCGTGCACAGAATGCTACATACCATGCACCAACAAGGTAAATATGGAATCAAATTACCAATATACGAATATTGAAAGGGCAAATATCGATTATAGTTTATTGATTCAAAATATAGCGAAACTTTAATAATAATAATTACATTTTTTGCATTCTGGTGGTCCCAGCACTTAACACAATCGAGTGCAGTCGATACAATCGAGAGAAATCAGCGATTTTTGTTCGATTCAATTAAACCAAATTAGGAACTGCCTATACTCGATTGTAGATATCTAGCTACGTGCTGGCATCTCTAAGTTTTATAAATTGTTTTAGCTTTGCTATTTCATCTATCCTATTATATTTTAACATAACTTCTATTATCTTAATAGAATTTCAAAAAAGATTAACTTGCATTTGCTGAGCAAAACAGAAGGAGGTTATTGCGAATAACATTTCCCTAAAAACTTGTACCTTCTTGGGAAAAAATTCAGAAAGCTCGAAACTTTTCCTATGAATTGATTGGTTACAAAAAAAAATGGAATTTTGTTGCCATTTTATTTCGGGGATGTTAAGTCCGGGTAGTTTCACGAAAAGAGAAACATTTTCGAGTTTCCCCCGGCCGTACGTTCAAAGCATATTCATAAAAAGATCGATAAAGATTTCAAATTTCTGCAAAGTCTTTAACGGAATTTCTGAAGACTTCAAAAGATCTCACATGTGAACGCATGTAAACGAACCACTTTTGGCATATCTCGGATTCTGAACATGCGTAATATGCTGTAATTTTCGGCTACTCATGGTCTAATACCAATTTTACAAAAACTGAGTTAAGAAATCGTAAATAATTATTATAAATATTATAATCAAACAACAAAATCCAAGTTCTTTGAATATGTATTATTTTCTATTTATTTCATTCATCAAAATGAGAATTGATCGCATTAAATTGAACTGAATTATAGTTCAAAAGCTATAACAAAAAATAATAAGAAAAATAAAGCATTAAACAATTTTAAATCTTATTAACTCAATTTGAAAATTTATATTTAGAAAAATCTTATTTAAATTAATTTATGACTATTTATGATATAATTTTAAATATATCTCAAATTTGATTTTGAAGATTTTATAAACAAATTTTTTAAAATTAAAATCGTCGGCCTTATTTGATTTTTCGATCAAATTTAATTCATGGGGCAATAATTTACAATAAAAAATAATCTCAAAATATTTAAAATAAATCTATTATTTTTCAGCGCTCGTTATGGTCACTGGCATAAGGATAAAGCCCAAACAGCTGTTAAGAACGTTCCCAGGCTAATTGTTTTTGTTGTTGGCGGTGTCAGTATGTCTGAAATGCGATGTGCATACGAAGTAACAAATGCAGTTAAAAACTGGGAGGTTATAGTTGGTTCATCACATATTCTTACGCCAGAAACATTCCTCTCGGACTTGGGAAGCCTCTCCAAAGAAGACTAGACTAAAATCGATGGTGATTAAAAATTAAATTTCCACTATAGCAAATAAAGAGAGACGACAACTAAAAGTTAAAATAAAACTCTTACTAAATTAATTTATTCTTCTTCTTTAATTCAATAACCACAAAGGGAAAATAAAATACAGTATCCAAAAAAGTTATAATCAAAATCTATGTATATGAGATTAATTCTTTATATACTAATACACAACATTTAAACTCGTTAATTAATTTATATTTATTATTTAAAACGTGATAAATCAATCTAACCTCTAAAAACAAAAAATATGTAGTTTTCCTCAAATTTAAATGTAAGAAAAATGTAACATTTTACGTTTAAGGTGCTTTAAATTTATGTATTATTTTTGTGTATTTCTTTTTCAGTTTAAAAGTGATGAAATCAAAATTATTACTTACATTATTCAACAAATATTACAACTAAAATTATAAAGCATGTGTATTTATTTAAAAACTTCTTCCTATTTTGAAAAAGATGTTCACTCTTTAATTTTATCCTTTGTTCTGATAACATTTCAACTTTCTCGATTTTTGTTTTATCTAGGCAATGAAATATGAAAAAATCTGTATTTTCATTTTGTTTTACAAATGTGTTGGAGCAGTATTGTCCGGCTTCATATGTAAATCGATATTGTTTTGCATAAAATCATTAATTTGTTTCAACTAGAAACACATTTTTGTTTTTTATAATTTACATTAATTAAAAGTAATCGTTAACTCTAAATATATTACCAAGATTTTCATATAAATAGAGGCCTAGTTTTAATAATAACTTCGAATCCATCACCAGTTATTATTTAACCAATTTATAGTGGAGAATGTTGGTTCAATTCAAGTTAAATATACATTGCTGAGTAGAAAAACTAGATAACAGCTTTTCTTCAAATTTATTGTGTTACATATTCTTCAAGCTTACTTTTATGAAGTTATGACTGAAATAAGAGTATCTCTGAGATCGACATTGATATATTTCTATAAATTAAGTCTTTTTTGGAAACTTTGTTGCTTCCGAATTAGAAATGTATGGGATTATTTTTGTCTCTTATTATGTTTCGACTGTAAAGATGAATCTGTTTTTAGAATAAGTATCTATGTAGCTTGAACATCAAACTTATTTCTAAAAAACAATGCAAATACGCCATCTTCAACAAGCTCTCAAAATTTATGAAATGCATATCGACGGTGAAACCGTAAATGTGCATGACAACATCACTCTCTTTTATGTGATATTTCATTCCTGGAATTATTCCCAGTTGGCAAATTGTCTGGTTTCACTGACAAACAGTCTTCTATTTTTTCAGCAGAAATATTAGTTTTTTTACAAGTTGAAAAGTGTTTTAATCTTGGTAAAGACTGACATCTTTGAGTTATTTGAGCAACACAAACAACCGTATTTTTCAGGTTCTAAAAAATGTGTATACCCAAAAACGTCCACTTTGCACCTATTAAATTTTGCTAAATTCAAGTTTAAGTTAAATATGGATTGATTTATAGACTTGATTGGAAATATTTTTTCATGTCTAAATATCTTTCAATATTTTTATTATGAATTTGATGTTTTCAATTCGAAGTTAAAATTAAAACAAATTATTTAAAATATTAATCATTCAATTTTTAAAAATGTTATTTTTTTGTTTTGAATTTGTACGTTAAATAAATTCTTCAAATAATAAAGTGTTAACAAATATTTACATTCAAAAATATTATATAAAATAATCATTTTAATAATTATAAACTATTAAATATTATAAATTTGTTTTCCAAAGTTATATACATAAATAAATTATATTAAAAAAAAATAAATAAAAACATTATAAACAAAAATTGTCAATTTATTGTTAAAATTATATAAGCAAATTATATAGATTAATTTAATTAATATTAAAAATATAATATAACATTTTAAATTAAAAGTATTGTATTATTAAAATGTAAATTTAGATAAATAATAATATCACACTAGTATTTTGAAAGATTTTAATTATCAGTGTGATTTTAACAGAATTAGTTTAAACAATGATAAACAGAAAGAAAATTATGTATGTGCATTTTTTATCAAAAGATGATTTATGACATAATCTAAGTGGTTTGTAACTTTTAGCGTTGTTAATCTTTGTTGACAAATTGCTTCAACCATATACAATCATGAAGAAGTAACAAATAGGTGCGAAAATGTAGTTGCTTTGAAAACAAACCCGCAAATACAGAACGAAAACTTGGTCCCAACATAAAACATAAATTGCAAACTGGACGGAAGTATAAAGGTTCTATGAAAACTTGAGTGCCATTTTCATACGCAAATAATGGATCAAACGATTATTTGCCAAAAAAAAAGAGTGAATAAATTATATCAATTTCGTAGTCTTGGCTGATATATGTATATAGTTTTATATAATTTTTCGTTTATTTAATTTTGCACAAAATTAACAGAAAGAAAAAGTTTGAATATGCAAGTGCATATACGGTTATTTTTTCATTCTCACTGCCTACTACTCAGTTCAAGTGAAAATGAAAATTTCATATAAATGTGGCGGCTTTTTCACTCGCATGAAATCGCCAACGAGAGGTGAGTACCAAAATGTGGATTTGAAAAACAGTTATGTTCCACAGCTTTTTCCACGCCAAATTCTCATTTCTCAATGTACAACCATCAGGAAAAAGTTTAAGGCAGCGTGGAAAACTGTCATTTGTCAGTTAATTTAAATATTTTGTTTCAAAATAAAAAATTGAAAATTTATAAACAGAAATAAAGAATGGATAACGAATTTTTTGATACTGCTCTCGAGAGTTTACTTAATAAAAGTATTCATTATTTCGGATGAGTATCAAAAATTAACGTGGAAAAGTTTATTCTATTTTCATTGTTATTCTTCGCGTGTAATTTGGAACGTATTTATTTTTCATTTCACGCTAGGTGAGTACTAGGCTTTAAGAAGTAATTTATTTCTTGTGAAAAACAACATCAAAATAAAAATTTAGCGCCCAAAGCATTACATACATATATGTTATATTGCCGTGATTCTTACATCTTCTTCAACTTCTTAAGGTATTTATATAAAAAAACTAGTTATATTTCCTTAAGTGGGCTTTAGGTCAATATTAATTTTCAATAAAGCTGAAACGTTTTTTACGTGTTTAACAGATATATTATTGATTAATAATTTAAAAAAAATAGGCCTGAAGAAAGGTGTAAGCATACCCGAAACGTTGCAGCTCTATTGAAAATTAATCAGCCTTATCACAGGCCCCGTCGTAATAGATTCGTAGTACGAACCCCGAAAAAAGGTATCATCGCTCCCGTCGTACTAAAAAAAAACTTGCTACGAAATTCGGAGTTCGTGAATAATGGTATCACTAGCCCCGAATGAATAGGAAGTTGGGCAGTTTTTTCTACGAACAGATATTTTGATCGGAGCTCAACTTAAAACGAAACACAAATATAATTAAGCGAACGAAGATAAAGGACATGCAAATAAAATATATAAAAACATTTTTTATTATTGTTTTCATGTGAATTTGTTTATATTTTTTATTTTTTGAAGGGCAAATAAAGTAAATACAAATAGATATTTGTATCCTTCCGTAATGAATCTCATTTTTAGTGTTTGTCTTCTTAGCGTATTTTCTACATTTATTACAAAGATTGCAACGGCAATGGTATTTATTTTTAACGACCAACAAAATTAAAATCAAATCAAAAGATGATGAACAACGGAAATTTATTTATTTTTTCACATTTTGACGCAAATCAACTGATTTTGAAACTCCGAAATTCGGAAATTGTTTTTTGATTCCGTTCGGGGCCTATGATGTGTATTTATTCGTATTCGTAGCGTAACAAAATTTTTGGGGATTTGTTACGAGGGGTAAATATTGAATACTAACCTAAAGTCCTCGGACCTTATTCGGAATTCCCCCCCCACCAAAATGAACTTTTTTTTTACGAATCGATAAAAAAGTGTTTGCTGTTGATAAAAAACATCAAATTATGGAGGAGAAACACTTTTTTATGGTAAAAAAGTGAAGTATAAGCGGACCACCCCCAGTACTGTTGGCCCTTATTCGGAATTCCCCCCCCCCCCACCAAAATGAACTTTTTTTTAACGAATCGATAAAAGAGTTTTTGCTGTTGATAAAAAACATCAAATTATGCAGGAGAAACACTTTTTTATAATAAAAAAGTGAATAAAAAGTGCTGCCCCCTGCAACCCCCCTGCTTGGGCACACTATAGGATTTGGGGTAGGTGCGAGGTTGGGTGTATGCAAGGTTTCTTTTGCATTCACAGAACCTGGATTTAAAGAAACTTTGAATTTACCCTATGGCCTATATTAATTTTTTTATACTTCACTTTTTTACCATAAAAAAGTGTTTCTCCTCCATAATTTGATGTTTTTTATCAACAGCACACTTTTTTTTATCGATTCATTAAAAAAAAAGTGCATTTTGGTGGGGGGGGGGGGGGGGAATTCCGAATAAGGACCAAGTCCTCTTAAGGACATATAATTAATTAAAATAAAATGCACGACTGGAGATCGCACGTACTTGCTCTTATGTGAAAGTACTTTGGAATTTAAGGAAATGATTTAATGGATTTAATGAAATAAAAATTTTCAAATGCATAAAATTGCCGTCTGATTTCTTAAAAAGTATGCATTTCTGCAAAATTTTTCAAGAACAGAAATTTGGAATGTCAATTTTAAGTAAATAAAAAAATAAATTTGGTAGTGCAACATCTCGAAGTGAACCCAGGACCTAGTGACTTACAATTTACAACTCTCAACCATTCCTGTGTGCGTGTTATCAGGAACGGAGAAGACCTACAATTTTCTACCGATTCCGAACGGCTAATGAGCAGCACTTTCCATGACAAGAGACAAAATACTCTTAGGCTAGCCGCGCACTAGCAATTTTTAGTTGCGAAACTGTTTAGTTACTTATAGAAAACAGATGAACTGTTTGGTTGAATGTCCGTGAATTTGCAGATAATTATATGTTCAATAAAATGGCGGACTTATTTTAGGCAATCGTTTAGTTTGTGTCAAAACACAAACTTTTTTAGTTGCTCGAACCAAGCAGTTTCGCAACTAAAAATTGCTAGTGCGCGGCTAGCCTTAGAGGATTTGTCAATTCCTCGCAAGAAGCACTACCTCCCTGAAAAACTTTTTTGCAGCGGCTGAGAATCGAACTCGAGACCTTCCGCATAACACAGTGTTGCCAGAAACACCGATTTATCGTATTTCTCCCGATTTCTAGACCTATTTCCGATACACCGATTTTTGATGTAAATAGTGCACTTTCTCCCGATTTTCAATTTAAAAATACGTTCAGATATTTTCTCAGCTCTTGAATGAACATAATTTATTATTTTATTTAAAATTTTGGCAGTACCTAACTTACGGTTTTCTCTTTTTAAATTTAGTATGAAAACATATTCCTTGCAATTTTTGTTAACGTCGTTGTCATTGTCTTTCTTCTTCTTCAAAATAGCTTTTTTGACCTTTAGTTTACAAAAATAGGCGTTTCGTCCCGGCGATCTCACTGGGCTCATCAGTTGACTGTGAGGACCTTGTCAATACGCAAATTTTGTTAAATTCAATTCATCTTACATCGATTTTTTGACAAAAATACAATGTGAACTATACCCAACCAAGATTAAATTTCTTCTTTATCTTGTTTGATTTGGTGTGGGGCGGTGCGTGTCGGTAGTTAAGTTCTTGTTAATATTTTCAATTACACTAATAATATAAATGTAGATCCATTTTCTTTATCTTTTAGCAAAATGTTAAAATCAGACTGTACCTACAATATAATAAACAATGATAATTTGTACCTCGGGAGCGATCTTAAGTTACAATTGCACAAAAATCTTATTTCAAGCTCTGAAGTTGAACGATTTAAACTGTATAAGCGTTTACGTTGAACTTTGCAAGCCAATATTACATAGGTTTGATTTTAAAAATTAAAATTTTCAGGCTTCGACCTTATTAAAACCAAAACAAACTGTAAATAAACAAATTGATCCACAAAGTAATCTTTTTAACTTATTTCCTAATATTATTCATTATTCTGATATGCAGCGAATCGATTGTGAATATAGAGAAATGAGTAATCTTGACTTTAAAAGCTTAATATATGAAAGCTTTGTACTATTAAAATTGAAATATTTTGGAAAATTATTTGTTCAGTCAAAAGGGGCAATCAAAGTTTGGCCTTTCCATTGATGGCTAACTTTATTTCATCGATATTAACATTACCAAACTCTTCAACTAATGTTGAGAGAACTTTTTCTCAAATAAATTGATGAACAAATTTTTTTTTTAAATAAGTAAAATTATTTCAACTTCTAATTCCCCGATTTCTGATGTGGAAATCTCCCGATTTCCAAAAATATCTTATGGCAACACTGCATAACAGAGTCAAACGCACTAACCATTATGCCATATGTACTACAATTTTAAGTACACATTTAATAATATAAGCTCAAAATTTTAGTTGAATTTTTAAAATATTAAAGCTATCTAGTATGAAACCTTTTTTTTTTTTATAATTCACTCGCGCTCAAGGCTATGTTTATAGACCTTTATTATGTTAAACACAGCACGGGCGATGGGGAAATTAGGGAGGGAGAGAAAAGAGGTGCCGATGAACATTAGTTTTGAATGTTTGCAAATTGAAATGGCGAGGGAAAACTATGCCGGGTAAGTTATTCCATAATCTTGTTGTGCGAGTGTGCGACTAAAAAACGAATCTCTATATTTCACGGTACGACCAAAGTTAGGCTCAAGGGTGAACTGATGAGCATTCCTAGCGAAACGGGTATCACGGGTGAATTGATTAAGGGGAGGAATGCAACTGGCTACTTCGAGTGAGCATTGCTTGTGAAAGAAGCGATCGGACTGCTTTTGGGAGATTACAGGATGTTTTGCTTTAATTTCTGTTCATGTAAGAATTTGGTTCTCTTTATAACAGCGTTGCATTGGTTTCTGGCTTGTTTAAACTTTTTCCGATTTTCCTCAGTTGGGTTGGCTTTGTAAGAGCGGAAACTTACTTCTCTCAACCTGATAGCTCTTTACAGCTTGTATCGAACCAAGACTTTTCTTTAGACTTTATACTTTTAATTCTGTAAGGAATAAACGTACACATCCCAAGAAAAATCACTTCTGTGATCATATGAGGGCCCTATTTTGTAAAACGATGATCGTTGAAATTACTTCGTTATCGTTGAAATGCGATTATGTTTAACGAGAGTCGTTTAATTTTAAACGACTGACATTATACCTATCGTTTAACTTTCGTTTTATCGTTTCTTGATTTATAATTTTTTTTTCATTTATTTATGTCAATTTTTGACATTCCTAATAGTCGAGAAGTTGGTAGCGCTTCAAAAAAAATGTTTTTTTCATCTTTTGAACGCCTTTTTCGTTTTACTTAATCGCTCTTTGTCGTGACTATCGTATTCCTCAGTATCGTTGACTTGCCGCTCGTTTCGTAATACAAAATAGGGCTGCAGCACTGGCATCAACGTCACTATCGAGGAAACATAGTGGCCAGTTAAAAATTCAAAAAAGTTATTCACACCGTCCCAGTTGGTTTTCTCGTATTGCCAAACGGTCTTAGTGGGATGCTTTTCTTTAACTGAATGAATGGGACACGAGAAATTGGCTGATATTACACAATGGTCCGAAGTGCCGAAACTAGGACCAATTTGCAAATTTTAATCGAATATATCATCATACTTTATCTACCCTTTTATTAAAGGTAGTTATGGCTTATACATGGATCGTAGACAGATTTTTGCACCTGCGTTCTAGGCTACGTCAAATTTGTGATCATTCCATAAGAGATGGTCTTTAACCCACATTGCGACTATGGAAAGCTTTTCAGTTTCTTTGATGGAAGTGTATAATGGCATAGCTGGCATATTTCGCTTGGCCGACAGAAAACAACTCTGTTTTTGTTTTCGTCTTTTTGAAACATTAATTTCCTCGCGGTTGTTAGTACCCCATTGTAAAATTCTGTGAGAGCACAGAATCTTACGAGCTTAGCATACGCTGCCGTTTCAGTTCCACAGCCGGGGAACAAGGTTGTGTCTGGAAACGAATATGAAAACCTTACTGTGAAGTGGCTTAGAAGTTTCAGAAAAAGATCATTTATGAAGATAAAGAAGTATATAAGACGACCGCTCTCTAAATGTTCTTATAGATATGACAGAGACACAGGTATATTTAAAACGACAGTCATACAATTGACCATCAACTATCGGTTCTCCAGTAGTTAACATTATAAAATGCCAATTCATAACTTTTTTCACGGAAACGCCTCAAATATACTTCACATCTGAACCTCCATCCGTCGATCCGCAACCTTGGCCCATGATTTGACAAAGAATCTTCTTTTTGAGTCTGTCTTGGAACAGTTCTTTAATCCTAGACCGTCTTAAGTTTGTCAAATTAAATTCGCTGGAAGAATGATGAGAAGTACCCAACATTCTCTTCATTAACAGACTGACTCTTTTCTGGTTCCTTAAAGTTTAAAGTAAGATTTAGAAAATAGGTAACAAGAACAAATTTTCAAAGATTGAGTGCTATATAGAGAAACCAAAGTTTCAGGGGAGTTATAGTTTTTTTGTTTTATTGCTCTTGGTTCTCCAGTGTGTCGTTTTTGTTGGTCGAATTTGGCATCTCGCCGATCCTCATAACAAAAAGGTCAGCAAACATTTATTATTGGTCAGCAGTGTAAATATGTATGTTTATCAGATCCTAAAGTTAAAACGCCGCCGGCCTCAGATTTGCAAAATGCAAAATACATGCTAAGCAGATATAAAAAACACAGAACACGCAAATGCAAATGAATTCAACAACATAATTTTAATTTGTACAAATGCCTCTAAATTTTCACAAGAAAAAAGCATCGACTGAATTTGGAGTACTTCACTGCAGGGATTTGTATGTTTACATTTTGGAACCATTTGCTTAGCATAATTTACCCAAGATAAGCGTTTAGGAATTTTTTGACTTATATCTTGCATTCCTCCCCTCAATCAGTCCACCGCACCGTGATACCCATTTCGGTAGGAATGCTCATCAGTTCACCCTCGAGCCTAATTTTGGTCGTACCGTCAAATATAGAGATTGGTGCCTAACACGATTATGGAATAATTTACATATTTCTTGTTACAAATCTTTTGTAAAGGCTCTTCTACAAAAATTGAAAATAAACGACAAAAAGAATTTTTTAATTTTTTACAGCTTCCTTACTTATCGATTTTGAATCAATAATACCATTTTATCTGGAAAACAGGCATATTTACTTTAATGGAAGTGCATAATCGGCTATATTAGTAATACATCTATAGAACTCTTAAAATTGGCTAAGTCCGTTGCTAATAACTGCAATCAAGAATACAAAATCCATTACAATAATTACTCTTTAAACCAAAATATATTTTAGAAGAAACCTTTAAAACAAAAATTATTCTACAGATTTCTACAGCATTTTTCTTAATAAAACAGAATTGAGAATTTATATTTGTATACTATTATCGAGAGATAGGTATGTGATGAAGCATTCAATTAATAACGTGTTGGCTCAACCAAAATGCTTCCGTTTAGAATGGTTATGTTTTAAGTGTGGTGTGTTATTTTTAATTAAAATTTCAATCTAGACCATCATCGACAAAATCTGGCTTTTGTGGGGGAGGTTTGGGAGCAGAAGCTTCGGGTTGAGGAGGTGGATTGGCACCAGGAGCACCTGCGCCTGCACCCGGAAATCCACCAGGGAAGCCACCTGGGAATCCAGGAAAACCAGGCATTCCCCCAGATAGACCAGACCCCTTCATTAAATCAATGAGCTTTCCAATTTTTGGATTATTTTTATATTTTTCCACATTTGCTGGATTTTCACTGATGTCAGCTAAAGCAGCAGCTATTTCGGGATCATTTAAAAATTTAAGAACATCCTGGAAGTTCAATCCACCGGGAGCTCCACCTGTGCCTGGCTCACCAAAACCTCCTTTTTTATTTTGGTCCCTTGCCTTTTCGTTTGCTTCCTGTGTTCTACGCACCCGTTCTTGTCTTTTCTTTAGCTCTTTCTCGGCGCGTTTGCGTTCTTGCTTAATACGGTGCTGTTCAATCTTTTTAGCATTAGGAGTGACTTCACGTAACCACTCATCAGCATCTTCGTCAAAATCTAACTTGCAAGCTTGACGCAAGTCTTTCGCGGCATCTTCCCAGTTTCCTAGAAGACGGTGAGCACGACCACGGAATTTATACGCCGCAGCTGAATCACAATTCAATTCCAAGGCACGATCGCAGTCACGAATGCACGCATTTGGCTTGTTAAGTTTAAGGAAAGCCTGTCCTCGTTTGGCATGGAATAAAGCGTTGCCCGGATTCAATTCGATTGCTTTTGTGTATAAATCAATTGATTCCTGGAATTTCTTTTCTGAGAAAGCAGCAGCTGCTTGACCACGATATTCACTAGATTGTGTGATTTCATCTTCTGTAGGAATCTTAGTCTCATCGCCCATCGGTTGACTGGGTTCATTATCCGGCTCAATTACACCTGCAAGAAAGAAGAAATTTTAATGTTTAACAAATTATTTCCAAAAAAAGTATAGCAGGTAAATTTGAAATGCAATTCCATCACTTATGCACACTAGAAGGAGAAAACTGAATACAACTTCTCATCAAAGAGTCAAAATAGATATCATTATTTATTTACATACGTACTCGTATATTACTTTATAGATTTGATATCATCAGAATTATTTATTAACCTCAAACACAATTTCTGCTAAAGCAATCATACTTCAATTTAGGTTTAGTTAGCACCTAATATCCCTTATAGTACCAGTTTCTTAGATAAAGAATTATTTAATAAATAAAATATATTACCAAATGTATGGCTAAGTCATATTCATATGGGTATTTTATTTGGGATACGAATATGTTACCTATGTCGTTAACATCTAAAAAAAAAACTAAGATATACAACCTGCATTAGATAATGTCATTTTTGCTTATGCTCATTAGTTTCTTCAACGACGGTATATGTTGTGCAAAAAATAGTAAACGACTCAAAGATGGAAGGCCGCAAAATTGTAAGTATCGTTAAAAAATTTATTTTATTGAAATTTTAAATATTTTTGTATATTTCGAGTTGACAGTTAAAAATCTGTTCTAGCCGCTTGCTTTCCTTTCCTAGGGGATTTTTGGAAACGTCATCAATATAATTGAAGCAAAAATAGAACGGAGAATGAGCGGCAGAAAAGGTCTTCTAGTAAGAGATGGATATGGTTAGCAAAAGAGTGGACATAATCTGTCGGGAAAAACTTAAGCACGAAATGATTCCACTTTAGAAAAAAGTAAAAGAAATTAAGAAAACCAATAATACATACATAAGTTCATATTTTTTTTAATCAGAGTACATAAGTCTTAAATCAACAAAATAATTCAGAAATTGTTGAAAGGAAAATGTACAAAACGGATTTTTGTCACTTCGTCGACTCAAAAGGGGAGCTTATTCAGCCTGTTTTTACGGACATAGAACAACAGTTCAGAAAATATAATTAATTGAGTGGACGAGAAATATTGGTGGCCATAAACAAAAATGTCGATGATCTCAATGCAACCATTCAGAATTTTCTTCTCGGAGAAATGATTTCTTAAAAATCAGTTCACACAGTTACAAACCAGGATGTCGTAGTTAACTATTTTAAATTCCCTGGATTTGCCTGGACGATGATTCCAATGGATTTACCATTCGATTTTAAGCGTCTACAATTTCCCGTCCATCTGACCATAAATAAATAGCAGGGCCAGTCGTTGAAAGCTTGCGGAATCAACTTGGAGTTTACATTAAATGATTAAGTGTATAACTCTGTTGCATTTAAAGATATAAATTTTGTGTTAAGTTTTGACCATGTTTTTCAAAAATATTTGTAGGTGATACGAAGTTCACCGGGTCATCTAGTAAAGAATAAAATTATGAAATTATAATTGATATTCTCAATTTGTTTTTTGCTGCTCCAATCCGCCTCCAGGCTCTTGTGTAGAATAAATGAATTTATCGACATAGTAGAAACTTTGGGATTCGTTTGGCTTTTACTTCTTATCTTAGGGCTCAGCTAGATCATTTAACAGCTTAATACCCAGAACACATAAACTTTTATCGCCATGTGTACGGGCCGCTTTAAAACTGATTTTCTATTGGAGGTGGGGCCAGAATAAAATAGTTGACGAGTAAAATAAAAATTAAAATCAAAAGCTTTATTTTGGTATCAAATATGCACTGTTTATGTATTTGAACCGTAACAATCAATGCAATAACGCATCACAATACTGGGGGCGCTCACAAATTAGAACTTTCGGAAATTCGAATCTCCCAGAAGTTCGAACATGAGTTTTTAATGCATTTGATGTTCCAAAATTAGAACTTAGCAAGCTGTAATATTTACATTTTTTTTGGGTGGATATGTAGTAAAAACAGGTGATTCGATCGATTTCATGTTTACTTTTTATTCTAATTCATCCACACTTAAAGCACAATAGATCAAACTAAAAATAATATTAAATGCATGCATAGTAGTCTGCCAGTAAGCGATTTTCACGCCAAAATTTGGAATACATTTGTTTTGATTCAAACAACAAAAAAGATTTGAATTTACCTTGGAATAGAGCTACTTTGATTATAAAGTGGAATAGAATTGGTTTGATTCAAAACATCCTAAGGAATACGTTGCTTTTGGTTCTAACCCTCATATCAAAATATCTCCGGAATAAATACATTTTTGAAAGTTTCAATTACAGTGAAGGATATATTTTAAAAAAATGAAGTAAACTGCATTGTTAACTCGTTTTTTTTTTTCGAAAAGTGGAATACGTTGTTTTTGATTCTAGGAGACACAAGTAGAAGTTGATTGAACAAACTAGAGAGTTGACCTGAAACATTGGTGCTTATTTTGACATTTTCTTTCGTTCGAAAGTGAGTCGAATTCGTTGAAACTTAATTTTGAGACTCGGCCTCGAACAAATCGAAAGTTCATCCAATCCATAGAAAGTTCATTCATTTGCGAAAGCTAATTCAATTTTGACATTCGAAAGAATAGAATTAAATGTCATTTTTGTGTCGTTTGAATTTTTCTGTCGAGTAAGCAACAAAACATGTAAGTTTTTAATTATTTCATGGAAAATAAAATTACTTTTATTAATTTTGTTGTTGTTTTATGTTTAAAGATCGCATTCCAACCGAACAAAAGGAAAAGTTAATCAAAATAATGGAAAAACCCGGAGGTAGCAAATGGTTTTTTTACCACCCGCGTTGATACGGAAAGCATCCACTATCCTTCTCCTCTGCACTTCTTCAACACCATCTTCATTTATAAACAACACAAAAGCCATATTTTTTATTTATTATTTTATGTTTTTATCAAAAACAAAAACAATTTAAATTATTAAACAATAAACAAAACAACTACAAATAAACAAAGATATCACTTTTTGGTTTTGACATTTCACAAACACTTCTCTTTTGTTTTTGATATTTAAGTGTGACCAAGTGTATACGAAAAAAATAAAAATTTAGAACGCGTCATGAACAACTTATTGGCCCTTAGTAATAGACATTTATAGAATCGGTTTTAAAGTCACTTTTTGTTAGATGTAGAAAAGTTGCTTTTAAAATTTCGTAGTAACAGATCAAATTTAACAACAGTCTTATTTATACCAATAATTGTGACTCATTTTCATGATTTCGGTATTGTGAACTGATACACAAACAGATTTCTATTAACCAGATTCGTAAAGTTCTATTGTGATTCTATCATTTTAAATTTAACTAAGTTAAGTATTTATACTTGAAATTTCTTTTATTTCTACGAATGTTTGGTTAAAATCGAACTTAGGCTAGATTCGGATCTATGTATTACTCAGGGCCATTTATTTTAAGAATAGTTTCAAAACAGCTCAATTGACACAAAAAATGTAATGAATATGTAATTCTTTACGGTTAAACTTTACTTTATAATGAAAGTGTATTATTTATTTTGTTTCTTGATTCTTTATCCAACATCTATAAAATGTTTAGAAACAAAAAAAAAAGTAAAACGGTCATACTAATTCAAATAGAAATATAGTAAATTTCAAACAGCTGATAATGAAAATGAATCTTTTTTTAAGTTCATTGTATGCTATCTTTCGCAAATGAATGTTATTCGTAAGAAAGTTCATTCAAAGGAATAGAATCTAACGAATAGACTATTCATGAGAATGTCAAAATAAGCGTTTTTTTGTTTTTTTTTTTAAATAAAATACATACATACATTTTGTTTCGAAAGTTTGTTTGCTAGAAAAAATTAAAGTGAAATAAGGCCAAATGATTCTGAGAAATAAGACCAAATTGGCCGTCGTTCTGGGTTTTCTTGAGCAACAGTACCTTGGGTGGCCCGCTTCGCGGGTTTTCAGGATTTTAACTCCCTTTTCGGGGCTCACACCCGCTCACGCAACTCCGTTGCTCCACTTAGGATATGTTTAGTCGCCAGGCAGGCGCCTGTAGCAACAGTTTTCTTAGACAACAGTACATAACTGTTAGTTGTTTACTCCAATTAATGTAAAATACAAAACTGTTGCTACAGACGCCTGCCTGGCGACTGAACATACCCTAAGCGGTGCACTTTATAAAAGTGCAATAAGGCCAATTTTTGAAAGTTTGCCTTATTTCACGGCACCGCTTGAAGCCTCACGAGGCTTTTTCGCTAAAGCCAAGTTTCGTAGGATAATTAGTGTCACATGTCCGAATACAATCACCAGGCGGAAGTGATGCAGAAAACTTGAAATCGCAAGGGATGGTTTTCTCTAAATGTGCCTTCTCGAATTTAAAAAAAAATTATACTGTAGCTAGCTGACAGGTTTCAGGTTTTATTAGTTTTTTTATTTATACAAATAATAAATATAAAACATTAAGTTTTTGGAAGTGCATTAATATGTTTATTACATTAGGCTCAGCACATGACCAATACATTTTTAACTTATCTCATTGAAAATTAGATCTGAAATAGGTGAATTTACTCTCTTGGGGACTCAGGCTATTCAAATACAAGTTACCCAGAAATACCCGGATTTTTTGATATGCTAGCTTCCACAAATCAACAATTCCATACAATACAAAACGTTCCCGATTTTTAACAACTTATTTTCACCCACGGTAGATCGAGGAAAACATATTTCATTACATATTTTATTGACCGAATAAATTCAAATTTAATTTTGAAAATGAGTTTGTATTTTATTTTAACAAATATCCCAGAGATATTTTTCAAATCACAAGTTGAACAACTTCCGATTTTCAACTCTCGAGTTGAGAAAACAATTAGTGAACAAAAAAGAAATTTCAACTCTCGAGTTGAAGCCAACTAACTCTCAAGTTAGTCAACTCGAGAGTTTGCATTTGAGCAATAGTGAAAAATGCCCCTTAGTAGAGATGATGAGGCTTCAGATAACAACGAAGACGATGTTGTCGATGTCGTATCAGTTAATTCTCATTCTCGGCTATTGAAAGCGCCAACTTAATCAAATGGTGCAAAAAGAGAGTTGTTTTCCACTACGCACATTACCATTCTTTTGGGCCTCCGTAACGATATCGTTGTTACAAGTTTAATTAAACCAAAAAAACAAACAATCATTACCGATTATATGCCTTCAAAAGATTAATTGTTGATTAATAAAAGAGATTTGAGATTTAAAGTGAATTAAAAAAACGTCCAGAAATTGGAATTACCCCAGGAACAAAGTGGCTCTAGTTTCTGAGCATCCGCTGTTATATATTTAAGAAAATACTACTCTCGGTTAAAAATTTGATTTTCTTCTGGACTTGACCCCACCTACATTTATCTACATGCTTTAGTTTTTTTTATTGCCTCTTAGACATGAAAATAATAAAGTACTTACATGTACCTATTCTTATTACTTTAATTTTATGCTTTATGATACTATGACTTTAGAAAAGGAAAATCTTACAAATTATGTAAGGGATTGTAATGTTAAGGCGTTTCTTTAAAACATTTGGACTCACCATCCATATTAAGTTCCAACTCAGATTCCGATTCCGATTCCATCTCTTCATCAACGGGTTGATCTTTTTTGGGTTCATCTTCTTTAGGTTTAGGTGGATCGGGCTTTGAGGCACTCGCACCAAATGGACACGCTCTAAATATTAAATATAATCATATATATATATATGTATTTTATTCTCATAAATCTTATCGATTGTTCAAACCATAGAAATGAAAATTGTTCAATAAACATACCCTGGAAATTTAAATTCTCCTTCAGGCACTTTTCCTCCAAATTTTTCAACGAATTCCTTGACGAAACTCAATTGAGGCATGTTTAGGATTTGTGGATTTCCAGAGCACAAGTCCACAAAAGTTTTTAATTTTTTGAGATCATCTGGTGACAATGGAAGCCCCATTTTGTTTTCTTCTTTTTTATGATAATTTCAAAGCAAATCAAATGTAAATTTATTTTCGATTTTTGTATTCAAACTTCAGATAAGGCTAAATTGAAATTAATATTCTTATGCGGTTTGATTTATATTTTTTTATAGCAAAATCGTAATTCTTAATTTAATGCCGGCTTCTTTCGTACCAAGCTGAAGGAAATAGAATTTTAATTTTGTCTGTCAAATATTTTCTTTGGTAAGAAAAGAATTAGTTAAGTGTGGTGGATTTTTGTATTTAAATGTTGGTATGGTAGTAACGCGAATGAAGTTGAATGTGGTTACTTTGTTTTCCTCCGGGTTTGTGTATTAGATAAATATGCTACATCCGGTCGATGGTTGATTGTCCACTTCACCTTGACACAAATTGCGTCTTTTAAATATAAAGTCTAATGCGAGAAACAGATTGGCACGGCAACTTCAACAGCAACTTTGACAATCACAACATTCTTTTTAGAGCCACTGGTTTTAAATGGCTTTAAATACATTAACACAGCAAATGAGACAACCGATTTTTTTGTTTCGTCTATTTATTTTAGTTTTGACAGTGGAAGAGCGTCTTATAGAATGACTAACAAATCCATTTTTGTACGACAAAAGTCCATATCATTCTTCTATTGCTTCCCACGATCTACGCACACAGTTTTTGCATATAATTGTACGGCGAAATCATTTCGCATTTGCAACTACTTCAACTATTTTGTTTATTTGTTGTAATCTGTTTCACATGACTTTTGATCTCGAAGTTTTCGTTGCTGTTAAAGTTGCTGTGTCAATCTGTTTCTCGCCTAACATCAATTTCCTAACAATTTCCACTTTTCTAACTGGGCAAATAATAAGTTTATCCAAACAAAAGCAAACCAAAGCGAAATACGAAATTTTGACTAGATTTTTTTTTTTATTTCAAATTGACGAAACAAGATTTCATGGAGGTTTTGCCGTAACCTCAATGCAAGTTCTGGATTGCAACGAAATCTCAGTTAAATCTTGCTACACTTATTAAAAATCGTAATCAGCCTTCCGAACTAGGAATATAGTCAAACTAAGTCGAAGCACTAACTTCGGGTTTACGCCACGTCAGACAAATCCTTATTTATAAAGCATTTTCTTAGCCGTTTTAGCTATACCTTCCTTATGTCAAACTGTATTATCAAAATAATCACCAATCTAAAACTCTGGTTATTATAAACATAAACAGACCGCATTTCCATTATTATCCAATACCATATAGCTGCCATCACCTGCAAGTTGCAAATCAATTGGGATGTGCTGGTCATTTATGAATCGGCAGAGAGTCGTAAGTCAGCTCCGTTCTTGCGAAACCACACACAAGAATGGTTGAGAGGAGAGTTATTGGCCGCGTTTTATTAGGTGCGTTTTATTATTCACAAATTTATCTGGATCCGGATCTGGATTAAGTTTTAACATGTATTACAGAAACAATTTGGGATCCTGTTTTCTATCAAGATCTATTTCAAAGATCCAAAAATTAGTTAATACACTGGCGACTAGATGGCTTTTTATGGTAAGGTAGTGTAAGCTATAGTGTAAAGAAAAAAGACAAGAGATAATTTAAAATTTACAAACCCAAGGATAAAAAGAGACGGGCTTATAACACTACTGTCAGTAAAATCCGTATCGTTTTATTTTCAAGGGATGATCCAGATCCGGATCTAGATAGATTTGTGAATAATAAAATGCATCTATAATCGCCAATGATCCATATAGATTAACCTTCGAAAATAAAATGATACGGATCATAGTGACAGTTGTGTGTTGTATGCTCATCTCCCTTTTGCTTATGATTGTTTATTTTCAAATGTGTCTTGTCTTTTTTCTTTACACTGTAGTTTACATTACCTTACCATAAAAAGCCATCTACTTGCCAGAAAAAGAACTAATTTCTAAATCTCTAAAATAGATCCAGATAGAGAACAGGATCCCAAATTGTTTTTGTAATACATGTTAAAAATTAATCCAGATCCGGATCCAAATAGATCCGTAGATAATATAACGCACCTATTATCACTACTTTAAGGTTCCTGTGACCCTAGGGCTAGGCGCGCACATTCAATTTTTAGTTGAACAACTGATTGATTACTTATAGAATACAGATGAACTATTTGGTTCAATCGTAGATGAGTGGAAGTGATTAATAAAATCTTTCCTTCGGCTTTTTTGGTTTGGTTGAATGTCCGCGCAGGTGCATATAATTATATGTTACACAAAATAGCGAACTCATTTTAGGTAATCGTTTAGTTTGTGTCAAAACACAAAGGCGCAAAATTTTAGATCTATTAATCAATGACACGTACACGTACCTTTTTTGATGTTTGCAAATGTCAAAGAGTCATATGAAGCTAGCACTACACTAAAAAAATAAAGTAGGTATTCGATGATTTTAACTTTAATAAAAGGGTAGAGAAAGTATGATGCTATATTTGATTAAAATTTGCAAATTCTTTGTTTTAACCTAGCATCATACTAAAATAGCTTTAGCATCATACTAATTCAATTAAAATTTTACGCCAAACTTTTTAGTTGCTCGAATCAAGCAGTTGCGAAACTAAAAATTGAATGTGCGCGCCTAGCCTAATAGTCTCTTACATTTGTTGTCATTAGGTGTCTCACAGTGAAAGCTCAAAGTTGTTAAGTCCCAATTGGAAAACCCTTTATTTATTTGAGTTGGGTCCTTAAGCCTAGTACGCATATCGAGACAAGACAAATTTTATCTCTACAATTTTAATCTCTACAAAACGTTTTCAAATCTCGCGCAAAAGTTTGAATTTGGAGAGATAAAATCTTTTTTAATGTGTTTTGTAGTGTATCTCTGGAACGGGTTGTCTTTTACCTTTTACATAAAACCAGTTTTGACAAAAATTACTTTCGGAAATACGGTGGCTGTCAAAATTTTTTCCCGCAAAATAATGCTTATATCATTCTTTTTTCTGGAAAAATTTAGTGGAGACATTTTCTACAGCAATGCACAAAAGTACGAATTTCGCGCGAACTGCGAACTGCTCGGAAAAATATCCAAGACAAAATTTGTCCCAGGACAAAAGATGTATGGGATACAAAATTTTTCCCGGTCTTCGTACTAGGCTTTAATTATTCTTTGGAATGCCATCATCATGTCTGCACAGAAAATGTTCATTTAAGTTGTATCTTTGTGTATAAAACTTATATTTATACTCAAAATGAGGCATAAAAGGAAAATTTTTAGTTTTATCCTTTCATTTTATGGTACTTAGACAAAATAATTATTAACTCGATATCGACAGCCTTCAACAGAAACGAAAACCCTAATTGAAAAATGATTATATTACTAATATTTCTCATTTATTTAAGCAAAAATGGCAATTTTGTAAGAAAAAATCTTTAGCAAAAACAAAAGTCTCATTCAAATCGTATATTAGCCAATTTCGAGACAAATACGATTCTATGTATAATACATATAGAATTTTGTTTATACTTGTTAGATGTTGTTAAAAAAGTGCTACGTGCCACATTGGTTTTAAATTTTACAATGGGAAGGAAAAATAGAGCTGTGTAGAGCATTCCACATTCGTGTAGTCCGGCTGAAGAATGAATCTCTGTAGAACTTAAGAGTAAGCCGATGAACATTCCTAATACGGTTAAATTGTTTAAGAGGAGGAATGCAACTGGCTATTTCGCTAGAACCCTGTTTATAGAAATAACGGTGAAAGACGGGAAACTTTACGGCGGTGCATCACCTATCATTTTTAAGGCTCTTTTTTGGATTCTATCCAAGAAATTCAAGTGGGTTATTGGAGCACCTATCTCTGACCAAATATGGGAATTGTGCTCAAGCTTTGGACAAATATAGACTTTATAGATTACAGCCAGATCAGAAGGGGTAACAAATTTCTTGCATCGTCGGAGAAAACCTAAACACTTAGCAGCATTTTTTGTGATGTCGAATATGTGATCATTCCACACAAGGTGGTCCGTGATGCGCATACCAAGAACTGAAAGCTGTTCGGTTTCCTCAATGCAAGTGTCACTCATGGATAGTGGCATAAGGGGAGGGTTTCGCTTTAACGATAGAAGACAGCATTGAGTTTTACACTGTTTTTTATCCTCCAATGGACCAATGCTGTCAAGATAAGAATTTAATGAGCTTATCATACGCTGCCGTTCAAGTTCCACTTCCGAAGAACAAGGAAATGAATCTTGGAACAAATATGAAAGGATACTATCATCAGCAAAACAATTTAATGGATTAGAAGTTTCAGACAGGAGATCGTTGATAAACATGAGGAAGAGAGTCGGAGACAAAACGGAGCCCTGGGGAACACCAGAATTTATTTTGTGAAGTGACTTGTATTGAACGGCCGGAAAGGTTATTTCCAATTTAATGAAGAATAAATTCATCAACACAGCTTATTTATCATTTAAAAATGTTCAAACAGTTGCAGTTGCAGTGTAGCTCTGAATTCATTCACCAATATTTTTTAGAAATCACCCGAACCCGGCGAATCTAATTTCATAATTTATTTCAAGTGCTACTTGTCAGCGTCTGAAGGCAACTTCACATTCGAATCTTAGCATGGCTTGCAAAGCTAAGTTTTTCGGCTGAAATTAATATGGAAATTAAAATCACCATAAAACATTTTTCAGAGATAGCGGAGGCTTATCATGGCTTTTACTGACTGTGTGTACTATTTTCCAAAATGCGGACTCTCATTTGACTCTCACCGATTCAACAGTATATGTATATCTAATGTAGTAAATAATATTGAAATTTCCTTCAAACCTATGTAAGTTAGATGAACAATTTTATAGCAATATTGCAAGGATTCATTATGATTTTTATAACAAATGTAAATTACTTTTGCCATTGAGTTTGGAAACAATTCCAAAATTCAGCAAGCTCTCAGAAATTGTTGATAGTTTCAAGGTAAAGGACATTGATATTGATATTGTTATTCAAAGAATTACTATTTCTTAAAAAATATGCTCCAACGCAGACCGATGAAAATTCACATGTTAAAAAATGGGTCACTTTCTTTAAATTACATGATGCCCCAAATTTAGGAAATATATGTGAGTGTGCATTTTACTTTACTTCTTCCAATGCTATATGCGAAGAGTAGGGTAAGCTGGGGTACATTTGATACCGGGGCACATTTGACTTTGCGTTTTTCGGTATGATCGTGCCCTTAAAAAAAAAGTTTGGATGAAGGAAGAAGCTTACTTTGATTTGAAGAAACGTTATGAAATTTGGCAGCCTTTCTTTAACTTTTCGCGGAATACCACGTGTTTTCGTGTTTTCTGTGTCTCTGATCTAATTTTTGATCACCGGTAAGTAAGCGATTTGTGAACCTAATAAAATAAATTTTTTTATCGCGAATCAATATTATGATAGTACTACGCTTAAAGTTCAATAAATTGAAGCCAGTTTTGTGAAAATATAATATTAGTTATTACAAAAAAAAATTAAATTAAAAAGTTCCTTCGGGGCACCTTTGACTTTTGCAAATAACATTTCTTTGACGTTGATTTTGGGAAATTATATATTAAATAAATTATTTAAAAAATGTCGATATCGATAAATTTAAATTTAGATTTATATGGACTGATTTTTTATGTTTATAAATGAAATAATTTATGTTTTTTATTCTTGTTGTTTTTTTTTAGAAAGTGAATTTATTGATTTATTGTTTTCGTTATATTGTTTGATAAATTGTTTAAATTGCCCGCTCCCGGGGCACTTTTGACAAAATGACTTGTTTTAGAAAATATTTTTCTTTAAAATGTGGAAATGTTCTAAAACAAAAAATTATATGTTAGCATAATCTTGAATAATCAATAAATCAAATACAAAACAAAACATTGGAATACATTAACAGTTTTCGGAAATACAGACTTTTAAAAACTAAGTGTCAAACGTACCCCCTTCTTCCCTATTTAGATAGATAGATACACTACAATTATCTCTTTTTATAAAAGTATTCGTAAAGAGGACAATTTAGCTTTCATTTCATACTGTATTAGTGAAAAACCTTTGGGAAAGATATTCAGTTAAAAACGGAACTCGAAGTGATAATAAATTATTTTCTGGTCAAAATAACCTGTTAAAGCTTGTCCACAAGGCAACAATTGATTTTGTAAATGATTGGGCTTAATCAATAGGTTAGTTTAAGAGCCGCCCAGACTATTATTTTACTTAAACAATAATAAGTTATTTTATTTAGATAGAAAACATATTAATAATTGACACAATAAATATTTATTACCAATATTAGTTATTTTCAATTAAATATTTTAGTTTGAAACTTTTCGACGCCAAAACTTTATACAATTATTTGATGTTTCAATAATGTTTGTAAAAATATTCTTTAATAAGTTAATTTTAATCATTTTTAAACTTATCTATTTTTATACTTAAGGCATAATTTTTTTCTTACAAAAAAACTATTAAATACCTAAGAATCAAAACTCTTAGTAAAATATTAACAATATATTTCTTAACCTAACTATGATAAATACGTTTAACCAAGCCTAAGCTCTAGATATAAAAAGTATGATCCAGCTGCATAGGCTAAGAAATTAAATAGACCGAAAACACCTGCTGCAATATTTGACCCATATCCTACTCCTGATTTAGACCAAGAGCTCAGTTGAATTACAGAGGCAATGAGATATAGAAGTGTTAAAATACCAGTATTGATAATCTCCTAAAAAAAAAATTGAATATATAGTGTTTTTTGCTAAGTCATGCTTAAAAATTTGTGTTTACTTACAGTAAGTAACCAGTTGATAGGCAAAGTTAAAGCCTCACGTATTCCCAAAAAGTATGCAGCTGCCCATAAAATGGTTGCTATAAATGCGATGATCACCACAAATAGGAAGAAAGTAGTACCTGCAATACGCGGGGGTGATGCCAAAATCATGCAAATAATGCCCAAAATCTGAAATAAAGAAATTTTTACTAAGAATACTATTGCAAGGGATTAAAGGATTATTGGGGGATTGTCATAGACACCTAGAAAGACGACAGAAGGTATGAATCTTACCGCGTTTTCGAATTTGTTTTTTGAAAGTTTTTGATATGGATTTCATATATATATATAATCAAAAAAAATTATTGACAAAAAATTTAATTGATGCTCAATTGTTTCTTAGGGTACTATACCAACAAAACTGTTGGATCCCTGCAGCATTTAAGCAAAATACTATTTATAACCGTGATTGTAACTGCTACAGTGCTGTCGCCTTAAGAGTGAAACCATGTTAGAAGATAAAAGTGAGTGTTCATGTATTCCGTTCCGTAATAAGATCTTATTGTTGTTAATATAGGTACTCCTACCTCGCCCCATGTCGAATAACCTCGTCTACGATGTCAACGTTCAACTATCTGTCAAAAAGCAGAATTACCTTTCACTTAACAAGGCAGCTTGACGTACCGGCAAAGAAAATAACCGGGTTATGTCAATTCACATGACCGCGGCGGCCAATTTATGAAAGCTGGCTGTGAGATGACCCAGTTTCCCAACTTTTCCTTTAAATTTTCGAGCATTGCGTCGTTTGTTTGGGTTGCAACATCATACACCACCTATTTGAAACCAGAGCTCGGGTATTTCATGATTATTGAATTTTTGCGGTTGAAATCGCTCTATACCCAAGACCATTGATGGTAAAAGTGTATTTTCTTTCCTCATTTTGAAAGAAATAAGGTCCGATGATTCCGCCATAATTGATGGTTGTTCGAACACTTGTGGATTGAGTTCACTCTAATAACGTCAATTTTTTTGTTGAATTAGCCGCTGAGCCAAAAATGGCCCCATTTCGGAAGGATGATTTCTTGGTCAAAATCAGGAAATCCGGTAAGCATCTCCAGCGCGTAATTAGCGAACTCACGATAATTTCAATAGTCGCCCGGCTCCAATTATTGTGTAAGGATAATATTAAACAGATGTAGTCCCAAATTCAACCCCAAAACAAAGCCGAGTTGACTCTCTGGCGATGCCCAATTCAGCTGATTACAACTGAGCACTCATTTCTCATTTCATTTCTATCTGGTCAATCTGGAGTCGGGGTGCAATAGCTCATTTTGAAGCAGGACGGTGCAATAGTAACTTAAAACTCTCCGCCGTTTCTGTGTGTGTTTTGTGGACAGGAATGGAGGAAACCTACAATTATGTGCCTAATAATACGAACAACTAAGTTAAGAAACACTTTTCTTGAAACATTTATTACAACTATCGTCCAATTGCACTTAAATTCCATCTTTCAAAGGTCTTGGAAAAGCTGAAGAAATATCTTCTAGAATAACCGGTCCACTGGTGGGTGATCTGATGGTATATCTTACTAAACTAGTGGCAGAAATCGTTTTACAGAATGTACAAGTACTACACTTGATATTTCAAAAGCATTTGATAGAGTGTGGCATCAAGCTCTTCTATCGAAAAGCGTACATTTGGTATTGATGTATATCTTCTTCGTTGGATTAAAAAGTTTCGAATAACTCAATACAAGTTAAGTTGGACGGCTTTAACTCTGAAATTCATAAAATAAATGCAGATGTGCCACAGGACTCCGTTTTGTTTCCAACTCTTTTTCTCATATTCATCAATGATCTTATTTTGTCTCAAACTTCTAATCCTTTAAATTGTTCTGCTGACGAAAGTACGAGTACTCTCAGCTTCTGATATTTGTTTTCAGATACATGTCCTTGTTCTTTGGATATGAATTTAGAACGGCAGCATATGATAAGCTCATTAAATTCTAATTTATTTACCATTGTCAAGTGGTAGAATTGAATGCTTCAAAATCTCAATGTTGTCTCCTGTCGTTTAAAGCGGAAACCACCACCCGTGCCAATCTATTAGCGGGCATTCGCATTGAGGAAATAGAACAGCTTTCGATTCTTGGTATGTGAATCACAGAATACCTTGCGTGGAATGATAACATAATCGACATTACCAAAAACGCTGCTAAGGGTTTAGGTTTCCTTCGTCAATTCAAGAAATTTTTGGCCCCTTCGAATCTGGCTGTAATCTATAAAGTCTATATATGTCCAAAGTTTGAGTATAATTACCACATTTGGGCAGGTACTCCAATAACCAACTTCAGTCTCTTAGATATAATTTAAACACAGCTTTAAAAATTATAGGTGATAGAATTATAACGAAGGATTTGAATCTCTCGAGCACCATCGCAATGTTTCTTGTCTTTCATTATATAACCACTATTTTTATAAATAGTGTTCTAGTGAAATAGTCAGTTGCATTCCTTCTCTTAAAAAATTAATCTTAATATTCCCGCTTCAGGGAATGCACATCAGTTTTCCCTTGAGCCTAACTTCAGACGTACATTTAAATTCAGAGATTGTTTCCAATAAGCTTTGTTCCAATAATGTATGTCCAAAGTGATAATGATAAAAATGCGTTTCATTTGACGTTTATTGAGAAAATTATTTATTGAAAATTGTTTATTTTTTGACTATTCTCGTATATTTTATTATCTCTAATGGCCAGTTTTGTTCCAATGTAGTTTTAGTATATTGTTTTTTAGTAGGTACTATTTAGTTTTTTTCCGTTAACAATATAATTATATTAATAGACTTACTTTATATCTTTAATGCCTAACCACGTTTTAACTTCGTGGGATCCAGGTTGCATTTCTTATTGAAGGGTAATACGATATTGTGGTAAATAAGAACTTGTTTAAAGTCTTAACTTAATGCAAAACTAATGATTAATGAATGTTAATTTTAGAATGTGAAGCTTGAAATTTATCTTTATTTGTAAAACCATCTGTGGAAACACCTACTTGCTATGCAGTTCATTTTAAATTGAAATTCCCAATGAAACAATCCAGCTAAGCTAAGAAAGTGTTCAGTTCATTCCAAATACAGAATGAAGTTGTATTTTTATTGAACCAAAAACGAATTACATTTTTATTTTTATTTTAAGTTAAAATATAATACCAAGATTAGATATCTTCTAAAAATGTATGATAAGATAACTGCAATGACTAATTTTTGTTTGATCGGTAATTTTGGAGTTCAATAAAAATAAAATTCCTAACATCTAAATGTTAAAATTTGTTTAAATGCGGGCACGGGGTATTTAAGGTGTCTAAAGTCCAACAAGACTGATTGAAAACAATTAACTTTTTGTCAGAAATAGGTATACCGACTTTAAACAATTTTTGTTGCTATTGAACCCGAGCAGAACTTATGCGTTTCTTATTTAAGGTCTAATTGCTTTGGGATAATTTGTATGCAGGATGATTTTTTGTAATTATAGGATTTCCTGGTGTCTTCAAAATCATATCATATATGGTTAATGTCTAATTTTTGTTACTAACGCGTGAAATATTTGTATATATGTATTAACAAAAAAAACTTGATAAAAAGTGACACAAAACTCTATATCATTCATCTGAATAACCATTTGTTAGATACTCGTATTTATAAGCCTCTGAAAATTTATGAATTTTTATCGATAAAAAACTAAGCTTCGTATTATATAATGTAAAACCAAAAATTGTGAATGGCTCATATTAGACCAATTTTATTTAAATTAGTTTGTTTTATTGTTTTATAATATACAAACGTATGAAAATATATACATATACCTATACATAAATGACTAATTAGAACAACATTTGCTTGTGTGAATCATAAAATACGATTGTAAAGCTAATTACTAAACTACTATATTACTATTTATATGTATAATGTAATAAATAATAAATTTGTATGAACGGTTTTAAAGATGACACAAGTCACATTGAAACATAAAACCGTGTGCATTTTTCCATAAATGTGTTTTAAATAATACTTATTCTATCAGATAATATATACATATCTGTCAATGTCAATGACCAACCACACAATAACATCGGATAGTTCTTGCACACAAATAGATAGTGGCGTCTAATTTTAGTCGAATAGGTACGATTTTAAACTATTTAGTATGATACTAGGTTAAAATGAGATTTAGCATAATACTTTCTCTTACGTTTGATTAAACTTAAAATTATCTATTTAATTTTTTAGTATCGTGCTAACTTCATATGACTGTTTGACAAACGTCAAAAAAGGTCTGTTTTCTTTTTTTTACATGAACTGTCATTGTTTTAGGTGTGCTCAGAAGTAATTTATTAAAAAAACTGATATAAGAACGAATAAAGTAATGGTGGATTTACATGTATCTGCATTTGATTTCTGCAAAAAAAAAGGGATGCCAAATACAGAATTCATATTTGTTAGATAGAGCGAAAAAAAAGCAAAATGCAGAAGGACTCCATTTCTGCTTTATAGGAAATTCGAGAAATGCAGAAGTCAAGATTAAGGTGAATACGAACATGTTCATCTTTACTATAGCATCTTCATCATTCTGTAAATTTGCGATATTTTCACATTTTTCTATATTTTTTTTGACGGGCGCATGATATGGAAAAAAAAAAACATAAAATCGAAGTGGTAGAGAACGGAGGTAATTTCTATTTTCATTACATTGTTTCGTGTTAACAAGTCAAAAAATTATAGCAGTTTATAGGAAGTAAAAAAGAGTAACCACATGTGTATTCTCTCCTACTTTCGGGTTTCGACATACATCTGTCTCTCTCTACTTTTCTGCATTTTGCAGATGTAGAAACATGTAAATCCACTTTAACGCTAAATATTATTCTGGCTTAACACCCTTTTTACAGAATCAAATTAAGCCCTCTAACTAAATAATAAATAACGTCAGAAACTTCAAGTTGACAATGGGTGCTGAGCTAAATAAGCATAGACGTCTCACCAAATTTCAACTTACCATTAGTGGTTTTCGAGATATACATAAGACTGTGAAAATCGTCAAAAACGAAACTGACTGAATTCCTGACTTACTCACTCAAAGAAAGATCATAAAAATTATGAAGAAGAGGCGAGGTACCTCTTCATTTTCTTACAATTGATTGCCATAGAATGATGAAATATGATGGAGCGGTAAGCCTTGTCATACAATAAAATAATTCGAAAATTTAATATTCTCCCTTCATTGGCGTGCCATCCACCGAATTTTTATCAATCATTTTCGAAGAACCAAAAATTTGGTTAATTGTTAGGGCACAAATAAAAGATTTCCGCGAAAAGGAGTGAAATCACACTAAATAGTAGAGAGATAGCTATGTACCTACTCGTATGTAAGTGGTCACCAAGTTCTAAATTTATGAAGGTTTATGGTGGATTTACATTCATCTTCTTGCGAGTTTTGCAAAAAAAAAACGGGATGTAAGATACAAAATTTACATTTGTTCAATAGTGACAGAAGTCAAGACTCAAGACAAACATGTTCATCTTTATTATATCTCCATCTGCATCTCTATGTTTTTGTATGTGTTCACAAGTTCTTGCGCAAAGAAAAAATTTATCTGATCTGTCTTGTGGAAATATAACGAATTTAAAAATAATTGCGCAAAATTTTAGTTGAATAAGTACTATATGTTAGAGATATTTTAGTATGAAACTAGGTTGGAATAACGATTTTGCAAATTTCTACTTTCTCTACCCTTATATTTAAGTTTACCTTTTTTATTATTTAAGTATCAAGTTAACTTCGTATGACTCTTCGACATTTACAAACCTCAAAACAGGTGTGCTTACTTAGTTCTTTGCACGAACTGTCATTATTTTAGGTGTGTTCAGAAGAAATTTATTAAAAAACATAGCCTTAGCAGGATACTAGTCAGAAAAGGGTTTCAAATTAAAAAGAAATAAGTAAACTACTTTAAAATTAGCAAATTGTTAAGTTGTATTATAATTTTACCTTAATACAAGGCCTCAGTGAATCGAAACAAAAATTAAAAAGGTAATTAATAAATTGTTTTAATATAATAATATGTAATACAATTTACTAACATCTATTAATTCGCAGTTCATCAAGAGCTCATGGACGCCATTTATAACAATAAAGACATATATGATGATGACTGTACGTAACTTATCATTTTAAAATTATAGTAAATTATGGGAATTTAAAAAGAGACAACAGCTATGGACTCTTTGGCACGTCTGTATTTCGATGTTTATCTGCCTCGCTTTACTTTTCTTCAAATCTGCGCATAAAGATTAATGTTAATCCCCCATTAATTACAATGGCGCAAAATTTTAAACAGCTTATTACTAAGGTATTAGTAACTGCTAACTTTAAAGTAACTCATTCTTAATTTTAAACATGTTCTAACTACGAGTAGTATCGTCCTAAGGCAATTTTCTTAATAAATTTCTTCTGAACACACCCAAAAGAATGACAGTTCGTGCAAAAAACTAAGTAAACAGACCTTTTGTGGCGTTTGTAAATAGCACGGTACTAAAATAATAAAATCGGTATTCGATGATTTTAACTTTAATAAAAGGGTATAGAAAGTATGATACTACATAAATATTCGATTAAAATTTGCCAAATCGTTGTTTTAACCTAGTTTCATACTAAAACAGCTTTAACATCGTACTAATTCAACTAAAATTTTAAGTTAATCATTTCTGTACAAAATTTGATATTACTTAACTTTAAATATTTAATATCTATTAAATTCAATAACTTTGAACTTTGCAAATAGTAGTTTATAAACGCGTGAGGAGTTTCATTGGTTTAAAAGGAAGCAAGTAAGCTTGAGGAACACTAACGTTTTGAAATATGTACATTATAAATTTGGATATTAAATAATATCAGTATAGAACGAGTATATTTCAGTTAGACATTTGTAAAGTAGAAACTTTGATTGGCAAAAGATATTTATTTTAAAAAAAATTGGCCTTTAGTTCTCAAAAACTATATAAAATTATATTAAAACATGGTTCTTTACGACCAACAGAGTTAAATAAAAAATGGAAAGAGTCAATTATAATACCGATTCAAAAAATTCCAAATAATTTATGTGAAAAATATGGATATGCTGCTTTTAAATGAAACATTTTTGGAAAAGAAAATGTAGATTTTTTCGATTTCTTCGAAATTCTTATTTTGAGTCCAATTACACCAAACGAAATGTCCATGCATTTTACCCTGGTGCTCATCAATCTTACACTTTCAATATGGCCTTTCAAACATACATACCTACTTATGTACATATAAACAAATTCAAGATCAGTGGCCTACTCAATCTAGAAAATGCGTTGGTTAAATGGCGTTGATCATTCAGTTTTTATTAAACTTAAATGTTCATACATCCGAACAAATTGCTCAACACAGGAAATATGGAACTCTGTGTATACAGTACATAAATATATGCAAATACATAGCTACACGTATCTTAACATCTTCCTCTCTTCAAGTAAAAATTTCAAACTAGTCCAATTTGGGTATACAAAAGAAAACAAAAAGATCTTATGCATAACGCATTCACTGTCATTACCAACGATAAAATGCACTTCTGACCATATGGTGTGCTACCAGCCGTAAATGGTCACCGATGGGGATGTCTCAAAGCCATAAATTACCAGTCTCAGTTCAACTGGTTAGTGGTTATGGATTCACTGAAGAACTATATTTAAATACATTAATTAATTTCTCCGCCCGATAGCGTTGGTCAAGTATGACCGACTTCTGGTGGATAATGATTTTATTGAAAGCTAACAAAAATTTATTAACGTATGGAATATTAACAAGGGCTACGTGAAATGTGAGCAACTTTTGAGTTAAATTTTAACTTGGAGACGATATAGGTCGTAACACATCACTTAAATGGGGTTATTTCTTGGACAATACGAGTAGACATAAAGCCAAAGCAAGTGGGAACATTACTTCTCATACACAAATTATTTAATTAATTAAAAAGAAGAGCTTTAGATAATTTAATTTTTCAGGAATACACTAACTACGTAACAACAAGATTTAGGTAATCCACGAAAAATCTATTTTTTGTTTGCAAAACTATTCCGATTCATTGGTATCATTAATAGGTGGGTGGTCCTCCAATTTTCAAACAAAACGTCGCAGTTGTAGTTTTTTGTGCTTCAGTATTTTTTTTAAATTTCAACCCATATCGCGAAAACGACTCATTGTACGAACAAACTTTTACTTTAGACAATTTCCAGTTTAGGTTGTTAAAATGTAATGTTCCAATGATGATACATTTCAAGAGACCAAGTATTGATTTAAACAGCCTTATTTACTAACTCGTTTTAGCGACGGAGTAAAGTTACTTCGACTTTACAACGGCTCTAAACCTGAAAACCTTATTTATAATGAAAATGCAAGAGGAATAGCGGTGGAATAAGCTAAAACTGGTTCATAGGAGGTTTAAGGCCGTTTTAGTATCTAAATGTCATTTTGAGATGACATCTTGTGAAATTTACAAAAAGGAGTGTAAGCAATTTTTTTTTCGTTTCTTACTAAGACAAAAGGTATAGATATTTTGCATAAATTATTTATATTTTCCAAACGCTCTAACAGTTGTACGGTATTGGGAACGCAATGTGGTTTGGTTGGTACATTCATTTATTGGATTTGAACTTTATACAATCCAATTTTAAATGTATCCAATTTCCAATATGCATACAATGATAATAAAATGAATAATAATGGAAATCAGCTGGGGTTTCCTGGGGTTTTTGTTTGTGTATAATAACCAGAGTTTTAGATTTGTGACTTTTTTCCCAGTATATTTGACATAAGGAAGGCGTAGCTAATACGGCTAAGAAAATATATATTAAATAAGGATTTGTTTGACGTGGCGTAAACTCGAAGTAAGTGCTTCGGCTCGGTTTAGCTATTCATAATTGAGGTGATATTTTCGAACTTTCGAAACATGAAATTGAATTTTCCAAAATAATAAGTAAATATAGGTAGATGGATAGAATAGAAAACTGAATTATATCTGTCGAAATGTAGACTTTGAATTTAAAAAAAAAAAAATAAAGAGGGGATCATGCTAAAGAAAATCTTATTTTTTTCAAAAACTGCTTCAAGCGCTTTTGTAACATATTGTTATGTGCTTACATTAGTATGATCTATCCTTCAATTCAAAAGGATTTTTAATTGAACAATATCCCATTCCATAGAATACTTTTATATTTTTTATATTATTATTTCCCGTTATCAGCATAACAGACTTATATTAATTTTTTTTTATAAGCTTCAACAAGTTTTCTATAAAATTTACATTAAACTTTAAAAAAAAAAAATTTTTTTTTGTTTTAAAAAAATTCAAAACATTTTTTTTGAAAACTCGATATTATATTTAAAATTTAATTTTCGTTTATTAACTTACTTAAGCGGTGCCTGCCCCATGAAACGTCGATGGCTTAGCAGACCCTTACGATCCCGAGGACGCAGCTTACAGGCATCTAGACCGAGCGGTCTGGATTCGCGATTGCTTGGTATTCAAATCGGAGTTTTGGTATACATGGTCGCCTTTAACCTAGGGACTGGGATTCGATTTTCTTGTGGTTGGAGCATTGTTGTCAATTTGCACGATGTGGCTCAGGCAATGTAGTTGTCTTTCTTGACTTTCGCGATGGTAAGTCTAGACTTGAAATTCGATGATCTTTTCCCCCAATAAGCTCAAATATGAACATGTTCTAACTACGAGTAGTATCGTCCTAAGGCAATTTTCTTAATAAATTTCTTCTGAACACACCCAAAAGAATGACAGTTCGTGCAAAAAACTAAGTAAACAGACCTTTTGTGGCGTTTGTAAATAGCACGGTACTAAAATAATAAAATCGGTATTCGATGATTTTAACTTTAATAAAAGGGTATAGAAAGTATGATACTACATAAATATTCGATTAAAATTTGCCAAATCGTTGTTTTAACCTAGTTTCATACTAAAACAGCTTTAACATCGTACTAATTCAACTAAAATTTTAAGTTAATCATTTCTGTACAAAATTTGATATTACTTAACTTTAAATATTTAATATCTATTAAATTCAATAACTTTGAACTTTGCAAATAGTAGTTTATAAACGCGTGAGGAGTTTCATTGGTTTAAAAGGAAGCAAGTAAGCTTGAGGAACACTAACGTTTTGAAATATGTACATTATAAATTTGGATATTAAATAATATCAGTATAGAACGAGTATATTTCAGTTAGACATTTGTAAAGTAGAAACTTTGATTGGCAAAAGATATTTATTTTAAAAAAAATTGGCCTTTAGTTCTCAAAAACTATATAAAATTATATTAAAACATGGTTCTTTACGACCAACAGAGTTAAATAAAAAATGGAAAGAGTCAATTATAATACCGATTCAAAAAATTCCAAATAATTTATGTGAAAAATATGGATATGCTGCTTTTAAATGAAACATTTTTGGAAAAGAAAATGTAGATTTTTTCGATTTCTTCGAAATTCTTATTTTGAGTCCAATTACACCAAACGAAATGTCCATGCATTTTACCCTGGTGCTCATCAATCTTACACTTTCAATATGGCCTTTCAAACATACATACCTACTTATGTACATATAAACAAATTCAAGATCAGTGGCCTACTCAATCTAGAAAATGCGTTGGTTAAATGGCGTTGATCATTCAGTTTTTATTAAACTTAAATGTTCATACATCCGAACAAATTGCTCAACACAGGAAATATGGAACTCTGTGTATACAGTACATAAATATATGCAAATACATAGCTACACGTATCTTAACATCTTCCTCTCTTCAAGTAAAAATTTCAAACTAGTCCAATTTGGGTATACAAAAGAAAACAAAAAGATCTTATGCATAACGCATTCACTGTCATTACCAACGATAAAATGCACTTCTGACCATATGGTGTGCTACCAGCCGTAAATGGTCACCGATGGGGATGTCTCAAAGCCATAAATTACCAGTCTCAGTTCAACTGGTTAGTGGTTATGGATTCACTGAAGAACTATATTTAAATACATTAATTAATTTCTCCGCCCGATAGCGTTGGTCAAGTATGACCGACTTCTGGTGGATAATGATTTTATTGAAAGCTAACAAAAATTTATTAACGTATGGAATATTAACAAGGGCTACGTGAAATGTGAGCAACTTTTGAGTTAAATTTTAACTTGGAGACGATATAGGTCGTAACACATCACTTAAATGGGGTTATTTCTTGGACAATACGAGTAGACATAAAGCCAAAGCAAGTGGGAACATTACTTCTCATACACAAATTATTTAATTAATTAAAAAGAAGAGCTTTAGATAATTTAATTTTTCAGGAATACACTAACTACGTAACAACAAGATTTAGGTAATCCACGAAAAATCTATTTTTTGTTTGCAAAACTATTCCGATTCATTGGTATCATTAATAGGTGGGTGGTCCTCCAATTTTCAAACAAAACGTCGCAGTTGTAGTTTTTTGTGCTTCAGTATTTTTTTTAAATTTCAACCCATATCGCGAAAACGACTCATTGTACGAACAAACTTTTACTTTAGACAATTTCCAGTTTAGGTTGTTAAAATGTAATGTTCCAATGATGATACATTTCAAGAGACCAAGTATTGATTTAAACAGCCTTATTTACTAACTCGTTTTAGCGACGGAGTAAAGTTACTTCGACTTTACAACGGCTCTAAACCTGAAAACCTTATTTATAATGAAAATGCAAGAGGAATAGCGGTGGAATAAGCTAAAACTGGTTCATAGGAGGTTTAAGGCCGTTTTAGTATCTAAATGTCATTTTGAGATGACATCTTGTGAAATTTACAAAAAGGAGTGTAAGCAATTTTTTTTTCGTTTCTTACTAAGACAAAAGGTATAGATATTTTGCATAAATTATTTATATTTTCCAAACGCTCTAACAGTTGTACGGTATTGGGAACGCAATGTGGTTTGGTTGGTACATTCATTTATTGGATTTGAACTTTATACAATCCAATTTTAAATGTATCCAATTTCCAATATGCATACAATGATAATAAAATGAATAATAATGGAAATCAGCTGGGGTTTCCTGGGGTTTTTGTTTGTGTATAATAACCAGAGTTTTAGATTTGTGACTTTTTTCCCAGTATATTTGACATAAGGAAGGCGTAGCTAATACGGCTAAGAAAATATATATTAAATAAGGATTTGTTTGACGTGGCGTAAACTCGAAGTAAGTGCTTCGGCTCGGTTTAGCTATTCATAATTGAGGTGATATTTTCGAACTTTCGAAACATGAAATTGAATTTTCCAAAATAATAAGTAAATATAGGTAGATGGATAGAATAGAAAACTGAATTATATCTGTCGAAATGTAGACTTTGAATTTAAAAAAAAAAAAATAAAGAGGGGATCATGCTAAAGAAAATCTTATTTTTTTCAAAAACTGCTTCAAGCGCTTTTGTAACATATTGTTATGTGCTTACATTAGTATGATCTATCCTTCAATTCAAAAGGATTTTTAATTGAACAATATCCCATTCCATAGAATACTTTTATATTTTTTATATTATTATTTCCCGTTATCAGCATAACAGACTTATATTAATTTTTTTTTATAAGCTTCAACAAGTTTTCTATAAAATTTACATTAAACTTTAAAAAAAAAAAATTTTTTTTTGTTTTAAAAAAATTCAAAACATTTTTTTTGAAAACTCGATATTATATTTAAAATTTAATTTTCGTTTATTAACTTACTTAAGCGGTGCCTGCCCCATGAAACGTCGATGGCTTAGCAGACCCTTACGATCCCGAGGACGCAGCTTACAGGCATCTAGACCGAGCGGTCTGGATTCGCGATTGCTTGGTATTCAAATCGGAGTTTTGGTATACATGGTCGCCTTTAACCTAGGGACTGGGATTCGATTTTCTTGTGGTTGGAGCATTGTTGTCAATTTGCACGATGTGGCTCAGGCAATGTAGTTGTCTTTCTTGACTTTCGCGATGGTAAGTCTAGACTTGAAATTCGATGATCTTTTCCCCCAATAAGCTCAAATATGAACATTTGGTCTATGTTCGATTTATCTGCCGGCTCGGAAACCACACTGATACTTGCCGACTATAGCATTGCTGTACGGGATAAAGAACTCACACAGCACGTTGGATAGCACATAGAATCGATTATTCTCTAAATGGGGCGTATGGAGCATTAATCGTTTATTTATTTTTTGTTTATGCATTCTTGGTTGATGACTTTGCAAGCATCACCTCCGTATTTAATGAGCTCTGTTGGTAAACTATCACTATTCACTGATTTGATTGGAAGGTTGTCTTCTTAACATTTTACTCGCTCTACACCTCCATTCCCATTTAACAGCTGCTGAAAATACTACTTGAGAACATCTATTGTCATGACATTCGCTGATTCGAAATTCTTCGACCTTCTTAAGCACCTCTTATTCTCTTTCACTTCTATAGCGATTACGTTGACTTGGACTAACGACTCCTTTTTTCATGATGTCATGATACGCCAAATTCTTCTTTTGGGAGCAATTTCCTTTCGTTAAGCTCTTAATTTTGAATTATGGTTGGTATACTAGCCTTGGAAACCTGGGTGCCACTTATCACCGTCTTATGAGCTAATGCAAGTCTATTTTTCGGAAGCTACGATATCATTTTGATATCGTTTTGAGGAGGTTATGATATCAACTAATCTGCCGAAGATGTTTTCCTTTCCAACATAAGCATTGAAGTAACCGGCAAATACTTTGACATCGTACTGCGGACCGCCTTCAGAGGTTCCGTTAAAGATGTCAAAAAGCTCATTCTTGATGGGTTCTTCAGCTTTATCGTGAGAGGCATTTGCGCATATTAAGCTTATGTTTTGAAAAGTGGCTTTCTGCATATCGGCTAAAAGACAATAGTTTCGCTTCTTAGCTGACTAAAATAACGGTACATTCTATGTATACAATTTTTTTTCGAAATTAAAGAAAATAAGATTTTTGAAAGCTTGACATATATGATTATTAATGGTACATTTTGAATAAGTGTACAACAGATTTGGGTCAATTTTGTATACATTAACTTCTAAAAAGCCTAAATATTATAGTATACCAAAGTTTTCGAAAAATAAATATTTTTTGAATAAGAATATTTATGTATTTTCAATTTTTTTGTAAACTCAAATTTGTCTAAGAAATCAGGTGGAGTTTCATTTATTTACAACATTTTTTGTATACCTCAGAATATTGAGGAAGTAATTTGACTTATTTGAATAATGGATTCGATGCTTTTGAAGATTTTTCTTTACACATATTCATGTTTGTCTATACAATATTTCCAAAATTTCTAGACTCTAGTCTTAAATACAAAACTTAAACATAAGTTTGTGTGATCCAGTCGTGCACTTTATTACTGTAAGGCTTTAGGTCTTTTAATTGATTATGTTTTCGTGAAAATACGTACATAACATATGTATGTAATCAAGTACGATCAAACCACTCCACTCGTACAATCGATTCGTGATTACCAGGTTCTTCAATATTTATATATTGCCTTCAACTTAACTTAGTCTACTTCTGAAAGCTCTGTACTTTATTTTGTTTCGCTGACTTAAAAATTTAAATTTTACCAAAAAAGCTTACTAAATTTCCAAAACAAATATCAACTTCCACAATTTCGTGTTGCCTTATTTCATCGCCTATAATTTAGTTCCATACTAATCTGTACTTAAAAAGTGCACCCATGCCATGCATGACCTATCCATGAAATCGTATGAAAATTAAAAACATCTCATCACAGCAACGCAGGCGTAAATAAGATTTCATTGGCCTATATATCAACACAAAATAGCAAAAGCTTGGTAAAGTGTTGAATATAGTGTCATCATAAATTAGCATGTGGGTGGATTTCACGCCTCACACTCTTAGTCATAACATCACTATACAAATAGAATTTAGTTCGAAATATTAATGAATATATTTTTTAATAAAACAAAAGAAATAATTTTGTTTCGCATATAAACAGGTGTTCTAATGTAAACAAATATTTGTTATAGCGGAAAGAGCAAGAGGTATGCAACATGCTTTCTGCGGTTCGACTCAGAAATCACTCAAAAGTACATATAAGTCTGCAAAAATGTTATTTCAAGGTAACTATTGTACCCAAACGAAGTTTTTCTAACAGCTAGCTAACACTCACCACAAGCTTCATAGAACCGAATCAAACAAAAATACTTTTTTCTCTAGAGCTATATACCCACTTTTTCTTAACCTACACACATCACAATGTACACTTTGCGAGACTTGATTGAGGTCACATATTTTAACAGTTTGTCGGATATAATATACAACTAATATGATGCTTTGTAGACAAATATTGAAAAGAATATTCAAACAATGCACAGATTTTTCTAATTGCGGAAGTTATATCTAAAAAGATATTTCCACTGCAAACAAGATAACCATGTGATTTCTTCAATTAACGTGAATTTTACGGAGATATACGAGTATTTGACTTAAATTTAAAACAATTACTTGTTTGATTGCATTATTGAATATAACTACAAGCACATGAAATAGCAGGCATGTTGAATGATGATGTTGTATCATATCACTTATTAATAAAAACAATGGCGCAAAATTTTAGCTGAGTTAGTACGATTAAAGCTGTTTTAGTTTGAAACTTGGTTAAAACTATTTTGCAAATACTGCATCATATTCTCTCTACACTTTTATTAAGGCTTAAATCATCGAATTCCTATTTTATTTTTTAATATCGTGATGATATCGTATTACTCTTTGACTTTGACCGTTAAAACAGGTCTGCTAACTTAGTTGTTGCACGAACTATCTAAGCTTTGTGTTCAGAGGCAATTTATTAAAAAACTTAGTCTTAGCACGATACTAGTTAGAAAATATTTAAAATTAAGAAAGAATTATTAATCTACTAAAAAGTTAGCAAATTGTTAAATAATATCATACTAATACCTTAATGCCAGTCAGTTTAAAATTTTGCGCCACTGATTTTAAAGATTAATCAAATTACCGTTTAAGAAACAAAATGAATTGTTTTTTTCTTAATAAGAAAGTTTCGTTAAGGTATGGACTCAATTTAAGGTGAATTTGATCGAATAAGAGATAAGATATTTTTTAATTTTACAAAAAACTTTCTGTATATATTTGAAAACATGAATAATGATGAACTACGTGCGCCAAATCTGGAGTGCAGAAAATAAATTGGGAAACTTTCTCCAAGTTTTAACAATTAATTTAAGCAATTGGTCATAGGTTCCTGCTGATTTTCAATTAGGACAGCAGAAGCTTAACGACAGTACCAATCTTCTAGTCACAACAGAGTCTTCAGATGGTGTACAAAATCAAAAGAGACAATGTACAAAAATGAGCAGTGAACGTGATAGGAAATCCCCCTAGCGGAAGAATTCGACTTATGGCAACAAATGTTTAAAATATCAAACTGAATATTATTTGTCTACGAAATAGAAATAAGCATTGGGAGGATAAATGCTATAATTTTAAAACTTTGAAGAACAATAAAATGAAAATCTTAGCCCGTTACAAATTATTATGATCTTAAAGTCAAATTGTAGTTTGAATTAACTCCTAAACTACATTTTCAAGATTATTTGTTTTCTAAATAATTATGGCAGACGAAGTTTAAAAATTGGCTGAGTAATGTAAGCTGATTTTATACACGTACCCCTTTATCTAAACTTATTTCTTAAATTACGTAGGTATACTGTTCTTAAAAAAATACTATCGAAGTGCGTCTTTATTAATTGACTCGGAGTGTATATTAATGAATAATTTCAGTGTGTTAACTGTTTGGTGAGATATTTGAGAACGTAATTTTGTTTCAAATGATTTAATAATAAATGCATAATGAACCCCTGCACTACATGCTAATCGTAGGTACATATATCTTTAGTAAGGTTTTAATTTGAAATAAAAACCTTAAGCTTAGTGATTTATTTTCAGATGAAGTTGTTTCTAAAGACCATAATAAATATTTTTAAGTATATGTATTCGTCATTAAAAAGTTAAAGCTATTTGGAAAATCTTAATTTATACCAATGTCACATTAAAACACATGTAAATATAAAATTTGTTGGTTTTCAAAGCCATAGAAAGTACTCATACATACAGATTCTTTAACTAAAAATAAAGTCGGAGAAGTCGTATTAAATGATCTAAGTATACTAAAGAGTTTCACTCTAGGCACCTGGCTGTTAGATGAATAATTTTTGTTTACACAACAAAAATAAATGTATATTTAGATAAACTAAAACAATATGAAACTAAAGGAAGTTTCATCTGTAGCCAAAATGAATTTTGAAAAAAAGTTTTATTTAATAAAATCGACGAATATTAAACAAAATGGCAAATCTCAATATTGTTGCACCAAATCTTTGAAAAATCTTAAGAAGTTTCCGACTACTGCGACCAAACTCTTATGTTAGTTCGAAACACAGAACAAAAATAACTCGGAAAACTTGTGGCGAAACATGCCCAAATGCTAATTTAAAGGCGTTCGCACGCCACTGTTTAGTTTTTAATTCAGTAAAATAAAGTTAAGCAATTTGTTTTTTAATTCAGTAAAATTAGAAAAACAAAATTACGACAGATCTGAAATTTGGTGAAGACATTATTTTGATTCGAGAAGGTATTAAGTGATAAGTTTCAATATTTTGAAAACTTTCAGTTTTATTGGGATAGTCATTGGGTAAAAATTGTACCTTACCTATATAATTTTACAAAAAAAAAATATCAAAAGTAAAATTAGATATGCGCTTTAACGTTAAAATATTCATATTTACTTCATGTCAATTAAAATTTGAACGTAATTTTTTGAGTCGACTCCTATTTTGAAAGTGTTATTATAGAGCCGGTTTTAAATGTTTTAAATGTTTCGCTATATTGACTTTAGGTGGTATGACAATATTGTGCAAGAACGCATAAGCTACAATTTTCTCCATAAAATAAAAAAAAAATCAATAAAATGAGAACACACAAAATCTACAAAATTTCAACTTTAAGGCCTTCGCGCCTCTTTAAATCAATAGTTGGGTATGCTCCGTTACATTTATTCTTAGTTATTTTTGTGCATAGTGCTCTTTTATAACATACCTATTTCCGATTAATATTGTTTGTTTTATTTAGTTATCTTGAAGTTGCCGGTTCAGTCTAAAAAACAAAGGTGTGTTGCAGACCTATAAAAAAAAGCTAAATAAAAGCATATAGTATTAGCAAAAGCTCTTTTCATATTATTCACTTGGTAAGATATAAAATTATAGCCTAATCCAATTCGATTGCTCAACCAGTATATAAAGTGTTAATAAAACATAGAATTGGTTTCAAGTGCTCCCATGAGAAAATGAGAAAATATTTTTTTTCCAATTTAAAAATATATTTTTTAAATTCTCTGAATTAACTCTTCAAAGAATAACTGACTGCTTAGAAAAAATTTTGTAGATTGATTAAAACGAAAACTTTAAGGATTCGAAGAATTGTTGACAAAAATTCAAAATTTGTCAGCCAGTAAATAACACAATTTCAATGTAATTTTTCTCTGAATAAATATTATAAAAAGTCAACAAAACTTGAATTATCTTTTCAAAATTTAAACCTTAAGTCAACCAAGGAATATTATTCGTATTGTGGAAGACATTTGCTGTCGGATGAGTTGATAAAATATTTTCTTTAAAAATTTGAATATTTTTTTTATGATTAACGTGCACTCAAGGGGGTGTGAATACCCTTTACATGTTAGACAACACAGCGTGAGTATTAAGGAAAGTAGAGGATTAAAGAGGAAGTACCAATGGACATTTTGAATTTCTGTATAACACAATGAGTGGGAAGGAGCATTTTACATACATACGTGTAATACGGCTAAAGAAAGAATCTTTGTACGTCCGTAATAGAATATTAAATGTTATACAATTTCCGAAATATTTTTGAACATTTTTTTTCTTTCTGTGTACTTAAGCTCTTATAATAAAAAAGAGACTCCTAGTAAGAATCAGACATGTGTTTGTGTATGTAAGAATCAAAAGTGAAAAAAAATGTTGTTTATAAAAATAATATTTTTGAGAAATTTTAAATTTCATAATTATTGCAATTGATTTTATTTGTTTGTGTCTAAGTGGAATTTGTACCTTAGTGATGTCATTTCATTCATTCAGGCGTTACAAATTTACCCCTGGAAATTCAAAGCTGGAGTAGATACATTAGTTATTTTGTTAAACCTACTCCTAAAAATAAACAGCCAAACAAGAACTTGAATCAGCATTGCTAGTAAAAAACCTGTATTGCGCCTTCGCATTTCGTATTAAATATAATGCATAAGTGGGTCGCATAAACTTGATCTTATAATTAAAGATGCTAAGATTTTATTTTTAAAGCAAGGATGTAGCTAATAGACCGAGAGCCCACAGCAATTTTTGGGTGCGATTGATAACAAAAATTAATTAGCATAATTAGATAGGCCCTTAGTAGTTATATTATTGCATGCTCAAGTAGGAGCAATAGTGCATAATTGTGATAATAACTTTGCCAAAATGTAGAGATAAGCCCACTGACTTAAAATATCGGGGTCCAAGACGTTTTGCAGACAGCCTTCTGCCTGCCAGACGCGGTAAGAATAGGGTACTTCTTGCACGAAGAATGCAGCCTTCAAAACGTCGTGGACCTCGATATTCGCAATCCGGCACTTAATTCTTCATTTTGAAGTTATGGCAAATTTGTTATCACAATTTTTTAGACTTTGGAAGAAACTGCATATTATGATGCACTCTTATGCACAGTTGCTCCCACTAGAGAATGCAAGAAGCTCACATTTGTAAATAACTACTAAAGGCCTATCTAATTATGCTAATTATTTTTTGTTATCAATCACACCCAAAAATTGTTGTGAGCTCTTAGTCTATAATTATAGAAAATCTGAAAATAATGATATTTAAATTGTCCTTTTCAAACGGTTTTAAACTAAAACAAAAACAAATATGATTTCTCGACAAAATTTTATTTTATAAAAACGACTAGAGGGGTTTTCTTTTAAAATAAAAATAAATTTTAAGTGTTTACTACACTTAAAAAATGTTCGACTAAATAAAGAAACGGTTGGGTTTGTGTATGTTTTAGTTTTAAGCATCACTTTACGCAGAACAAAGAAAAGTTGATAATCAAAACAGTGACAGTCAACTACTGCCTTGGACGATTCCCACCCAGAATTTCGAAACTCAATTATATCACGCATAAGTCAGTGCATTTTGAACACATCTACTAGTCCTACGGATCAAGTAAAAATAAAGTAATATCGTGGTGTACGAAACTTCGAAAAATCAATTATTTGTTACAGGTGAAATTTATTTGAGCCAAAAAGAAATAGGTATACGGGTGATTCTACAAACGATGGAATTTTCGGCGGCCCAAGAAATATTTTAAAATCCGTTCAATTATTTAATCTGATTTTTTTTATAAAATTAAATCTGATTGATATCTACCTGGCCTAACAATATTATTAGGGTGACCTTATTTTATTTTGCTCAAAAAATTCTTCAAAGTGTCTGATTCTCAGTCCCCTGACGTGTCCCCAGTGCGTTTTCGCAAAGAAAAATTGTTACTGTTCTCCTATTTCAGGTCTCATACTAAGATGAATTCCACCGAAGTTAAGCCAAATAATACATCTTTGCTAAAAATAAGATAAATATTTTTAAGTAATTGATTTTATTACAAAAAAACTTAATTGAACTTTGTCCCCCGCATTTCATATTAGTCCCCTGGAATATTGAAACAGTCGAAAAAATCAAAAACTAGGATATCGATCGAGTTTCCAGTACTGGCAATTTGATGTACCAAGTCTCCTTACAATAAAATCGTGGTGCAACTCGATTCTGTTTCTTATGTTATTATTGGGAAAAGGACATTTGTGCAAGAAGTCGTGGATTATCCGTTTAGTTTATCAGTCCTCTGGTAAGGTTTTACAAAACAAATTTGTATGTAAGTAGGCATATTTGTTAGCACTATAGTATAGGTTTGATAAAACTGTAATATTATATATATTTTTTTTGGTTTTTTTAAGTAAAACCTTAATATCTTTTTTGCGCAAAAACCATAACAAAACCTCAGTCCCCTGGCTAATAAATAAACAAATCATATTTTATTCAGAAACCTGAGAAATTTTTAGTTATGTTGAACTTCGAACTTCATTGTGAAATATTTTTAAAATTTTTAAAAAGAATATAATTTATTTTTATTTTATTTATTTTAAATTGATTCCAAGTAGAAAAAAATATTTAATTATAATTATATTATATTCTTTTAATAAAATGCTAAGCAGTGCCGCCGCTGGGTGTTCGTGCGCCCTTGTGCCAGAACTTTAAATTGCCGCCCCATGTCTCGGGTACACGGGGGTATTTACGTTGTATAAGTGAAAGTTTTATTTACTATCCATTTCGCAATTGAAACATTTAAGCAAACGTGCATTGTTGTTGTCGCGTTCCGAGCTACTCCATATTCTTATACAATGAACGTATAGTCATTATAGCATACACATTATGTACAGTTTTTGCATCCTTTTAAGATTATTTACTCTTTTTACCTGAGACTCATAGGTAGATACTATAAGGCAAGTTATGCATTCGTAAAAAAATCGAACTCGAGATTTTGATCACAGTTGACATTACGATGATAGCGAAGACGAAAAAAGTGGGTCACGAAATTTTGTCTCCACACGTTTATTTTTCTTTTTTTTTTAAGACCAAAAATAACTGTACCTGAAATAAGATTTTTTTCGAAATTTAAAAAAAAATTTTTAAAAAACAATGTCCAACAGATTTAAATAAAACTCAAAAAATTTAAAAAATCGGTACAACCGATTTTGATAATTTGTTTTATGCTAAGGCGCCCCAAAATTTAAAATATTCCTGTGAATGAAAATTTTCAAAACTTTTTTTTTTGGATTTCAATTTTTTTTTTGAAACTCAATATTTCGAGAACCCCATGCTTGTTTTTTTTTGAAACTTTTTAAATAAAAGTTTTTGAAAATCGTGTTTTTCTCGAAAACGTCTCCGAGAATTTTGATAAATGTTTACGTTCTATAAATTAAACAAAAAAAAATTGAAATCAATATATTACTGACTGTACCGAACATAGAACCATTTTGACGATTTTTGAATTTCTCATTACCGGCTGAATGGATTTTAATGATTTTTTTTTTTTTGGAAAATTCGATGTCTCAAAAAAGGGCTAAATATTTTTTTTGGAAATCTATTTTTTCTTCGTAAAGTAATAATTTTTTTTTTTAATTTGTATGTAAAAGATTATTTGACTTATAACTTATAACTTTGTTATAAATTTTGTTCTTGCATAAACTAATATTTGCTTGCATCACATGGCATCCTGTTCTTAGCTCCAGCTACCACTAAAAGTGTTGTTTTAGTCATTAAATAAATTAACTTTATATTTATGAATAGTTTTTCTCTAATAGCATTCATTTTTTTAAATTCTTAGTCTTTTACATAAGAGCAAGTTCGTGCGACCTAGTCGTGCATTTTATTTAAGAGGAAACAAAAAATATGGCAATTGCGAATAATTTTCTTCTACAAAATCATTTTCATATAAAATGTAAATATTCGAGTTCCTAGCACAGTTTTTAATGTATGTATGCCAAATCATTCCTTTGGTAAAAACCAATAGTTTATAGCTTGACAGAGAGAAGACAAAGTAGTTTTTGATATTTTTAAAAGTTTTTGTTTTCACTTTCTTTTTGAAACACTTAATCATTTACTTCGGGTCTGGAGGTATTATATGTATATAATTCCTTGACATCTTATGTAGGCTTTGATGAAATTTGACATTTTGTGGCTTGTATGGGAACTATATTTTGATATAAATATAGTCTGAACTCTGAATGTCGATTGAAAGCTTAAATTCGAACAACCATTGAAACGTCAAATTTCTGGGTTTTTCTGATTTTGTTCAATCCGTTGACGTTTAAGTTATTTATCAATTCAGTTCCAAAATTAATTAAAAACTATTCGTAAACCCTTATTTAAAAAGAAGCATAAATATTTAGAGACACAAAACATTTTTTTTTTTTTACCGTTGTTTTTTTTTTTTTTGGTTTCCGTTGAAAAGATGGTTTATTTACATTTTGCATCGGTAAAATAAGGAATGTTTTAAATCACCTTTTGATAATTTTGTTCTTGTTACCAACTTAGATTTAAGATATTTAGCTATATCATTGCAATCAGAATATTGATACCCATTCATAGAAAAATACGAGTAATTAGTAAAATTAATGTTTTCGAGACACTGTTTTCGTTTTATTTTATGGGAAATACATGGGCTGGAAATCTAAAAAAAATCAAAATCCTTTTCGAGTTTATAAGTCTGAGATGAAGGTCGCGTGCAAAGCTATTTCCCAAGTGTCAATCTATAGCGACATGGCGTTAAGCAGTTTAGACAATGACTGCAATCGAAGAGGTTATTTGGTGTGAGAGGCGACAGTCACAAACAAAATATGAATAAATATTTGTGGTACGTAGTGAACGGTCAAATGTAAACAAGTTCCAAAAGCTTAAGGAATACTTTTGGAGTATGCTGTATAGGTTGAGTTAGATCTATCTCTTAATTTTCCGCCCCTAGACGTTGGCGCCCTTGTGCGCCGCACATTTCGCACATATGGTAGCGGCGGCCCTGATGCTAAGTTATGTGTATTAACCATGAATTTGTATGTTTCTGGAGATTAATTAAATTTAATTTTTATATTTTAATGTGTACCCAACAGAAAATAAAAAAAAAAAAGATTTATTCAGTTCCCTTAAAAACAAAACTCAGTCCCCTGAACAGTGGCGGCTGGTGGGTTGTTGAACAGGTGGTGCACTTTACTTGCTCACTAAATAGGTATTAGGATTATAAATCGCAAAAAACAACAATTTACATGTATATGTCGATTTTTTGTTATTTTGTATAATTGCTCGAAGAATTTCAACCATGTATAAAACTGACACACTTATTACATTTAGCAAGGAATCATGTTTTTTATTTTTTCACTTAAATGCGTCAAATCGTGGATTCAGGTAACTTTATTTTAAAAAGATTTATTACTGTCTTTAATATACCTAATCACTGTTAATTTTATCCAACACCACTTACTGTACACAGTACAGAATCAAACCAAAACCAAAATAAAAAACAATTACTAACCTAACTCCTACAAACCTACACTATTTAACCAGTCATAGATAGAGCGAAACAACATTACATATTCGCAGGCGCAGCGCATTCTAGTCAAACATCGGTTGCTGTAGTTAATCTTCGGTTCTCGTGCGCTGCACGAGAGCAGGCTAATTTCTCGATATATTTCAATGAAATATCTTTTGTCTCACGCGTCAGGGATACTTGCTTGTAACTCATACAAGTTATATTAGCAGTCCTCGTGCGCTCGCCGAAGCGCACGAGAATTTTTACTTGCAGGGAAAGTAAGAAGTCTTAATACGAGTAGTAAAGCAAAGCGCTTACATTGTATCGTCATAATTGGAAATTTTACTTGTTTGTGTTCTTGTATGTTTAAAAAAAAAAATATTAATATGGGAATCTAAAAATAAAGATGCAGTAATATTTTGTAATTTTTAAATCTTTTGAATTGGTGGTTCAGCGCACGAGCGCACTTAAGGTACAGCCGCCACTGCCCCTGAACATCTTTTGTCAAAAATGTCCTTAAAATCGTCATTTTTTATTTTTTTGACTGACCGCTTTCAACAATGCAAAGAGACGTTCTAATGATCAACTAGACCAACTTTTACGTCTTTTGGCTTCCAAAAATGTCGTGCCGAAATTTGTAACATTTTATTCCATTGTTTGTAGAATCACCCATACATACATAGTTCTAAATCTACATACTAGACTTGATTTTCCTTCTAGAGCTTCTCTTAAACACCTTCGTTAAAAAGAAAGGAAAAAAACTTTAAAATTATCATGATCTGTGCAGCTTCAGCACAGAAGCATTAATTTATTTTTATTTTATTTATTTTAAATTGAATCCAAGTAGAAAAAAATATTTAATTATAATTATATTATATTCTTTTAATAAAATGCTAAGTTATGTGTATTAACCATGAATTTGTATGTTTCTGGAGATTAATTAAATTTAATTTTTATATTTTAATGTGTACCCAACAGAAAATAAAAAAAAAAGATTTATTCAGTTCCCTTAAAAACAAAACTCAGTCCCCTGAACATCTTTTGTCAAAAATGTCCTTAAAATCGTCATTTTTTATTTTTTTTGACTGGCCGCTTTCAACAATGCAAAGAGACGTTCTAATGATCAACTAGACCAACTTTTACGTCTTTTGGCTTCCAAAAATGTCGTGCCGAAATTTGTAACATTTTATTCCATTGTTTGTAGAATCACCCATACATACATAGTTCTAAATCTACATACTAGACTTGATTTTCCTTCTAGAGCTTCTCTTAAACACCTTCGTTAAAAAGAAAGGAAAAAAACTTTAAAATTATCATGATCTGTGCAGCTTCAGCACAGAAGCATTAATTTATTTTTATTTTATTTATTTTAAATTGAATCCAAGTAGAAAAAAATATTTAATTATAATTATATTATATTCTTTTAATAAAATGCTAAGTTATGTGTATTAACCATGAATTTGTATGTTTCTGGAGATTAATTAAATTTAATTTTTATATTTTAATGTGTACCCAACAGAAAATAAAAAAAAAAGATTTATTCAGTTCCCTTAAAAACAAAACTCAGTCCCCTGAACATCTTTTGTCAAAAATGTCCTTAAAATCGTCATTTTTTATTTTTTTTGACTGGCCGCTTTCAACAATGCAAAGAGACGTTCTAATGATCAACTAGACCAACTTTTACGTCTTTTGGCTTCCAAAAATGTCGTGCCGAAATTTGTAACATTTTATTCCATTGTTTGTAGAATCACCCATACATACATAGTTCTAAATCTACATACTAGACTTGATTTTCCTTCTAGAGCTTCTCTTAAACACCTTCGTTAAAAAGAAAGGAAAAAAACTTTAAAATTATCATGATCTGTGCAGCTTCAGCACAGAAGCATTACTCTAAGTCTCATCGTCATTCACAAACACAACAACGTTTGCTTCTTAGACAAACTCGCGTCTATGAAGGAATCTATTTTGTGTTTGTATGATGGGTTCTCTTTATTCTTCAATGATGCAAATGCACCAACTATGCTCCACTCAATAATAAAAATCTGAAAAATAATGTATGTACATTTTTAACGTGCACTTAGCATAGCAAAGGAGTTTGACCCACATAGCAAACGGATATTGGGAAGTAGGCTAAGTACCTATTACAATATAAATACATACAGATTGACATATAGACAGTCCTACAGCAGCATACAGATAGAGATATACAGATAAAGTAAATAAAAATAAATTAGAGGCCAATGACTCGTAGAGAACCTAATCCTAGTTCTTCTAAATATTATCTGAACAACCATTCCTGTGTGCGAAGTGCGAGCTGTATACAGGAATGGAGACCTTCAAGCTTCTACCGAGTCCAAACGGCTAAGATGAGAAGTACTTTTCATGACAAGAGATACTATCCTTTTTTTACTATATTTTTACTTGCGACTTATAGGTACTATAAGGCAAGTTATGCATTCGTAAAAAAATCGAACTCGAGATTTTGATCAAAGTTGACATTACGATGATAGCGAAGACTAAAAAAGTGGGTCTCGCCATTCTGTCTGTCGGTCTGTCTGTCTGTCGGTTCGACTACAGCCTAAGCTAAGCGGCTCGGCCGATTTTCTTCAAACTTGGTAGATATTATTTTTAATTTTTCCCCCCACACGTTTTTTTCTTTTTTTTTTAAGACCAAAAATAACGGTACCTGCCATACGAATTTTTTACGAAATTTTGTAAGTATTTTTTTTTCTCAAAAACTGCACGACAGATTTGAAAAAAAAGATACAAAAAAAATGTATTTAGTTAGCTAGGTACTGAATGAAAAAAATTTTCCGAAAAATGGATATTGAGGGTACCCCTCCAAAGAACTATTTTTTTTAGTTTTTGATTTTCTCAAAAACGGTACAACGGATTTTGATCATTTTTTTGTGCTAAAGCTCCCCAAAAATTTAAATAGAATTATGTATTCAAATTTTCAAAAAAATTTGTTTTGTATTTTTAGAAAAAATTTCAATTTTTTTTTTCAAAACTCAATATTTTGAAAACCTTATATTAGATTTTTGTCAAACTTGATAAATAAAAGTTTATCAACATAGTCTACAAGATGTATGGAAAAAAGTTTTACTTTACCTAGAAATAAAGGTACCCACCATACAAATGTCAAAAAATGACTTTCAAAAATCGTATTTTACTCGAAAACGGAGCATAGAATTTTGATAAAATTTTTTTATTTCAATTAATTTTAACGATCTTTAATTTAATAAAAAAAAATTTGAAATTAATATATTACAGCTTGTACCTACCATAGAACTATTTTTTTAAATTTTGAATTACTCATTATCGACCTGACGGATTTTAATGAAATATTTTGTAGAGATGCTTCTAAAAAGTCTAAAATCCATTGCATTTCAAAACTTAAAAAAAAAGATTTTTTTCAAACTTGATAAATAAAAGTTTATCAACATAGTCTACAAGATGTATGAAAAAAAGTTTTACTTTACCTAGAAATAAAGGTACCCACCATACAAATGTCAAAAAATGACTTTCAAAAATCGTATTTTACTCGAAAACGGAGCATAGAATTTTGATAATTTTTTTTTATTTCAATTAATTTTAACGATCTTTAATTTAATAAAAAAAATTTGAAATTAAAATATTACAGCTTGTACCTACCATAGAACTATTTTTTTAAATTTTGAATTACTCATTATCGACCTGACGGATTTTAATGAAATATTTTGTAGAGATGCTTCTAAAAAGTCTAAAATCCATTGCATTTCAAAACTTAAAAAAAAAGATTTTTTGAATTTTTGAAAAAAAAAATTCGATATTTCAAAAACGGTGTAATATTTTTTTTGGAAATTTAATTTTCATTCGTACAGTAATAAAAACTTAAAGTAAGCATACCAAAATTTTGTATATAAAACCTTTTTTTAAGAAACCACTACAAGAACTTATAATTTTTGTTCTTGCATAAATTCATATTTGCATAGCATTCTGTTTTTGTCTCTTAAAGAATTTAAAAAATTAATTTTATCCTTATGAACAGTTTTCTCTAATAACATTCGTTTTTAAAATTCCTAGTCTATTATAAAGGAGCAAGTTCGTGCGACCCAGTCGTGCATTTTATTTTTATATATTTTTGGTTGGCAGCGGCTGGGGAGCAAACCCAGACCTCCTGCATGATAGTCCAACGCACTTACCATTTTGTCTAGGGGTACTACCAACAGATAGAGATAAGGACGGAGTTCGATTTTTTACGGATCAAAAAAGCATATACAGTGAAAGCTCTACTTGCGGAGAGCTCCAATAAACGGACAGTTCTCTTAAACGGACACATTTTCGGGAACGAATTACTTTTTCGAAAATCTCATACAAATAACTTTCCTATAAACGGACACTCTCATAAACGGACGCGGACACGTTTTCTTGCCCATTTTAGATAGAAAACCTCCCATACGAGGACACATTATTCTATTTAGGGATTATTTTTTCTCAAAAATGTAACGGAAAAGAACAGCAGATCTGTTCTAAGTACAGTTTATGTTTAATACGTAAGTAAATCTATAGAAAATCTCCGATAACCGGACGCGAAGCTCTAATAACTGGACAGTGCGATGTTATGTTGAAAGGTTATTAGGGGGGTTCCCGAGTTAGTTACTGGGGGTAGTTGGTGTAATTTTGAGAGGGTATGGTTCCCTTTTTTCATCGCGTTTCGTTTTTACACATGTCATTTCCTTTCCTTCAGCTACTCATTCATCACACTCAAAAGTTTTTTGTATACCCTTAATATGTCAGAGACACAGTGTGAGCAATAAAAAAAAAGGGAGGGGTCAGAAAGGAGGTGTCGGTGTACATTGGTTTTGAATTTTTGAACATTGCAATGACTGGGAAAGACAGAGCGTGGTAAGGAATTCCACATTAGCGTAGTACGGCTGAAGAACGAATCTCTGTACTTCACAGTACGTCCGAAGTTGGGCTCAAGGGTAAACTAATGGGCATTCTTAGAAGTGCGAATATTACGGTTGAATTGTTTAAGGGGATGAATGCAGTTGGCTATTTCACTAGAGCATAGTCCGTTAAAATAACGGTAAAAAAGGTGAGGCAAGAAAAGTTGTAAAATTGCCAATGCATTGGGCAACAAAAACTTATTGGTTCGCGCTTTGGCAAAAAGGTTTGTTTTTTTTTACAGCCACGACATGAAATATTTTATCTATGCAAAGTTTTTTAGATAGATTTAATATTGGGAAAAAACACAAGAGAGATTTCAAGAAATAAAGAAGATGTTCGTGGAAAATGGCAAGGTAGATCGTAGATCCAATATTAATCAGAATTAATATGAAGTTAAAAAAAAAAAAGATTTTTTTTTATTGCTTTCCCTTAACCGGACAGTTCCCATAACCGGACAAAAATTGGGGGACCATGAGTGTCCGCTTATTAGAGCTTTCGCTGTTATACTAAAAAATGTATTGAAATCGTCAAAAGTAAATTCGTGTCAAAGAGCACTTAAAATTCTGCACATACATACATATATTAGTTACATACAAATTATTTTCATTTTTGTAAACAATATTTGTTACGTTAAAAACAACAATAAAACATAAATAAATAAATTATATAATATTTTAATTTCTGATTTTCAAAATGGGGATTTTGTCAATTTTTGCAAAATTATCGAATAATTTTGCGATTTAAAATTAATTTTGTAAATTTTCCATTAGTTTAACTATCCTTGTACCTACACCAAAACAATTTTCAGCTGTAAGCTTGGAAATGTGGTTTCAGGTTTGTTTAATTTATTTCAATTGTGACAGTTATGTCCAGAACATGCAGGACATTATGTCTAGTAAAATATGGAAGTAGTTTAATATCATTCGGTAAATTCACAAGTTTAGTTTGTCTACTGAAATTAAATAAAGGATGAAGATTTTTTTTTTGACAAAATGACAGACATGAAACTACAGAAATACAACTTTAGGAAATATTATTAAAAATCGCATTCCATTCGCCGAGAAAAAACCGATTTTTGGATTTAAATCTGAATATACCAATGGAAAACCCCATTGACTAGATCTTTTCGCCAGAGCCATCTAATTTGGTTTTCCACTAAGAAATTCAGATTTATGTTGCAACCCAGCTTAACTGTTTCAATAAGATGTTATTCGGTGCCTTTGTCAATTTCTGTAAATACATATAAAACCAGAGACAATGTTTCGCGCCGAAATGACACACAGTTTATACAGATCGAAAAATTGCTCGGCTGTCAAAAGCAGATCCGAAAAAAGTGCTGCAGTCATCAGCGCAAAATTATGTATAAATCTGATATCTGCTTATCAAAAAGAACTGTTGCACTTGGTTTGATTGAAGCTGGACTTATTGGAGGAATTTCACGTAAGAAGCCGATTGTCACAAAAGTGCAAAAACCGCAATGCATCTAGTTTGTCAAAAAAACGTGCCGATTGGGCGGTGAATCGATGGAATTTTGTGTTGTGGAGCGGTGAGCCGAAGATAAATCGCATTGGTCCCGACGGCAGAAAGTACATTTCACCGGTAGGCAAACATGGAGGTGGATCAATCTGCGAAACTCACAAAACATTTTTTTGATCAAAATGCTATGCAAGTACTTGACTGGCCATCTTCAAGTTTGGATTTAAATCCTATCGAGCATCATTCCATTCATTCATACATTCCAAATTTGGATAATTTATTCGAAAGATTATTCCATAATCATGTTGTGTGACTAAAAAACGAATCTCTATATTTGACGGTAGTACCAAAATTAGGCTCGAGGGTGATATGATGAACATTCCTTTCAATCGGGTGACTTGATTGACGAGAGGAATTGCTTGTGAAAGAAGCGATAAATCAAAAAAATACATAAATCATTCCGCCGCAGTTCAAGAGATGAGAATCAATCCATGATAGCTCTGTTTATTATCTTATCAGTTTTAAAGCTCTGTTCTGAATTTTATCCAATAAGTGGAGAGAAGTTTGTGCTGTACCTGCCCAAAGATTCGACTTATAAACGCCATATAAATAGCAGCCAAATAGGGGGTATGAATGAAACCTAGAAATCCTTATCGAGAATATGGTCATTTCAACGAAGATCGTCGTTGTCACACATTTCGGTTTCTTTGATAAAAGTGCCATTCAAGGACAATGGCATAAGGAATACATTTTGCTTTAACGAAAGTAGGCAGCATTGAGTTTTTGAAGCATTAAACTCCACACAATTTTGTATACCCCATTTAACAATGCTGTAAATATCTATAGGAGTTTAATGAGCTAATCATACGATACCGTTCCAATTCCACTTCCGAGGGAGATGGACCTAAGTTTGAGAAAGAGTATGAGAAGCTGAGGGTAGAGTCGCCGTCGTCGGCAAAACAATGAAGTGGATAAGAAGTTTCAGACGAGAGATTATTAATGTATGTATAAAAATTAAGAAGAGTGTCGGAGACAAAACGGAGCCCTGGAGAACACCAGCAATTATTTTGTGAAGATCAGACTTGAAACCGTCCAATACAACATGTATTGAACGATCTAGAAGGTAATTTCTAATCCAAAAAATAATAGTTTCGTTGATATAAAACGCCTTAAAAATATCAAGCGATCTTATCTTATTTTCTCTAAAACAATGTAAAGATCTGTTCCACCCTTCGGTGAGATGTGCCATCAGATCCCAGTGGAACGATTGCCGGTTGATATTTAGAGAAATGAATAAGAAATTCTATGTTTTTGTTTGAATAAGAAATAGTTTCTAATTAGCTGTTAATGGCTGTACATATACTCGTATTCCTATCGATTATTTTTAAAGTTTTTTCTTTCTTCAATCATTGTTTCAAAAAATACAAAAACCCAGAGCAAGTACGAAATTTGGTGTATTCCTATTGACCATACATACAAATGTCTGTATGCAATTTGTGTTTTAAAATATTATTTTGTCATAGAAAATGAATTAACTGAAAAGATAAATATATTTTTTTACTGGTTTTTGAATTATCGTATGTATTAATTCTCAATACATTTCCTTAGGCCTTAAATAATTAATAGGAAATGTAAAATAGCTTTTTCATTTGTGCACTCAATTTTCAAAGAAAACGATATAGAGACAAACATTTTCTACTTGGTTTAAGATTGCACAAGAAATCTCTTTCTATAATTTATGTAGTACTTATGGAGTAATAAAGCTTACTTAGATCCGAGTTATAGCAATCACTAAAACTCATCATTGAAGATTGCATAAAATCTTCATCAATACAGAATTTGCTTTATCTCTACAGCTTACCTTACCATATACCTAAGCAGATCCAAGTTTCTCCATGTATAATACTCGTAGTTACAATTTTGCTTATCTCTGACTTGTAAGGGGGAATGTTGATCGCATCGCAGCTAACTAGGCAGATACCTATAGGCCATCGTATTGTTGTATTTTAAATGCAATTAATTTCTTAATGGTAGTACGCTATGGGCGCAAGAAAAGTCTAATTTTTCGTTAATAACTAAAAATATTAGAGTTTGTTCAACAACGGAGTAAAGAAAATTAACATAGGTGTATTTCTATTTAAAACACAAAACAACTTGTTTAAATATTAAATTACACCGATTTGAACTTGTAAATACATACATCATTTCAAACAGGTGCAGATAAGCTACTCGTAATGTCATTTTCAGTCATCTTTTTATATTGTAAATAGGAAAGTATTTAGCAGTCCTTAACCTTTTCGGCATGTTGTTTTGGGAGTCTGTACCTATATTGTTTCCCGATTTCATTTGGGCGTGCACTCTGAATTCACAAATTCACTTACACAAATTATTTGCTTTGATATTATATTTTTTTGAATTCAAATTTTTGAATTTAAATGTAAACACAAAACAATGTGTATAACATTTCAATAAAATCAACTAACATAGCTTTAGAAAACGACATTTATTTTATGTCCTTACCAGTTTTTTGGGTAGGAGTAAGGAAGGTATCATTTTAGTCGTTTAGTGATAAGCGATTTTAAACGACCAGTTTTCATATAGGGATACATACATAAATATAAGACTAGATTTAGGTACTAGCTACTTACGAACTGAACTATTTTAATAATGCCAGGAATTTTTTGAAAATATTCAATATTTATTACAATCCAACTAAATGGTCCTGCGGTAGAAGGCGCTGAAGTTGTTTGACGACCACTATTGGCATTGTTGACTGTTATAACCGTTTCTGTCATTATTAATTTTTATGAATTTAGTTTTTTAAATTATTTAAAAGTTCTTCAAACTATAAAAACCAAAAACACACGAAAACGAAATTATTTATGAACGATCGTGATATCGATCAAGTTTCCATCCGATGGATTGTGTGCAGAACCGCAGAGAATGAATTCTTTTTTCTTACTGAAATAAATATCAAGCAGCTGAGTTTCAAAGAGTGTGTCAGACGTGAGTGCCGAGTGGGCAGTAATCTATAAAGCTTTTTGTTTAAATCATTTGCGTTCTTCTCTGCATTTAGTAACAGGGCTCGGATGCTTCGTTATTTTTATTAGTAGTAGTTTCAAAGTTAAATAAATTAAGTTTATTTGTTTTTCAACAAAATGATGTGTAAAGTCTGCCAAAGCATTGAAGTTAAATTTGTCCATTGTGGAATTAAAATTAACTCCGAGATAGATGAACTCCTTAAATATTTCGAAGTTGTTACTAGGTGCGTTTTATTAGGTGCGTTTTATTAGATATTCACAAATCTATCTGGATCCGGATCTGGATTAAGTTTTAACATGTATTACAAAAACAATTTGGGATCCTGTTTTCTATCGGGATCTGTTTCAAAGATCCAAAAATTAGTTATTACACTGGCGAGTAGATGGCTTTTTATGCTAAGGTAGTGTAAGCTATAGTAGGTGCGTTTTATTATCCACAAATCTATCTGGATCCGGATCTGGATCATCAGTTGAAAATAAAACGATACGGATCTTAGTGACAGTAGTGTTATAAGCCCGTCTCTTTTTATCCTTAGGTTTGTACATTTTAAATTATTTCTTGTCTTTTTTCCTTACACTATAACTTGCACTACCTTATCATAAAAGCCATCTACTCGCCAGTGTAATAACTAATTTTTGGATCTTTGAAATAGATCCCGATAGAAAACAGGATCCCAAATTGTTTTTGTAATACATGTTAAAACTTAATCCAGATCCGGATCCAGATAGATTTTTGAATAATAAAACGCACCTAGTGTAAAGTAAAAAGACAAGAAATAATTGAAAATTTACAAACCCAAGGATAAAAAGAGACGGACTTATAACACTGCTGTCACTAAGATCCGTATCATTTTATTTTCAAGGGAAGATCCAGATCCGGATCCAGATAGATTTGTGAATAATAAAACGCACCTATTATCTACGGATCTATGTGGATCCGGATCTGGATTAATTTTTAACATGTATTACAAAAACAATTTGGGATCCTGTTCTCTATCTGGATCTATTTTAAAGATCCAAAAATAAGTTCTTTTTCTGGTGAGTAGATGGCTTTTTATGGTAAGGTAGTGTAAACTACAGTGTAAAGAAAAAAGACAAGACACATTTGAAAATCAACAATCATAAGCAAGAGGGAGATGAGCATACAACACAACTGTCACTATGATCCGTATCGTTTTGTTTTATTTTCGAGGGTTAATCTGTCTGGATCATTGGCGATAATAAAACGCCGCTATTAATGTTTTTGATTTTATCTTTTGTTTTTCATTAACGCTCTATTTTCTAAATCGAAACGAATGTTAAGACATTTTGATTTTTTTCCTTAAATTTTCGATTATTTTTTTTTTTGGCAGATTGGTGTGAATGATATTTTATTTACATTAAAATGTAAAATGTTAAAAAAGAAACAGCAGATTTCCAAAAATATCGATATTCTGAAAGCTATAATTCCTTTTGGAATTACAGCAGAAGATATTCCTCAAGCTAGCCCTAAACAACGAACATGCTCGCCGAACTTGTTCGTTTGCGTTATCCCCTACACATTTGGCGAACATTTTTATCGTATTGATTCTTTACAGAGTTAGCATGTGCGATAAAGAAGCGTAAGTGGTTGCTCTTATGGTGATTTATTTATGTAAAAGAAAACAAAATAAATAAGAAAACAAGTGGATGAAGGAATGGTTGTATAAACGAAATAGTTGTTCACATGTTAAATTATTAAAAGAGTTAGATATAACAACTTACTCCAGAAGATTTCAAATTTTTTTTTTGAAAATGGATGCCACAACATACGCAGAACATCTTTGTAAAATTACCCCGTCTATAAAAAAATAAAATACAAATATGTTTCTTTCGCGATATGAACTCGTCGACATTCACCGCAAATATGAGGTTTTCTCGCGAACACGACAAAATCGAAATTTTTCGCCAACAACGAGTGGCTCACGAACCAGCCCCTACACGAGAAAAACATAGCGAGCACGAGCAAATTCGGCGAGCATATTCATCGTTTAGGGCTAGCTTTAAGTAAGTAGAGTTAGGTACGCAGAGATTCAACATCGCTTCCATGTAAAAGCAGTCTAATACTACGTTTTCACTAAAAGATAATCTGAGATTTATGTGGTGTTTCACCGCACTAAAAGATTAAAAAGAAGAATAACTTTGACAGCATCTAGAAATTTCAAATGGTGTTTCAAATTTTCTTATAAAGTGGAAGCGAGAGAAAGAAAGTTTCATTTGTGCCAAACGATGAAAAATCATCGAGATAACTTAGCACCGTATGGATGTTAGGTCAGTTCGAACTTCGACTGGTCGATCCTATGAAGATTTAGTAGAGATTTATTTCTAATCTACTAGATTTACGAAATAAATTTGTATGGTAAATCTTCGAGATTTAAGGTAAATCCACTTAAATCCCGGGTTTATTCTTGGTGAAAACGTAGTAATAGCGACACACCACTCCACAACACACCACAGGAGATAGGTATAATAAATTAAGTTAAAGATTTTTTTTTTATAAAAAGTATTTTATAAGATTCCAACTAAAAATAATCAACACCTTACAATAACTTTCTTGGAATTCGCAAAGTAGATCATTCTTTTACTTTGTCACTTTCGGCATTTATAAAAAAAAAAACAATTTATTCCATTCTGTATTTAAATAATAATTTAATTATACTTCGAATTAAATGACAACAAATTTTATCCATACGATGATTTTAGTAAAAAAAAACAACATTTTAGCTGTAAATTGACTGGAAATTTTGGAAGCGAGTCCAAAACGAAAAATAGAATTGAAAAGGATCGTATTCCTTAATGATCTCACAGGTCTACACGGATTCTCCTTGCTAAGGGGGAAGCTGTCAGTGATCTGTACTGTTTATATTAATCTGATGATCTTTATGGATCATTAAAGATAAAAAAACAAGACCTCATGGAAACTGGCTTTGAAAGTTATGGGTTGTGCAGAAATCTCTCGTGTTTCGATTGCAACTTAAGACGGTGTGTTTGCTCAGAGAATTTGGATTATCTAAAGCGCGGAACAGATTGAACCAGCAACAGCACCGTCAACAGCAACAGCGGTCGCCATTAATTTAGAGCCAATGTATTTCAATTGTTCAACACACATTAGAACAGCAACAGCAACGCCAACAGCGTCGTTAGGCCAAAGTCCTAAATTTGCTGTTGCTGGTGCGGTGTTGTCAACTTTCTCACTGCAATATTCAGTGGCACCACAATGAAAAGTTTTTTTTTCCATATGAAATGTCAAGCAGATGAAATGACGTTGCTGGTGGCAATGTGTTTGAGAAATGTTTGCTGGTCAGCGTGCTGTTTGCTGTTGACGATGCTGGTGCTGTTGCTGGTTTAATCTGTTTCGCGCATAAGTAAAGTTAAATAGTGCGGAGAGATGACTTCTTTTCAATATATTACATCCATGACTTTTTTCTCTTTTGGCTTCCTTTCGATTGCATGGATGCTTTTAAACACAGCGATTTTTAATCAAAGTTAACTTTGTTCTATTGAAAAGGAGACATCTCTCCGCACTCTTTACTCTACTTTGTTAATCGAAGTTCGCTCACCGAGTGCCGAATAGAAATGAAACATATCTGAGAAATAAAGAAAACCACGAAGAAGAGAGAACGATAATTCTGCAATTTTTCCAACCCCAGCAATTGTGTACCCCCGCCACCACATACCTGTCTCGCTTACGGGCTTAAAAATCGCAAGGTAATATTGCTTCGTTTAAAAGCAGTCCATGCAATCGAAAGATTAAAAATCGCTTTCGAGTAAAAGCAGTCAAAGCAAGTATAATTTGTGTACACAATTTATTTGCAGCACAACACCACACCACACGAAAGAGATAAATGTTGTTTCGGCCTTATACTCATTTCCGGTTTTATGTATGTTCAAATTGTAATACATAGGTGGCGCTCATATCCCGTCGAAATGTCAAATCTGAAAAGAAGTAGTGACAACTTGATAAAAATGAACTTCCTCTTTTTCGATACGTTCTCGTCGGTGACTATTTGTCAAAAATTTTCACAAAATAAATCCTAGGTAATCTATGTGAAAATCAATAAATTTTTTATAAAAAATGTTTAAAAACTATGAACAAATAACTACTGCAATGGAATATGCAATCATTTAATTTCAAAATTGACTGAAATCTCGAAAAAAAGCATTTTCTATACGGCGGCTCGGAACGGTTTGACAGTCGGTGTTTGGTTTTGTGTTTTCATTGGGTTTGTGTGAATTTTCAGATGCTTGGAGTTATGTTTTTACAATTATTATTTATATTAATGTACCTCCAAGTTGCGCTTTGTTGACAAATCTAAGAATAATTTGTTTTGTTGAAATCTATAATCCACTGTCAAGCTTTCTGTGGCGCAAGTTTGTTGTTTCAAAATTTAAACGCTGTGCGTGCCTACATCATCTAATATTCATTTAATTTCTTTTTTTCAGCCATGGTGCGTATGAACGTATTGGCCGATGCCCTAAAATGTATTAACAACGCCGAAAAGCGCGGCAAGCGTCAAGTTCTCTTGCGTCCCTGCTCTAAAGTCATTGTCAAGTTCTTGACTGTGATGATGAAGCACGGATACATTGGCGAGTTCGAAATTGTCGATGACCACAGATCAGGAAAGATCGTCGTCAACTTGACTGGCAGACTAAACAAATGCGGAGTTATCTCACCACGATTTGATGTCCCAATCAATGCCATTGAAAAATGGACAAACAATCTGCTGCCTTCGCGTCAGTTCGGTTATGTAGTGCTTACCACATCTGGTGGTATTATGGATCACGAAGAGGCCAGGCGAAAACACTTGGGAGGAAAGATCCTTGGATTCTTCTTTTAAGTAAATTTAAACACAAAATATTATTTTTTACAAGAACCGTGAATTGTTTTAACTGAGGAATAAAATTGGATAAAACTAAAAATAGGTAAATCAGTGTTTTTTATTGTTAGATTAAAAACAATCTAGAGATATATCGGGTGCGTTGTGCTTTTGTGCATACTAGCATCAAATGGTGTTAACTTCATTAGACGCCTTTATCGACTTATGTTCGGCATCAATGAAAATTCCTTTTTACTTCTCCGGAGAGTTATTGGCCCTTACAATGAGCGTGGGTCAATGTTTTGTTCGATACACAAATCGATCGTATCAAAACGTTGGATGCGTTAAAAGTTTTATCGAAAGCCATCTGGATAACTTTATGCTGTTGTAACTTGTAACCACTTGTGAATACAGCTGATGGCATTTAATAAAACAACAATTTTCTATGGTCGATTTTCGACAAAAGCCGTTTACTGATTAACAAACGACGCTTGCAATAGAGACATTTTGTCTTTTAAAGATTATCTTTTTAGCAAACAATATTAATATGGAAATTGTTTTAGAAGTAGAGTGCTTGCATGCATGCTCCTTAAGAACGACGTCAGCATTTTTCATTTTAGTTTGTATAAAAGTTGCTTTTTATGAACCACCATTTAAGTATTAAGTAGGGCGCATCGAATAACCTACCACATGGTTCTTTCATTTTGAACTTATTAACCCCGAGTTTTAAGGCGGATAACTTCACCTATAAATTAAGTTTCCGAGAAAGTATAACTCCTTCAACGCGTTGAAAATGCATGATGTTGGATGTGCACGTTTCTTTAACAACCACCTGATTCTCATGAACAAAGCGCCTCATTGCTGTAAAAATTAAGGATTATACCTGGAAAACTCGTATTTAAAATTTCATGCATCTGACCTTTCTATTAAAAGGATTGTCACGAGCTAGAATGTATACATATTTTTTTGATAAAAAGAAGGAAAACAGCCGAAGACAAAATACCTATATACACAGATGTTCAAAATAATGGGGAAAGCAAGAAACCAACTACCTACCTAATATGTAAACATTTTAGAAAATTTATACGACCTTTTATTATTTTTTTATTTAAACCGTGCAATTTTCGATTTGTATTTTCAATTTTGCATATTTTTTCGTTTTGGAGTGTTCAAAATAATAGGCAATGTTAAACTAAGTATGTGAATTGGTCAAATTTAATTAAGTAGCAGTCAGTTTTGAAATAAAAAATGTTTTGTTTTTTTTTTTTCAATAGCCAGAATGACCGCATCTATACGACGACGCGGCATGGAGTCAACAAGTTTTCGACATTTACTTATCGGAATGGCGTTCCATTGCTTTTGTATTTCAAGTCATAGTTGGTGTTTATTGTTGAAGACCTTTGTGGCTAAACCAGTCCTATTTTCTGATGAATCAAAATTCAACATTAACGGATCAGATGGGAGACAACGCGTTAGAAGACCAAAAGGTGAGAGAGTTTATCCAAAGTATACTAAAGTAATGTTTAAGCGTGGAGGTTATGGTTTGGGCAGCTTCTCTGGTCGAAACTCGTATTTGACTACAGTCGTATGCGATGTTTTGCGTTTCCCAATATTAGTTCAAGTGAACTCGGATGTTCCACTCCTGGAATAACAACATACGACTGTAGACGAATACGAGTCATAAATACGAGTTACAGAATATGGGTGAATGCTTCCTTATGCGGATTGGGAAATTCCACTAACATGGACGTTTCATTATGACAATGACGCAAAGCACAAGGCTCGGCTTGCAACAAGCTGGCTTCCCGATTAAAAACATAAGTGTTTTACAGCCCACGACAGTCCCCAGACGGACTTATGGACGTCCGTAAAAAGAAGAATTGGGTTCAAACTTTCAAGCGAAAAGACGAACTACATATTATGCTGAAGTTCAAAGGCAATGAAATGCCATTCCAGAAAGTATTATCAATAACTTCATTGCTTCTATGCCTCGAAGATGTGGAGCAGTTATCATAAATAGAGGATATGGCATTAAATACTAACTAACTATTATTCTAGGTGTCTGAATTTAATCAAATTCCTCGAGAAAAATAAAATTCACAGTCTATTAATGCTGTAAATTTTAGAAGAGTCGGTAAACATCGAACAATAATTGCGTCTTAGAAGGTTGGAAACCATCTGGGAAAGCCTGAGTAAAACACACTTTGCAGTTGAGGTCACTTGAGCTTTCAATTGAATCCTTTTTTTAAAATTTCAAATTAACTTTCTCCGCCTTTAAAAATTCTCCCTTTACCAAGTTTTTAGAAAATCGCTTCAGCGTTTTAGGCTGCAGGTTAAGGTACAGACAGACTGACGGAATTGCGAGTCCCATTTTGTTCGTATTCTGTATCATACACCCCTATTATGAGTATCAATTTGATAATTGATAGTCGATGATTTCTATCAAGTAGTTGATAATTTGGTATTATAGGTATCAAATGGTAATTTTATAACGATTGTGAATATCTACTTACCAAAAGTTCATTGTGAATGAGTTTTGTTTATTTTGTTTGACTTTTCACGTTTGAAATATTTATTTGTTTTTTTGTCGGCAACGAAAAGAAAAATTCTTTGTGCGAAAATGTAAGTTCTTCTTGTAAAAAATTCATCATAATTCCCTTCAAAAAACAATTCTATCGAAGTCATTATTCTTTTTAAGTTTTTTCGCTTTTAAAAATCCTGAATAAATTTGTACATAATATGCTTACGTTTCAATCAAGAATTTGTGGTTGATAAGAAAATTGATGTGTATCTATTTTGTATATTCCGTAATACCATGTCTATTAAAAATATCATTCACAATAATGATAAAATCTAATAAAATTCACAGTCGATGAAAAATGTTGATAGTTGATAATCATAAATCATAATACTCATGCTTATTTTGAGATTCGAACGAATAGCTAATTCGATAGAATAGATATTTTCATTCGAATGCTCATTCAATTTGTTGATATGTATCAAGTACGAGTATCTTATTGATAGCTGATAGCTATAATAGGGCTTATAATGTCAAGTTTGATCAAAATCTCGAGTTCAATTTTGTTTCAATGTAAAACTTGATCTACCACTCAAATTGCATATATATCACAAGCAAGCAAGCAAAGCGCTATTTTGCGAATATTTAAGAAAATAATCTGAAGCAAATGTTTTAAATATTACTCATACGAAGTTAAAGGGGCAATAAAAATTAACTTCTGCCAATTACTTTACCTTCTCTCTGCACTCAATTGTTGCTAAATAGTTTGGGATTATAGAATTTACTAATTTGGTCCGCATCCTTTTGTTAAATAATATTTGCTATGCTTTATTAAATTTTAATCAAAACCATCTACTGGTACTTTCGCCAGTAATTTCCTGATCTCTGAACATGTACATGTTAAGTGATGCAAAAATGTACAAGTATGGACATATCATCATCATCATCATCATCTGGAATCATTCAAGTTGAATCAAAAATCAATGTTATCCTCTTTCATACAGCTATATTTATTTTTATCTTTAATGACATACAGTTCTAAATGTCTAAGTACCCTCTTAGCCTTTCATTAACAGAATTAATTATGCCTTCGGAGAAGCTATGCCACTGTTCCTTTCTTATAACATCAGCATATGATACTAAAACTTCTTCAGCTTCTTTGTAAATTTCGTCGATTTTGTCTGTCTTATAATTGAGTATTTGTGTAAGTTGAGTAATTTTTCCATGAATCCTAAATTTAAGGTTTTATGAAAATATATATTAATATTAAAATAAAAACATACTCTTCCAATTGCGATTGATTCTTTTTCAGAACTTTGTGGTGAGACTCAAGATTTTCTAGAATAGTTGATAATTTTTCTTGTTCTCCGTTTATTGCAGTTTCATGATGATATATTAGTTTTGTTACTTCATCAACTGTCTTATTAAAACTATCGAATACATCCTCATTAAACTTAATTTTAATATTATTTAAAAGACGATCCTTTTCGGTTGTCAGCTTCTTAATGAAATCAGGTAATAGTCGATCATAATCTAAAAAAAATAATTCTAGTTGTGTAAAATTAAGAAATAATTAATTTACCCCTTAGAGGTGTGCAGTGGTTTAAAGCAGGAATTTTCGCAAGCGAATCATCCCCCTTTTCGCCAGAATGAGTTCTTTTTCGTAGTGAGTCCACAACATGATGGTTTCGGCTGATAATTTCATTTCGATGTGCCTCCTGCTCATTAGTTTCGGCTTCTGAGCAGATGGAAATAGGAGAACCTTGTGAGCTAGTCGGTTTTTCAACTAGTTTATCAGTTAACTGCAATTTCGTTGGCAACAACTGAACCAGTTCCGATTCCAAGGAGGGTCGTATATCTGGAAGACCTTGGTTTTCCTCTTCTGGGCTGGATAAACGTATTTTTGTTGGTGAAACATTTGTATGATTCTCTTCTATGAGTAAGTTATACACTTTTGGTGGCTGGCATGTGTCTCCTTCGGGTGGGTCTTCGGGTAATTCTTCATCAAGATCTTCATATACTGGGGACACGGAGCATATTGTCCTATTCGCTAAGACCGGATGTGATTCACTTGGCTGTTGCGGAGAAATCAGAACTTCGTGGCAATCTAAAGCTAATGGCATCTAACCAGATACACATTTGTCAATTACAAATAAAATAACAAGTGAAGTGTAAGGTAACATAATAATAAAAAAAACCTTCATCTAGACTGATTTTCAGCAAATATCTACCCCTATAACTTTAAAATGTTATTAATTTTTTTTCAATATTTTAAAGAAGTGTTTCAATTTAAAAAAATGTAAAATTGCAATATGGGCCTATTCGACGAGATCTTTTATTCTGTTATGAGCTTGGGCTGTCAAAAAGTCTTTTATGAATTATAATTTTGGTATCTGGCATTCCAAAATCTGTTGTAGATTTTAGAAGAATAAAAGACACCTTTTTGACTATCATTAAACATTTCTAGGAGTGAATTAAAAATGGATTGTCTTCTATTGCATATACGAAGCTTCCATATGTGTAGATATCGGGAAATACGATGATGTTACGCAACATGCTAGGCAGAGAATACTAGGTACTAGGGTTCTTATTTCATGTGACATGCAACATGGTATAGCCTTGGTATTCCCTGAAATATAGGTCGTAAAATCGTATTCTATGAAACAAGTTACTTTATTGTTGGTCACCCATTTTAACTTCATTTGTCAGATGAAATATTTTATTTAGAATTATTTATTATTTGAAAACAAAGTTTTAGAATTTTATAGAAGTTCGAACTTTGAAATACCAATTATGAATTATGATCGTTTATAACTCATAACAGACAATTCATAGCAGAATTCACAGCCAGTGAAAATATAAACCGTTCTCTATGTAATATGAATAGAAGAGTCACCAAGATAGTATACTTGAAAAGGGCAAGTTATTTAAAATAAAACAAACATTTTATGTAGAAAAGTGTAAGAGACTTTTTAACATCTTAAAAAACTGACATGATGCGAAAAACCGATTTCCAGATTGTAAAGAGATGAACCACTATTTTAAGAAGGATATTAAACTTTTTGTGTCAAAAACATGTAAATATGTGCTTCTGATATGTTGATGAAGCATTGATATAAACTAGTTGTTATTTGCTCATCTGCAACCAGACCACCTTAACGTTGACAAACTTGTGCCTGTTTTCTAAAGGATGACTTTTTCTTCGGGCTCTGATGGGATCTCGCTTGTGGTTCTTGAAAATTGAATCACCAGTTTAACACAACCATTCACCAGTCTATTAAATTTACCAAAAGCATTTTCTTTATCCCCATTGATAAAAAAAGATGTAAGGGAGATATCTCAAACTATAGGTCAATTACCAAAATTTCCTGCATTCATACAATATAGGAGAGCATAATATATGATACTCTGCTTTTTCATTGTAAACCACTCTACTCTTCTAAGCAACAATCCTTACCGAGTTTGTTTTTTAAACTATTTGCTCCCTAGAAGAGGAAGACGGAAATGAAAATTTCGCCATTGCAACTGATTTCAGTAAGGTATTTGACAAGTCGACGTAATGTCATTTTCAAACTTTTAACTTATGGATTCCCATCTTTATATATTGACTTCACTCGTATTTAAATGATCACACGTCCCTTTTTAGGTCTTGTAGCTCCAACCCTATTTTCCCTGCATCTGGAGTCATGCAGGTCGTCTGGTTTTTATTGACTGATACTGAAGTTGCACTTAACCTTGTAGGATTGGAACTACAGATCTATACTGATGACATGCATGAATTAAACAATATTTACCTGGTGCCAACATAACCTTCTAAAGCTGAATGTGAGTACATTTTAAGCCACCACTACTACTACTCCAGTATAACAAAGTCAATAATCCATTTATAATTAATTAGTTCGGATTGTCACCATTCCATTCGTGACTTATGTAGATGTTATATGTAACTACCAACTCAATGTTCGTAGACAATATGAAAATATTATCAATAGAACTAGTTCTACCCTAGGACTCGTCAAAGAACAAAAGAATTCTCAAATCTTTGTGTTAGTATGGTCAGTGTACCATCACGTACACAATCAACGTATATAAGCTGTTCAACAATATTGGGATGATCTATAATATAACTTTCCACCTTACAAAAATCCTCTTAAATTAATAAATTTACAAAGCTTAAGTAGGAGTCGCGAAAATGGGCCGTACAAACAATCAAATTAAGAGATGACTTTAATATTTGAGCGAAATGGACCATTATTTCAAGAGCTCTATAAAGTCAACCATACATGTTATGAACTTAATATTTATGTGAACTCTAAATTATGAACCATTTATTGTACGGAATCTAAAAAATAAAATGCAGCATATATGGTCCGTTATATAGAGTCCATTAAATAATGCTTCATTTCGCTCAAATATTAAAGTCGTCTGTTAATTTGATTGTTGGTAAGGCCCAATACCAATATAGTTTTTGTACACCAACTATTGACTTGAGGTATTGAAAGGGAAGGTCTCCGTGGCAAATGCATATTTATCACTAATCACTGTCGTCTGAGGTCCTTGAAACACTTACAGTTTTATCAAACAAATTAAAAGCCTAACCCTCTGAGTTCAAACCCCAGGAATAAAAATTTGCTTTGTAACACATCGGAAAATTTTGTTAACTCTCTCTTTATGAAACCAAGAATTGACTTGTCGTCGGCAGGAATTTTCTACCGAGTTCGATTGACTTTGGTGAGAAGCACTTTTGATGGCTACAGATACTTATGGAAGATTTGTCCCTTTGTGGTAAGTGGCAATACCCGTGAAAAAAAAAATTTTTGTTTGCTTTTAGGTGGCAGTGGCAAAAGTGTACTCCTGAAGAATATCAGGTTCAGGGCGAGTTTTATGTTCCAGGTCAATATTTTTTTGGTTCCCATTTTTGTGTGAATGAAATTTGTCAGTTGGCATTGCAGAGAGTGGTCGATAAACATTTATTATGACGAATCGAAATAACCATGAACGTCGACAAGATTGGGGTGCTGGAGTTTTATGCTAGCTTTACACGAGGCAACCGTTGCAGCAACACGGTCATGTTGAAGCAACGGTTGCTTCGTGTGTAGCTGTGTTACCGATTAATTTTGAGTTGCTGCAACCATTGCCAGAAATATCAAAATGTTTTGATATTTTCGGTCGGTTGCTCCAACTGTTCTGTGGTTGCGGCAGCAGTTGCCTCGTCTGTAGTGAACAAACGAAACACGTTGCTGCAACACGTTGGTTTTCAACGGTTGCCTCGTGTGTAGCTAGCTTTGTTAAAGCTAGTTTTGTTAAAAAGAATAGTCGCTATTGCTGCACTGAAAACGGTCGATTGATACACCTAATGCAATTACACTCACATAGAGTAACCATAGTGCGTCATTGGGCCATATTTCTTTGAGGATACCATATACAATGTTGTAACATTTTCTGATGACCGCGTTTGGAACATGTTGGAAAAGTTTCTTTAACCCGAATTGGATCAATTAGGCCTACAGAACATGTGACCTAACAAGGGAATACAACATCACAGGCAGCTCGTGCTACGATGTGAAATTTATAATAAATAATAAATAAATAAATTTGGTGGTACAACAGCTCAAAGTGAACCAGGACCTAGTGACTTACAACTTACAACTCTCAACCATTCCTGTGTGCGTGTTACCAGGAACGGAGGGGACCTACAATTTTCTGCCGATTCCGAACGGCTAATGAGCAGCACTTTTCATGACAAGATATATACCTTAGAGGATTTGTCAATTCCTCGCAAGAGGCAGTACGTCCCTAAAAACTTTTTTGCAGCGGCTGAGAATCGAGAATCGACCTTCCGAATGACAGTCCAACACCCTAACCATTATCCCGAGCGAATAACGTCAAAAAGACTGGCTCACAAGATCCCCTGATTTGATGCCTCCCGATTTCTTTTGGGTGTACTTGAAGAAAAAGGAGTACATCATGAATCCAACCACAACCCCGATCCTTAGGGACAACATTAGAAACGTAATTGCTGTAATTACAACAGAAGTCACCGAAATTTGTATGCAAAATGTGCTTAAAAGAGCTCGGATTAGCGCCACGGCCAGAGGCGTCTACTTGACTGACGTCATAGTTTATACATAATGTTAAGGACCATATAATCAATCAATAGAATATTAATTTTAAAATATATAATAAAATAAGAATAAATGAATTATTTATTTTACAAACCTTTGTAGGAGTTAAAATGCTTTCTCTTGATGGAGATTTTGTTTTTCTCTCCGCTATTTCGAAAGGAACTGGAATTGGGCTCTGTATCAATTCATCAGATTGTTCACGGCGAACAATTTCTTTACACAGCGAATATCGTGGTTTATTTCTCGCAAACCATGTATCTTGTGCACTTTCTGTTTCATTTTCCGATTCGGAGAAATAGTAGGTATGAATCGAATTCGATGAAGAACTTCTGCGCCGGCGACTCTTCGGACCGAAATATTTTTGAAAACGGGTAATGCTCTCGTTCTCAAAGCCAAAATGTTTAACTTTATCAAAAGGATCTGTTGAAGGTTGTGTGGCTTCGGTTTCGGATGGTATTTCTTTATGTTGTTTTGGGCTTCGCGACAACATTATTGGTTCACAATCGTTTTTCTCTTTTTGATTGTTTTTCCAAATCGAATAAGGAACAAAGTTTGAAACTTCAACTTGTTTGAGAAGAGTTTTTTGTTTGCTTGTTCGTCGTTTAAAAGATTTTGGCATATAGACGTGATAAGTATCGCCATTTTCTTTAAATAAATAACTTACTTTATCTTCGCTTTGGACAGCATTTGTAATTTGTGAGTTTTCATTTTCTCGCGATTCTGAAACAGGCTTATTAATATTTAAATTTATACCGGACATATAATTTAACGGTTTAACAAGATTGATGTTTTTGGTTTTAGGATGACTTTCTGTTGCAACGGTTTTCTTTTTGCGGGGTTTTGGTTTGGCTTTAGTCGTAGTTGTAGGGCAAATGGTAGGCAATTTTTTGTGTTTAAAAAAACGTCGGCTTGTTTCTTTTGGTAGTTCAGAAGCGATGTCTTCTAAACTATTTGTTTTCATATTAAGTCCATTCAAAATCGAAGAATTTTCGTTTTTTACAATTTGGCTTTGTTTGGATGGAAGTTCTGAAGGAATAACATTTGGGAAAGAAGTGTGTAATTCCTCGTTTGATGTTTGCGATGAAGTGACTTGATATTGCAAAGTATCCGTACATTGATTAATAATTGGTGATCTGTTAAAGTTACTATTATTCGAAATTTCTTGCGATGGGTATGCACAAGATGTTTGTGTTGAAGGATTTTGGTCTTCTAAAATGTCTAAACAATTAGATAACTGAGCGGATTGAGTCATTTTTCCAGAGCTATGAATTGGAATTTCCGATGAATTAGTAGGATTTTCTGGTGCTTCGCATTGGTTTGAATGTATTTTTGGTACATTTTCCGATGATCCGGGTTGCACTAACGCAACATTACAGGCTTCAGATGATGTTTGAATTATTGTTTCCTCGTTGAGCTGATTAATTGCAGATCTAGAGGCAGTGACCATTTCCTGAAGAGACATTTCCAAAAGAGAATTTTCCTCTATCAACTTTTGTCTGATATTTTGAAATTGTTTCTCTTTTACTGGCTGTTTGGTTGGATTGGAAAGTCCTTGAAATGAGTTTCTTGATACCTGTATTGATGTAAAAGCAAATGAAATCTCTTCTCTTGAAACGTTTCTTCTCTTAGCTTGCATTTGTTCTCTTCCTGATTTATAAATTGGCATAGGTGAAGAATGTTGTTGTTCTTTATTAATTATTGGTGGCACGACGGTTCTATTTTTTGAATAAGTTGATTCAATAAATCTCCTTTGGTGTTTATTTCGATTTTTATTTGGCCAAGTTTTAGGGCCTTCGGGTTTCTCTTCTGATGTATTTTGCATTTTTTTTATTTGAACATGTTTCTTTTTCTTAAATTGAATAGGTATATTGGGCTTTTTGAAAATTATTGTATCCTGAGTTGTGGTTGCATTTACGCCTGTGTTAATTGATGGGCCCACATAGTTAGGAAGATATTCAACATGAGAAACGAGAGATGTATTATTAGCTGTGGACTTGTTTTCAAACGTTAAGTTGACGTTTTGACTTTTCGTTGAATCTTTTCGCATATCCTTTTGTACAGCATCATATTTGTGAAGTTTTATTCTTGGTAATTTCATTTTTGGCATTTCGAAACTGTGTTCTGAATATGGGGTCTGTGGTGAATCTTCACTTAATTCAGCTAGGTATTTCACAATTGTATTAGGGGTTGAAACTTGAGAAGATTCGCAATATGAGAAAGCATTGTAATAATCTATTAAATCACTATTCGCTTTCAAACGTTCTAGTTCATTTTTGGGTAATGTAAACACTGCAACTCGTGAACTGAGTAGCTGCGTTGACACGCTAGTTGAGAAGGACGCCCGCTCAATGGTATAGACAGAGCAATCGAATTGGTTTTCACTGAAAAAAATATGTGTTAAATTAAACCTCATCATATAAAATAGTTTTTTTTTTAAAGTGGAATAAGTCCACTTTAGGAAAAAAATGTGTGAATGCAAAATTCAGTAAATTATTTGTAATCTCTTTTTAGATTAATAATCTAATCAAATATACTCAATAGAGCACGATTTCTTCCTTAATTAAACAAATGACGGTATAAAATTTATTTGAACATTTTTGAGAGTGGTTAAGTCCATCTTTCGTTATAAGCATAATTTTAGCTACTGTAAAAATGAAATTTGTATGTACCTTAGTAGCCATCAGTTTGTACTTTTAGAACAATACCATAGACAATATAACGGTATTTTTGTTTTGTCAATAGCAATGGGAAGTCATTGCACTAATTTTATTAGTTTTCTTTCGCAAGTTTAGCGTTTTAGTTGTTCGTTGCTATTTATAAGGTGCAGTATGAACATTTTTTTTAAATGCAACTAAAATATAACATTGTTTTTTTTTTAAACAAATTATATAACATACAACGCTTATTCGGACATATTTATTACAAGTTGATTTGAAAATTGTTATTTTTTCGCGGGAATTCAATTTGTTTTAAAACGAGAAATATATAAAAAAAAATTTTTTTTAAAGTTTTTGTTTTTGTTTTTCGTGGACTATATTGAATAAATCAATTGAAAGCTTATTGTGACCTCCAATCCGAATGCGTTTCGCCCAGGTACGACAGTTAAGCAGTTAATGGTACAATCTAAGAAGAGAAGGGGACTTACCATGATACATCGTATCATCATGTTATTATTTATTTACATAACTAAATTGCTAGTTTATGAAAATAAAGACCAGAATAACATTAAAAAAAAAAAAAGATTTTATTTAAGCTTTCATTTCTTGCATAAAGACACTTGCAAAATGTGTTTCACTTAGTATAAAAATTAAAGTATAGTCATCTTTTTTAACGAACTAATTTAATTTTGTATTGTTTATTATTTAATATTTTTTTTACATATAACATTACCTAAATAAATTCTTATCAACTTGACTATTTTTATTTAGTAATTTAGTAATACTAAAAATAAACATATAAACGTTTCGAAACATAGGGCTCACGAATAAGCTTTTTGACAAATCAGTTTTCAAATTCAGTACTATATGCATCATGTCGTTTTAGTTTTAAAATGTATGTAAGTACTTAAAATACACGAATGCAATTTAAAAATAATACATATTTCCTGGGTTTGTGGCACATCAAAAATTAACTAACTTTTAGCTTAACCGTAATGCCAACGCGAAATGAAATCTGTTGGACACAAGGTGTTAGATTTTGTTAAGTGAAAATAGTGACAATAAGTACCCTCGATGGGGTTTCTTGACATTGGCTTCTTTCAAAGGATTCTATTTTTTTGAGCCGCATCAGGTAATATTATTGCCAAGAAAACTTCAAAAAGATCGCGTCAACATGGGTCCTCTTTATACTATGCAATTTTATTGCCTAAGATTATGTATTTTGTTTTTTTCTACCTTTTCATGTTCACATTGTAGCTCTTAAACCTACCGATCCAATATTTGAATCAGTTTTCATGCACCTAGTAAAAAGATTGAGAGGTAAATGTGTCAGGAGTTAATAGGCTTTTCAATTGGCAATTCAAAAGAAGAATCAAATCCAGGATGCTAATACATAAATAAAACAGTCCCAATTTGATTGTGAAGTTTAGTTTTGTCAGACAGGCCACGTTTTCAACGTCGCGTTGAATTCACCCATCGCCAGCTTTGCAAAGCAACCGTGAAATGCGGCACTTTTTCATATCAAAAATTATTTTCATTATTAATTTTGAATGCAGCGGTCACAACGTCACTTCAAGAAATGACTTTAAACTACTTTTTAAGTAGCAAATTTGCAAATATGAAATATGAAAATAAATCGTATTTTTTTAAAAAAGGTTTTTATATATGAAATTTAAAAAAAAATGGTACTTTAGAAAATTTGTTTGAAAATAAATAACTAAATTGCAAGCCTACAGCTTCGTGCGAGCCTAAATTTACTGACTTTCAACTCCCAACTATTCCTGTGTATGAGTTAGCAAGAATGGAAAACCGAAGGCTAAGATGAGAAACATTGTTTATAACAATAGTTACTTTTGGAGGATTTGTCGCGTCCTCGCAAGAGGCAGTACAAGAAAAAAAAAACATGTTTGCAGTTGCTTGAAATTGAACCCACTCTTCTGCATGACAGTCTAACGTACTTAGCATTATGCCAAGGGGTACTATGTACTTAACTTCTTAGAAGTGTATATATATGTACAAAAAATTAATTTCAATTCGTTAGCCCGACAAAATTATATCAAAATTCTAGTAGCCGTCCTCCAGATATATAAGATTTTAGAAAACGATTTGTTAACATTTGTGTAGTAATAAGTACCCTTATTTTTGGATTTTATCTCTATCTACGTCATCTATATCTAGCTAGATATATCTTCCAAATATGAAGGGAATTTTGAAAAGTTTACTTTTATAATTAATATTTCATTTTAAGTATTAAAATGACATAATAATCCACATTAACGATTTTCCATAATTATAAATTTTTCATAATGCTTTGTTAAAAAAAATTAATCTGCTGGCACCTGATACGATTATTAGTGGAGACCCAAGGCTTAGTGACTATTTGTTGCCAGGGATAGATGGGACCTATTATTTTCTGTAGGGACCGAGTGACTAAAATGAGAGGCAATGTTTGGACGAGAGATCGCAAGACAAAATATTTATGCTTTTTTACTTGAGACGCCCTAACCACACACATACGCGGTCTTAGAAATGAAGTACTTATTAATAAAAGCCAATATACATTTTATGGATAGATAAGTATTTTATAATTTTCTACTCACATTTGAAGCTTGTTAATTTTTATTTTTATATAAAATTCTTCTTGTTTTCTTTCACTTTGATCTAGTTTACAAAGCAATGAAACACACTTGGATGTATAGTTGAAATCTATCCAAAAATTGTTAACTCCCTAAAACGATAACATGTTAATAAATACAATTACATATTAAAATGAAAACAAAATTAAAGTATACTCACATCTGGCTTAAATAGTTCAGAACTTCCAAACAGAGCTTTAGTACAGTAAATAGAAAAAACAGTACAATTTCTTGAAAACGTCATGTTATATACATTCAATAATTCTCTCGAGACCTAAAACATTAATTAAACAAAGATCATACTATGAACAATTATGCAAGCAAAGAGTTGTAAAAAAGAGATAAAGCTTAAATGAGCAACTAATATTGGTCAGTTGTTGTTGTTGGTAAATATCTTAATTTAGTTTTCTTTTTTTAATTTGCTCTTGCCTTCAAATAGCAATAAAATGGACGACTGGGTCGCGCGTACTTGTTCTACAGGTCAAGTGGTTTCGCATTTTAAGGACTAAAGATGTGAATATAAAAACGTTGTTATAAGGGAACAATCTTGTTAACGTCAAACTCGTTGTTTAAATGGCTAGAGCAATTCAAGTAGTTTTAAGCTAAAAAAAAAACAAAATGCTGTTTCATTTCGTGAATTAATTAATTGTATAGAAAAAAAAAAGAATCGTTAAAGCAGTTTAATTATAAATTACTTTTGTATATACAAAATTTCTTAAACATTTTTAAAAATATATTGTATATACGTAAGAAAAATCATATAGATTTTGAACAAACTTGGCATTACGATGATAGAGAAGACAACAAAAGTGAGTCTCGCAATTCTGTCTGTCTGACTGTTCGACTATAGCCTAAATGGCTCGGGCGATTTTCTTTAAGCTTGGGAGAAAGCATTTTAAAATTTTTCTCCTGTTACGTTTTTTCTCCTTTTTTTTTAAAGCGAAAATAACGGTACTGCCATACAAAGTTTCTTTTTCTCAGTAACTAGGTTTTTTCGCTGAGCGCTGAAGTCACCCTAGGGTCGCCCTAAATCGTTTTTTTTTGAAAAACCTGAAGTTACTCTGGTGAGTAAATTCTGTGTTTTTTGAGACCTGGGGTCGCCCTGAACTCGCCCTAAAGTAAATCAAGTTATTTTGCTGTGGCGAGTTCAAGTAACGACCAAACTGTCAAAAGTCTCATGGGATTTCATATCTATTTCTTTTGTTGTTGTTGTTTTGTCGATTTTGCATATTATTGTTTGTTGTGCTCATCATTTATAACAAATTTTATTTATAACAAATTTAAAGTTTTATCAGAACCCAGCATTATATGTTTCTTGCTTTTAATTGTCAACAAAACAATTGCTTGCCTTTGGGTGATTTTTGAAAACCGAAAACCCCAGCTTTTTTTTGACAAATCTCAGTGTTGTCAAGAAAACCCGGGTCAACCCTGGGTTAAGTTGAACGAAGCAACCTAATGCAAAACTTAAGCAACTAGGTCTAACTGACGAAGTCAATGACTTGCAATTATACCTAGTATCTTTAAAACAAGTCATTTTTTTCTACTACATATTAATAAATGTATTTAATGTTTTGGTTTTAATTTTTGACTTACTTTTTCGAAATTCGTTGGATCCGCTGAAAGTTTTAATATCAAATTCTCTATGCTTGAATCTAGTTTTACTTTAGAGACTTGTGTTTGCCTTTCTTCGACACTTAAATGTTTTAAAACAGCAACAATTAATTTGAGACATAGCCTTTGAGTAATATAGTCCCCGACAAACTCGAGTGGCATCCACAACTGCGCACTAGGAAAATATATAATTTTGTTTGTGATAAGAAAAGCATACATATAGAAAAATAGGTGTAGCCCAAAAAGACCCGGGGAATTAGAACAAGTAGATTTTATTTCCGAAATAAAGGAATAATAATCGCGGGGTGTACATAATTGTTAAGGGATAATAAGGCCCAAAACAATAAAAAAAAGATTGAAACACATGTTCTTATTGCAAAAATTTTTTAACTTTAACTTATACATTTATGTTGAATCTGTTTAATTTTTTTTACAAAAAAAAATACTAATTGAAATTTAAAAAAAAAATTCTTAAAAAGCAAACTTTTTGTTGCATTGTCTTAAAAATGTAAATGCATCCCGAGTGTGGGCTTTATGTCCGCTGGTCTTATTTCACTGCACCAGAAAAATAATTCTTACATTAGAGCTATATCTAAATTAGCTATGTTCCGCATAGTAACAGGCTGTGCCGATTTAAATAACAATAAACACATTTCCATGATGTTTTGATGGTAGTTTGCTATGCTGTTTTGATATTGCAACGAAGCCAATATATAAGACGTACACACTGGAATCTTTGATTCGAATTTCGAGCGAAGAGGGTCATTTGAATCGATCTGATGTTGTAGTCTCTGTAAAAGTATAAAATAATTTAGCATTAGATTAAAATGTTACTTCGTAAATGTATCGATTAAATTGGTGGGCAATTTTGACGCAGGGAATATAATGAAAAATTTGTTTTTATTTGCTAAGAATATTCCTTAATAACTTACAGGAATTTTTTCTGTTCTCTTTTACTTTCAGAAAAATCCTTACGTAAAAATTCCACAACGAATCCATATCATTACTTGAAGATGACGATGATAAGAATGACGAATATAAGAAAATCTCATATAAGAAAGACTCGCTTATAAGACACTCCCTAACACACCAAGCACATCTCCATACGATTAAATATTAAAATATATTTTTGATGTCTTTGGTTTTACATTTATAAAAATAAGGAATATATTCTATCAATCAAATATCTCTTGTTTATAGGTATAATGAGTTAGTGATATTTGTAAAAAAAAAATTAGGAGTGTTTTTATTGCATGCGTGGAACATTCTCTTTTTTTCATTCTTTTTATATGAACAATTTTTTTCTTATTTATAAGAAAGTTTATTTCTTATATCTATTTTTTTTGTGTAAGTAAACATGGTTATAAGAAATATATTCTTTAGCTTCTTAAACTTTCTTATATTTGTCATCGACTGTATTCATAACAAAAATGGTTGTTACAGTTAGTCATTTAGTTCTTGTGCATGGAGATGACCTACCTGCAACCGCTTGGCTTCTCGGGGAAATAATCTCAGTACATCTAGGAAGGGATGACATGATGCGTGCTGTTACCTTGCGAAAAAAATGGCAGAACTCAAAACTATTTATTGATTCAAGAAAACTTAAATGGGGACAGAATGTTTTGCTAAGCTGGCAACGTCTTGCATATATGTATGTATTTTTAAACACCATCAGTACTGCTTAATGCAAGCATTTGTAACAATATTTCTTTTCTCTTCGGGTTTTTTCACCTTTAGGAAACATCAGCTTGCCACAGTCATCATTTAGCGTGGTGTTAGTTGTTAGTAAATAAATATACATATATATAGCCTAACACTCTACTAAAAAAACCAACAAATATGACAAACAAAGAAATAATAAATATTAATCTACTATCTGTAGCTACAAAAATAACTACAAGTCAAATACTACTTGCTATAAAAACAATAACGTTACGAGTAGTTTTGAATACTTAATGAGACCGCCCATACAACCTGTGCTTAAGTGTAAGCTTTGAGTAACTTAAATCGAAAACATCATGGTTTACATTAGCCTCATGTTTCATACGTGTCAAAGGCTCATTGAGACCATAATTGGTACGATGGAAGTCTATATGAAAAATTTCAGAGTTCCGAGAACTGTGGCTTTTAGCTTTAAAACGAATTTGTTCTAGAAGAACCGGTGAATCTATGGAACCAACCAATAGCTGGTGTAAAAACATAACATCGCTGACTTTCCGGCGTTTTTCTAGAGAATTCATGTTTAAAAGAAGAAGGCGATTGCTGTATGAAGGAAGATGATTTGGGTCACTCCAATTAAGATGACTTAATGCGAAGCGCAATATTTACGTTGGACAGATTCGATTCGATCAATGTGTATTGAGTAAAGTGGCGACCATTCAGAACTAGCATATTCTAATTGGGGACGAACAAAGGTGTTGTACAACGAAGATGTTACAAGACTACAAGAAAATTCCTTACTCCAACGCCTTATAAATCCAAGCATTGAGTTTGCTACACTGACAATTTTCTCAATGTGGAGTGAAAAGTCTAGATTTTGCGAGAAGTGAACGCCCAGGTCGCATGTTATTTCTGCCACCTTACTTAGAATGGCTTGATTTATGCTGTAATTGTAACATATTGGGTTTTTTCTTCTAAAGAAGGATATTGATTGGCACTTTAAAACATTTAGAAAGAGATTGTTATATGAGCACCATTCAGAAAACATATTTATGTCATTTTGAAGAGGAACACAATCGGATTGGTTTCTGATGATTTTAAATAATTTAATATCATCTGCGTAGATAAGAACCCTACATGATTTTAAAATTGAAACATCATTGATTGATACTATGAAAAGAAGTGGACCAAGGTGATTACCTTGTGGAACACCAGAGTCAGCATTAATTGGATCAGAACTTGGTATGTCCTTCCCTTCAAATAAGATCTGATCCATTGAACGAAAGCAGAGGGGAATCCAAGAGATGAAAGCTTAAATAAAATTAGGCTATAAGACAACTTGTCGAAGGTCTTACTAAAATCTGTATAAATACAGTCAACTTGATGACCATCCTCGATAGTTTTATTTGTAAACGACGTGAATTCAACAGAATTAGTAACAGTAGATTTCTTTTTCATAAACCCATGTTGCTCGCTTGCAAGGAAAGGTTTGCAGCTGAAATAAAAACTCTTAAATATGATAGCTTCAAATAGTTTCGGTAAGCAAGAAAGTTTGGCTATTGGTCTATATGTAATTAGATATCCTTTTTTGTGAATAGGTATAATGAATGATTTTTTCCAAATTTTAGGGAAAACAGCTTGTTTTAGGGAGTTTTGAAATAAAAACGTTAGGGGTCTTGCCAGAGGTTTGCAACATTTTTTTTAAAATATACGCCGGAATTCCATGTGGTCCACTGGACGTATCGTGGTCTAAGCCCAAAAGATGGTCTAATACATCCTCAACTGTGATAACAAAATCACTCATTGAGCTTTGAGAAAAGCTATTCAAGTGAGTAAAATTACTCTCACAAGGCTCAAAATCATCATCACAAAACGAAAGTTTAAAGAAGGAAGAAAACATATTGCATATTGTTGTTGGTTTCATCCAAGTACTTCATAGTAGATGGATATCCGTCAGATTTTTTCTTGCTATTAACAAATTTCCAAAAAAGTTTCGGGTCAACAAGAAGTGAAGACCTCATTTTTAACATATAACAATCATGGAGGATTCTGCATAATGATTGGAAATCTTCATATAATGATAAATAATTGTTGTAATCATCCAATTTATTAGATATTAGGTACTTTTTCCATGTTCTATTTCTTAAGTTACGTAGACTACGAAGCTCATGGGTGTACCAGAGGGGTATTGTTAGGGCCGAGTGTCTCGATTTTTTTACAGGTACAGATGCAATGAAACATTCAAATATACTTAAGTAGAAATTGGAGACCACCACATCAATGCTCCCACTCAAACGTAAAGGTGCGTGTCCATTTGAGAGTTCTTTCGCTAGTAAACTCTCGAGAGTTGCTCTCGGGTGCCTGTCCATTTGAGAGTAATTTTTTTTGAGATTTTACTATCGCGAGTTTACTAGTTAAGTTTTGGGAGATGATTTTCTGAGAGTACTTTCATGACCGTGTCCACTTGATATATTTTTGCAAAACTATAATTTTGCCCGAACAAATAGAAACTCACGATGTACTGAATGGAAGCTGGCGTTTAGACAACAATTTCGAAAACTCATTTTCCTATCTTCAAAATGGAATAAGGCACAACTATAATACTTCTCAAAAGGTTTTCAGGGATGAATTCAAAAATTACTTTATGAGCCCATAAGGTGAAGTTCCTTGGCAGTACCGGATCATCACAGAAAATAATTAAGAAATCAAATACGTACCAGATTTGACTTATTGAAGCAGCCATTAAAAATGGAATAAAAACCTGCAAACCCCGAAAATATGGCCGCCTAGTGCTATACTCATCAGTTCAGGCTCCACTTTTCGTTTTTTATTTTTTTTTTTTTCAATTCTTGTGACATCCGTTAATATTTTCATGATTATTATTATATTATTATGATTGACAAAATTTATTTTCTTTACCTGGTTTCGCAAACTATGAAGTTTTCTCTTGATTTCATTTTCATAAGTTCGTTTGTCCCCTTCTGTTCAATGTTTTTACATGTCAACTCTCGGACAGCTAATCGCAAAATACGAACCATGTTGGAATTCTGCGAGCTCATCTCCGATAGTACTAAAAAAGTGTGTCCACTTGCGAGTAACTCTCAAAAAATTCGTATGTCGAGAGTGAAAAGTCAACTCTCCGCTAGCTTCTCTCAAGGCTGTGTCCACTTGAGAGTTTACTCTCAAGAGTGGCCTGATAGCTACTCTCAGTGTTTTTGCTCTCAAATGGACACGCACCTTAATAGCCAAACCGCAATCTCGCGTTTGGTCGGTCGGGCTTTGACATTTTGAATAAAAACAATAGACTCTTATGAGGAAATCTGAAATGTTACCTCAGGCGTTGCGACCGCTTTATATCGTAATATCGTAAACGTCAGACCAACGCCAGGCCAAAGCAAAAGTAGATCTATTTTCTATTCGGTCGGGCGTTTGACAGTTCATTGTCGGCCGTATTTTGTATTTGTTTTGAAAGTTGAAAATTGAAGTGAAATAAGAAGTAATTGATTTTTAATAATAATTAAATCAAAAAAAGTGTGGTTCTGTTTTTATTTAAATAATTATGCGCGAAACAGATTAAACCAGCAACAGCACCAGCATCGTCAACAGCAAACAGCACGCTGACCAGCAAAAATTTCTCAAACACATTGCCACCAGCAACGTCATTTCATCTGCTTGACATTTCATATGGAAAAAAAAGCTTTTCATTGTTGTGCCACTGAATATTGCAGTGGGAAAGTTGACAACACCGCACCAGCAACAGCAAATTTAGGACTTTGGCCTAACGACGCTGTTGGCGTTGCTGTTGCTGTTCTAATGTGTGTTGAACAATCGAAATACATTGGCTCTAAATTAATGGCGGCCGCTGTTGCTGTTGACGGTGCTGTTGCTGGTTCAATCTGTTCCGCGCTTTATATTTTTTCAGAAATCTTTAACCCGGCTGTATGAACCCTATTAACTTTGAACCACCAAACTATCAACAATCGGCGGCCCCGGCGTGGATAGCGGCACGGTGCACCATCATGAAAGCATTGGAAGCACATCTTGCGATTCTTTTGAAAAGTTTGTAGGTAATGTATATCGAAAAACATAATACACTTAATCATAATTAACTTACAGACACTTGATTTTACTCCACATTTGTTTTTAAATGCCTCATACCCAGCATAGCTCACAACACCGAACAAGGAAAAGTCAAGGAGGTCATCAAGATCATCCATATCGGCCATATCCATCTCTTGTTTAAGAAAATAGCTTTACAAATTAACTATTTTAAATGCCCAAAATTTAAAATACGCAATATTATATACCTTGTAAATTAATAAACAGTAACAAAATTCATTGGAATATAACAATTAAGTAGGTACTTATCAAAGATGTCATGGAAATGTCAGTCAACGCTCGAGGTTTGAAGCTAAATTTCGTTTTACAAATGCTACGGTCGCGCTTTTTGACACACAAAATCGTATATACGATCAAACGCCCATTTAACGCCGGACCGACGAACGCGAGATTGTGATTTGGCCATAAGCCAAAGTCAATGGTCGCGTTCGGGTACGTATCCAAAGGTATCCGGATTTGTTAGTGTTGTTGTAATCCCATAGGAAAAAACAACTGATTAACGAAACAGCTGATGTCAAGCAGAAATCTAAAGCTATCCAAAAATTTTTGGTATACTTAACTAATGTTTGTAATTAGTTCATTGAGTAAAGGGAAGTTCGTTTTCTTGAAGTCAAACTCAAGATAATCAGTTGTGTGAGCATGAAAAATCAAAACAGAAAGTGGGGGATGGTAGCTATCAACTTTCGTCATGGGAATTGGACATAGTTCAACAACATAATTACAAGGGTTAGTAACGAATATCAGATCTAACTGTCGAGAAATACTATTTTTTATACAGCTCACTTGCTGTAAGTCACAAGATATCACGTTGTCAACAAACGCTTCCTGCGGAGAAGAGACGTTGGTGGGTATTAAACATATTTCGTCATCAGAAAGAGTCCATTCTAGATCAGGAAGATTAAAGTCTCCTGCAAGAAGAACATCGTCAAGAGGATCAAAGTATCAGAAATATAGTTAATGGCATTTGAAGCAATATTATATATTTCCAATGGGCTTTTTGGAGGAATGTACATATTTATTATGTAAAGGAATTTATTTCCGATACATACTTTAACACAAATAATATCAAATGAGTCAGTATTAGGGATTGGGAATATACAGCTATGAAAAACGCTTCGCACAGCAATGATAATTCCACCACCCACGGAAGCTAAGGGATCAGAATATCTATCCTAACTCAGTCTGATCTTAGCTTCAATTAAATCCAAGTTCAATTAAAAATGTCTTTTATTTTTTAGTCGTCGTCAACTTTCTCTATCATCTGACAACCACCAGAACTGGTTCTTTGAATATAATGAAAAAAATATATCAATTTTTTTTTTTGAAAATTCGATATCTCAAAAACGGATCAATTGGTTTCTTTAAAATTTAATATTTATTCGTTCCAATATTTTTTCTTATTTTTTTTTTAATTTTGTGCATGAAAACTTATTTTTTTAAACCGCTACAACGATTTAGAATTTGTGTTCCTGCATTAACTAATATTTGCTTGAGAAATCATTTATGACATCTTGTTTTTAGCTCCAACTACTTAAGGAGTTGTTTTAGTCATTTAAACAATGAATTTTATGGTTATGAACATTTCTATTACATAGGAGCAGGTTCGTGCAATCTAGTCATGAATTTTAATTTAAAGAATTGTAAATATAAAATCAGGAATTTATCTAAACAATTTTAAAAGGGAGTCAAAAGCAAAGATCTCTTCTTAAACTAAGATGTTCATTCCACAGCGACTGCTTTTTTGCTGTCATAGTTTTTAGAAACATTGAATGATACTTTCACAAGTTTCTTTTTATTATGAAACAACAGTTGCAATAATGGAAAACGAAATTTCAAAATGATTGTTGATGTAAATAAACAATTTTTTTAAAGAAGTATTGATGTTGATTATTCCCTATAAATAGGTTCGTTCGTTCAACTTTACCCAGGGTTGACCCAGGTTTTCTTGACGACCCTCAGAGTTGTCAACTGGGGCTTTCGGTTTTCAAAAAAAAACCCAAGGGCTGTCAACTGTTTTGTTGACAACTAAAAATGATTATGTGCTCTGATAAAACTTTATCAATGCTCAATGTTTCATCTGATGAGTACAACAAACATTTAATTGCAAACACAAGCAATAACATGCAACATGCGAATCGCCAAACGACAACAAAAGAAATACATATGAAATCTCATATGACTTTTGACAATTTGATCTTTACCTGAACTCGCCCCAGCAAAATACCTAGATCTACTTCAGGGCAAGTTCAGGGCGACCCCAGTTCTCAAAAAACACAGAATTTACTCACCAGGGTGACTTCAGGTTTTTCAAAAAACGATTTAGGGCGACCCCAGGGTGACTTCAGGGCTCAACGAACAAACCTAATCTCTGGTTTGGGACTATGGAAATTATTTTTTTTTTTGAAAATGTTAATAATAGTTGCTACGCTAACAAATTGAATACTTAATTATACAAATAATTTTAAAAATAAAGCCATAAATAACCAAAAATCTTCTCCGAAATAAGGATGAAAAGATAACCCCAGCTAAAAAATCCGAGACGATTTTTTAAATAAATTAAATTTCAACAAAACATTAAAGATTAAAATATATTGACCGGTTTATATTCTACAGCTACATACAGGGTAGGCCATCTAGTGGTTCTTTTTTAAATCCTAGGTTATTTTGACACTGACAGCTGTTTCCCGCTCGAAGCCTTGATAGAAAGTCAGTATCATACCTCCGCCGAACGAAATGAGCCGCTTTACGCTAAAACAACTTATTTCCAAAGTGAGTGCTGTGTAGCCTAGAGTGCGTTTTTCGAAAAGAAGATTTGGCCGAAATGAAGCACTCACCGCGCCTGTTATACTCAGGTTTGTGCAAAAAGTTCGAGAGACTGGTTTGCATATGGCCAACACTCATGGTTCCTTCGTCGTACGGTGTACACAGACGAGAATGTGGCTGCTGTAGCCGAGAGTGTGAGACTCAATTCACGAACATCAACTCGCCATCGATCTCAACAGCTAAATATTTCAAATACTTGCCTGAGGAGAATTCTGCACAAAGATATCGGATTATTCCCTTGCAAGGTCTTATTGACTCAGCATATTGAAGGCGCACGCCCATCCGCTTCATTATTGCTCGAAGGAGGTTGTGTTCAATTATTAATGGGAATGTTTAATCTTACTAATAAAGCCATTACATGGACAAAATTTAATTTTGTTCATTTTATTGCCTTTTTAAAAAGAATCTTGTATTTGGCTTATTCTTTATATTAAAAAGAGCCAACCTTTGAAAATAATTCTAACTTAGATTTTAAGTACGAAGTGAGATCTTTTTTAAATTTTAAAATGAAAACCTCATACTTTCATCTACAAGAAATAACTTAATATATTTTTTTAACGACATTTATTTACCAGAACTGCAAGCAAATTCACTGATTTTTTTTTATTTGAAAATGATATCGTCCAAATTAAATGAAAATTGGCCGAGCCATTAAAGCTGTAGTCTGGTCAACATTCCCAGTTCGATTTTCTTAACGAATGCATCACTTACCATATAGTACCTACGTATGTCTATAAATATATATAGTATATCGCAAGTTTAAAGAACATTTCGAATGCAAAATCGCGAATAGCTTAACTTTTTTTGGGTATTATTTTTTTTCAAAACAGTTCGTGCCTTGAAACAGGAATATCAAAATTCAAAGTGAAAATGTAGGGTAATATTAATTTATTATTCACTGTAAATTATATGAATTTGATATACCTAACTAAATGTATATAAATAGCATTCGATTGCAGTTCTCAAACTAACAAAGCAATAGCTCGCTAGCAACAAAATTAAACTAAAAATAAATTAAAGCACTACAGTTATTAGTTTTGTAAGTACTTATATGAATGTATGTAACATTTGTCCAGCATTCTGTATATGAGCATTATAGTAATCCATAAGTGAGAATAGAAAGAAAATCTACAAATCTGACAATTAATTGTGAAATAAATGTGTTGCGGTAGGAATGTCCGTGATTTATTATTCATGATGATGACTCGTGACATGGCTTACCTGTCCAAGATGCAATGATTAGATTCATAGCCACTTGCAGTCTATAGCATTTAATAGAATAGATACAAAATAAAACCATTTATTAATCAATTCAATTACTCTCTCACTCTCTTTTGCGTCATCAATGGAATTGTACCTTAATTTTTAGAATAACGTGTTACAATAACAACATTAAACTACCTCTTATCAAAAAAATGAGTTATTTTGTTTGATATCTGATAACGAAATTTGGCAGTTAGAGTAGTTATGAATATCATCACAAAAGCACGTGAATAGGTGCGTGTGGTGTTTGGATTCTAAACATTTAATTAGCATAATGTGTTAGCAAGGCATTTGCTACTTGATATTAGAAAATCCATGTCAATTAACGATATACTCGTAAACGTTTATATCAAAAACACATTTCAAATAAGAACCTCGTAAATATTTAATAAATAAATTAGAGGCCAACGCATCTCAGAGAACTTAAGCGACCATTCCTGCGTCCGTGAGGTAAAAACAAGGCAACTTATAGACGATATAATTTTTCTCTCCAAAATTCATATAGATTTTTCCAAAATGTTACTTTGTTGGAATGTATGAGATTTTCAAGCATAAAATAGTAGACTATTCGGGAGTTAAGTAAGGCAGGTGAAGACTGAAAACCAAATAAAAGGTATTCCGAAGAGGAAACAAAGAAAGGTTCAAAATTAATTTTGAAGCGGAAGATTATTGCTATATTAGCGTTTTTTTGCAGACAAATTATTTCGTCATATAACATAAGCTCGATAAACAGTTTGGTCGAATCTTCAAATTTAAATATCTAGAAAAACTAGCTCAATTGAACAATTTTGAGGTCGGGATCGAACTTCGGACATGACAAACCTTGGGTTCAAACGGATATCGTGCAAAATCGTGTAAGTTTTTTACCTTTGTTTAGTGAATCGTATTTTTTTGTTCCAGAATTCAGACATTAAAAAATAAAGATTTCCAAATGCTCATGAAGATGCGTTTTAAAACAATTGAAGTTGAATACTTTTCAGTTCGTAAGATATGTCTACATAAATATATTAGTTCGTTCGAACTAAAAAACGATTAAATACATACATCCATTTATACAAATCTGATTTTTACTTTAAATTATATTATAATTCAGAACTTTACTGTAAGTTTTCAAAATCGGTTTCTAACTGTTAGTGATGTAAATCAAAACATGTTGTGCAAGTGCAAGTAAAAGAAAATCATGGATTTTCGACAACAGAGATGGAAAAACTGCCTATAAATGGGGGGAACAATGTTTCCAAAGATGAAATGTCCGACTGGCTCTAACTTAATTTTCGAACTTAATTTTATTAGGGTAAAACCAATTACAGGGTATTAGGTAACTTAAGGCAATACAAATAGTAGTAGCAGTAATTTTTATTGAGATTTCATTTTCATTACATTACAAGTCTAATTCACAAGCGAAACTTAAAGATACTTAGTTTAAGTTACCGACTTAGAAGTGGTCTGGCTATACAAATGTTTAGTTTTTATTTGTTTAACAATACAAAACTGAAATATTTTGAGGCCTTATATCCACAGAAAAAAAATATTAAAATGCGTCCACTCAACAAGACGATGTGCGATAGGCAATACAAAAAAGATTTTAAAAAAAAGTAAACCAATTAAACAAAAGCCTCAAACTCGCGTTTGTGTAGTTCCTACGCACATGTGTATGTATGAAAAATGTTTGCATTAAAAAATCGCAAAAGGTCACTATCGCTGTGTTCTAACCAATCAATATAACCTAAATTTTTCTGAAATGTCAATTGCCACTCCTGGAGCCTTGTCGTTTGAATAGATTTTAGTAAAATATTTTCGGAATATTTCAAAAATTTTGTTCATTCTTCATTTACTTTAAGAAGAAAAATATGAGCTTGATGAATTTACCGATTCATTTTCAAATTCCTAAAGTATTAAGAAAGGGATTTAACTTTAAATACGTTTTAAAAACAGGTTTCTAATTCTTGAATATCAAGAAATTATATCGTCGTCGTTCTATTAAAACTCCCAAACAAAAATGTGATTTAATTCTTATTTAATTCATACATAAACAGTGAATTTTCATGAACATCAAGCGTGGCAAAATTTAATTAAATATCCACACACAATCTTTGACATTTTTTTCATGATTTATCAATTATCCAATTTTTCAAAAAGCCTGACATGATAGAGCAGTTCTGAGATGGGATTCGAATTCAGGTCATAACAGATCTTTGGATAAGTATACATAGTTTGAATCGAAGGATAGTACAAAAGTTATATATTAGTGTATGTAATTGCCATTTTCAATTTGACAATTTCGCTGAGACCTTTCTTGAGCGTGTTGACGATCCAACACGAATTCCAGACTTTGCAGATCACTGCCTGATTTTTACCTCAGAACCTGGTATATGCATACAATATGTATGTATGCATACATGTGTATTATAGCCTCTCCTGCTAACAAAACTCAGATAAAAGAAAATCTTTTATATGGACCGTTTGGCAGTTAGAGCAAGTGAACTGGGACGGTCCTCGATAGTGGCATAGGCTCGTGCGCAGATTAGATTAAAAGAGAAAGTTTATCCCGGATAGAACAAAATCTATAAAACTGAAAGAAAATTCAGTGTAATTCAAGCTGTAAAAAGGTCATCTGGATCAGATAAGAAGTTGCTGATGTTAAAAGGCCAACTTTACTAAAGAAAACAGTATTAAGATTAAATAAGCTAGAAAGGCATGTAGGTGTCAGTTATTTTTAAAACAACAAGTGTTCAAGCTTTAAAAATGATGGCGGTATCTCATTTTAAATCATCTCCAACTTTCCTGAAGGCACTGTCCTGAAACATTTTAAAGCTAGTCAAAATCCTTTAAGTACGCGCAAAAATAAAATAAAAAGTCATATCTCCCTTCCTTTAAACAATAAAAACGTAATGCTTGCTTGAATGGTCATCATCAGTGTATCCTCTATTTTTGCCTCCCATTTGGATTTTCAAAACTTCAAAACTAATGTGAACCGGTATCTCTTTTTAAATCTTTCAATGATCAACTTTCACAGTATGCTTATTGTTTTTTAAACTTTATTTGATTTATTTATATGAATCTTCGCTCAATCGCATCATTCAATTGGTAATATTTTTATATGACGAAGTTTCGTGTGGCCGAGCTCTTAACGCAAATGTTTTGTCCACTTCTCCAAGCACCTAGGAGATGTTTCTACTTATTTTTAAAGATATCGATGTTTGCTTTCCGCATTAAAAACAAATAATATCTTTAACTTAATGGTAATACTACATTAGTACCATTTTTTTTTACAATTATACTTAGCAATGATAAAGCTTATGAACTCACGACTATTTAACAAAACATTATCTAATCTAGAAGTCTTGAAGAGTATCGCGACCGCGATACAATCAACAATGAGTTTACCCTAGCTAGCTTCGATAGCCTTCTATAAAATTCTTTCCGACATACAGAAATATTCCAAAGCAATAAATTTAGATCAAAATCAAACACATGTGATAATGAGATGTGTATGTGCACTAACAACCTTCTAGAGTATGTGGGTAAGGCAGCTGTTCAAAGCAGCCCTTCTAGTCATTATTATTTTATTATACAATGAAAACATTCCACCAACCTTTGCCCCTAGCGTGATTTTGTATTTCTCACAAAAAAAAGCATTTTCTAGAACATTCATGTTTTTAATCCATTAGATCAATTTTATTTATATAAAAAAAAAAACAAAAACATTACAAAAAAATGCATATTGGAGGCGTTGTTTTCTTCCATGTGCATATAAATATTTAAAAAAAAGAACAAAATGTGATAAGAAAACTTTAAGGAAAAAAAAAAAAACAAATCAATTTCTGTCCCAACTTTTAGTTCACGGCAGAGAAGTACTCCTGAGATTTTTTTGGATCAGCGACCATTGACTTGCTGCCTGGCTTCCAGTTGGCTGGGCACACTTCACCATGTTCGTCGGTGAATTGGAAGGCCTGCACAAGGCGAAGAGTTTCATCCACACTGCGACCAACGGGCAAGTCATTTACAGTAATTTGGCGCAAGTTTTGCTTGCCATCGATGATGAACAGTCCACGGAAGGGAACGCCACTTTCTTCATCCAATACACCGTAATCACGTGCAACCTTCATAGACTTGTCGGCTAGCAATGGAATGTCCAGCTGACCAAGTCCTCCCTGTTTACGTGATGTGTTGATCCATGCCAAATGGGTGAAGTGCGAGTCGGTGGAGCAACCAATGACTTCAGCTCCAATGCTGCGGAATTCCTTTGCACGGTCAGAGAAAGCAATGATCTCGGTTGGGCAGACAAACGTGAAGTCCAATGGATAGAAAAAGAGGACGACGTATTTACCCTTGTAGTCTTTGAGAGAAATCTCCTTGAACTGGCCATTGACGACAGCAGTTCCGGAAAATACTGGGGCTGGCTTCTGGAGTTGTGGCATCTTTAATGTGTAGAAAATATTTGTAAGGAAACTTCAAGTTACGCAATAAAACAGAACTACCATCATAGATATTAGATAAAGGTAGTTTCGTAGGTTTAATTTGTATTACATATTCTCATTTGCTAATCGTGTTTGAAAGAGAAGGCAAACTAATTTCACAAGAAAACTAGTTTTGCTAGGTAGTGGTTCTTTATAGATACTCTATTTTAATGTTTTATATTAAAATGATCAATTTTAATATTAATACATGCATTTTACCATTAGCAAATTAATGAGAGTAATTTAAAGCAAAAAAAAACTCACCTTGATAGCGGTAGCGGATAAATTAAAACTGGAATTAATTTTCTTGTTAAAATTTGATCAGAACCAAGCAAGCAAATTTAGCGTGCAGCTTTCTCAAATGCCGGGGACAGAATAAAAAAAAGTTTGACGAAAATGAAAAGAGAAACAACCACACAAAAAAAAATGAAGGCATTAAGCAGGGTTCGGATCAGAGGCGGTCTCCACGAGCGACGATTTCATCGCAGAAGTAAAAAGGTAGACAGCAGCAGAACTGTCATATATTCTTCTTGGGAATTTCAAAGCGTGATTGTTTAAGCCTAGTACGCAGATCGAGACAAGACAAATTTTATCTCTACAATTTTAGTCTCTACAAAACTTTTCCAAATCATGCGCAAAAGTTTGAATTTGGAGAGATAAAATCTAATTTAATGTGTTTTTTAGTGTATAGCCTAGTACGCAGATCGCGCTAAATTTTATCTCACATATTTTTCTCCAAACATCAGCTAAAATCCAAGCTAAATTTTGACATAAGAATATTGTGGAGAATATGTCACAGAAAACAGCTGTTCTCTAAATGAAATTTTTTCAGAGTTAAAAGAATTTGGTTTAAATTATGATTTTTTAGGAAATATGAATGAGAACGAATACGAATTATGAGTGATTTTTGCTGTGGAAAATCTTGTAAGACTTCCGCCACTGACTATTCTTCTAAATATTATTCAAATATTATTCCATTTCAAATTGAAATTGAAATTTAGCTCGAGAATAAATGTGCCGAATAAATATGCTAAATTTTGACAGATAAGTTATGTACCAGTTCGAAGAGAAATTTTGATTTTTTAGCTGGAGCAGGGTACCTTTCGGCTAAAATGCTTGACAAAATTTTAGCTTCGCAAAATTTCGGAGAGAATTTTGTATGGGAGATAAAATTTAGCGCGATCTGCGTACTAGGCTTATCTCCGGAAAGGGTTGTCTTACAAAAGTCGTTCATACCTCTTTGGAATCTCCTATTGATGCATAAAACCAATATTGATAAAAATCACCTTCGTAAATACGGTGGCTGTGAAAATTTGTCCCGCAAAATAATGCTTGTATCATTCTTTTTCCTGGCAAAATTTAGTGAAGACATTTTGTACAGCAATGCACAAAAGTATGAATTTCGCGTGCGAACTGCGTACTGCTCGGAAAAATATCCAAGACAAAATTTGTCCCAGGACAAAAAATGTATGGGAGACAAAAATTTTCCCGATCTGCGTACTAGGCTTTAGTGGGAATTATTACGAGCGCAAAAATCTTACTACATAAAGATTTCGGGATAACCCTAATCTAAAAGAAATGCATATGAACTTGGAAATTGAAACGCATTCAGTGGAACGAATGTGTTCCAAATTAAAGAAACGAAAATCAGCTGTTTATTGAAATTGATTTCTATCAGTGAAATAATACTCTATAGAGTACACAAATTCTACTACTTATTAGCTTCATTTTGGTACCAAATAATGCCATTCCAGTATGTTTAATCGTCTTAACAATGGAAATGAAAATTTTCAATGATACATTTCAATTATGTTATAGTTATACAGTTATAGCTATCATTGAAATGCATCAAATGCTAATGAGAAGTAGAATTTTTTTACTCTATAAAATACAAAATTCTGATTTAAACTTTCTTATAAATCCACTTTTATTATTTCACTGAAAGAAATCAATTTCAATGAACATCTGATTTTCATTACTCACAATCGTTCCACTGAATGTGTTGGATTCTCTTTCTATTCTCAAATGTCAGTTTTCCTTTCAATGTTCAACTCTAACCTCAAATGTATAGAATTCGTTATAATCAGCTACTTATAGGATCTTTTACTGAAACCAATTTTTCAATGATTGCTATAACTGCCTTGTCAAAAGAACAAAGTCAGCATTCCACTGATTTGTTCCAATGATGCATTTCAATGGAAGCGAAAACTGGGGCCTAACTGGCTGAACACAATAGAATGCTGCAACTGGAGCTGCAGCTGCAACTGGAAGAGCTGTCAAAAACTGTCGTACGTACTTTTTTTTATGCGCCCACAATGAGGCTGTACAGCTTTCATGTGTTGTTGTCATTTGTTGGGTCAGGTGTTGAATCTTTGGCAAATTGTAAATATTTTAAGTAATTGAAACTATAAAATGGACACTGAAATTGAAGATTTTCGTCCATTATTTTAATTAAAATCTAACCACGAAATCACAATACAACAAAACAATACTTAAAATCACAGACAGATATATAAAATTTGAAATGTCAAAAATGCTGCACGAAAAAGTTAAAAGTTCGCCAACTCTTGCAGCACCGACTGCAGTTGCGTTGTGTTGTGTTCGTAACATTGAATTTACGTGTATTGAATATTTTGACAGCTATTCCAGTTGCAGCTCCAGTTGCAGCTCCGTCTCAATTGTGTTCAGCCAGTAAGGCAGTTCAACAACCCTTCAACAACACATTCGAGAATATTATTTACTTTCATTTTTTAATTTTATTTCATGTTACAGGTCACATTTGAAACAAAGCTAACTTTCCTTGATTGTTTTTTCTTTGATTAAGAGAAAGAGAAAACAATTTACTTAAACTTCGTACGTTCAATGCACTGAAGTTCAAATTAGACTCTGAAACCGGAAGAGTCGAACTTCAAATTTAAACTCGAGTTCAGGTTTGTTTAAAAGAAGATAAGTCTTTAGCACGCGGTCTCCAATGGCGATACATTCATCGCTATATTAAATGCAGATAGCAGAAAATTGTCAGATTTTCTTGATTGAAAATTTCATTGCATAATTTGTTAGTATTGGGAAAAATGTCATGGGTCATATTAACAAATTAATGAGTTTAAGCACTTCTTTTTGGGTCAATTTCCAATCAGACATCTATCAAACATGAAAGAAAAATATAAAACTCAATCAAAAACTTTTTTCGTACTCAAAATTCAAAAAAAAAATAAATTTAGAAAAGTCAAAACATAATTACAATTTTCCATGCGATAAGTGATGAGAGCATACTTTCGATCGAAATGAAAATGTAGCGATATCCACTTGCGATAATAAAACACACTTTTAAACTTGCTCTGAATTCATCGCTAGTGGAGACCGCAGCAAAAACCGCAAATATATTGCTTCGTTTAAAAGCAACCAATTTTCATAATATTTTTCGCATACTATGAAATACTGCTCATATAGTAGCCAGGTTACTGAAACTTCATATACATATTACATATACATATATAAGATATAAGAATTAAAAAAACAATTGGCCGAAAAAATATAGGAAAACGTGTTGAAATCTTTTAAAAATTCATTTGTTTTGTAATAAAAAGATAACACTTTTAATTTTCTCATCTCAATGAACATGGACGTACTTGATAATCCTGCAATAAGCCAGCTCGATAGCTCACAAAGAGCAGAGCTTATGAAACAAGTTCGACAGCAGCTTGCCGTTGCTAGCACTCAGGAATTACTCGAGGTAAGAAACTAGATATTCATATTTGTGAATGAATATTAATAATATAATTACTAAAAAACATAGCTATTTTAAAATGCTGGAAATCTGATGTTTTGTAATTTACAGAAAATGTCAAGAAAATGTTTTAGCAAATGCATTAATAAGCCAGGGTCATCGCTGGACTCATCCGAACAGGTTAGTTTTTTTTTTCGGTGTCTCATAATGAATTTATATTTATTTTGTTGAATTCAATAACTTCAGAAATGCATTGCGATGTGCATGGATCGATTCATGGACTCGTGGAACATTGTCTCACGCGCCTACTTCACACGATTACAGAGGGAAAGTACACAAAACTAGCGACTGAGAATGAGGAGGAATAAGAATCACACCAAAGGTAGACAAGGCACCTGAAGAAATTTGTTACTGTTCTTTTAAGCTGTTAAAATTAAAATCTAAACAAAAGAAGAAAATCCTGGATTTGTTATTTGTGTACACAGTTCTTCATTTCTGTTGAGGAAAAGCAAGCATACGAATATATGTATCTCTTATTCTTTTAAATAGTTAAGATGCCATGAGAAAAAGTGTAGTTTATAATTACATTGCCAATTCAGGCATGAAATCTAAAAACAGCTTTGTTTACTTAGCGCAAGGTTATACACATTGATCATAAATACTGCTCTGACCAATATATCGGTCATGAATTCCAAAACAAAGAATTTTGAAAACTGTAAGATCTCGTTCAGCCAGTTCTTACTCCTATAAAACAATTTTTCTGCATTAAAGTTTCATAAAATAGTAAAAAATTAAACGTTTTATTGTTCCTGGAAAACCACCCAATGGCCGTTTTCCTAAATGCAGTGTTGCAGCGCTTGGGAGATACAAATTTTTGTCAATGTAGTTATCTTGGAAAATACAAAAATTATGTTGCCAACTTGAAATCTTAAATAAGACGATTCAAATGTTATTCTTTTATAATTTATGCACACTAGGGGTTATGCTACCTTTTATAATGTTACGGTTTAAAACAGCCCAAAACCTCAAAAGAAGCATCATCTTTCCAGTCTTAAAAAAGAGAGCAATGCAGAAGCAACAACCGCCTACCGAGGGATATCATTCCTAAACTCAGTAATACAAATCTTCTCTGCAATACTTCTCAACCGTTTAACAAAATGGATAACGGAAAATGGACTAATTATTGAGTTCCAAGCAGGTTTCTGCAAGGAAAATTGCACTGTGGATAACATTTTCGCCTTAACAAGCATAGCATAGATATACCTTGATAATGGAATTAAACTACGCTTTTTCGTAGATTTTAAGGCTCTCGTTTTTAAACTCCATACTGACGGATACGCCAAATATGATGCAGCTTATGGTTAACAAAACAGCAGAACATGGAACTTAGAGGTTAACACAAATAAATCGAAAATGATGGTCTTCCGAAATGGCACCGATAGATACGCTAAAGACGGCAAATGTACCTTCGAAGGCGAGGCGAGAAAAAGTCAAAGAGTATAATATATAGGCGTTATTCTGACTTCCAAACTTTCTCTTGAAAAGCATTTCAAGCCAAGCTTCATGATGCTAAAATGACTATCAATTCTAACTGGAAAGGAATTCTTGGCAAGAAGAACGTCGCAACAAAAACCATTATGTGTTATGCTGCTCAAGTCTGGGGGTTTTTTCAGCATGGTAAAGTAGATAAACTCTTAAAGACACTTCTTAAAGAAAACCTTTAGCCTGCCAGAAAATACTCCAAAGTACATTACATGCTTCATTTTTTGACTGGACTTTCCAAAATAGTTTCATTTTATATCATTCAACGCAAATCTCAATTCTTCGGTCAGTGGTCAAGACTGTTCTTGGAGCATAAAGTGCAAATAGACATAGACTACCCCCCAACACGGGAAAATCCATTGGTTACCCTTCGAAATTCTATCAAGGAATCCAAATTTGAATTTTTCCGTGAACGAGTGATCCTAAGTGAATCAAGGAACCTACATGGAGCACTTGATCACAACCTAACAAAGAACTATTTTCATGACAACAACAGTATTGATACCACTACTTCCACAATTTTCAAAGTAAGAGGGGGGCTCTTGCGCTTAAACAATATTCCACATCGAAATGACCAAAATACTGAATGCACCCTGTGTAAACAGCATACATCAGAGGAGGTGATACCCTTTTTTTCGGAACCTGTCCCATTCTTAACTCCATCAGATGCGCCCACTGGGGTAAAAAGAGTCTAAACATGCATGAACTCAAAATTATTTTAAACGGCGATTGCTGACTTACTATTGCAAGCTACGTTAAAACTGCCTGCAAACATCGTTTCGAAATAATAAATGAAAGTTTCTGATTAACCCAACTTAGAGTACCTATGAGATACTGTTATGTTTTGTAAAACAACTATTTCATTATTCAATGATCAATAAGTTTTTATATTTTCTCTCTTTTTTCGACTGATGGCTTACACCATGCTCTACTTGTGAACAATTTTATGTAATTATGAAAAATAAAATGAATATTGAATAAAGATCACATCTTAATAAAACTAACTAACAGTCCAAAAGTTAAGGTAAAGTGGAGAGAATTTAATAGGACATGTCAATGCACATTGATCTTGGAAGCTTTTATATCACATGAAGGAGACAAATCGAGGAGGAAAAAGTATTCTACATTATGGCATTGCGGCTAAAGAAAGAGTACATCCGAAGTTAGAAGAAGTTAGTCCGAAAATAGAAGAAATAAGCAATGATCGCCATACAAGCTATCTGGAAGTAAAACTAATTTATAAATTATTATGAACCAAGAAACAAGAAGGATTAATAGAATTTTAATAAGATTTAAAGTACCTGAATTACTCATACATATTTATGTTTATTCAGAAGATGCAAATTTTTGGGTAACTTCGAATAATTTGATATTTTTTGTTTGGGAGGTAGTCGAGGGCAAACTATTTTTTTTAGTCGAATGTTAACGATTCAAATCAAAATCTATGGTTATGTAGATCCTTTTTTATTATTTTTTATTTTGTATTTATTTATTTATTTCGAAAGGCTATACACATTAAGATGTAACCTATAAAATTTAACAATTTAAATAACATTTTTTTGGCAAAAATTATACAATAAAATTAAATCGAAAAAAAGAGAAAAGTAAATAAAAGAATAAAAGCAAAAATGAAAAGGATAAAAAGAAAATGCTGAAATGATAGATAGAAATTTTAAGATACTGACAAACGTGTATTGTTTTCGATTCTCTTGATATGGCGAGGCAAAGAATTCGACGGACGTGAAGCGTTAAACAAAAATTGGTGCTCAGATATAAGGCAGGCGTGGGTTGAATCAGTGGGTCATACTTGGCTGAAGATGCCTTCGTTATTGTCTCAAAAAGATAGGGTGGTTGGGTTGTGAACAGGATACCCGGGAGCAAGGATAAGGTGCGAAATTGAAAGTAATTCTTGAGTGAGTTAAGTAAACAATTTGAAAAAATTGATACCCTGTCATACCAACGTAGTCTAAAGATGTATCTAATGATGTTGTCGAAAACGACATTGAGCTTTCTTTTGCAGGCATAATTACAACTGGAGAAAATTTCGCAACCAGGGACTAAAATGGGAAGAATTAAACTTTTCGCAAGATTTGCACGCGTCTTTATCGGCGTGTATGATTGGGAGACCCAGAGCATGCCTTACCGACTGCACCGTTAATATGCTTATCCCATCTTAGACTGCGGGTAAAGGTTATTCCGAGATTTCAAGCAGAATTCACATATATTCAACAGTTGTATTATTTAAAGTTATAGCCAGGCACTTAGATTTTGATGGGTTGAAGACCAGTCCATTAGTCTTGGTCCAAAGTACTAGTTTTTCGAGGACCTCATTCACGCGGCAAACATCATCTTCAATGAAACTAAGACCGCAGCTGAGGTACATTTGTTCATCGTCAGCATACTTATGTAACGAGCAGTTATCAATGACGGTGAAAAAGATACTTTTTTTTATCCAAAATCAATATTTAAGAAGAAAATGGACTTCATCCTTAAAATTTATAACATTCAAGATAGCAGACACCTCTTTTCTTTTTGGTTTCTGGTTTTCTGATACCGTCGTAAGTTTAAATGCATTTCAAGATATGTATGTACTTACGTAAATAACGTTTAAAACAAGTTTTAAGGAACTGTTCTGATTGATAATAATAAGACAATAGAATTATTTATTTCTGAGATATTGATATTGAGATATTGATATTGAATAAAAAGCGAGGAAGTCAGACGCGACCTCAACATACTCGCATGTATGTCTATTCAACGTTTTTATTTGCATCCTTAGCCCATAAATTCCGCAGAGGGTCTTGGGTTCGATTCTCTTCCATAGCAAAATGTTTTTCAAGGGGTGTGTTGCGAGAAAATTAAAAATTCTTCAAGATTATCTCTTGTCATGAAAAGTGCTGCTCATTAGCAATTCGGAATTGCAGAAAAGTGTAGGTCAAATCCATTCTTGCTAACAAGGAATGGCTGAGAGTTGTCTGTCACTGTGTATAGACTCTCTACGAGCCATAATGGCCTTTTTTTTTAATTCAGTACCAGCTCTCATATGTTAATAATGGCTGAGTTTCAAGACGAACTACCATGCCCACCATTTGTAGACCAAACATAAAAAAGATACATAAGGCTGGGTTAAAATCAATCAACTTTCTTTTTGAATTTTATAAATGGTTGGGCTTGGAAGATTTTGTTTGACATATTTGTAAAGAAAATATGCTTTATTAATTAAAGCGACTGATACGCACAAAGTTGGTCTTATGCTTAAGAGGCTTATAGCGTTTTCGTTTGGTTCGGAACTCTCCGATGCGGTATGACAAACGAACAAGTTGCAACACTTATTAAGATTATGAAATTTCGTCAAATGAAGATAGTAAATTGAAATTGTTTTGATTGTTATTATTTTGTAAACATGGCGAACACTAATTTTGAAATATCGATCCTATTCTATAACGAATTCATCATCATCACTTGAAGTTGATGAAGAAGCTGAAATGTGTTTATATTTATATATTAAAAAAAAATCAGGATTTTGACGTTTTTTTTTGGTTCTGATTCTTTCTTCCAATTTAGAATCCGGAATGCTTCCGGATGAGCAAGCGAAAACTCTATTAGAATTTTGAAAATGATCTATAATATAGAAACTTGGATCTTTTTTAAATCTAAGTTTTGAGACGTGAGACATTGTAAATACGAGAAATTTTAACGGACTTACTACGATTGTTTAATTTTAGCCATAAATTATTTCTGTTTTTGATTTGATTGGAAGCAGTTTTTGTTAAGAGCAGTCACCTAGTGTTAATTACATGAGCTTTTTTCTGCCGTCAAATCTGAATTGCGAAGAAAACTTCGAGACTATAGGTTTCACATACAAAGCGATATTAACTAACAAAACCGGACTATTCAAACAGAATTTTCTCTAAGAAAAAAATATTTGATTTCATTTGACTTACTCTAAGGAACAATGGTATTTAAGTTAGAAGAAGAGTGGCCAAATTTGTTGGCATACTTATCTATAAAATAGTAAGTTCTCCATTATTTAATGCAATTTAATTTAACAAAAATGTACGTCATCTAACTAAATATTCTATCTTAACCTGCGAGCTGCATTAAATTGTTGTTTTTGGGAATAATTTTTCGATCACTAAGTGCACTTAGTAATTGCAGAAATGTACCATGCATCCTTCTTCGTCAGCATCAAATATTTACTAATTAAAAAAAATATTCAGTCACTTATGTATAGGTCTTTAACAACTGCAGAAAGAATTTTAAAACTTAAAAAACGCCAGTTAGTTGGAAGCCAATTGAAATATTGTTAAAGAATGAAGATTTAGCCGTGTGAATGATTTGCAATCGATGTATGCAAGAACTGCACACTACACTTGTTTCATTTTATTTGTGAGTTTTGACCTTTATAATCCAAATAATACAGCAATATTAATTTCAACTTACCACATAAAGCTTGAACCATTTAATAAACAATGAATAAACATCCTGCGCGTTTTGGTCCTTTTCCATTTTGTACACAAGGCTTTTGAATCCAAGAGCTAGGTCTCGAAAAAGGTTTGAATTCTTTAAATAAACAATAATTAAATGTAAGTATTTATTGTGACATTTAAAGCAAATAGTTTAAATGAAATTAAAATTACATATTTTTTTTCTGGTATTGAATAAATGGTCTCAATTGCTTTTGGAATATTTAAAGCAATATCCTCTAATGGAATATGTTTCGGAAATATTTTAGTTTTTTTCATTGTGTAAGGTATTTTACTTTGTTTTTGAATAATTTAACACAATATCCGTTTTTAAATGGGTTATTATTTATTGTTTTGTTATGTTTATGAGTTTTGTTTTTACTTTTCACTCTATTAAATCAGATGCCAAAGATCGCCATCGCATCCGTTCAGCTTGAAATTGAAACGGTATTTATATCATTTCTATTAATCTGTTCTTATTCCATTTTAATTCAAAAAGGGGGTTTACATTCTCAAATATGTTTGACAAATATGGTTTGATGAATATTTTACGGATTGAAAGCAGTTGCGTTCACATCCGTCAAATATGCTATCAAACATCACTTCTCATTAGAATTCTTTCCATGGCGGACCAACTCAGAGCATAGATGAAATATTAGTTGAGCAAATTTACATTTTTATATTTAAAAGTCAGAAAACTTATATTAATCTAATAAAATCCACCTGGATTACCGCTATTGCATATATGACTCATTTTGAAATATTTTCTTACGATATGCACTGCTCGAGAACTTCTTTGAAAATGAAATTTCCTTGTGGCTTGACAAGCATGCGTTCACATTCTCAAATATGCTTGTCAAATCAGCAAAATATCAAAATATTTTGATATCATTAAACATGTTTGACAATCCATTTGATGAAGCGTTCATATTTTCAAATTCGAGTCAATCAAACAGCATTTGTCAAACATATTTGAGAATGTGAACCCCCCTAAACACTTTCACCATTGACGTATTATATATGGACTGCTAGTCGTATAAAATTTCTATACAAACATTTCAATGAAATGGTTCAACCTCTCCCTACCGACGCTAGAGCTCTTGGTGCAAAAGTGGTAAAGTTAAGTGTACACGATTGGTAGATCTTACAATATTGTCAGATCTGTCAGTGAAAAACATGCTTACAATGTCTTACAACCGTGTACTCTTACAATTAATTGTCAGAAAATTTGTCTGACAATTAATTGTTAGATCATTGTCTGACAATTAATTGTAAGAAACCTGACAATCATGTGTACGCTAGCTGACAATCGTGTAATCTTCCAATTAATTGTCAGAAAATGTATCTGACAATTAATTGTAAGACGGTAAATTGTAAGGTATTTGATAATCGTGTACACACACAATTTATTGTCAGGCCTGCCAATTTTTATCGTTGTCTGACGTTTCTGACAATGAAGAAATTGTAAGATGTTCGTTTTTTAGCATCATACAATTTTTTCATTGTCAGAAAATTTGCAGCCAAGGTTTAATTGTCAGTTTCCATAACCAACAAAAACTGACAATTAGTTGTGTGTGTACACGGTTGGTAGAAAATCTACCAATCTCTTACAATTAATTGGTAGGTATTAAGCGGACTATCTGAAAATGAATTGTCAGCCAACTTCTGACAATTAATTGTAAGAGATTGGTAGATTTTGTACCAACCGTGTACACACACAACTTATTTGTCAGCTCATTGGTAGATAATTGTCAGACATTGTAAGATCTTACAATATTGTAAGATCTACCAATCGTGTACACTTAAGCTAAGTGTACACGATTGGTAGATCTTACAATATTGTAAGATCTTACAATGTCTGACAATTATCTACCAATGAGCTGACAAATAAGTTGTGTGTGTACACGGTTGGTACAAAATCTACCAATCTCTTACAATTAATTGTCAGAAGTTGGCTGACAATTCATTTTCAGATAGTCAAGCTAAGTGTACACGATTGGTAGATCTTACAATATTGTAAGATCTTACAATGTCTGACAATTATCTACCAATGAGCTGACAAATAAGTTGTGTGTGTACACGGTTGGTACAAAATCTACCAATCTCTTACAATTAATTGTCAGAAGTTGGCTGACAATTCATTTTCAGATAGCCGGCTTAATACCTACCAATTAATTGTAAGAGATTGGTAGATTTTCTACCAACCGTGTACACACACAATTAATTGTCAGTTTTTGTTGGTTATGGAAACTGACAATTGAACCTTGGCTGCAAATTTTCTGACAATGAAAAAATTGTATGATGCTAAAAAACGAACATCTTACAATTTCTTCATTGTCAGAAACGTCAGACAACGATAAAAATTGGCAGGCCTGACAATAAATTGTGTGTGTACACGATTATCAAATACCTTACAATTTACCGTCTTACAATTAATTGTCAGATACATTTTCTGACAATTAATTGGAAGATTACACGATTGTCAGCTAGCGTACACACGATTGTCAGGTTTCTTACAATTAATTGTCAGACAATGATCTAACAATTAATTGTCAGACAAATTTTCTGACAATTAATTGTAAGACTACACGATTGTAAGACATTGTAAGCATGTTTTTCACTGACAGATCTGACAATATTGTAAGATCTACCAATCGTGTACACTTAGCTTCAGCTTAATACCTACCAATTAATTGTAAGAGATTGGTAGATTTTCTACCAACCGTGTACACACACAATTAATTGTCAGTTTTTGTTGGTTATGGAAACTGACAATTAAACCTTGGCTGCAAATTTTCTGACAATGAAAAAATTGTATGATGCTAAAAAACGAACATCTTACAATTTCTTCATTGTCAGAAACGTCAGACAACGATAAAAATTGGCAGGCCTGACAATAAATTGTGTGTGTACACGATTATCAAATACCTTACAATTTACCGTCTTACAATTAATTGTCAGATACATTTTCTGACAATTAATTGGAAGATTACACGATTGTCAGCTAGCGTACACACGATTGTCAGGTTTCTTACAATTAATTGTCAGACAATGATCTAACAATTAATTGTCAGACAAATTTTCTGACAATTAATTGTAAGACTACACGATTGTAAGACATTGTAAGCATGTTTTTCACTGACAGATCTGACAATATTGTAAGATCTACCAATCGTGTACACTTAGCTTTAGCTTTACGCTTAAGAGAAGGAATGTATAGGTCTGTAACAACTGCAGAAAGAATTTGAAGACTTGATAAACGTCAGTTAGTTGGAAGCCAATTGAAATATTGTTAAAGAATGAAGATTTAGCCGTGTGAATGATTTGCAATCGATGTTTGCAAGAACTGCACACTACACTTGTTTCATTTTATTTGTGAGTTTTGACCTTTATAATCCAAATAATACAGCAATATTAATTTCAACTTACCACATAAAGCTTGAACCATTTAATAAACAATGAATAAACATCCTGCGCGTTTTGGTCCTTTTCCATTTTGTACACAAGGCTTTTGAATCCAAGAGCTAGGTCTCGAAAAAGGTTTGAATTCTTTAAATAAACAATAATTAAATGTAAGTATTTATTGTGACATTTAAAGCAAATAGTTTAAATGAAATTAAAATTACATATTTTTTTGCTGGTATTGAATAAATGGTCTCAATTGCTTTTGGAATATTTAAAGCAATATCCTCTAATGGAATATGTTTCGGAAATATTTTAGTTTTTTTCATTGTGTACAGGTATTTTACTTTGTTTTTGAATAATTTAACACAATATCCGTTTTTAAATGGGTTATTATTTATTGTTTTGTTATGTTTATGAGTTTTGTTTTTACTTTTCACTCTATTAAATCAGATGCCAAAGATCGCCATCGCATCCGTTCAGCTTGAAATTGAAACGGTATTTATATCATTTCTATTAATCTGTTCTTATTCCATTTTAATTCAAAAAGGGGGTTTACATTCTCAAATATGTTTGACAAATATGGTTTGATGAATATTTGACGGATTGAAAGCAGTTGCGTTCACATCCGTCAAATATGCTATCAAACATCACTTCTCATTAGAATTCTTTCCATGGCGGACCAACTCAGAGCATAGATGAAATATTAGTTGAGCAAATTTACATACTACCATTTTTATATTTAAAAGTCAGAAAACTTATATTAATCTAATAAAATCCACCTGGATTACCGCTATTGCATATATGACTCATTTTGAAATATTTTCTTACGATATGCACTGCTCGAGAACTTCTTTGAAAATGAAATTTCCTTGTGGCTTGACAAGCATGCGTTCACATTCTCAAATATGCTTGTCAAATCAGCAAAATATCAAAATATTTTGATATCATTAAACATGTTTGACAATCCATTTGATGAAGCGTTCATATTTTCAAATTCGAGTCAATCAAACAGCATTTGTCAAACATATTTGAGAATGTGAACCCCCCTAAACACTTTCACCATTGACGTATTATATATGGACTGCTAGTCGTATAAAATTTCTATACAAACATTTGAATGAAATGGTTCAACCTCTCCCTACCGACATTAGAGCTCTTGGTGCAAAAGTGGTAAAAATAAATATTAATTCCAGAGGCCATCTCTTGGTTCCTGGCCTGAACTACTATTTTTGCCATAGCCATCTATCTCAATTTGAACTTTACATTTTAACGTTATCCAAGACAAAATAATAACAATAAATTAAAGGGTGTTCAGCGAAATTTGTGAACACGCGAGAGCAAAGCATTTAGTTTAATGAAAACTGCTTTACGGCGGATATTGTCTTCTAGGGCCTGAATTGCTTGGCGATTGTTGCTGTAAGGTTTTGACAGGTAACCTTATAAGAAGGTAGAACCAGTTCTTCGTAAATTTATATTTATATTTTAAAATGGAAATGGCATTTTGTCATTGTATTTATCTAACTATAAGTGAATTTGCTATTACTAGCCGACCCAGCTCTCGAAATTCGAGTGCCAATTTATTTATTATTTATTATTTATATTATTGGCAGTGTTTTCAAGCAAATTTATTAAATTAAATTTTATTTTATGTAATATGCAAAGTGTTCGACAGTGCAAAAATAAAAAATGACCCACAGTGTGTAAATGCATGTCTCAAGTATATTCTGCACATCTCCGTAACTGTGGCTTTCCAACCATATAAAATTTATCGAAATCGGTTAAATACTTTTGGAGAAAAGTGTACCACAAAAAACATGTTTGTTTTCAAAAAAATCTCCTATCTACATAAATGTAAGTAGAACCATATGAACTTTTTAATTTATCTTTTCATGTTGAATCGCATCCATTTTTTACTAGATAGTTTTCATCATGATTTGAACACAATGTTCACAATAAATTGAAATGAAAAGTTGAAAGTTTTATTTGTGTGAAACAATAAGGTGTTTACAAGTTGATATAAGTCTATGATAAATGCTATTATGACTCTTAAATCGGCAAATAAAGCATGAAAATAGCCCTCAAGTTTTTATTTAATAATAAACTTAAACAATTCTCGCTCAACACCCTTTACAAACTCAATTATGCCAAAAATTGATATATCAAATACCAAAACCAAAAGTTACACTATGTTTTCCGAGTTTGCACCAAGAGCGCTAGTTCCGTATAGTTTTAAGTTGAACCATCGTGAAGTTGGGCTCTGGAAGTCCATGTATAATAAGTCAATGACTTTCACTCATTGACGTATTATATATGGACTGCTAGTCGCATTGACATATTATACATGGACTGCCAGAGCCTAACTTCACGATGGTTCAACTTAAAACTATACGGAACTAGCGCTCTTGGTGCAAACTCGGAAAACATAGCGTAACTTTTGTATTTGGTATTTGATATATCAATTTTTGACATAATTGAGTTTGTAAAGGGTGTTGAGCGGGAATTGTTTAAGTTTATTATTAAATAAAAACTTGAGGGCTATTTTCATGCTTTATTTGCCGATTTAAGAGTCATAATAGCATTTATCATAGACTTATATCAATTTGTAAACACCTTATTGTTTAACACAAATAAAACTTTCAACTTTTCATTTCAATTTATTGTGAACATTGTGTTCAAATCATGATGAAAACTATCTAGTAAAAAATTGATGCGATTCAACATGAAAAGATAAATTAAAAAGTTCATATGGTTCTACTTACACTTATGTAGATAGGAAATTTTTTTGAAATTATAGCAAATTCACTTATAGTTAGATACATATAATGACAAAATGCCATTTCCATTTTAAAATATAAATATAAATTTACGAAGAACTGGTTCTACCTTTTTATAAGGTTACCTGTCAAAACCTTACAGCAACAATCGCCAAGCAATTCAGGCCCTAGAAGACAATATCCGCCGTAAAGCAGTTTTCATTAAACTAAATGCTTTGCTCTCGCGGGTTCACAAATTTCGCTGAACACCCTTTAATTTATTGTTATTATTTTGTCTTGGATAACGTTAAAATGTAAAGTTCAAATTGAGATAGATGGCTATAGTTTCTATGGCAAAAATAGTAGTTCAGGCCAGGAACCAAGAGATGGCCTCTGGAATTAATATTTATTTTTACCACTTTTGCACCAAGAGCTCTAGCGTCGGTAGGGAGAGGTTGAACCATTTCATTGAAATGTTTGTATAGAAATTTCATACGACTAGCAGTCCATACATTGACATACTAGATATGGACTGCTAGTAGCTGATTACAGAATGGTCCAACGGATTACTAAACGACACTAGCCCTCGTGCCGACACTGACGGAAAATTTGAGTACTATGAAATGGAACCAGTGCTAAAGGGGCTAATGTGCAAATAGTCCAATTGCCAAATCTGAAAATTTCCCTTTTTAATTTTCCCTTTTTCATTTTTGTTTTCAATGTATAAATATATACTGCAACACAGTTTTCGTTGCATTTACTTGTATTATCTATTAACAAATATTATTATTGTTTGTAAAAATACTTTTATTAAAGCAATTAGTTTCACTTTTACAAATAATTTTAATTTTTATACTAGAAATCAAGAGATAAGCTAAGATCTTTTTGGCTAGAGCGAAAATATTTGCAAAAAAATTAGTTATGGAAATAAATCCTAATTTTGATTTAAATTAACAACCCACTTTAGAGAAAAACCAATCCTACAATTTGTATTCAATTTACAAAAAACTTTCTTTAGGTGCATTTTATTATTCACAAATCTATCTGGATCCGGATCTGGATCTTTGAAAATAAAACGATACGGATCTTAGTGACAGCAGTGTTATAAGTCCGTCTCTTTTTATCCTTGGGTTTGTAAATTTTAAATTATGTCTTGTTTTTTTTTCTTTACATTATAGCTTACACTACCTTGCCATAAAAAGCCATTTACTCGCCAGTGTAATAACTGATTTTTGGATCTTTGAAATAGATCCCGATAGAAAACAGGATCCCAAATTGTTTTTGTAATACATGTTAAAACTTAATCCAGATCCGGATCCAGATAGATTTGTGAATAATAAAACGCACCTTATCTTAAACTAGAACTGTAAGGCTAGGCGCGCACATTCAATTTTTAGTTTCTCAACTGCTTGGTTCGAGCAACTAAAAAGTTTGACACAAACTAAACGATTGCCTAAAATGAGTTTTGACACAAACTAAACGATTGCCTAAAATGAGTTCGCTATTTTGTGTAACATAATTATATGCACCTGTGCGGACATAAAATCATTAAGTAAACCAAAATGATTCATAAAATATTTTAAAGGGGATTTTTTTTCGAGATCTCTTAGCACTATTCTCAGCCGATTATCTCTCTAACCATAGACTAGCACCGTTTCTTCAAAGCAATGTCAATAGATGTCCTTAGTTTCTATGAGTAAACATTTCTGTTGGCACTAGTAGAACAAGAGATGGCGTTAAATATGTTGTTTATTTTTGCCAATAGTGTCGGCACGAGGGCTAGTTTCGATTGTATCCGTTGGACCATTTTGGTTGCAAATTTTGTATGAGAATTATACACAACTAGCAGTCCATATATAATAAGTCAATGAGTCCATATATATGTAATACGTCAATGGCTCTGGCAGTCCATGTATAATAAGTCAATGCTTTCACTAGGTTTGTTCAGATTGTTGGTACCTGGGCTGTCTCCTAAGCATCACTAATTAAAAAAAAAATCGAAACAATTTTGGAGTCTTGTTTCCTTAAGCCTAGTACACAGATCGAGACAAGCTCTACAATTTTAATCTCTACAAAACTTTTCCAAATCTCGCCCAAAAGTTTGAAGTTGGAGAATTAAAAAATAATTTAATGTGTTTTGTAGTGTATCTCTGGAACGGGTTGTCTCACAAAAGTCGTTCATACCTTTTTGGAATCTCCTCTCGATGCTTTCAGGAGAAGCATCAGCAGTTTTACATAAAACCAGTTTTGACAAAAATCAATTTCGTCAAAATTTGTCCCGCAAAATAACGCTTGTATCCTTCTTTTTCCTGGCAAAATTTATTGGAGATATTTTGTACAGCAATGCACAAAAATATGAATTTTGCGCGCGAATTGCGTACTGCTCGGAAAAATATCCAAGACAAAATTTGTCCCAGGAAAAAAATGTATGGGAGACAAATTTTTTCCCGATCTGCGTACTCGGCTTTAGCAGTTAGCAATTCTGAGCAAATATTACTTCTTCACTTTTAGGCTCGTATTCACCGAGCGCTCCTAAACGGCTCCTAACTTTACGAGGCTCTTAACTTGAAATTTCTGTGGGGTATTCACCAACCACTCGCAAGTGTTTTTCGAAGTTCGAAAATGAGAGCCACTCTCTCTTGTTCAGGCATACCCAAACTGTGAAATGTTGTGGAATGTTGGTCTTGACAGCAAATGGATACTCTTCTACTTGACATTGCTCACATGGATTTGAGTCAAATGCGTGCGGGCACACGCACAAGCGAACAAACTTTCGAAGAGAGCGCTCGTAAGTTAGGAGTGGTCAGGACCACCCTTACTTCTAAGAGCGCTCGTAGATCTTCACTAATATTGCTTGGTGAATAGGTTTATGAGCTTCTTAAGTTATGAGCGCTCGGTGAATACCGGCCTTAATGAAATACGTTAAAATCGCGTAAAGGCCCAACCAAATTATGCATAATATAGGTTTGTGACAGAACACATGAAACCCCTATTCAATGGTTTTTCCAACTGGCGAGGGTACATTTTGGCGGCCTGTAGCCATATTGTTTTGGTGACATCTGTCAAATCTGTAGTACTGTCATTTTCCATTGGTGGTCCAGAAGGGTCCAGAAGTCTTCTCAAATCATTCCATTGGGAAAAAAATACCCTTCTGAGAAGAGAATTTCGCTTCTCGACTTTAAGGCCGGTATTCACCGAGCGCTCATAACTTAAGAAGCTCATAAACCTATTCACCAAGCAATATTAGTGAAGATCTACGAGCGCTCTTAAAAGTTAGGAGTGGTCCCGACCACTCCTAACTTACGAGCGCTCTCTTCGAAAGTTTGTTCGCTTGTGCGTGTGCCAGGCACGCATTTGACTCGAATCCATGTGAGCCATGCCAAGTAGAAGAGTATCCATTTGCTGTCAAGACCAACATTCCACAACATTTCACAGTTTGGATATGCCTGAACAAGAGAGAGTGGCTCTTATTTTCGAACTTCGAAAAACAATTGCGAGTGGTTGGTGAATACCCCACAGAAATTTCAAGTTAAGAGCCTCGTAAAGTTAAGAGCCGTTTAGGAGCGCTCGGTGAATACGAGCCTAAGTCAGAATCCACTCAAGAAGCACTAATACACACACTCAAATGTCAAAAGTAAAAACCGGCAGCAGTATTCTTGTTTGATTTTGTTTCGTTTGTGTTTGCAACAATTAAGTTCGTTTAGAAATAATTTACTGAATCCAAAATATATAAATAAATATACAAATAACAAATAATAAATAACCAATAGAGAAATGAAATTTATTTCTGTTTATAAATTTCATTTCTCTAGCGATTTAATAGTCTGACCACGGACATTATTGTTCTAGGTGTCTGAATTTAATCAAATTCCCCTAGAACGATAAAATTCACAGTCTATTAAAGCTGTAAATTTTATTAGAGTCGGTAAACATCGACCAATATTTGCGTCTAAGAAGGGTACGACAGCATCTAACTGATGAGCCCACTGTCGTACCTGGGCGAAACGCACCTTGGAGTTGAGGTCACTTGAACTTTTTAATTGAATAATAAAAATAACTATCGCAGATTTTCACCAACACGACGATTAAATAATACAAAGGCAAAATTTCAAGGAATATGTCACAACGTGCAGCATTTATAGAGGAATCACGCTGTTGATATAAGATACTATAAGATACTATAAGATACTCTCCTCTATCCTACAAGACCGGATAACCGTATACGCTAAAACCGTCATCGGCAATATCAGTGTGGTTTCATTCCAGGCAAATCAACAACTGATCAGATCTTTACCATTATATATTATATATATTATATATTATATATTAGGCAGGCGATGGAAAAATGTCTAGAATTTAACATCCAACATACCATCTGTTTATAGACTTTAAGGCCGCCTGTGATAGCATAGCTAGGGTAGAACTTTAGAAAGCCAGAAGAGAATTCGGCATCCCAAATAAATTGACACGACTATGTAGGTTGATCATGACCAACGTAACAAGCCAAGTAAAAATAGCCGGATTGCTATCCAGACCAATCAACATCTTTAATGGACTCCGACAAGGGGACGGTTTGGCCTGCCTCCTCTTCAATCTGGCGTTGGAGAAAGCAATCCGTGACTCTGACACGGCAATAAGAGGGACCATCGTCAACAGGTCCAGCCAGTTACTGGCTTACGCAGACGACATCGACATCATCGGAATGACCGAAAAAGCTGTACACGATTCCTTCATCCAGATCGAGCAGGCGGCACAAAATCTGGGGCTGCACATTAGTGAAGGTAAAAAAAGTACAGGGTGGCGTCGAATGCGAGAGGAACAGTTGGTCAAACAATCAAGGAAGCGGAGGACGAATTTGAAATGGTGCAATCCTTTAAATACCTTGGGTCAATAGTAGCAGCCGATAACAATATAGAAGAAGAAATACGCGGGCGGCTTCTCAAATCCAACAGAGCCTACTATAGTCTGTCAAAGCTTTTCAAATCCAGAAATCTCACCATAACTTCTAAACTGCTGCTGTACAGGACCATGGTCCTGCCAGTACTCACATATGGATCCGAGACTTGGGTGCTTAGCAAAAGGCACTCCGACCTCTTAGCTGCGTTCGAGAGAAAAGTCTTAAGAAGAGCAAAGAGGAACCTGCTCGGAAAGTTCTTTGTGGTACATTCTATGGTAGACGACAGCGTGGTAGACCATGCTTGCGCTTTTTTTTTTGTTATAATTAGCGCGCACTCAAGGGGTTATTACTAAGCTTGAAATGATTTTACACAGTACGAGCATTAGGAAAACAAGGAAGGGTTAGAAAAGGAGATACCGATGCACATTAGTTTTAAATTTTTGAACATTACAATGGGAAGGAAAAATAGAGCTGGGTAGAGATTATTCCACATTCGTGTAGTCCGGCTAAAGAAAGAATCCCTGTATTTCACAGTACCTCCGAAGGTGGACTCAAGGGTAAGGTTAGGTTAGGTTAGGTTGGAGTGGTTGTCTAGTTGTTGTTGACTCACTTAGACCTCAAGGATCCGTTGTGATACCACTAAAGAAGTTACTCATGGGAGAGTAATGAATTTAAACAAACCATTTCGTGCTTTTAATAAAGTTAGAGAGACATTTTGTGTCGATTGTTGCCAGTTCACTGGTATTATCGAAGAAGGGATTACCTAGATAATTATTCCTTCTATTGGAGAGTGCTGGACATGTACATAGAAGGTGTTGGACTGTTTCCTCTTCCTCCTCGTCCATGCAGCTTCTACAGAAGTCATTTGTGTAGACTCCTAGCCTCAAGGCATGTCTACCTATGAGGCAGTGTCCTGTTATAACTCCTATTGTAGAGCTTATATTTTGTCTGCTCAGGGAGATCAAGCCTTTTGACCGTTTTAGGTCTATGCTTGGCCATATTTGTTTAGTTGCCAGGCAGGTGGTACCCTGTGACCATCTAGCATTTGTTGATTCTAGAGCATATTGTTTGAGAAGATGTTTGCATGTAGCAAGTGGTGTTCCTATGTTATGTTTTTGTCTAACAGTAGGCAGAAGTGTTCCGTTTTTGGCGAGCTCATCGGCCTTGCAATTTCCCGGAATGTCTCTGTGGCCCGGCACCCAAATAAGGTGAATATTAAACTGTTCTGTCATCTCATTCAGAGATGATCGACAATCGTGGACCAAATGAGAGTTAGTGGAGACAGACGCGAGAGATTTGAGGGCGGCTTGGCTGTCCGAGAAGATCCGTATATCCTTGCAAGATATAACGTTTTCTTTGAGCCAGGATAGTGCCTCTTTAATCGCCATTACTTCTGCCTGGAATACACTACATTGATTGGGAAGTCTATATGAAAGACTGAGATTCAGTTGTTTTGAATAGATGCCACTTCCAACGCCGTAATCGGTCTTAGAACCGTCTGTATAGAAGTGTACAGCATTGTCTTCCAGGAGTCTCTCTTCTTCCCAAGACGATCTTGAAGGGATGGAAACCAGGAAGTTGTTATCGAATACCATTTTTGGGGTGGTATAGTCTAAGCGATCTGGGATAGATCTGAAGTTGTCTAAGATGGTTGTATGACCAGTATTGTTACTGATCCATTGAGAGGTGGCTCTAAGTCTCACGCATGAGTTGGCTGCCACCATTTTGGAGAAGATGTCAAGAGGTGTTAGGTTTAAAAGCACTTCCAGGGCTGCAGTTGGTGTCGAGCGAAGTGCTCCTGTGATGCACATACCTGCTGACCGCTGGACTTTGATGAGTTTATTTACATTTACCATCTTGTCCAGTGCGGTCCACCATACGACAACTCCATAAATGAGTATCGGTCTAATAACCGAGGTGTATAGCCAATGGGTTATTTTTGGGGAGAAGCCCCATTTCGATCCTATTGCCTTTTTACAAGTGAAAAGCGCTACGGTAGCCTTTTTTACTCTTTCATCAATATTTGCCTTCCAATTTAGTTTTTTGTCTAAAATGAGGCCTAAATATTTGGCTTGGTCGGAAAAGCTTAATGGTATTCCTTTAATCTTGGGTGGGTTAATCTGAGGAATTTTGTACCTTCTCGTAAAGAGTACTAATTCTGTTTTATGTGGATTGACGTCCAAGCCACACTGCTTAGCCCACTTTGTTAGCCTGTTTAAGGCATTTTGTAGGAGTTCTGAGAGAACTTGGGGATGTTTCCCAGATACAGATATTGCAACATCGTCAGCATAGGCAATCACCTTGAAACCCTCTGCTTCCATTGATGTTAGCAGTTCGTTTACCACCATGTTCCATAAGAGAGGCGAAAGGACCCCACCTTGGGGGGTACCTCGATTCACCGATCTGGTGGTAGTAAAACTTCTCATGCTGGAAGTTATTGTCCTGCTTTTGAGCATGAGACTTATAAGATCAATGAGTGGTTTCTCTAATTCCAGCTTGTTCATTGCTGTTGTGATCGCCTGGTAGCTGACGTTGTTGAAAGCTCCTTCGATATCTAGGAAAGCTACTAGATTGTATTCTTTGTATTTGAGGGAATATTCAATACCACGTACCAGCGAATGAAGTGCTGTTTCTACTGATTTTCCCTTAGAGTACGCATGTTGAGCTGTGGAAATGAGACATGGTTTTAAGTTATGTCTGATGTGAATTTCAATCAATCTTTCCAAGGTTTTAAGAAGGAAGGATGATAGGCTGATTGGTCGTAGATCTTTAGGGCTAACGTGAGAGGGTTTCCCTGCTTTAGGAATGAAGATTACTTTTGCCATTCTCCAGGCTTTAGGAATATATCTCAACCTTACGCAGCTCGTCAGAATGATTTCCAATGGTGGAATGATCATGTCAGAGCATTTTTGTAGTTCGGCCGGAATGATTCCGTCTGGTCCTGGAGATTTATATGGATCAAAGCTGTCTACAGCCCATTGCAGTTTTTCCCGCGTTATTAGATCAACTGTGTCGCTTGTAGCGGTTTGAGACTCTGATGTTGAGTTGTAAAGTATATTAGAGCTACCTGGAAAGTGGGTGTCTAATAACAGATTAAGAGATTCTTCATCTGTGGTAGTCCATGTGCCCGCATCTGTCGTTAAAGCACTGGGTATAGTTGGACTTTTTGAGAGAATTTTCCTGAGTCTTGAGGCTTCTGAAGTATTGTCTATTTTTCCACAGAAGTTTCTCCAAGAAGACCTCTTGCTCTTCCTTAATTCTTTTTTATATTGCCTTAGAGCTTGTTTATATAAGTCCCAATCAGAGGGGGATCTAGTGTATTTAGATCTATTGAAGAGTTTGCGACAGCTCTTCCTGAATGGTTCTAGATCTTTGTGCCACCAATGAGGTTTCTTTTTACCCTTTACAATGGTAACAGGGCATGAAGTCCTCATTGATTCGTTAAGGGCTTCGGTGAGATGATTTACCGAGAGGTCTAGTTCATCTTTGGTGGAGGAGCTTTTAAGAAGGTTGTGGTCAAGCAGTTGTGCTAGTACCTCCCTGTATCGTTCCCAGTTAGTGTTACGGTGATTGCGAAATCCCGTAGATATATTTGCCACATCACTGAGATCAAACTGAATGTATCGGTGATCAGAGTAGGAATTCTCTTTTGAGACATGCCAGTTTGAAATCAGGTTATGGATCGAGTCAGAGGTAAGTGTAATATCAAGTACCTCTTTCCTGTTCTTGGTTACAAATGTAGGTTCATTACCAATATTATTAATGAGTAGATTAGTGCTTAGTATGTAATCAAATAAGGACTCACCTCTCTCATTTATGTCAGAGCTACCCCATACCGTGTGATGGGCGTTAGCGTCCATTCCAATTAGGAGACCCACTTTCTTCGATTGCGCGTCCGCAATTGCCTTCCTTAAGGTGTCTCCTGGAACTGGGCTGTCGTGGCCAAGGTAGGAGGATATGAGCCAGTATGTGGCTTTATCCGTTGTTATAACAGCGGTGGTAGTGTCCTTGTCGCTGTAATTGGGGAGTAAAAATACATGTAAGTCTTTTTTTACTAATATGCATGACCTTGGTTCACCTTTCTCCGATGCATACAACAGATTATAACCAGGAGTCCTGAGGCCTCTGATGATGGATTTTGAGACCCACGGCTCCTGTATCAAGACAACGTCTTCTTTGTTCTTATGCAGTCGGAGTACCAGGTTGTTCGTGGCCATGATGGCGTGATGGAGATTAATCTGAACTAATCGCAGCATTGCTACTTTTAGCCAGATCAACCTCCACCACTGTTTTATCGGCGTTTTCATCGTCTGAGGAGGAATGAAGTAGGGTTTCCTCACTCAGAGTGATGCCTAAGGTGGAGTCTTCAGTATCCATGTCGGAATTGCTGTCGACTATAGAATTAGCCTCCACGTCGGATGGCTTGTTCGGGGCTTTGGAGGTCGGTGGTTCCTCGTGTGGTGTTGCATCGACCTCCATTATTTGGGGTTGTGAAGCGTTTCCTTCCGCTGAAGGGGCTTCTGGGGGGGGGGGCGCGTTTAGCGAATCTTCATCTTTTTTATAGATGCGAACTGTGACTTCGTCGAAACCATACCTAATCACGCCTTCGGTCGCGGCCAGTGGAGCTAGCGATTCCCTATTGATCACCAAGAGAGCTGATCTATAGCGACCCACTGTCTCCTTCTCAACCTTTGGGACTTTCCAGTCGTGAGTAGGCAGGCTTGGATTGCTGGTTTTGATTAATTTCAAAATCATGTCTGGGCAGTTATGAAGAGCCGGGACCATTATACGTGCTCTTGGTCGGCAAGGGATATTCTCCCTTGTAACAACTTCGAGCTTGGCACCCGGCCAGACTTCTGGCAAGCCATTGACAGCAGCCCTGTACAGATCGAAAGATCTCTGATCTCCACAGGCGATGAGTTTGATACGATTTTGGTACCATCCTGCATCGGCTGTGTCAGGGAGAGGTCCCGGATTCTCCTCGATGACAGATAAAAATCTGAAACCAAGGTGAGCCCTGACGTCTGCCCATTGATCATGAGAGATGTTACCATCCACATGACTCCTGTCAATGACCGCGACTATGATCTTGCCTTTGAGCGCGTCTCTAAAAGAAAGATCTTTATTGAAGGCTGTTGTGCTGCTGGAATGCACTTTCTGCCTTTTCGCTTCGGGCTTGTCGCCCTCCAGAGACCTATTGCGCTTTGACGTTGAGTCGCTGCAGGTCGATTTGTTATTACTGCTAAGGAAGCCACTAGCCCACTCGAGTTTTCGCGTTTGCTCGGGGGTTCTTTCCTCCGCCGGTACGACACCGACTGCGGCCAGAATCCGCGCAGCATTACGCTGATCTCGACTGGCCTGTGCCTTCATGGACCTCTTTCTGGTCAACCCAGAACTATGTCCGTGTGACACAGTTGTGGATCCACCTCCAGATTTAATCGCTATCGATGCCAATCGGGGTGCGCCCTCATCCTTCGAGTCATTTCCACATGTCGTAGATTTTGCCTCTCCGGATGGAGTGTCCCTTCTTGGGGTCGCTTGCGACGTCCTAGCAGGAGCGGGGATGGGGTGTGATGTGGAATCACCGCCCTTGGGACAGCCGAGCGTCACAGCTGTACCACTGACGGGTAGTTCCTTTTTGTAGAGGTTGCGGCTAGTAGAGGGAAAAGGATTCCCGCCACTAGTAGCAACCACAGGGTTGACAACCCGTTCGCACCTCTGAGTTGACTCGACAGCCTTTTCAGGAGATGTGACCGCGTTGTCAGCCCTGGCTCGATTTATTTTTCTCATTATTTTTCTGTTTGTTTCTTTTTTTTTCATTTTTTTCCCACGAGTAGTGCGGAAAGACGGTCAGCCCCGGCAGAGCCGCTTACCGGGGCAAGGCAAAAATATGACGGACCTTGCCACAGCATCCGAAAGAGCTCGTTAATGGCTGGTTTATCCCCCAGCCTTTCATTCTTCGGCACGGTTTTCGTACAAAGTACGCTCACACCACCACTGAAATTAGGAACCTCTAAACTATGATTGAATTGGGTTTCCGGACGTTGCACTATTGAGGAGTTACAACAATTCGGCGACCCAACTCAACCTTAGCTAATCACCATCCTGCCAAAAACGCACAGGACTACTGTGGTGATCATTGCCCACCTGGCACCCACTTGGAGGGTTTGAATGAGGATTTTTGCCGGGTGACTCAAGGGTAAACTGATGAGCATTCCTAAAATCGCGGGTATTGCGGTTAAATTGTTTAAGGGGAGGAATGCAACTGGATATTTCGCTAGAGCACTGCTTATATAAGTAACGGTAAAATAATGAAAGACAAGAAACATTGCGACGGTGCTCGAGAGATTCAAATGTTTCTGTTGTACTTCTATCACCTATCATTGCGCTAGAGAGATGGCGTAGACCGGGATAGGTGGAGAGACTTGTTGAAAGAGCCCAGGACCGGAAACCGGTTGTCAAGCCAATGATGATGATGAAAATTTCAAAGCTCAGTAGAAGTAGTGAGCACCGTTCTATTGGATTTCAGAATGAGTGATCCTACATGCCACTACATGCGTTTCTCACTAAGGGCCTTAAAAATCGCAAGGTAATATTGCATCGTTTAAAAACAGTCTTTTCAAATTTGAACTTGCTTATTTTCTGCATGACGTGCGTCCTTTTTCTCTTGAAATAAAACCTTTATCATTCCTTTAATTAATAAAAAAAACTTTGGGTCCGTGATTGGAAGGGTTTCGTTCTTTTCACAATCCAAAACTCATTTGCTTACATTTACTACGTTTTTATACAGAATCGAAAGATCGAGTTGTATTCGGGTCGGATTTTCGACCTAGGTTTTTCGTCATTTAAGTTAAGAGCTCGATTTGGAGTTGAGTTGAAATGGTGTTGAGCGATTCTGAAACAATTTGTTAAACCAACTCCTCGACCCAGGTTTTTCGTCTCACATTTCGACTTGACACCGCTAAGCGAGTGGGATCGAGTCGAACGAAGCTCATTTAAACTCAATATAGGTATACAAAGGGTCGAAGCGACAAGCGAGCTTCAAACACGCTTCAACACCTCATATAAACGTAATAATTGTTGTTTTTGTAATATATTTTAGTATCACACGTCACCACGCCACAAAAATCGAAAATCAGTTTTATCGAACTGAAGTTTAATGCGTAAGCACTACTAGATAAATGATCTTCTGCCTAATACAATTTTATTTTTTATTAAACTCTGTACAAAATATTTATTTAAGAATAGGAAATTCCAAAAAAAAAAGTATTAAAAAAATAGTAGCAGCAAATTGCTCGGATTTTTGCGGCAGGTTTTTTACCGACTTGTACGCTTGTACTCGTTATAACTTTGACACTTTTAAAAAAAAAAAAAATTTTAGAATATTTCACAAACTGGCACATTTTTAATTTAAGTTCTGTGGTTACCGTCTTATAGTAAAATTATGCACAAGTTGTTGCACTTTTTACTTGCGATATAAGTATAGTTCAACTTTAGTATGTGGAAAAAAATCGAACTCGAGATTTACTGCTTAAAAAAACAAACAATTGAACCTTGTAAGCGCGTAAATTCACATCTTTACTCAAAATTCGCATCAGTGATGTTCGTGAGATGTTCAATTATTGGGCACGACGACGAGTCGAGGTTGACGGATCTTCTGCCACACTATCGCGAACGAACGATTGTGGATACATTTGGTCGATTATGCTGACCAAAAAAATTATGACTGCATTTTGATTTGAACGCCCATTTTCGTTAAAGGCTTCAACAATCTTAACGCGCTGCACAATTGTGTACCTCTCCATGGTTGAATTTTTCAAACACTGAAACAAAGAAATGTCAAATTAAGTTGGGCAAAAAACTTGACGTTAAGGTGTGACTCACAACTAACATCAAGCATTATAGTTGGAACACTCTTTATTACATGGTTAGTAATTACAATTTGTAATTTTGTAAGAAATAAAGTTGGCATCTGGGATATGGTTCCAAAAATCAAGGCCATAATTTATTAGTTAGTAAGTTGACATGTGTGAGGGGTGCTTCTGTCGGAGGATATAAATATGATTGGTGGATTGGATCCTGACACTTTAAAATCTTCTTAATGTTATTTGTAGTTATCATAATGGTCTTAATGTTTGTCACTCAAATGCCGGAAGCCTTTAGGTCGAAGCACACTATTTTGCATCAAATGCTCGGTACACCAAAAATGGATGTAATCATGGTTTCAGAAACTTGGTTGAATTCTTATATTTCATCTGGATTTGCCTCAATTTCAGGATATTCTTTATTCCGAATTGATCGTAGGGACAGAATTGGACGGGGTATTTGCATGTTTATTAGGGACAATTTGCAAAGAAAGTCTGTATTTTCAACTTCTTTGTGCCCTATTGAATTTTTATTTATCGAAATAAAAAATGAATTTGAAAATTGTTTACTGGTTACTGTTTACTGTCCACCATGCAAATTCAAAGATGAACATTTAAATGAGTTTGAAGATACGCTGACCAGACTAAGAACATCTTACAAAAATATTCTCATATAGGTGGTGATTTTTTGGAAAAGAATACTACTATGAATTTGTTTCAATATAATTGTGATAAAATTGGTCTCGTTGTTATTAATCAACGGTGGCCAATCTGTTTTCAGTCTGTAAGTACTCCGTCTTTAATTGATATATTTTTAACTAATTCAGTGGAGGATGTTTTGGGGAACGATCAGCTGAGGCTCACATCAAATGTTATACATGATCTTCTTTTTTGTTCATTCAATTTTTATATAAAAAGTAACTCTATTAAAACGTTAAGATTTAGATCGATCAATCAAAGTGATTTATTGAACTTGCATCGAAACATAAATCGATCTGGTCTCATTGATATGTATAAGGCCCCAGATATTGATTCAAAAGTTTATCTATTAACGCATATAACTGCTGAACTCTATGATACATATGTCATGAGATACATATGAGATACTAATCTCTTATTATTTAAGAAATCGTTTAGTACGTGTCGAAACTGAACTTGGAAGTTCTAGCCCATTTCCTGTCAACACAGGTCAGATATCCCGCAAGATATGTTGACGCAACAATTTATCTTTCTAGGAAACCTGGATTGTAAGAAGACTGCGTAGTCCGGGTAAATAAAGATCTATTACATATTCAGGGGTCGGCTGAGTTAAAAAAATAAGACTGAACCCATTTAAATCATTTGGAATGGTGTGTTCAAGAAGCGAAATATCAGTATGTGATGTTCCCTTCCTTAATTTGAATGCCTTTATCTAACCTTATGTTGATCGAGGTAAATATCTCGGCCTTATAATAAAGAGTAAAATGTGTTCTTGTGACGCTACGTCAGATTCCATTAGAAGAATTTACGGTGGCTTAAAAAGTCTTAGTCGGAAATTAAAAAAAAAACGCATACCATTCAGAAAAATGCATGAAATCTTTATTTGAATCGATAGTACGGTCGATATGTCGTCAATCGAAGCCGGATTGACGCTATAGACATGAGCCTAAATATGGCCCCATCACAAAAAATAGTATAGAGGCGTTAAATCTCACGATCTAGGTGGCCAATTGACCGGCCCCAAACGTGAAATAAACTGTTCACCGAACTCGCCTTTCAATAGGTCCGTCTTGTTGAAACCACATGGCACGGTAGCGCTCACCATTCACAGTAACGTTGCCATTCGCATCATCTTTGAAGAAATACGGCCCAATGATTCCGCCAGCCCATAATCCGCACCAAACAGTGACTTTTTCTGGATGCATTGGTAGCTCTTGCAATGCTTCTGCTGCTCTTCACTCCAAATACAGCAATTTTGCTTGTTCACGTATCCATTCAACCAGAAATGAGCTTCGTCGCTGAACACAATTTTTCGATAAAAAAGTGGATCCTCGGCTAACTTTTCAACAGCCCATTCACTAAAAATTCGGCGTTGTGGTAGGTCGTTCGGCTTCAATTCTTGCACCAGCTGTATTTTGAAAGGCTCAATTGCTGAAAACGGCGCCGAATCGATAATGCACGGTCACCACTAACAATGGCCGATACAGCTGCGATATTTTCCTCAATTCGCATTCTACGTAAGCGTGCTGGTGGTTTAATGTCTAACAATGTAAATTTGGTGCGAAATTTAGTCACAACAGCTCAAATAGCCGCCTCAGTAGGTCGATTAAACCGACCATAAAATGGAAGAAGCGCGCAAACTTTCTTAACAGAGCACGTATTTTGATAATAAAATTCAATAATGTGCAAGCGTTGTTCGTTTGTAAGATGATTCATGGTTAAATTATAGGCCAAACTGAAGATGTTTGATAATGACACAAAACGTGCGTGAGCTGTCAAAACCAGTGTTGCCAAAAAGAAAATAGCAAAAAAATCACCTATAATAAAATAAAAATGTTATATTCAATGACTGGTTCCGGTATATCCACGGTTTGCCAAGGTATACAAGCATGTCGCGGCATAAAACTTCGCTATCGGGAATGAGTTTGGATGACTTTTACAAGTTTAGATCGGTTCTTAAACTCCATAATATAATTCATAATAACTGTTCTCAGTACTTGAATGAATATCGTAATTTCCTTCAATCACCTAGAGGCCTTAAGTTAGTTTTACCACGCATAATGTAGAAGAACTATCATATTTTGTCAATGTAATTCGATTGTGGAATAATCTTCCATCTCAATCTCAATAGCAAAGAACCATCTCGGGTTGGGGATTTCGAAAGGAGCTACTCAGTTACAATGTAAAATAGTTTTATATGAAATAAATGAAATGAAAAAATAAAATGAAATTCGTTTTGGCAATTTGAATAAATTGACCGAAGTTCTACATTTTATCATTTAGAAACTGCAACCAATAAATCAATACTACATTATGGGTATTCAAGATCCGCGTGTAACTAGCTTGTATTATTGTAACAGTGTAGGATTTTCTTACATTCCAACAACAAAATTAGTATATTTTGTGGTTGCAGTATAAGAAAATGTTACACTTTTACAATAATACACCAGATCTTAAATACCCCTATTCTTATCTTTCAACGATGAAACTCTCAGAGATAAGAATTAAACTCCTTTTCAATGTACCTGCCGACTTAACCTTCCCTACCCGGAATCATTTCCAAGTTCATTGAAGTTTTGTGACTTTTTTCAGTTTCACTTTCGATATTGGAGAGAGGACTCGGTAAGCTTTTTTCAACTTAATTTCCATAAATATTTACACTTCGACAAGCTCTATACTTCTGTCAATAGGTATATTTACTTAATTTAGACATGTCTTTCCAATAAGCCAACTGATAAATTATCTTCTTCTTGCTCACTTTTGTCATATAGGTTGTTTCACTCGTAACCTACGTCACGCGCTTTTCAAAAATCAGTCAATTTTCGCCCAAAGTTTGTCGTGCTCGGATCAGATTTTTTGTTCGGTTGGCTCTACAGTGAAAAAATGGCAAAATTGCAAAAACTCTACCTTCTCAAATAGTGCATCCGTATGTTCTCAGAAAAAAAACGAATTGTTTTCTTATCTCAAAAAGGATAACTACTGTGTAACTTAGCACAAGTAGAATATTTTCAATTTTTACTTTGTAACAAATCAATCCTCGAATATGTTACATACATTTGGTGGTGGTGAGTTTACACCAGATTTACATCTATGCATAGTTTGAAGTTGTTCCTCTTTTCGCATGGATTTCAAAGATTTTTTGTTATTTTTATGGCTTGAAAATTATAGTTCTTGAACTTTCGTATTCTGAAATAATAATATTTTCGTATTTTGAGAAAAATCTGCATTTAATTTATTGAGCCTCCCATTTTTTTTTTTGAAGTGAGCTTTTTCACAATTTGGCTTTGTAAAGTCATGATTTTGCTCTCGGATGTTTTGGTTCCAGAAAAAAAAAATAAATACATTTATCAAAAGCACACAATATTCGCGCAGGAGAAGATGATAAAGCTTTTACGTTAGAACATACCGAGACAGGACGATTTTGAAATGGTGTAATAGTTTTGAAATATGAAGCTTTATTTTGTTTTGTTTTCTTCTGATGCGTTTCGGCGACCGGAATTCGTAGTCTCTGTATTTCCTCTTTGACTTTGTGTGAAAAGTGATAAAAGTGTGTAAGTTGTATTTTTATATAGTTCACTCTAAGAGTGCTGAAGACAATATACAAGAAATACCTAATAGCATAGATGTGTATAATAGTGAACCTTGAACGACAACAAGGCCTTGCACTTGTGGCCTTAAATTTAGTCAGTTTGTAATCGTGGGTGGTTCATAATGTTATTGTTTTTGTTGTTATGAAAATTATTTTTCAGAATCTTTCAAGTCATTAGTGTTGACATGAATTGATGGATAGTTTTTTGAGATTTAAAGCGTTTTTAGTTATTTTAAATAAAACTGCTCTGGGCGGGTGGAACTAGTAGTTCACTTAAATACTATTTTTTGCGAACATAATTTATTAAACACAACGTAAATATTTACAAGCACTATGTTGTTTATTTTTCTTAATGTGAGCTGAATCAAACTTAAGGCCGATTCACATTGAAATGGTCGTAAAAATAGTTCCTTCGACTTTGCTGAAGCGTGTGACGGTACTATGAGTTAGCGGGTAACACCGCTTGTTGATTTTGTTGTTTAAATAAATCTCTTAATACTAATCGTTAATATATCCGACCATGCTAAACAAGTACTTGCAAGTTAATCAAATACTATCGTTCTGCTGCTCTAAGCGCAAGTAAGGTTTCTGTTAATGCAGAAATGAGTGACAGCAAGCTTAAAGTTAGGGGTACGCGACAGAAAGGTGTCTTATTTTCTCTGCTTTGACTTCTGGTCGTAAATAAGATTTTAGTTAAATTAATAAGGACACTGATGATATAGTGATAATGGCATCAGGGAAATATGTCCACATCCACACCCTATGCGAGCTCCTACAAACTCCTCCAAAAGCTAAGTAATTGAGCCAGTAGCTGCGGTCTTAATGTCTTAATGTTTAGTTATTGATCGTAAACTGAACTGGAAAGAGAATATCAAGCAAAGAAAAAAGCTGCAAGCTGCAATAGCCTGCTACATCTGCAGTAGAATTTTTGGAAAGAGATGGGGACCCAGCCCCCAAAACCATTCATTGGATCTACATTATAAGGCCTATTCTGACGTTTGACTGTTTGGTGTGGTGGCCGTTCTTCGATAAAGGAACCAATCTTAAGGCCATGATAAAATTCAGAGACTGGCATGTACCGGCACAACAAGTGCCATGAGAACTACGCCAACCGCAGCCCTAGAAACTTTCTTCTCACTTGTCCCACTCTATCTATCTACGAAGGAGTTGTGGGCCAAAAGAGCTCTACGACTTAGAGTGTAAAATTGGAAAAGGGGCCACTGTGGTCGCAGAACCATTGTAACCTTCACGGACATAGAAATTCAAACAGACTATATTTCACCGTACATAGATTTTAACTCAGTCGCACTAACAAATATTCCAAAAAGTGAGATATGGACAAAAAACAAGGTTATAAACGCAAATCACTTCCAATCGGAAGTGATAGCAGTTTGCGAGGCCCCAAAATATCTTGCCGCGTGTAAAATGAGGGAAAAGAACATTGATACCTTTATAGATAGCCAGGCAGCAATCAGAGCCGTAAATTGTCACGAAGTCAAAACTGGTTGCTCGTTGCCATAGTGAATTAAGATTGCTCGGAAAAACAAATTCAATTACCCTTCGATGGGTCCTGGGACATCGTGACATTTATGGAAATGAAATGTCTGATGACCTGGTTGAAAACGGTTCATCACTTGATCACATATAGAAATCACCAAAGTTTCCTTAAGACCGCAAAGGACAGATGGTCAACAATTCGCACCTGCCGGGTTTCAAGGAATCTTTGGGCAGATATTTCAAAGGGAAAAACAAAGTATCCACTAAAGGTAAGTAGACCTCAATTGTCTCTCTTGGTTGGAATCCTAACGGATCACAACTCAATGGGAATCCACATGAGCTGAATGGGCATCAGCACATCTGCCTAATGCAGTAAATGTCAAGACGAAGAGGTGGAAGAGGGCTCATCTCACTTCCTTTATGAATGCCCCAGCCTAGCCAGAACAAGAAAAGATGCCTTCGGAGAGTCTTTTTTCGACAAACGTAACGTTGCGCACGTCTTATTTTTGCCACGAAAAAGCATCCTAAACTTCATTTAGAGATCAGGATGATTCAGGGACGCACCCCATATCTAATACTTTCATTAAGTCGAAGTCCCTCCTCTTACAATTCCCATTCCTACATTACCTACACCCTGGTGATCACAATCCATTGAGATCCCAGTGAGATTATACGGCTTGACGCATTATCTCACCCACCTAACATAACCCAAGGTTTCCACTTAACTTTTGAGATAGAACCGTCAAAATAAATATTCAAAATCGAAAATCGCTTTATTGTTTTTCAAAAAAATTCCCAACGAAGAACAGGGGTAGAGGAATGGCCCCAACAGAAAACAACGCAGCTATTGCGTTTGTTTTTCCTTATTTCTCTGTTTTTTGAAAGCTCTGTTTGAATCCTTTAATCTTAGTTTATTTAAGGGGGCAATATGCCTCATTTATAACTCCACTGAAAGAGATTTCAAAAATAAACTTACGATCTCGTCGCAAATACAGACGAAAAATACGAGTATATGGGCGACTTTTTCTATACATTCAATAATATAATCTTGGTTGAAGAAATTATATAAAGATTTATTTTAAACAAAAATTAATCTCAGCTGTATTTAAGATCAGAGGAGTGTTTAATTAAATTTCATGTCACACGTCACACCGAGGGGATCTGCCAATAGATTTGCACTATTTGCAAGTTGTCGGTGAGAGAAGATATTAATTATACTACACTTTATCGGAAAATGCGTGACATAAATGGCGGTGACGTGATGAGCGATGAAGATGTATAAGCGCTTCTTAACCGCGAAGGTGATACAACCCAGTTTAACTACCTATGTATATGTAAAAGCAATATCTGACGGAATTCAAATTCCAAAAAAAGTCCTCTAATTAACAGCTTAATATCAATTTTACTAAACAAACGTTTGTATTCTTTTTTATTTCTTTCTACGTGTTATTTCACGTTTAGGGTTTTAGGGTTTTAGTCCAGTCAAAGCGTCATTTGACCTTGCGCGCAAGAAACAAACAAGAAAAAAACGTTGAAACCAACGGTAACTTCTTATGTTTCTGCTCAAACATATTAAATTAAATGCAAGTTGATAGGAAATATTGTTATTAGCAATACAGTTTTTTGTTTTCACTTTGCGACATACTGGGGCTGAGATATTAATTAAAACATAAAATCATAAAATGCGTGGGTGCGCTGACTTACCTATGTTCAATAATTTATTACTCAGCTTTCGTTCATCGTAGAGTGCTGATTTCTTTTTCAAATTGTAGGGAATTACAATAACTTAAATAATAAAAAATAAAAATTTCATCGTTAAATGAGCTTTTTTCTTAATAATCACGAAAAAGTGATTTTTAAACAACAAAAAAATATTTTAACTTACTATAACTTTTTTTTCATTTGTTTAAACAAATGTTTTTTTATAATATAATAGATAATGTTATTAGGAATAAATGTGTGTTTAACTTTTGTTTGTAGGAGATAGTAGAGCCGAGATATTCGCAAATGACCAAAAAATGACACAAAACACATTTTTACCAATAACTTTGGTAAAAAAAGTTGTCATGTGGTGCAAATTTGGTTTTGAGCTTTTCTCATAAGCACCTATCGATCCATGAAAAAAAATAGACCATGCCTCTGCGCGCAAGGTCAGGCCCTTTTTCATGACGCTTTGACTGGACTATTTTACTGAACCACTCCTATACCCAAAAGCCTACTCGCCTTTCATGTTCGTCATACTTCTTTTTGCTTCAGTTCCAACAAAAAATAGCTATCTTCGAAAAAAATCACGTTTTAGCAAATAGATGAACTAAAAACAGCCAGTAACCAAAAGTAACGACTTTTGTGCAAAAAAAAAGACTTTTGTAAAATGTGTTATTTTGCAATAAAAAGTTACTTTTTGATTACTTTTTTTTAATATAAACAATTTTAGAAAGCATGATGTCATTTTGGGAAAGTTATGATGATCTTTTCACATAACTACACATTAAAAAATGCATTGGAAAATGATCAATTTTAATGTTTTTCAAAAGATGATTATTCAAAAATAGAGCCCAAAATTAAAAATCCGCTCCGACGCTCTTCTAGGTCTCTTCATTACCTTTAAAATGACGTAAAAATATTATAAGTTTTCCACTTCAATTTCTCACAAACCTTGCACAACTTTAGCAGTTTTGTGGAATTAAACGAAAGAAGCAACGGGAATATTAAAATTAAATAAGAAAAATATAAAAAAATTAAAAAAGTGGCTCAACGTTCTTCAAGATAAAATGTAATTCTTTCGTATGCAATTTATTTTATTTCAATTCGTCTTGCATTGACTTCACAAACCTTGCACGAATTTACCCAATTTCACGTTTTTCTCAATATTTTGGGCGGAGGCCTCTTAATGTACACATTAAGAAATGTAACACATTAAGCTTATTTTGCAGTTTTGCACATGTAAATACAAAAACAACAAGTTAACAGCACATTCACTCTTCAGTAATTTTAATGTAACATTTTTTAATGTGTACATTAAGAAGCTCAACAAAACACGCCTATTATGTTGATTTGGACTAGTATAGGAATATTTTTTACTAGTTTCGGGGTTGAATTCGTTTTAACTTCTGCAACATGTTTTTTAGTTAATTTAGATTCTGAGTAAACTAAATAAATTTGAAAAGTTGAATCTGCATCTGTTGAAGAAATATCGTTGAAGTCAATTTAATATCATTTTGTGTACACTATAAGATAAACAAATTTGATGGTGAAACAGCTCATAAGAAACCTTGATCTTGTGAGTGACTAAAAACTCCATTCATGTGTGCATGTACCAGGAATGGAGAAATTTTCCGCCGAGTTCGAATGGCTAAGATGAGTAGCACTTATTATGACTAGGAATACTAGAGTCTTGAAGTACTTGTCACTTCTTTCACATCACTGAAAAACAATGCAACAGCTGAGAATCGAAGACAAGTCCTCTGAATGCCATTACAATGCACTAGCCATAAGACCATTTCTGTAAACATTCAATTGAAAATATTTAGTTTAACTTTAGTAGTAGCGATGCATTAGCTTTAAATTCCGACCACACCTAGTTTTTAAATTCAATACCTATTTAAAGAGAATCTAGAAAAACTGGCATCACTCAAAACTGCTTTTTATTTTTAAGAACTTTTTTGTTTCTTCAGTTTCTATGTGTAACAGTTTTAAGTTTTAATTGACTCTTTATTTCATTTTAAATACAATATAACAATTTGTTTTGTATATAACAAAGTTTATCTAAAGTCATTTCGGTTTGGCCTATGGCCGTCTACCAGATTGACATTTTGAAATTTACAAACAAAATATTTATAGTGGCAGAAAAAGAAAAAAAATGCAAACAATTTGAGCAAATAACAATATTGGAGTTCTAAAAATCTTCATTTATTATACAATTTCTGTATCGAAGTGCAGCAACAACATACGAGTAGAGAGCATCCTATCCAGCAAACCCGTTTAGAATGTCAAGCAACTCAGCTTCGTTTAAACTTTGTTTTCCGAAATGTGTTATCCTAAACTCTTTCAAAATTGGGCAGATTGCAATGAAATGATTTATGTCTTCACGTTCGTTTCGATTGCATATACTCGTACCACAAAGTAGAGGCAGGTCAGGGCGGTGGGGTATAAAGTTGAGCGGAAGCAGTTCCCCTCGCGTTTTGAAGATAATACTAATCTTATGCGTTTGGTTGGAGTTAAGAAAATACTCGTATGTATTATCCCCATGGTCGAGAGTCAAGCGACTGTAGTAACATCTAAAAGATGACGTTCGTGCCTCAGATAAGTATCTGTCGTAGAGTGCATTTCCGAAACGTTCAAGTAAAGCGCTAAACTTTTGCTTCAACATAGCAAGATGTTCATTTTTTGAGCTACTACTAGACTTAAATTACAAAAAGCCGCATGGTTTCTCCATTCTGTTGGCATATTTCCTGATGATCTAATTGTATTATTCAGTATGATTTTTGGCAGTCTTTCATCTGAAATTTCGGAGATTTTAACGATGTAATTGAAATGCAAATTTAGAGTTTCCATAAACATTGGGGGGAGGCCTGTTTCGAGATGCAGCATGTAGTTGGGAGTATTATTTGGAAGGCGAAAGATTCTTTTGATGAAGTATCGGAGGCATTTTTCAACTGGCTCAAAAGAGTTGTATCCCCAAACCTGTGAACCATACAGAAGAATAGATGACGCTGTGGATCGAAAAAGTTTTTGTTTAGCACTGTGCTCAATACACTTACTTCTGAAACAGCGTTCCCACACTGCTGAAATTGCACGCTTTGCTTCTTTCATCTTTCCTTCTATTTTGTATAACTTGCCAAAACTAAACTCAAATTGAAATATAAAACTATTTAAACTCAATTAGACATATTTATATTTTTTGGTCAAATTACAAAAATAGTTTTTAATTTTTAACAAAATGGTGCAGACAATACAAATATTTTGTTGGAATTATTGGTCTATGATAACGGATGGACAAGTTGCAAAATTATGAGAGACAATGACCTGGCCTCTCACCCGCATCAGTTTTTACCATTACCTGGATGGCATCTTGTATAAAAACATTGCTGTTATTATAGAAAAGTGTTCAAAAACATTTTATTAATTTTCAAGTTGCTAAAACAACTTTTTGAATAGTTATAGTTAAAAAAAATACTGTAAATTCGTTAATTAATCAACAAATAATCTGCTCGTTTTTGTCATATCGAATTTAGATTTTTTCTATATCGAAGAAATACATTTTTCAAAATTTTGATATGCGTCAGGCGATTTTTGTTGGAAATTAAGTATCTGATTTTTAACCAATTTGTTGCGGAGTTCATCATTTGGCACCTCATACTTCTAATTATACAGGGTGTCTCACATTCACCGCTCCAAATGAAAACCCTGGATTCCTGATGCCATTTTAAGTCGAAAAACTTAAGAGGTCATTTTCTCGTTTTCATCCCGTTTTCGAGTTATAACGGTTTTTATGATTTTTCCCTTGACTGGCTTTATCTTTGCCAAACTACCTCCGATTCGTAAGATTTTTTTTATAACCAATCAAGAATTTATTACAGTTTTAGTTTGTTCAAAGACTTTTTTTTCTGCGGGCAACCGTTTCTCCGCAATTTTTCATCAAATCCAATTTTTTCGTTTTTTAAGTAGTTTTTTCACTTTGATATCATTTTATTCAAAAAAACACGTTAATGAGTATTAATTTAATTTTGTATTTAAATTTTTTTTTTTTTTAATTCACTCAGTTTGTTTATTTTTTGTTAATAAAATTTAGTATTCTTTTTAAGGAAAACAAATAATTTTTTTAAGAAAATGAACTGGGCTTTAATAATAAGTGAAAAAAATTAATACTGATTAACGTGTTTTTTTGAATAAAATGATATCAAAGTGAAAAAACTACTTAAAAAACGAAAAAATTGGATTTGATGCAAAATTGCGGAGAAACGGTTGCCCGCAGAAAAAAAGTCTTTGAACAAACTAAAACTGTAATAAATTCTTGATTGGTTATAAAAAAAATCTTACGAATCGGAGGTAGTTTGGCAAAGATAAAGCCAGTCAAGTGAAAAATCATAAAAACCGTTATAACTCGAAAACGGGACGAAAACGAGAAAATGACCTCTTAAGTTTTTCGACTTAAAATGACCTCAGGAACCCATGGTTTTCATTTGGGGCGGTGACTATGGGACACCCTGTATATCAATAAAGTTCCAAAAGTAATGCGTCACTGAAATCAACACCCATTCACTGATGATTTCCAATAACTGAAGAGCAGTGCACTTGTATTGATTAAGGACTGTGTTCAAGAAATCAATGAGGACTCATCATCTCTTAGTATGTATATGGTCAGCAAAATGTGGCCTTACCTTAAATCCCCTAAAAACTAAGTGCTTTGTTATCTTATCAGTTAAAGGTTTATGTGACGGATGTGAGTTGAAATTGATTGTTTTCAATAAGTTAAATAATGAAGATTCAAGAGAAAGTTTTAATCGGTTTAAGTATTTTGTACAATGAAAACAAATCTATAACTCATTAGCTTCATTTTGAAAGCAATTAGAGCCAATACATACATATAAAGATTGTTAAATCATCTTAAGAATGGAATTCAAAATTAACAAATACAATTTATTATTATTATTATATTATATAAGCTTTTATTGCCTTATTTATTAAAATTTATAAACATTGAAAATTAATAATATTTAAAAGTTATTCTTTCTCGGTTTAATTACAATAAATAAATTAATAATAAATTTTAGAGTAATTGATTAATATTTAAAAAAATTATGTTTTACAATTATGATTATTAGGTTAGTATTTTAAATTCTTAAAGTTTTGAAAAAGTTAGTGATTAAATTCGATTTTTTGTTAGTTGCTGGCATAAGCCTCCCCCAAGGCAGCCCATCGATCTCGATTTTTTGCATCATTATACCATTTTTCATTTACTTGGCAAAGATCGTCACTCCATCTCTTGTTGGGTCGTCCTGTTGGTCTCTTGCTTTTCGGTCTCCATTTTGTTGTAATCTTTGTCTTTTGTTGTCTTTGATCCTGAAGTCTTGAAATACGTCCTGCCCAACTCCATTTAAGTCTTTTGGTTCTCTCTATTACGTCAATTATTCGAGTATTCTTGCGGATTTCTTCATTTCGTATCCTTTCGCTAGGTCTTATGTTGAGGATTTTTCTTTCCATTTTTGTCTGGCAGATTCTCAGCTGGTCAAGTGATTTTGTAGTCAAGCTCAGGGTTTGTAGTCCATATATGTATAAGTACCGGTAAAATGGCGGAGTCAAAGAGATATTTTCTTGTTTCAACACTTTAGTCCAACTCTAAAATCTGTTTGATGCTCCAAAATGTGTTCAGCTGTTTGTGATGCGTCTGTTGATTTCTTTCTTTTCTTGGTCCTTAAAAGATTTTATTTGTCCTAAGTATATGTAGTCCTCCACGTATTGAATTTTTTCTTCGTCCAAAATCATATCCTCTCTGATGTGGTTCGTCATCACTTTTGTTTTTGACTTGTTGATTTGCAGTCCATAGTTGTTGCACAAGCTAGTGAGTTCTGTTGTCATTTCTTGTACTCGTATATGTGCAGCTTTTGTAGAGACGAGGACTATGTCGTCCGCAAATCTTAGGTTGTTAAGAAGTTGTCCACATATCTTTATACCTTATTTTGTCCAGTTAGTCTTTTGAAAAATATCCTCTATGACTGCACTAAACAGCGGTGGTGAAAGTGGGTCCCCTTGTCTGACTCCTCTTGTTATTTTAAATGTACGTCCTGTACTCTCTGTTTTTATTTGTGCTACATTATTTTTGTATATGTTTTTGATAGTCTTAATAACGTTTGGGTTCATATTTTGATTTTCTAAGGATGTCCATATTGTGTTGTGTTCAACAGAGCCAAATGCTTTACTGAAATCTATAAATAAAAAGTATATTGGTTGTCTAAATTCATTGCACTTTTCTATTATCTGATTCATCGTCTGTAGGTGGTCTGTTGTTGAGAAACCTTCTCTGAATCCAGCCTGTTCTCTAGGTTGCTTGTTGTTGAAATCTTCTTTGATGTTCTTGTAGAGTGTTTTTGAAAACAGCTTATAAACTGTCAAAATATTATTTATGGGTCTGTAGTTATTTAAATCGTCTTTTTTTCCTTTTTTATGTATAAGTGTTATGGTTGTTTCTCTCCATTGTGTTGGAATTTGTTGAGTTTGTGTTATTTTGTTAAATATATACGTCAAGATTTCAGAAAGTGATTCTTTTCCGTAAATTATCATTTCTGCAGAGATTCCGTTATTTCCAGTGCATTTCTCTTTTTTCAAATCGTCTATGGTCCTTTCAATATTTTCTTTGCAAAACATAGGAGTTTGTGTTGTGAGGAGATCGATAATGTCAATATTTTCTTCTTCAATTATGTTCTTGGTCGAGGAGAATAGTTTTTCAAAGAACTCAGTGGCATTTTCGTTTAAATCTTTTCTATTTGTTATATAAATAAATAAATAAATTTGGTGGTGCAACAGCTCGGACGCTCGGAGTGAACCAGGACCTAGTGACTTACAACTCTCAACCATTCCTGTGTGCGTGTTACCAGGAACGGAGGGGACCTACAATTTTCTGCCGATTCCGAACGGCTAATGAGCAGCACTTTCCATGACAAGAGATACTCTTGAAGAATTTGTCAATTTCTCGCAAGAGGCAGTACACCCCTGAAAAAAACTTTGCAGCGGCTGAGAATCGAACTCGAGACCTTCCGCATGACAGTCCAACGCACTAACCATTATGCCAAGGGGTACTACTATTTGTTATATTGTTTCCATTTTGACTTTTTAAACTGATTATCCATTCTTGTTGATTGTTAAGTAATGATTTTGTTTTTCTTAATGATTTTGTTTGTCTAATCGTATCTTTAGCTATTTTATTGTTTCGTTGAATTTTTTAATGTCTTTCATTATTTCTAATTTGATAGTTTTTCTTAATTCATAAATTCCAGTTTTTTCTTGGTCAATTGGTCTTCTTCCGATTAAGACTTTGGTTTCGTCAGATATTTTATCTTTGGATGTTTTAATGTTCATGATTGATAGTTTTGCTGAGGTTCTGATGATCTTTTCTAATTCGTCATATACATATTTCTTGTACGTCTTGATTTGAGGTCAATAGTTGGCTGATCTTTGTTGTTAGTATTTGGTTGTAATCTAGTATTTTTTGGTCAGGAATGATTCTGGGAATAAAATGGATTTGTCGGAAACAAATACAATACTAGAAGCCAATTGGAACGATTTCTTCACGAAATTTAACTGGTCATTCTGCTTCCTCGATAGTGATGATTACATATTTAATTCTTTTCGGAATGAGAAATATTATCCCGAATAAGGAAAAATCTATCAAACCGAAAGAGAATTCATGGTTTGATTCAACCTGTAAAGAGCTTATTTGGGTCAAAGTACATACATACATATGTAAGGTTAGGTTAGGTTAGAGGGCTGACAGTTGATCTTGTTACCATCACACTTAGATCAATGTAGATCCGTTGTGATACCCTAGAGTTTGTGACACCTTGTAGTGAAACATATGATAATCGTATGTCTATATCAAGCCCGTTAAGGGTGTAGATGGGTTACAGCAAGCTGTATAGCTTGAAATGTCAGATAGTACTTCTAAATCATTGAAGAAATTTCTGTCGTCACATAATAGCCTGGCTGAGGAGGGGTAGTCGCCTTCTAAGGGCGTATTCCTTTCCTTTACCCTCACTTGAGAAATCATCCCACCCACCAGTGTTTGGTGTATATGTTCGTATAGTCGTTTGTTTGGTCAGTAATCGCTGATTAAGTCGAAGAATCTATCTCTACACCAAGGAGGATTTTACCAATCTTAGATAGAGGTGGCCCCATCAATCCACTGATGCTCGTGTTCAACGTAGGAGTGGCAATCGCAGGTGTATAGGCCAGGTGCCCATTCTCCGTTGGTGCTGCACTACACTATCGTACTGTAGTTGAAGGCGATTTTCAGAGTTTAGGAACTCTCAAGCCATTTGGTAACGTTAACAAATTTTAACATGAATTTCCTTGGAATGTGACACTTTGAATAGTGACACAGGTAGTGAGGAATGTCCTCATGTATCTCCTCGTCACCGCACCCTCTGCATAAGTCGTCCATACTGAGTTTCATCTTTTTCTTGTGGTAAACGAGTTGGTTGTGACCGGTGATGATGCTCACGAGAAGAGAAAGAGATTTTTTATTTATTTCATTTCATTTCATTTCATTTCATTTCATTTCATTTCATTTCATTTCATTTCATTTCATTTCATTTCATTTCATTTCATTTCATTTCATTTCATTTCATTTCATTTCATTTCATTTCATTTCATTTCATTGCATTTCATTTCATTTCATTTCATTTCATTTCATTTCATTTCATTTCATTTCATTTCATTTCATTTCATTTCATTTCATTTCATTTCATTTCATTTCATTTCATTTCATTTCATTTCATTTCATTTCATTTCATTTCATTTCATTTCATTTCATTTCATTTCATTTCATTTCATTTCATTTCATTTCATTTCATTTCATTTCATTTCATTTCATTTCATTTCATTTCATTTCATTTCATTTCATTTCATTTCATTTCATTTCATTTCATTTCATTTCATTTCATTTCATTTCATTTCATTTCATTTCATTTCATTTCATTTCATTTCATTTCATTTCATTTCATTTCATTTCATTTCATTTCATTTCATTTCATTTCATTTCATTTCATTTCATTTCATTTCATTTCATTTCATTTCATTTCATTTCATTTCATTTCATTTCATTTCATTTCATTTCATTTCATTTCATTTCATTTCATTTCATTTCATTTCATTTCATTTCATTTCATTTCATTTCATTTCATTTCATTTCATTTCATTTCATTTCATTTCATTTCATTTCATTTCATTTCATTTCATTTCATTTCATTTCATTTCATTTCATTTCATTTCATTTCATTTCATTTCATTTCATTTCATTTCATTTCATTTCATTTCATTTCATTTCATTTCATTTCATTTCATTTCATTTCATTTCATTTCATTTCATTTCATTTCATTTCATTTCATTTCATTTCATTTCATTTCATTTCATTTCATTTCAGGTGGATGATAACGCGTCGGTCTTTTGTTTGCTGAAACTAGGCCATAGTTTTATGGTTATAATACAGGAATCGAGAGAGTTCCATATCTTGTTTGTTATAGCTAGAACTTTGCTCTCGATTACCTGTTTAAGATTACAGGGTGGGACTTGAACTGTTGTGTCTGCTTGATTAAGATCAAGTGTTGATCCTATTCTTGCCAGCTAGTCAGCGCTTTCATTACTTGGGACACCACTGTGACCAGGAACCCAGCAGAGCTTAATCTTGTGCTGTGTGCTAAGAACCCTTAGCTCTTCGCGACAGCAAGTTACAAGCTTCGATTTGATTTCATTGGCAGAAATCGCTTTTATTGCCGCTTGGTTATCAATGAAAAAGGCGATATCAGCTTGTGGTACTAAAGTTCATACATACGTACATAATATGTACATTTGTAGGTACAGATTTGTTTTAGGGGTGGCCGTGGCACGATGGTTGTGTGCTCGCCTGTCAACCTCATGATGACAGGTTCGATCCCTGCCGTCGTCTATGTCGTTTTAATTCCATTAAAACCTTCTTAAAATTGTCATCAATGGGTTGCTGGTTTACTCATTACATGTTGTTCAGGCATAACACTAACAACATGTAATTGAGTTAAATTAGTATGCCCAACAAGGATGAACACGAATAAAATAATGTGAATTATAAGCGTCATAGAAATAAGACACGGCATTTCTCCGCCTTAGCTCAGCCGCCATCCCTGGAGATAAAAATATCTGAGACAAACACCAACAGTCTCAGAACATCGTGCCACACATCTTTCCTATCCTTCTTTCTCTTCATTAACTTCACGCCCGCGCTGTGTTGAAACATTTAAAGGGTAATCATAATCCCTTGAGCGCGGGTAGATTATAAAAAAAAAAAAAAAATGTAGGTACAGATTTGTTTGTCCATCGCCCGCAGCAATATTGCAATATTTAAGATCGTAGAGCACTTTCGTACGTTTGTATCGCATTTCTAATATTCAGCACATCTTTTAAAAAATCAACTTAAACATCAGTAAACATTTTTACTTCGATTTTTTTTTTGTCATTGTCAATCTCAATAAAGTAAACTTTTAAAAGATAAAGTGGCTTTTTGTTTGTTTAATTTAGACGAACTCTTTAAGTTTAACGTATAATTTATGTCATTTAAAATTAACAAAAAATTGGATTTAAAGTTGATTCCCATTCTAAAATTGATTTATACTACGTTTTCACCAAAATATAATCCGAGATTTAAGGCAAGAGATTTATGTAGTGTTTCTACCGCACTCAAAGATTAAAAAGAAGATTAACTTTGACAGAACCTTTCAAAATGCGGATAGTGTTTCAATTTTTTTATAAAGTGGAAGCGAGAGAGAGAGAAAGTTTCATTTAAGCCAAACGATCAAAAATTATCGAGATAATTCAGCACGATATGGAAATATACTAGTTTGAACTATAGAAAAATTGATTCAATTGAGATTTAACAAGATTAATTTCTAATCTACTAGATTTACGAAATAAATTTTTAAGGTAAACCTTCGAGATTTAAAAACATTTATGGTAAATCCGCTTAGATCCAGGATTATCTCTTGGTGAAAACGTAGTATTAGACCAGGTTTTAAATGTTTAAAATGAGTTTTCAAAAATAAAAATTCGTAAGTCATTTTAAAAATCCAATAAAATTATTTTTAAGAATTACTATTCAAAATTTTTAAAAGCTCGAAAACAAGGAAAAAGGTTCTATGAGAGAACCATTAATAACCAGTTTTTGGGGAAAAATGCTCAACCATCAATAAATGAAGTTTTTTTGAATTTGTTCTTAAATCTGAGGAACAGCTCCAGAAAAGAATATTTTCTAAAATTTCGAAAAAAAAATTGCATGGTGTTATTTTCTATCTCAAAAAAAAAATAAAAAAAAAAATATCGTGTCAAAAGCTTACAAATACTATTTAATGAAAATCGGCCGATCCGTTTAGGTTTAAGTCGAAGAGACAGACCCACTTTTTTCGTCTTCCCTGTAAATTGTGATGTCAAGTCTGATTAATATATGTATGTATGTATATATGTAGCATGTAATAATGTTTAGCTGTTTAGCAATTTAAAAATTGGTACCAACAACCGGAGAAGATCTGTACCAAATGTAAAGACAATTAGTCTTGCCATTTAGGCTTTATCTCAATAAACAGTGCCCGGGCAGATACATAGACGCATAAACGCACAAGCCGACAAAAGCTTGTTGAGAAAAAATCTTTTTGGACTTTTGCATCACCGTAGAATTGAATTACTTAATTTTCGGACATTCATGATTTTAGAAATCTTATACTCGTATAACTAATTCACTCCAAAATTTTACATTTTACTTTGCTTGAAAATATACATTTCATAAGCCTTCATTGCGATTGTCATTTAGTATTGATTCATTTCAATTAACAAGGATACTTTCCCTTCACATAATAACTATAATTAAAACATTCTTAGAAGCACGTGGTGCATATAACGTATAAGGAACTTATTAATGAGAAACTATATTCTCCGATGGTTGTAGGATTTTCGTTTGCTTAAACGCCCATTTTATTTCGTAAGAAGACAGAGAGAATTTTTTTCCCTAATCATCAATATACTGCTACCATCCTGATCCTGACATTCACATTCCTCAGAAAAGTGGATTGGAAATTACAAAGAAATTCCTTCTCGTATCCAAGTCTCTTAATAATTAAATTCCTTCTCTTCCCTTAGTCAAATAGCGAAAGTTTTGGGCTTATTCATTTGACATCAGTCCTTCATAGAGCAATGATGCTTACCGGGGAGTTTATTAAGTCATATTTTTTAAATCTTGCAGATTCCGAATTTAAGGAACGCCTTATTGGTAATGTAAAAAAGGAGGTGAAACAATTGATGGAAGAAGCTGTAACCAAGAAGTACATACATGAGGATAGTAGTTCAGTGACTTCATTGTGTGCAGCAGTTGAAGCATGTTTAAGCCAAGGATTAAAACGTCGTGCTTTGGGTCTTTTTAAGACGTCTTCCACAACAGCATTGCTTCAGAAGATTGCAAAGAATTGCCCGGAGGCCGATTATATAAGCCAAAAAGTTCAGGATATGGAAAATATTGAGCCAAGTAAACGGTCCTCATCCAGCAGCGACAGCCTCATAAAGCCACAAATTCTGAAAAAGACTAGTAGCTGTTCAGTGACAACCATAAATACAATTCCACCAGCTCCAGTTGTTAAGTAAGGTTTCAGTTTTGGCTATTTAAAATTCAAATTTTAGTTTTGAGTTTCTATATTTAAGGTACCTTTGGATACGATTAGCTCTGTACGAAAAGCGTTTGTCAAAAATCATTGAACATTTAGTGAGCAATTCAAGTTACTACTACGAACGAGACGCATTGGTATCAAATCCAGATTACGGATCAATATTGAGTTCACTTTTGGTTGGTCCATGTGCTTTGGAGTTTACACGAGCCAAAACAGCGGACCATTATTGGTCGGATCCACATGCTGATGAATTGGTAAATGAGATTGAGTGATAGAAGATTTTTTATTTATTCTGAGTCTGTCAATTTCGTATATTTTTTTTTCAAGGTTCAACGGCATAGAATTAGCTCTGGAAATCGAACACCACCCTCATGCCAAAGACCTATAATAAATTTCAAAAGAAGTCTTCACGCTAGCTCAGAGGACTGCAGTAGTGGATCGTTTAAATCGAGCTCTTCAGCAAGTGCAGCAAAAGATTATGTAGAGTCATTACATCAAAATTCTAGAGCAACACTACTTTATGGGAAAAATAATGTCATGGTTCTACCAGTAAGTACAAAATTTGTTAGAAAAGTTATGTACTACATGCCAGTCTCGCTAGGAAGTTATTGAACTAAGGCTTGGTACTTTAGTACTGATGAGCTAGCTTTTAAGTTAAGCCAGATTAAAGTAAATCCTTTTTGCTATTTTAGGACAGTTATTATTATCAATTTTTCTCTGGTTAAGTAATAAAATCAAACTAAGATTAAGTCGAATTTGTCTGTTTTGTATCGCAACTAAGTAAATATTCACAAATATTTATGAAGAAGTAACTTAGCATTTAACAATAAAAAAGTGTACCGCACATACTCTCATTTCAACGTGTACCCTATGCACGTGGTTGCATTTTAACCTTAAACTAATTCTTAGGGTCATCCATTTTTTGTTTTTAAATAGGTGATATTTTTATTTATCTGTTAAAAAACAAACTGCGGTTAAATACAATATCAATGATCAATCGTACGATCTCTGCGGCCAATTGAAAATGTATTTCGCAGTAATAACTAGTCCAAGAAATTTGCCTTACTGTTTTACTGGCGCTGGCCGTCCTTTAGAAAGTAAACTTAGCTGAAGGCATTCATTTTACGCAAGAACTTTCGAAGCCTCCGATTTAGTTTTGCACGAACTAAAAAGATTATGGCTACTCTTAAAGTCTTTGGCCACAGTGTGAGAGTTTTAGGAAAGTTGGAGAAGATTGAAAAAGAAATACGGAATGAGAGGAAAATATAGAGTTAGGTAATGCACTCCATATTCGTATAGTGTGGCTTAAGAAAGAATCTCTGAATTTAACTGTACGTCCAAAGTTGGGCTCAAGCGCTAACTGATGGGCACTCTCTGAAGCGAGAGTACAAAGGTTAAATTGTTTAAATGGAGAATTGCAACTGGCTATTTTACTAGAACACTGCTTATAAAAATAACGGGTAAATACTAAAAGGCAAGAAACATTAAACATTGCAGCGGTGCTCGAGCGATTCAAATTTTTCTGTTATACTTCTATCATTTTTAAAGCTCTTTTTTTGATTATGATCAAGAGACTCAAGGGAGCTATTGGACCACCTGCCCAAATATGGAAATTTTCCTTGAGTTTTAGACGAATAAAGGTCTTACAGACTACAGCCAGATCAGAAGGGGTGAAACATTTCTTGCGACGTCAAAGAAAACTGAGCACCTAGCAGAGTTCTTGGCGAAGTCGAATATGTGATCATTCCACACAAGGTTGTCTGTGATGCATATACCGAGAACTGAGAGCTGTTCGGTTTCCTCAATGTAAGTGCTACTCGTCGATAGCAACAACTGAGTTGTTGGAGCATTAAATTAATGGTTCCTTATTTGATAATGCTATTGAGGTCAGATGTTAATGAGCTTATCATACGCTGTTGTTCTAGATCCATATTCGAAGAACAAGAACATGCATCTGGAAACGAATATGAGAAGCTGAGAGAGAACGGAAAAACAATTTAATGGATTGGAAATTTCAGACCAAAAATCATTGATGAATATCAGGAAGAGAGTTGGAGACAAACCGGAGCCCAGTTGCTCACCAGCATTTATTTTGTAAATTTAAGACTTAAAACCAACCAATATAACTTGTATTGAGCGGTTCGAAAAGTATTTGCCAATTCATCCAAGAAGAGATTCATCAATACCTAATGGACGCATTTTAGTTAAGAGAGCTTGAAAAAGAATTTGTTAAAATATAAAACTAATTTCTTTGGGGTCTTCAAAGCAGGTTTGTTCCTCTTTCCAATAAATACTGACAAAATTATCAGTAATTCAACCAAAAGTAAAACCTAACCACACTTTATAAAAAAGAGTATATTTCTATCGTTAAAACTCTGTTACCCACCAGTTACAGTGGCTCATATTGACTTTTGGTTGTTAGAATCATAAAAATAATAAAGATACCGTGATAATTTCTGTTTGAAAAGAATTTCACAAGGCTATAAAATAAAGATTTTCTAGGACTGGACTTAAGTTAACAATTGCGCATTTCAGTGAATTCAAAAGTTTCGAAATGCCCGACTTTAAATACTTAAATTGTCTATAGTATACGGGGTATCTAGTGTCTAGTATAATATACAGGGTGTCTAGTGAAACATGAATAACCTTAGAATGCCTCTTAGAAGTGAATTAATGAAGAAATAAGGTGTATGACAAGCAGAAACAAAGATATGCGCATTTTTTTGTTCAGTGTATTTTTATTTGACTATTTTTACGATTTTGATTACCATAACTGCAAGTGAATGTTTTTAAAGCAATATTTTTTAATATTTTTGTCAAAATATAAATAGCAAGAAGAAAACCTTCAGTATTTTGATAATATACTTTAGAGCGATGAGTCAGCGGGATGGCTACACAAACCTTCATAATCTCCAAATGTGGGTACTTCAAAACCCAAATATTACTATTCCTAATATTATAAAGAATGATATAGAATTAAAAATAAAAATTCTAATCTTGATGAAGTAACTTGCTTATTACTTACTAATATGACAATCTTGTCAAGATTTTATTTCGAAATGAAATTGATATACATATGTATGTATGAAAATATTATTGATAAATAATAATTATCTATATAATTAAATAATGATATATATGATATATGATAGATTGATAGTAATACTAGAATTTTTGTGGAATTATATCTTAAAGCGTCTGTAATAATGATGATTCCAATTTTTGTACAATTTTGTTAACATCTTTTGTATCAACAAAAAAAAATCAAAGAAGAAACAAATTTTAAGTGCTTCTTTCTTTGTTCATACCATCTCCTTAATAATGACATTGTTAATAAACAAAACCATTATTATCATACTTCTTAATTACTTAACCACATGCTAAGATCTTATATATTTCAAATACTTGTTTGAGCATTTAAGGGTACACTCGGGCGTATGTGCACTTTTTATTGTATGAAATTATTAACCAGTTTCTTCAATATTTCGGATGATTTCGAAAGTCAATTTAAATTGTCTTCTTTTTCTTAAACCAAGAAGAATAAATTGAAATCTAGGCGGATATGTGTTCATTGAATTATTTTCTTTATTTTTTATGCTTCAAATTGATTTGAATATCTATTTTTCTTAGGGGCTTTCCAATAATGAAATTTTAAGACGATTATTTTAGTATTTAATGAACTATTATAAAATGATCTTTTTATAATTAACGAAAGAAGTTATGAACTTAATATTCAAGTCGACTCTAAATAGTGGACCATTCATGATATAGAACCTAACAAAATTAAACATAGCATGTATGATTGATAATATAGAGTGCGCTACATAATAGTTGTTAAAGTTGTCTTAGTGATAAGACCATTATAGACTAAGAGAACACAGCAATTTTTGGGTGTGATTGATAACAAAAAATAATTAGCATAATTAGATAGGCCTTTTATAGTTATTTACAAATGTGAAAGTCTTGCATGCTCTAGTGGGAGCAATAGTGCATAATAGTGCATCAAGTATGCAGTTCTTTCCAAGTCCAAATAATTGTAATAATAACTTTGCCAAAATGTAGAGTTAAGCCCCCTGATTGAAAATATCGAGGATCGAGGTCCAAGACGTTTTACAGACAGGCTATACTTCTTGCACTAAGAAGGCCACCTTCAAAACGTCTTGGACCTCGATATTTGCAATCAAGGCACTTACTAGGTGTTCATTTTGAAGTTATGACAAATTTTGTATCCCAATTTTTTAGAATTTGGAAAGAACTGCATACTTGATGCAGTTTAATGCACTATTGCGCCCACTAGAGTATGCAAGACGTTCACATTCATAAATAACTATAAAATGCCTATCTAATTATGTTAATTATTTTATGTTATCAATCACGCCCAAAAATTGCTGTGGGCTCTCGGTTTATTAGTATTCTTTTTATTATAGTTGGTTAAGATTTTCGGCAAAGATCTAATGGTGTAAGAAAAAAGATATTATTTTCAGGTACAGGCATGTAGATAGATAAATAACGAATTTATGCAAACTAAGTCTAAAAATCGTTTTATTATTAAATTCATTTTTTATACAAAAAATTTCTTTAAAATTTTTCTAGAATAAAATTTGGGATACCAATTGTAAGTATTTCGTAATAAAGATTTTAGGAAATATTTCCAAAAAATAATAATGATAAAATAATTGTTCACACATTTTGAAGATATTCATTTTTCAAAATAAAAATTGGATTTTTTTTTTTAAAAAACCCAAAAGATATTTTTTCGAATATTTGTTGATATTTTTTGAATAAAAGTAAGACGGGAGGAGTAGATCCTACAAAAATTAACTGCTCAAACACGAATGAAAATTTATTTAAAATTCCTTAGTGAAAGTTTTAAAGATAAGTTTATTTGTCATCTCTCATGGGAACTAAATCTACTTTACTGCTGTGGATATATTTTCAACTAAAAACTAACATTAAGTTCCTTAACAAATTAATTAACAGGTAGTTCTTCTTTAAAAGGTGTAAGCTCAGCATTCATAATAACCATCATTCAAAATAACATTCTATTGTTTTTGACCTATTCTAAAAAGATTTATTAACCCAAGTAGCTACATTCGATCAGTTGGCAGGTCTAGTAAATAAAAAATAAACAAAAATTCTATATAATGATATAAGCTCGGCAAGTTTTAAGCGAGATTTTCCTCTTAAAATCATGGATAGATTTTTGAAACTTTTTTAGTCAAATATATATGTTCATATTTTGTATATGTGCAAATGAATTCTATTCACATCTTTTCATACCATTGGCAGTGATTTTAATGCCAGGCATCACATGTGGCTGGATACTAAGGTTTCACCTGAGGGCAAGGCGATTGTTGACTGGCTGGTTGACGCTAACAACAACCAGCACCCCTTAGTGGTTGTTTCACAACACAAACCCACCTTTCCCAGAACACCATCAACGCTGAACTTCTTCCTTGCTTCCTCGAACCTAGTGCACACTCTTCCGGAAATTCGGAATTATATCTGTATATTATTGCATAGTGACACGGACCATGAAGCTGTTCAACTATCGATCAACCTCAACCAACCCATACTCCTTACAACATACATAAGCTCCTGAGAATTTCATTAATTTCAGACGGCTGGATATTGATAGACTTCACAGAGACATCGAAGACAGCTTAACTCTTCCACCTTCAAACAGGAACCTTTTGGATACCGAAATTGATGCAGTAGTTATCAACGTTGAACATTAGACTTGTGCATTTTCGTTCATTTGAAAGAGCGCTCAATTTAGTTCAGAAGTATTTACTGAAATAGTTCTTTCTTTTCGTTCGTTTAGTTCAGTAGTTTCATAAAATCTAACCCACATAAAATATTTGGCCTTATTATGGACGTATGAGTATAACCTGAATGTTGTCTACCAGTTGTTGGTTTCTCAGTCTTCATAATAATTATGTTGTTCTTGAATTCTTAACTAAAAAAAAGTAATAATAAAATAAAAAAAAGTTGAATGAGTGGTGTGCCCTCTTTATTTGGCACAACACTTTTTGCCACGTTAATTAAATTAAAAAGTTTTCTTTTTGTTTAATATTTAATTAATTACTTTATTTTAAATTTAATTAAACTACTATAGAGAGAATTAAAATTCAAGACGTCTAGTCTCGTCGAAGCCAAGGTAAAAACTGAGAACTAATAAAAAGGAAATGCCCTGGCGGCATTCAGTTTTTTGTACAGTCAGAAGCAAGAATATTAGGCAGGGATGTAGTGTAATATAAGTTGCTCGTGTAGACGCTACAAGTGGGTTTTTGAACTAGGTCGTTCGTGAACGACACAAGCCTATTGAACATGCCGTATCTGATGTCCTGGACAAGTAAAAACAGTCTAAGACTTCAAAGGATAGGTACCAACCTTCCCGAGTACGTTCATAGTCTGTATGCTCACAGACAACGTCTAAAAAACATATCCGCTGGAGCAGTGGCGTAGCGTAGGGGGGGCGGTCCGCCCCGGGCGGCAGGCCTAGGGGGGCGGCAAAATGTCGCAGGTGATGACGGTAGAGTAGAAATCAAATGTTTCATGACAGATCGTTTGACAAGTCAGCAAACAACAATGATGTAAACCGCTCCCGCTCTCTGCTGATTCCCGTGAATTCGTAGACGGTGAGTAGGGCCGTAAGAGTGCATTCCGTATTGTCGCGCGACTCGCGAAACTTAAAAAAAACGTTCCGAAACTCTCGCGAAACTGAAAGGGAGTATTCCGAAACATATGATATGCATATGCGAGATATGATAAGATAACTAGGATTTGACGGAAACGTTATTCTAGTCTCAGTCAGCTCAATGTTTTTGCTCCCTCCCGCATCACAGAAAGTTATTTCGATTGTGTTGTTTATAGTTTAAATACTGTTGAATCTTCTAAAACTAAACACTTAGTATTTCACTCAACCTTTGAACTAGTTTTTGAATATGAAAAGAGTTAAAGGAAGCGGCGCGGAATACGCAAGAAAAAGGCTAAGAAAGAAGCAGACGCGAAATATTTCAGTTCTAGTTCTGGTTCAAAAGCTACGTTAACGTCTTCGGCGGCATCCAGAAGCAGCGGAAAATATTCCAATGTAAGTAAGATCCCTCCATCTACAATCGTGAGTGGCCTAGAATTGTCCTCCGGCCAATATTCATGGGAATGAATAACTTATTTTACAGGCAGAAGAAGAAGACGGGCCTGCCGTCGAAGTTGGAAGTCGTTCGGGTCCCACCACAGAGCAGGGTCAAGACGAAGTCGACTCACCAGAAGTACCTCAAGCATCTAGTCACAAGCCTGCAGAAGAAGTGAACCTCGTGAAGCTGTAAAGCCGCTTAAAAATAAGTTTTGTGGAAGTTCTTGAGGTAGTGGAAGAATTGACGGATCGGTAGCCAGTCTTCTTCTGACAGTCATACAGTCATTCAACTTCCTCACTTTTCTTGGCTTTTGAGCTGCAGAGCTACCTGAAGAAGATGACGCACAAATTTACCTGCAGAAACGTGGACTGAGTGTGGATAAGTGTGCTCAGAAACTCTGCGTTTTAAAAGCTCTCCTAGTGGAGAGCAGAGACTGTTTCGTCCAAGCCGCAATCGACTTTTCTAAGACTCTGGAAAAAAAACTCAGAATCGAACTCAAAACAAAAAGAATTCGCAGGAAAAACGCATGCATGGCGATGAATCCGCAGATGCAGCTTTGTCTCACGAGCCTCATTCGTAAGGCCCGTAGAATCCGTTTATGAAACCGCTGATCCTATATTTTACTTTCAATAAAAGATACTTCATTGCCTGTGAAATGATGTCTCGAAATTTAATTTTAATTTAGTATTGAATGGGGGCGGCAAAATGGGTCTCCCGCCCCGGGCGCCGAGATAGTACGCTACGCCACTGCGCTGGAGTGAACAGAAAACAACCAACAGAAACTACCAGATAGTTTGGAATGAGTTACAGCAAGTCAACATCATGTTCCGGAACTCCATTCAATACCACAATAATATCCAATACCAGGAAAGATTGCAAGCAGTCAAGCCAGAACCAGATGCTTTCAAAAACATCAATAGGATCATTGGAAAACAGCCACAAATACCGGAAACCACCATCAGCAATAATACTGAAGCTACCTCGGCCCAATAAAAGGTGAAAGCGTTCGCCAACTACTTCGAAGGAAACTTCACACCGAACCCAGCTACTGACCCCTCTTTCTTACAAGAAGTTGAGGCAACAGTTCAACAAACACTGCAACCAAATCCGGATAAAATAAATTTTAATATCATCAATCCAGCAAATTATCCCACCTATAGTCCACATTTATGCAATCTAGAGGAGGTTGTAGAAATCATCGGCAATTCTAAGCCAAAAAAGTTTGCTGGATCAGATGGTGTCTCCTAATGTAATGATTTTTCTCACAATCGTTTTAAGCAACTGTATCAACTACTGTTACTTCCCCCAGAAGTGGAAAACAGCGAAGATTGTGCCTATTCCGAAGAAAGGTGCTTCCAACTACAGGCGAATAGGCCAATATCACTTCTCAACAACATCAGCAAATTACTGGAAGAAGTATTCCTACGAAGACTGAAGAAATTCTGTTGTGGAAATTCCATCATCCCTGACATGCAATTCGGCTTCCAGAAAAACACTCAAGCTTGCATCCACTGGTAAAATTCCAACACGATATCACCACAGCCCTCAACAGTAATCGTGTCACCGTCGGATGCTTTCTGGATGTCGAGAAAGCATTCGATAGCGTGTGAATAGACGGTCTAATCCACAAATTTTATCTTATGCAAGTACCTCCGCCATAAATAAAAATTCACTTTTCTTTCCTATCTTTCAGGAAATTTTTCGTTCAAGTAGATAACTGCAAGTTAAACATGAAGATTATCGGAGCTGGAGTCGTCGAAGGCTCAGAACTAGGCCCCTTGCTCTACAACTTGATGACTTCAGACCAACCTTCACCAATTGGATGCGAGAACCTCCTGTATGCTGATGACTAGCTAAGCTATGCCACATCAATGTCACCTCTAATCGCTGTCCAAAAAGTAGAAACCCACATTAACAGACTCTTCCAATTCTACCAGAAATGGGGCATCCGAATCAATACTTCCAAATCGGAACTTGTCTGCTTCAGGAGACCTTCAACTGGTAGAGGCCTTCGCACCGCAACAATTTGCAGAAATCTTGTCCTGAGACTTCCTGACGGATACACCATAGTGGCAAAGCCAAATGCCAAGTAGCTGGGAGTGCACTTCAACGAGTTGCTAAGATTTAACCTGCACCCAAGAAATATTCTGAAAAAGGCCAGCTGGGCCTTCAGCCGTTTGCACCCATTGCTATAAAGAAGATCAGTTCTTAGCCAACCGACAAAGATATTAATCTACAAGCAGCTCCTTCCCAGTATGGTTTTCTATCTCGAAGACAGCTATGAAGGAACTTCAACTATTTGAAAGGAAGATACTGAGGATTTGCACTGGGCGACAGAAATACTACAGGAACGAGCACTTCTACACAGAAGCGAATTTAATTCCATTGGACAAATATCTAGTTCATTCAACGAAGAAACTAATGAGGAACATCATCCACTACCCGAATCAGCTAATGAAAAGAATGACCACAGAACAACGACATCCCGGATCGAGTTACCTCAGTGTGATGGAAACTTTGGATGACAACGTAATCATGGACAACGAGGAAGTAGTCTCGTTCTACGCTGACATTGGGTCAGCCTACCACCGCGGCTAAAACGTCATCCCTGCCCAAAACCCACATCCCACAAAAAACACCACTGACAACCGGAAATGAACATCCGGAGAACAATACAGTGTATCGACCTTTTAAATTTTATTTTTTTCGTCATATAAATTTTATATAAAAATAATTAAACTTAAGTCACTGTATATACTCGTAGTAGGGCCCCCTGTAAGCCAACAAATGTAAATTTTCAAATGGTAAGTCAAATTGTAAATAGTATGTTCAATAAAACAAAACTTGATGACTTGATGACATCTTTTCATACATGAAAAAAAACCTTTCAACTAGCCTTAACTTAGGCTTCTTGCAGCTACCTCAATCAACAGATAGTAGTTGGCTTCAATTTCGCACACGCGTGCTTTACTTGAGCCGCAGTCTTCCTCTCCGTTCCACTGCATTATTCTACTGGTTTTGCTCTAGTTCCTCAGCTCTACTACAATCCTTATGACAACTATACTGAATTATGATTATAATTTATTTTATTTATTTATTTATTGTGCACCTTAACTTGTTGTTTCAGAAAGAAATGGATGAACCTATGCCAGGATATTTAAGCTTACATCAAAATCTTCAGTATTTGACGATCAAATGGACACCGAATCAATTAATGAATGGCTACAACGAATCAGAAGGCACTGACAAAAGCTCCTATTGGGCTTATGCACTTAATATAAATGTTGATGATATTGTCTATGTTCATTGCCACCAGAATCGAGGTGAAGATACTGGTGGAACCATAATTCTTGTAGGCCAAGATGGAGTACAACGACCTCCAATCCATTTTCCCGAAGGTGGTCACATGCAGTCGTTTCTAAGTTGCTTGGAGACTGGTCTCTTACCACATGGACAACTGGATCCACCACTATGGTCTCAACGTGGTATAGGTAAATTATTCCCTTGGCCAAAGTTTGGACGTCGACGAATATTACCATCGGTGATGGAATCTTCCGAAGAGACTCCAATTGATTATGTCTTCCGAATTGTTAGCAAGAGCAACCATCAGGAATTCTGTAAGTATAATGTTGTTTCATCTACTTTCAAAGATGACAGCAGCTTCGTGTATGTATATTTATTCCAAAAGTGGCTTCGCATCCTATCCTTGAAATCGGAAGAACAAGTCCTAGACGAACCCTGTTAAGTAGCTGTTCCACCAATGGCAGCAGTGATTGTTCGAGCAAGAGCATGTCTATTGACCAAGCGCTTTCTGAGTCTCCAAAGGTAAACCAATTATTCTAAGGCACCACACATGTTATATTGGTTTTCCAATTTCATAGGCTATTCATAACCAAACAGCTAGCATAGAACTGGTTTGCTCGACTATGCGAAGGCAGATAATTTCACGAGCTTTTTACGGGTGGTTGGCATATTGCAGACATTTATCTACTGTTAGAACTCATCTGTCTGGATTGGTTAATGGAAGAATAACACCGGATTGTAAATTTTCAAACAAAATAATAAATTTAAAAGAATACTGTAATATCCTTATTTTTTCAGTGGGTGCAGATGAGGAAGGCTTGACAAGAGCAAGGTGGGAAGAATTGCAAGAGGAAGGAGTTATAACTGACGATACTGAAGTTTATAGATTGGTCTACTTTGGTGGTGTTGAGCACGAGATTAGAAAAGATGTTTGGCCTTATCTTCTAGGACATTATAGGTGAGCTCAAAAAACATACACCTCTCAGCTAAAAAGTAGTATTCTATTTATTTATATGAAACAAGTTTCGGAACGTCACCAGCAGAACGTCAAAAACTAGATGAAACCACTAAACATTATTATGAAACAACAATGAGTGAATGGTTAGCTGTAGAGGCCATAGTCCGCCAACGAGACAAGGAGAAGAATGCCCTAGCAAAAGCAAAACTCAGCTCAGGAAGCGGTGGAAATGGCGACAAGACCAAAGATGAACGTGAGGCTGATGTTGACAATGATGTATTCGAAGATAATGATGATTCTTCGGATATATCCGATCCGGGAGATTATGCCGAAGATGATTTGCTAGGGGAACAGAATGGGCTTCATGTTCAGCACAGCTCAGACTCAGGCAACGTCGAAGATGTTGATGCTTCGGATAACCAGCCAGATGCCAAGGAAGATCCTGATAAAGACCCTGAACAAGAAGGCATACAGATTCAGGAAAACTGTTTTTCCAACGACGAAGCAGAACCACAGGAAAATAATACTGAAACAGACGTTATTCAGGAAGAAGCTGCTGTCATAAGTATTCTATCCATTCAAAGATCGCCTTCTACATCCTCTTACGAAACAGTGGGAACTGAGTTTATTGACACAGCCGAAATCCCAAATGTTTTGACACAAACTGATCAACCATCGAATATTCCAGAGTTTCATAGTGTAGACGATATTCAAGGGCAACTAAATGATGCCATTGATGAACCATGCTCCCTGGAGAATCAGGTACCAATTGATGGTGAACACGATGACAACGAAGCCTTACCACCACATGCTGCTGTGATTATAACAGATGCCTCAATTGATGTTGCACATTTTGAAAAGGATGGGAGTCCCGAACGGAAAAAAACTAACCTCATGTCAACTGTTCATGAAGATGGCAATTCTCTTGATGCTTTGCAAGAACCAAAGTCTGCCTGTGTATCACCAGCCAGTTCGAATGGAGGCGTTTATTCTGTAATTAAAAAATATTTCTTTGAGTCGTATTTGCTATACAAAAATTGTTTTTTTTTTAGTGTGAACTATTGGAAAACTTTGGTTTGAACTTGCATCGTATAGAAAAAGACGTACAACGATGTGACAGAAATTATTGGTATTTTGCAAATGAAAATTTAGATAAACTTCGAAATGTTATTTCAACGTAAGAAACAAAATACTTGTACTTTATTCTAAAAAACTAAGTTTTGTATTTGCGTTTTTTTTATTTTAGATATGTATGGGAACACTTGGACATTGGATACATGCAAGGAATGTGTGATTTGGTGGCTCCACTTTTAGTCATTTTTGATGATGAGTCTTTGAGCTATGGATGTTTTTGTAAGCTTATGGAGCGGATGGTCGAAAATTTTCCCAACGGTGGGGCCATGGATATGCACTTTGCAAATATGAGGTACGTTTATTACTTCTTTTACCTAAACAGATTGGTGCAAGATTTTAGTTGAATTAGTTTGATGTTAAAGCTGTTTTAGTTTGAAACTGGGTTCAAACAACGATTTTGCAAATTTTAATCGAATATAGCATCATACTTTCTCTACCCTTTTATTAAAGTTAAAATCTTCGAAAACCTATTTTTTATCGTTCTATTTGCAAACGCCACAAAAGGTCTGTTTACTTAGTTTTTTGAACGAATTGTCATTGTTTTCGGTGTTTTCAGAAGTAGTTTATTAAGAAAATTATAATTATAATTTATAATTGTATTATAATTTATAATATAATATATCGAACAATTTAAAAACTAAGAATGAGTAAGTAAACTATTTTAAAGTTAGCAAATTGTTTAGTAATATCATAATACCTTGATAATAGGCTGTTTAAAATTTTGCGCCTTTGTGTTTTTCAGGTAGAACATTTAAGTAAGCCATTATTCTAATGGAAATTCAATATTTAATTAGATTATAATTTTTTTCCCAGCATTTAGATCTTAAATTTGAAACCAACTTGAATCCTAGTAGGTAACAAAGTCAAACAAGAAATTTCGATTAAATTTAACAAAACGATGACAGTGACGGAGAAAAAACTGAAATCTCAACAAAATTTTGCTCTCACACTTACATTTATGAATTCATAATCAGTTCTTGGGTGTTTTTCAAAAACTATCCCGAATCTTGATAGCCGAGTTCAGACTTATCTTTGACTTCATTTTTTTGGAGAAAAGAAAAAAAAGAATAAGACTAAAAAAATGTTTTCGGTAGAAATACGTTTTTTTTTTGTATTTTTACGAGTACTCAAACTAATGGTTTAGTGGAAGTTTATTTTTTAGTTCTGTAATAAGTGCAAAATTTCATTAATTAAACAAAACTGTCTGCTTAGTGTCGTATGCTACACTGCCGCTCATCTGAATAGGTTCACTGTTTTTCGTAACTTACTCTAAGACTATCTGCATATATGGGTCGTTTTAAAAAAATTACATTTTTAGCGTTATAGCTTCTATTTTTTTTGCATTTCAATTTAAAGACTTGAAATTTGGAATGGAACTGTGTTTATATGTCAGCATTATAAGAAAAAATTTGCAGATCGATTGATGGTAACGAATAGCCATGGTAATTAATAATGTGTAATCTCCGTGGCCTTTTTGGGATGTGATTTTCATGCTTAATCAGTTTTATTAATATTTTTAATGATGAAAATGATTTTTTATTTAATTTTGGGCCTTGTCGTTTGAAAGGCCTTCTCTCAAACTTCAATTTTATGATATGCAAAAAAAAAAAAAAAATTTGGTTTGTTGTCCGAATACTTAGTTGAACGAGTGTGACAAGATTTGGAAAAAAAAAACCTAATTAAACATTTTCGCTTTTTCACACAACTAAACAATTTTTAATAATTTTTTACGATGCATTATCTTATAGTACGTAAAAAAACCTTTAATTTCATGTTTTATTATAATTTAATTATTGCAGTTAATTCCTTTAAAATTTGCATACAAAATAATTTTTTCATCCGAGTAAAAATTCAGTGTAATCTCCGTGGCCTTTATATCTTTGTACCGTATAAATATTTTTTAGTCTAACCACCGCCAAAAGAAAGGTATTTACTCATACTTGAACCTAATATAATTTGGATGACATTGAATTACATTTACTATATTAAAATTAAGAAATAGTCGATTTTGTAATCTCCGTGGCCTGTAATCTCCGTGCCCATTTTCGTATTTGTTTTTTAATAAATGTTCTTTTAGTTTATATTGGCTCATATTATTATTATTTTTTTTATATTCTAGATAAATATACTGAATTTCATCATTCCTTACAGTATTGGTACCGTAAAAGTTCCAAGAAAGTTATGTGCCGTTATTTAAAAATATTTTTTTGACTCTTTCATGCTTTTAAACAAAATCATTTCGTAAACAAACAACTTTTTTTATTAATTATCCTATTAAATTTATTTGCTTTCCACAAAATTTCAACTATTTATTGTTACTATTTATTTTGTGGATTATTGTTATTTTATGCAAGAAAAGAACATTTTTAGTACATTCGAAATTTAAAATTTAAATTTTTATCAAAAAATACTCGTAAAATGGAAAATATTTGAAATTATTTTTGCGCAACTCGGAGAACTCCTTTTCTACTTGTTTACTATAGATTTAGAAACTAAAACCCAAGTAAAACTGAAAAAAAAAATTTTTCAAACGATCAAAAAAAAATGTCAATTTTTAAAAAATGACCCATATATGGCAATGACACTTCTGTATTATTTTGCCCTTAGTTTGGGAGACAAAATTTTCTCTTTAAGCTTCCCTTTATTCTCACACGCTAGCTAAACTTAATTCATTAAGAAAAACTAACGTTTTTTTTTGGCTCATCTGAATAGGTTCAAAAGCAAAAACAGGAAGAAAACAAGAAAAATAACTGTAATTAAATGATTAATTTTGCACATTAAATAGGTAGGGACATAATAATTCATATTAATAATGTGTATTGCCACCTTTTTTTAAAATTGTTTCGAAAATTGGATTTGGAATGGAGTCATACAGTTTTTCTAGATATTGCAGCGAAATCTCTGCTTTCTTAATTGTCTTCATATTGTCTCCCCGACTCATACACCTTACGGGAAAGAAGTCCCCAAACATTTTCAATTATGTTAAGGTCATATGAGTATCGAGGCCATACAAACACCTCTAAATTTTGGTTCTCGATTCATTGTCTTACCGACCTCGCTGTATGGATAGGGGCATTATAATGCTGGAATGACAATGGTATTGGTCCTAAGAGATCAGAGATTTGTGGGAAGACCTTTTCCAGCACACCTTTATACACATTGACATTCATTCGCGATGTAAGAATTTGCAGCTCAAAGGTTTCATAATATGAAATTGCTCCCCACACCATGACACTGCCTTCACAGCTATGCAGACGGCTTTAATAATGTTCTTCTCTACGAAGGTCATGAAAGTAATAGTTGTAGCCATCTGGGGCCTCTAAGTTGTATTTTTTCATCTGAAAATACAGCTCGCCTCCACTCCGATTTGTACGACATTTATTTTTTGTAAAATTGGAGACGATTTTCTTTGCGTTTTTCGTTCAAATGTGTTTTTTTCGGTATTTTTTTCCTTTTCAAATGTTTAGTGCTCTTAATACCGCATTTCACAGTCGACAAACTACACTTAACACCAGTTTTGAGTCTAATTTTTGACGCGAAACCATGCGAATTCGAAACAGCTGTTGTGATTGCGGGTCCATTGGTCATTGATTTGGCCTTTTAAGTTCCAACTTTTATATTTTTCCCGTAGTTTTCGATTTTCCGCAAATTTTTATCCATTAAATTTTGGCTTCTTTCCTTTTTTACGATTTTTCTTTGGCGTAGCCCTAATCCACTAAATGCTTTTATTTTGCCTTTTTCTTCGCGTTTAAAAATTTTCCGCGACCCATTTTCCATGTTAAATGGTTTAAAACAATTCGATTTACCAAAAAACTTAACTTTCAATACATATCACCCGTGCACATCAATTAAAAATGATTTTTTTGCTTTCGAACCTATTCAGATGAGCCAAAAAAAACGTTAGTTTTTCTTAATAAATTAAGTTTAGCTAGCGTGTTAGAATAAAGGTAATCTTAAAGAGAAAATTTTGTCTCCCAAACTAAGGGCAAAATAATGCTCTTTCATTACATACATAACACAGAAGTGTCATTGCCATATACATATATGCAGAGAGTCTTACAGTAAGTTACGAAAAACAGTGAACCTATTCAGATGAGCGGCAGTGTACCTACGATTAAGCTTATCAACAAAAAAATATTGGTTTAGCAGCAAACGAGTAAGAAATGGAAAAGAGAAGACACTTTCACATAGTTTTCACTTTACAGATAGTGAAGAGCAGAGGTCCTATCTGCTACTTGGCACGCACTTTCGATGTAGTCAACCTTTAACAGGAGACTCTCTAAAGAGAATGGCGCAAAATTTTAAACATTTAAAACCTACTCTAAATCAATTTTAGAATGGGAGTCCACTCTAAATATTGAGTATAAAACGAGAACCGACTTTTTGTTGATTTTAAAGGACATAAACTATGCTTTAACGTTAAAGAGCTCGTCTTACTTTAACAGCAGCAAATAGCTAGTTTATCTTTTAAAAGTATACTTTATCCCTATTGACAATGGTCATTTCATACCAAAGCAAATCGAAGAAAAAATGTTTACTGATGTTTTATTTGATTTTTTAAAGATGTTTTTTGTAAATAGACTGAATAACTGAATATTATAAATTCGAAATAATCGTACAAAAGTGCTCTACGATGAACAAATATGTAAATATAGTACAAATGTATGTAGGTACATACATATCTTATGTATGCACGCGCGCCGCCGCCGCGCCGCCGGCCGAGACGAGTATAGCTAAATGAATCTGCACCTGGCAACAACAAATTGAGTTTTTATGCTGTGAATTTATGATTTATACTTTATTTCCATTTAAAATAATGTAAATAAATTATAAACAATCAAAATCTGTACCGAAGTAGTATATAAAATGTACTTTTTTCGGCGAAAAATTATTTGGTTTAAAGTTGTCTGTTCTTTTTACTTTTTTTTTGTTTTTTTTTTTTTTTGTAGTTGTGGCAGTTATGCATCTGTCAAATTAAGGGTTGTTCAACGCAAATTCGTTTAGGTTCTGTTGTAAAACCCACATCAGTTAGAAGAGTTGTCTAACGTGTTTAAAATTATGCAAAAGTTAGACGAAGTCTCCAAGCTAAACGACTGCGTTAAGTAGAGCCGGTTTTATTCCTTAAACGAGAACTGTTTAAAATTTTGCACCAATACCTCTAAATCCAAATAGAGAAGACTGGAGATTAGCTGCAACTATGTGTTCGGGTAAAAGGATAGACTGGGCGATAAGCACTTTTCAACATGTGAAATCGCCAGGTGTAAATGGAATCTTCCCAGTCTTCCTAGAAAAGAGTAAAGAAGATCTTATGCCTTATCTCATTTGCATTCTCTGTAGTAGTATTTCTCTTGTTTATATACCAAGTCTATGAAGAAGAACTAAGGTAATCTTCATTCCTGAAATTGGGAAAAGATACAACCCATATAAAGTCTTTCAGACTGATAAGGTTAACATCCTTTCTAAATAAAACCTTGGAAAAAATAGTTAGCAACCTTATAAGATCAGAAGTTTAATACAAAATCTCAGTGTACTTCAACATGCCTACAGAGCGGTTATATCTACAGAAACTACCCTATTTGAACTCACTAATACCATACAAAAGCTATAGAATCTAAGGAAACAGACACATAGAATATACCGTCGGGAAAACTATAAAACCCTTATGATGTTCAAGAGACCTGCAGTTGGATGAACATCATGATGGTATGGTACATATGATGTGGTTGCATGGCACAAAAAAAACCGAGTTGCAAACAACTAGGAAAAGTCCAAAGGCTCGCTTGTTTATGCGTTATTGATGCAATAAGCACACTTGCCCTACAGCATCGATGGAGTTTAATCTTCATCTGTCCCCACTACTTGTATTAATTGAAAGTGCTGCTAAGAGAGCCATTATGAGATTTCCCAAAGAAGGGATTGGATCCGGCAAATGTATAAGTCACAAGCAATAATTAATCTGATCAACATTCCTGGGGGCGGAATGATTACAAAATACAACTTTGTAATACAGTTTTAACGGAGTTAAGTATGCGAAATAAAACAAAAAGACACTCAAAGCCAATGTTATTAATTGGAACACTGATGGTTCGAGAACGACAGAAGGGACTGGTGCTGGAATTTTTGGGCCTAGAATAAAACTTTAAATACCTATGAGACAATTAACTAGCATTTTCCAGGCGGAGTCTGTAGAATGTACAGGTTGAAAGGAATTACCGAGACCAAAACATTGCCATTATATTGTTGCGAACAGAGCTTTATACTACTACAGCGCCATCTGTTGGAAAACTGCATATCTAATTTATGGAAGAACCAAAAAGCTCTTTTCCAATGTCAAATGTATTTCCCCTTATTCCAAACATCTAGAACATTCCAAGACAAGAACTTTCGAGAACAACTAATTTGAGTATATAAGGGAGTGTTGACGGTGAGCGAAGGACAGTTGATTTTTGATTACGGAAGTGTGCAAAACTCTGCTTATTGGATTGTGTAAAACAAGTGTGATTTTAAATTGAATAAAGTATTTGAGTTGATTATAAATTGAGATTTATTGTTGTGATTTAGAAAGTAAAAATAAAGAAGAGATATTAGAAAGAGTAATAAGTTTTATTTAACGAACCTAGCAAAAATATTACAATATATTATGTATGTCAGATAGCCGAGCTACACTCATAGGACTAAGCTCATACGCAGAGGCGTATTTAAGGATTTGGCGCCCCGGGCTGATAAATTTTGCAGCCCTTTAGAACAATGAAAATAAAGTAATAAAAAATAATAATAAAAAAACACAAAATGCATAATATTTGATGTTTTGAAAATTTTTTTCTGTGTGTATATCGATTACCAAATTCATTAACAATAGATTCGTTATCTAATTTTTTTTTCAGCTTAGCTGCTATATTTAATAAGGCTAAACTATTAAGGCGTTCTTCGCTAATGCGAGACCTTAAATTGGTTTTTATTCGTTTCAATACGGAAAACGATCTTTCTGCATTACAATTTGTCACTGCAGATGCACAAGTATATTCTTAAAGCAACCTCAACATATGGAAATGCTTCCTTCAATTCTTTTTCTCTTATATGAAGGTTTAGCTGCCTTAAACTCATATTTTCAGTGTTGTTTTGCTCCAGAAAATGTTTAAGTAAAACACACTCTTCTTGAAAATCTTCTCCAAGATCAACCGGTTATAATTTCTGAAGAGTATTTGCATTTTTTCGAATTGCTTCTTCACTCATGTGGTCAAGCTTTGATAAAAAAATTAAACCATTTGTTATTGTTTCATACGATGAATTTCTTCTCTTTAGTGTACTCGAGGTCGCAAATAGGAATGAATGGCGCAAAATTTTAAACAGCCTATTATGAAGCTGATACTACTCAACAATTTGCTAACTTTATAGTAGTTTACTAACTCATTCTTAGTTTTTAACATTTTTTAACTAGTATCGTACTAAAAGAATTTTCTTAATAAATTGCTTCTGCACACACTTTAAACAATGACATTTCGTGTAAAAAAGTAGCTTCACGAACCTTTTTTGATTTTTGCAAATGTCAAAGAGTCATATAAAGTTAGCACGATACTAAAAAAATAAAGTAGGTATTTGATGATTTTAACTTTAATAAAAGGGTAGAGAAAGTATGATGCTATATTCTATTAAAATTTGCAAATTCGTTGTTTTAACCTAGTATCATACTAAAACAGTTTTAGCATCGTACTAATTTTGAAATTTTCACGACCACAAAAAACCTCTCCTTCGCGACACTCATCATCTCGTTTTTTCCTCTTGACGATTCTTTTTTGGTCCATTTTGTAATTTTCAGAGGTTTTGCTTTTTCCCATCTCTTCAAAAACATCAAAGCATTTTCGTTTTTCTCTCATAAACAGTTTGTTTAAATTGCTTCTGAACACACCTAAAACAATGACAGTTCGTGCAAAAAACTAAGTAAACAGACCTTTTTTGACATCTGGAAGTATGCAAGAGGCATATGAAGTTAGCACGATACTAAAAGTATTCGACGATTTTAACTTAAGTAAAATGTTAGAGATAGCATGATGCTAAATTTGATTAAAATTAGCAAAATCGTCTTTTTAACCTAGTATTATACTAAAATAGTTTTAACATCGTACTAAGTCGACTAAAATTTTTCGCCAATAGTTTTTAAAATAATACCTATCCTTTTATTTATCCATCATTATTAGCTATTGTACAAAAATCAATCATTATATTGTTTTATAAGTCGTTCAAAACTATTGACGAAGGGAAGGATATTTGTATATAGGTCACGAGTCAGCCAAAACTTAAAAAAATCGAGGCATGATTTGCTAGGTATATAAAAAAAAGAATAAAATTTTGTGCGTGACCTTACATTTAAAATCCGGCTTGATGGATTTTTATATTTTTTTTTTTTTTAAATAAAAAGGGACTCTTTGTAGATGGTTTAGAAACAAAAAATTGGACAATTATTAGGGGCGGCTATACCCTCTTTTGTGTATGTTTTGAAAGTTCAATCGCTTCAAAAAAATATTATTGATTGGCCAATTGCTACGGGCAGTGCTTGCGCCCTTTTGCTTGTATGTTTTGAAAGTTCAATCGCTTCAAAAAAAATATTATTAATTGTCCAATTGCTAGGGGCGGCTTGGGTCCTTCTGCTTGAATGTTTTGAAGGTTCAATCGCTTCAAAAAAATATTATAAATTGGCTTGTGCCGCCCCTAGCAGCCTTGCCGCCCCGGGCTGTAGCCCTTTTAGCCCTAGGGTAAATACGCCCCCGCTCATACGCCATCTAAGTTGGTGTGGGAATGTGATGGTAGGCTTAATGAACTTGGAAAGAAAAATACACTTTACTTGATACATATCATATATAATAAGGAGGCAAACTCCCTATCAAAAATAGGTACGAAGAACTCCTTTAATTGGGCCAGAGCAATGCTGCGGAATATAAGAAAACATGATTAAATACGAAATTAAATTAGAGGAGAAAGATAAAAAAAAACTGGAAAGAACTCCCAAAACTGAGGCAGGCCAAACTTCTTCTTGGGAACTATAACCAAGATCGTCTTATGAACTGTATCAGTATAAGTATAGGAACAATATACGAATAGTAACTATAGACTCCTCATGGTTCACTATAAGCTTAGAAGGCACTTGAGTATTCTCATGTATTTACATATGTATTTATTTATGAAGAAACGCCGGAGCACATACTAGGCAGATGCGAAGCACTAATGCATCTCAAAGAATCAAGTATAATGGAATTTTGCACAAAAATCTTGGATTATTCGCTTACAAGCATCTTGATTTCGGCAATGACTTTGGGCGAAAAATCATCTTTTCTGACTATGCGCATTTTCATCTCGGCGGCCACGTTAGCAAGCAAAAATGTCGCATTTCGGGCTAGGAAAACCCGCACGTTATTGTCCAGAAGTCAATGCGCCCACAGAGAGCGACAGTTTGGTGCGGATTGTGAAGTGATGGCATCATTGGACCATTTTTCTTCCAAAATGATGCTGGGAACAACGTTTCGGTCAACGGTGGGCGTTACAGAGCCATGTTAACCGACATTTTTATATGAAATTGAAGACAAGGATTTTGATGACCTTTGGTTCATGCAGGATGGCACGCCATGCCTCACAGCCCATGCCACAACCGATCTTTTGCGAACCGTATTTCCAAATCGTGTTATCCGTCGTCTTGGAGATGTCAACTGGCCGCCTCGAAGCTGCGATTAGACCCTTTTGGACTTTTTTTTTTGTGAGGAACCGTGAAGGAGCGATGTTATGCCAACAATCCGGAAACGATTCAAGCAATTTAGGCCAATATCATCCAAGCAATCCGTGAGCTACAGCCCGAAACCATCAACAAGGCCTTGGAAAATTGGAGTGACAGAATGCACTACTGAAAAATAAGCCGAGAGAGCCACTTGAACGAAGCTGTGTTCCTTATTTGATGGATTTTGTCAAAAACTGTTAAACGGATTTTGATGACTTTTTTGTATTGTTAAGCTCCTAAAAAGGTTGAATAATATTTTGTAAATATTTCAAATTGTTTTTTTTTTTGGATTTATGACCTTATTTTGAAAATCTCAATTTTTCTGAAAATCAATATTTAACATACAAATGTGTAAAAATGGTCTACGAAATTCTTTTTTTTCGAAAGAGGCAAATACAGTTTTTATATAAATTTGTCTGCTTCGTTTACGATCTATAATTCAATAACAAAATTTTTGAAACTTAGATCAGACAGTACCTACCACAAAACCATTTTTTCAATTTTTGGCTTTCTCATTATTGGCATTACAAATTTAAATATTTTTTATACAGAAGCTTCTAAGAAATTAAAAAAAAAACAATGTGTATTAAAACTAATAAACAAATGTTTGTTGGTGGAATAAGCGTTTTTAATTGGGCTGTAAGAGCTTAATAATAAATTAAATGTTTGTACTTAGATACAAATAACACCATCCAAAAAATACTTTTCATTACGAGCTATATGTACAAAACATATTTTTATATCTTGATGATTCCACTAGTTTGACCTTTACCTTTTTTTTATAGATCCCTTATTCAAATTTTGGATTCGGAAATGTACGATCTTATGGATTCTCACGGAGACTATACTCATTTTTACTTTTGCTATCGCTGGTTTCTTTTGGATTTCAAACGTGAACTTATTTACGAAGATGTCTTTTCTACATGGGAAGTAATTTGGGCAGCAAAACATGTCGCCAGTGCACATTTTGTATTATTCTTGGCTTTGGCCTTGCTGGAAACCTACCGAGATATTATTCTATCAAACAGCATGGATTTTACAGATGTTATTAAATTTTTCAACGGTAAGTTTATTTTATCTACAAAAATCTATGTTGTAACATGTATGTTTGTTTTCAATTTAAAGAAATGGCTGAACGTCACAATGCTGCGTCGATTCTGCAATTGTCCCGTAGTTTGGTTCTGCAGCTGCAAACAATCATCGAAAATAAATAAGATCCTTTAAGTGGGCCATAAATATACATATAAAACAAATTAGAATTGATACGTACATTATGTCACAAGAAAGTAGTAAAGTTTTTACAAAGAAAAATAATGTTTTAGATGTAGAAGAATTGTAGTAGATGAACAAAAAAAAAACATTTAGAGAATTTAGTAGGAGAAAATAAAACCCTTCCATTTCATAAAAAATACATCTAAAAAATATCGGTTTTAGTCAAACATAGTATCTAAATAAAAATTTACAAAACGGCAGAAAAGAGTTGCAATCCTTCTGCCAGACAGACTATAACACATATCCAACCCATACACATATTTGTGACTGGAGCCAGATATGTCTGAACCCGATTTGTTATTGTTATATTCTTCCGGAAAAAAAGTGCTGCAGTTATTGGAAGTCATTTTGTTTGCAAAAAATTAGAACGCGCGTATCCTTCAGCTCAAAAGCACTAATGATGTTATGATTGCAGTTAGCTTGTAGCTCGAAGTTGTTCACAAAATATCTTAATGGTAGGAAATATTCAAATTTGTAAATCTGATTTTTATTTTTAAAATTTTTAATTTTATTCTTATTTTTATATAATTCTTATACAGTTTTCATAAAAATTAATTTTAATTTTCTCCCAACAACTCCTCACAAAACAAGCTCTGTACCCTTTTCATTCTGCTAATTTCGAAAAGAACAAAATTTACTTAAAAAAGTGAAAATTTCAAGGAGGAATTTTTTTTTTGGAAATGTTGTTTTCATAAAATTCTTACCGACGTTACGTAGAGGCATTGCGAATTGTTTCGAATAAGTTGAACTTGTACAATGCGTCTTAGCTCAAATTTTTTTATTTTGAACATTTTAATAAATAGATTGTAATTTTTTGTTTAGTGAATTTTTAGGATTTTTTAAGGCATGTATCTCTGACACTTACTTACAAATTTTTGGGTCATGGTAGTTACCTTAAGAATAAAATATATTTTAAAAATAAAATATATTTTTAAATTTTGAAACGAGCAAAACGAAAATGACACACATTTTTTGTCAAGGGAGCTTTTTTGAGATATCCATGAATATTAGTTTTTTTTTCAGAAACTTAAAATAAATCTTATTATTTTTAAGGTATCTACAATAAACCAAATTCTCGTAAGCTAGTAACATCTTTTGCCAGCAAAAATGATCTCCAAAACTTGCTCTAAAATTTAATTAAAACGAAAAAAAAAACTATCTGGCTTGAGTTTTCCCAATGGAGTACCTTTGTCGCATACCTGTAACGATATTTAATTTAAATTAAGGTATATGTTGTTAAAATAATATGTTTAAAACAAAATATGTATGAATACGAGATAAAGAAAGAAAACATGAATTTGTAAACATATACATACATAGATGCATATAATTAAAAAATATGTCAAGCAAAATATTAAAGTTGTTATTTTCAGTTAAGTTGATTTTTCTTTATATAAGTATACCTACATACTTATATAAAAATTATGTTGAAACTCATTAAGATAAAAAAAATACAATTATAGTCAAAATCAAATACATACATACATACATAAGTGATAAAAATATATAAAAGTTTTAGACATTTATACTTAAAAAAAAAATATTATTTATAAAAAAACCGAAGTTGTTAAAAAATTTATATATTTACAAAAAAGTATATATAAAATTGAGATATTTTTATAATAAGTTTTGATTATTTTATCCAGCATATAATTAATTTTCTTAAGAAAAAAAACGAGCACCCAACATGTTGAATCTGTAAAACTAGGTTTTATGATACAAATAGAGACAAATAGGTTATTTTAATATTTTTTTACTCTTATTTTATTCATACAGTTATTTTGAACAGTGAATTCTGAGAAATTATTGTTGATGTAAGAAATTAAAATAAGATACCTTTATAAATTGTGTTAGCAGGGTGATTCGTATAAAATAGGTATGAAGGATAAGAAACAAGCTTCAAGTCGTTTGGAAGGTGGTTGTATTGCACCGAGTTTGGAATGGGAAATGATTTTTTATCAAAATTTATAAATTGGGAATATGCGTAAAATATGAAAAATGTTTGAAATTTGAAAATAAAGAAGTCAAAAATGATAACAGTCAGTCAAATCGTTCTTAATTTAAGAACGAATACCACACATCTAAGGCTGGATATTAATTGAGTTCACCCGGATCGAAAACAGTTTAGAACGGTATTCCACTTTTTAGATAAATGAATCAATTTCACAAATATTAACCCCCAGTTTCCAAGTGAAAGTTCACACTCTACTTTTGGTTTAAGCTTCAGCTCAACAAAAAATTTAGTTTCATAGTGTCATTTGAACCTTGAATAGAGTTGAAGTTAATCGACACTATTTTGCCTTTTTAACCTTAGTTCAACAACACATTTGAAAATATTATTTACTTTATTTTTTTAATTTTATGCCCTGTCGCAGATCGCAATTGAAACAAAGCAAACTTTCCTTGATTGTTTTTTCTTTGATTTAGATAGAAAGGGAAAACAATTTACTTAAACTGCGTTCAATGAACTGAAGTTCAAATTAGACAGTGAAACTGGAAGAGTTGAACTTCAAATTTAAGCTCCAGTTCAGGTTCATCTGAACTTAAGTTTAAACTTCTATTGTGAAACTGGGGCTCATTAATTTTAAAAACCAAAAAGATGATCTTCGATTTGGAATTGAGAAACAAAACTATGAAAAACTGCAAAATTTCAGTTGTAAACTGGTGTGACAAAGCATGCTTTTAATGCATTAATATAATATATTATACTGTTATATTTCATTTGTTTACACATATAGTACTGGATATATGCGTACATTGACCTTTAAGTTCAAGTTGAAAAATTTCTTAAAAATCGACATACGATTCCTTTTACTATTCCACTCTGCTAAACGATTTTTTGCTTGCTTTGACCAAACTTACATGCCTTTGATATTTTATGCTAACTACCCTGTTGTTTAAATTAGGTATAATAATACAAAAAAAAAATATTTTAGACAAAATTAAATACACGTTTATAATGTAAAACAAATTGTTTTATTTTGATTGTGAAATTGTGATGAAGATGGGCGACTATTAAGTGTGGGCCATCTAGTGGTTTCTTTTTAAATCATGAGTTATTTTGACAGAAAGTCAGTATCATACCTCCGCGGAACGAAATGAGTCGCTTTATACTTGAACAACGTTGGCAAATATTTAAAACTTATTTCCAAAATGGGTCCTGTGTAGCCCGAACAGTGCGTTTTCTTAAAAGAAGTTTTGGCCGTGATGAAGCACCCACCGCGCCTGCGTAATTGATGGGAATTTTTGCTTTCACTAATAAAGCCATAATACATACACGAAAAAAATTAGTTTTGTTCATTTTTAATTTTTAAAAGAAACTTATTTGGCCCACCCTTTATACGCGAATATTCTTATTCTAAGGATTCGAACTCTGAACTGGTTTTCCATTGAAAGTTGCATTGGAGGGAAAAAAAGCATGGGATGTCAAAAGAATTACACTTTTTCTTTTAAAATAAATATTTCAACGGATATTTCGATACTTTAAGGGCCTAATTATTGTTTCGTGAATCGAACCATACGAGTAGCTTGTGGCCGAACAGTTTAGCGATTTTTTTATAATTCACAAGCTCTCAAGGATTTATTAAGACCCTAATATGTTGAACATAAACATAGCGGGAGCGGTTGGAAAATAAGGGAGGGGCAGAAAGGAAGTGTCGATGAACATTGGTCTTGATTGTCTGCAATTGAAATACTCGTAGCAAGGGAAAACCATGCTGTGAAATTATTCCATTAACGTGTTGTGCGACTAAAAAACGAATCTCTGTATTTGATGGTACGAAAAAAATTAGGCTGCAGGGTGAACTGATGAGCATTCCTTCCAAAACGGGAATAACAAATGAACTAATTGAAGGAATGAATGCAACTGTCTACTTCCAGTAAGCATTGCATTTGAAAAAAACTATAAGACAAGGAAAGATAGCTGTCTTTCCTATGAGTTTAAAGCTCAGTTCTGGATTCTATCCAATAAACGGAGAGAAGTTTGGGCTATACCTGCCCAAAGATGTAAGTTGCACTCGAGTTTTGATGTATAAACGCCTTATAAATCTCAGCCAGATCGAAGGGGGTTAGCTTGTGGCAACATAAATACAGCACTCATTGCGGGCATCAAATCTGGAGCTGCCATGTGTAGATGTATACCTTGTCAGAAAATACCTAACCTTAACGAGTCTATCTATGTATGTTCTCTGAAGGTAACACGTCAGATTCGGATTTGGATGAATTTTCGCAAACACTTAAGCAAATTTAAAATGAGATAATGTTAAATAAACGCAACAGTCTTTCAACCAGGGTTGCGAATTTTTGAATTAAAAAATCCTTAAGTCATATGTCTATAGATGACTTGTGAATTAAAAAAAATTAATTCATAACATATTGGGTGACTTATGAATTAAAAAAAAATTAATTCACAACCCCAAAGTGACTTATGAATTAAAAAAAAATTAAATCCTAAGCTACTAAGTGACTTATGAATTAAAAAAAATTTAATTCACCACCTACCAAGTGACTTATGAATTAAAAAAAATTAAGTCATCAGGGAGTAAGTGACTTATGAATTAAAAAAAATTTAAGTCATGAGCAACAAAGTGACTTATGAATTAAAAAAAATTTAATTCACCACCTACTAAGTGACTTGTGAATTAAAAAAAATCAAGTCATCAGGGAGTAAGTGACTTATGAATTAAAAAAAATTAAAAACAAAATTTGAAAATTTGGCGTGGAAAAAGTTGTGGAACATAACACAACTTTTTCCACGCCAGCGGATGTTGTATTTGTTTTTCATATAAAATCCTACTGTACTACGGATAACTTGTTCATTACCTTTCTCATGACGTACCGATTGGATTTTTAGGGCGCCGCGTTCAGCCGCCAGATACAGTTAAAAAATTAATTTTATCCTTATGAACAGTTTTCTTTAATAACATTCGTTTTTAAAATATTACGATACCAACTTTTTTCGTCTTCCCTACATTAACTTTATTCATATTAGCTTCTATGAACAAAAAAATAAAAACTCTTTTTAAACCAAATTGACTGATGGATAGGTACTGTACCATCTACAAATCTTTCAAAATGTAGTAATTGTCCTGGAACCATACAAATTGTCAAAGATTTGAAAATAAATTTGCAAAAGTATAAAATTAAAAAGATTTCTTATAATCAGTGATTTTTTTTTAATTAATCAAAGTTAAAAATCTTTATAGTCAGTATAAGAGTATTCGCGGAAAGGAAGGAGGTGGTTTCATCGACAGTGGAAGACTAGGGCGTGTAGGTTGGACCTAGACAAGAAAAAAATCGTATGGGAGGAGGGGCAATTTAAGAAAAAAATCACTTAAAAAAGAAAAAAAATTTTTTTTTATTAAATTATAGATCGTAAGAATTAATCGAAAGAAAAAAATTTTATGCAAAATTCTCGGAACCGTTTTTGAAAAAAAAATACTATGGTTTAAACACGGCAAATTTTTCATGAGGAAAGAGGACACAAAAGTTTTTAGAATATCCAATTCATCTGATTTAAGTAAAGTTAAATAGCTAAGTTATATAATTTTTCATAACAACAATTCTTAAAACTTTTTCTCTATTATGAACAAATTAATTCTTTACTATCAAAATATAAACGGCATGAAAACCAAAACACACGAAATAAAATTTTCTGTCATGAATTATACATACGATATTATTTGTCTAACTGAATTTATCAAATTTATGCAGTGATATTAGCTCAAGTGAAATATTTGACCCTTTACGAACGACATAGCAAAAGCTCTCATGTCCTCTACGCAAGTATGTACATAGATGTGGTCTACACAGACTTTTCGAAAGCATTTGACAAAGTAGGTCATAAAATTATATTTAATAAAATGAACAAATTTGGATTCCATGATGAACTTATTCTATGATTTAAATCATATCTAACCGCAAGACTACATAAAGTTACACCTAAAATGAGTCACCGAACAAAAAGATCTAGGTGTTATTTTTGGTTCTAAATTATTGTTCGATAAGCATTACCAGTATATAACTAACAAGGCATCAAGAATGATAGGTTTCCTTTTTAGAACAGGAAAACACTTTCGTAAGCCAGAATCTTTTATTAATCTCTTCAATTCCCTTGTTCGTAGTATACTAGAATATGCATCTCCTGTTTGGAATCCGGTTTTCCAGATTAATTCTGATACAATAGAAAATCTACAGAAAAAATTTTCTTTAGGATGTTAGAATACAAGCTGTATAAAAATCATACAGATTACTTTAACAGATTACATTAATTCATGTCATATTTGATTCAGCGTAGAGCTCTGATAGACGAGTTGTTTCTTCATAAAGTCATCATCATCATTGGCTCGACAACCGGGTTCCGGTCCTGGCCTCTTTCAACAAGTCTCTCCACCTATCCCGGTCTCTTGCCGACGCCATCCAGTTGCGCACCCCAAGGCTTCGGGCGTCCTGGTCTACGCCATCTCTCCAGCGCAAGCATGGTCTACCACGCTGTCGTCTACCATAGAATGTACCACAAAGAACTTTCCGTGCAGGTTCCTCTTCGCTCATGCGAGCTAGGTGCCCTGCCCACTGGAGTCTAAAGAGCTTAATTTTTGTCACGATATCTGCTTCTAGGTAGATTGCGTACAATTCATGATTGTACCGTCTCCGGAATCGTCCTTCCTCACATATGGGGCCAACAATTCTCCTTAAGACTTTTCTCTCGAACGCAGCTAGAGGTCGGAGTGCCTTTTGCTAAGCACCCAAGTCTCGGATCCATATGTGAGTACTGGCAGGACCATGGTCCTGTACAGAAGCAGTTTTGAAGTTATGGTGAGATTTCTGGATTTGAAGAGCTTTGACAGACTATAGTAGGCTCTGTTGGATTTGAGAAGCCGCCCGCGTATTTCTTCTTCTATATTGTTATCGGCTGCTACTATAGAACCAAGGTATTTAAAGGATTGCACCACTTCAAATTCGTGCTCCGCTACCTTGATTGTTTGACCAACTGTTAAAGTACGGCTATAGAAATAAACATTCTACTCTACATCCACTACTGAGGCTTCGTACTGATGTTACATTGGATTAAATAAAGAGGAAATTACTGTATGTAATGAGGTTTTTTTTTTTTTATAATCTACTCGCGCTCAAGGGATTATGATTACCCTTTACATGTTTTTCAACACAGCGCGAGCGTGAAGTTACGGAAGAGAAAGAAGGATAGGAAAGATGTGTGGCACGATGTTCTGAGACTGAAGGTGGTTGTCTCAGCTTGCTGGATATCGAAAAAGGTTTCGATAGCGTTTGGATAAAAGGATTACTATTCAAACTCTAGGAGTTTGGACTTCCCAGTCACTTGGTTAGAATTATCAAAAATTTCCGCACCCATACACTTTTTTATATGCAAGTAACAAAACAAGTATTATCAACCAAGGGAATCAACGCTGGAGTCCCTCAAGGATCCAAACTTGGAACACTGCTGTTCAAAATTTATACTGCTGATCAACCAGCCAACAAACTAGGTATACAAATACTCCATCACATACGCCACCGCTTTTTCATTAGAAATCGTTGACAGGAGAGTGCCAGAGCTCATTAAAAACCTATGGAAATCCTATGTTAAATAGAGATTGAAGTTTATCTTAAATACTGAACTCATCTGTGTTACTGTCATTCGAAGACGAGCGTTTGCAACACGCTGTGATTCGATAAAAATAAAATTTCCAGTCAACACTGAAGTAACAGTCAAATCATTAACTTTTCCAACAAACTGAAATTCAAAAAGAATGCAAACTTGATGTTGAAGAGAGCAAACTATTCACTGCATTTGGTACATTCGCTACTAAGAGGCGAAATGGACTAAGTAAGAAGACTAAGCTGCTTGTGTAACTTATCCCACCCGGTCTGACTTACGCCTTTCTCATCTAGTTTACAGTAATGAAGAAGATAAGGCATTTTAAAAGAAATATGCTCCATATCTGCACTGGACTACACCGTAACACACTGACGAAGGAATATTATACCAACTAAGAAGTTGTACGAGGAACTAAAATTAATACCACAGGATCAGTATTTGCTGCAGCTCTTCAGAAAAATCATCAGGAACCCGAAGATCATCCCATCTCAGAAGTGCAACAACTCCTCCAGCATGAACTTTACCCTAGTATATGTATGCAACGTGCCCAAGCCATCACTAACGATTAATTTTAAGAAATCATCAATAACGATGACGCACCCTTTTATAAAAAAGTACGTTCATCAGAAATTATTACACTGCTAATATTAAAAAAAATCGTCAGCTTGATTAATAATACTTAAAAAAAGTTATTAGTTTTTTTTATTAAGCATCAATTTTAAACAATTATAAATATAGTTTTAAAATACTTTGATTTTTATTTCATATTTCTACTTTTTTCAATTAAAAAAAATTCTTAACCTAAAAACATGTATGTAATTTAAAAATATATCTACATATATAAAATCCAAAAAAAAAAAATTTAATCAAACAAAACATTTTTATTCATTAAAAAAAGTTATTCTTTAAAACTATTATAAACAAAAACTTAAAATATTCTTTGTGGAAAATTCTGGCATTAGTCAAAGTTTCAAGTTTTAAGACATGAAAAACAAACTGTTTTTTTTTTTTTTTGGTGTAATACCTCTCTTTTATATGGAGTTTACACAAATTATTGGCAAGTCCTTTCAAAAACATCATCTTCATCTTCGAGGCTCTTTCACGGCTCTACTGAGTGATGTAAGCATTCAGTGCACTCATATCCAGGTAACCTGTACAAACCAGCCATTAGCCAACGACGAGTTCTGCGACTACTTGAATAAACTGAACACATTTTGTCGGCAGAATCCACATAACCTTTTGTGCTTTTGTAGTAAAGGATAATTTCAAATTTGCTTGCAGATTTATCAACAGTATTGTCATGGTACTTAAAAGACACGAGGAAGACAGATTTGATTTTCTTTGGGTCACCATTGTCGTATCTTTTGTTAATCCGAAAAGCGATGATCCAAATCGTCTATTTTTGAGTGGTAAAAAGTCTTTCGGAATCGCATTGTTCAATGGCGGTAAGACCTTTGGATCTCATCGCATTACTATAACTATTTCCATCGAAGTGTACCAGTTGTCTGGCGTGATGTTACGATTTGAGTTGAAAATTGGCTGGGATAATTGCAGACAAGCTTGCACTGGTATTGAAAATTTTCTTTCTTCTGCTGTCAAAGTAAGGCCATCAGAATTTTTACTAGACTACAAACAGGTATTGAGCGCATCCAACTCTTTCTCAGTGCACTCTTTTAGTTTAACGCGGTCCATAAAATTAATAAATTTGGTGGTGCAACAGCTCGGAGTGAACCAGGACCTAGTGACTTACAACTCTCAACCATTCCTGTGTGCGTGTTACCAGGAACGGAGGGGACCTACAATTTTCTGCCGATTCCGAACGGCTTATGAGCAGCACTTTCCATGACGAGAGATAGGTACCCTTGGAGAATTTGTCAATTCCTTGCAAAAGGCAGTACACCCCCGAAAACTTTCTTGCAGCGGCTGAGAATCGAACTCGAGACCTTCTGCATGACAGTCCAACGCACTAACCATTATGCCAAGGGGTACTCAACGCGGTCCATAGATTTGTATTTAATTCTGAGCGCTGCCATTTTAATGTTTGTTCACTTCAATATTGTGCTTTTGATATCCACATAAAATATTTTGTCGAATGATTCCTTCGGATTGTACGGATCAATAGGCCTGGCTCGAGTAGTGAAATGCAATCGAATGATGTTCTTTAGCCTATTTAAACCTGCTTTTTCCATAAAATTATCCAGAAGTACAGTCTTCAATCCCTTCTGCTTCATCTTGTTCAGTCTTCAGACACTTCGGAGTTTGAGTCATGATCACTTTTCAACACAAATTCTTCTACACTGTCCGAAAAATAATTTTCTGAATAATTGTTCGAGCTATTATTGCGCACATATCTCGAATTTGAGCCTATTTCGTACTCATTGCTGAACAATACAGCGTTCAGCCACTGGTCCAACACGCTTCCTTGATTTTTAGACACATCACCTTGATTTACCATTAAAAATATATCAAATACCTGAAATACCATAATAAAACTCAAAGAAAAAATAAATTACATAATATATATAGTTGTGGGTCCAGGGGACCCAAGCGTATCCTAATACTGATTTAAGGAGCAGCGAGCGGAATGCGTCCGTCTCACTACACTCGTCGGCTTACTAAAGAAAGGTACCTAGAAACGGAAAGAGCTACGGCGACCACAGCGTTTTTTACATACAATTTAAGTTTGAACGTGGGTTCACTGGACCCTCGATTGCAGTCAAGGGTTGAAGAGTGGACTTAAGTTTAATCTTCCACTGTGAAACTGGGTTTTAGTTTTTTGTTTTAGATGTTCTCAAAAACTGAACGAATTATTTTGATAAATGTTTGTATTCTAAAGTGTTGAGCATTCAAATTTTCAAAAATAAAATCCAATTTCATTTTCAATAACACAATATTTCTAAAACACATGCTCGGTTTATTTGAAGTTAACACTTATTATTTTTTAATACTATCTGCAAAATGAAGAAAATTGTTCTTTTATCCAACGTAAGATTTTTGAAAATCTTATTCTCCTCGAAACTGGCACCTAGAAATTTTGTTTAGAATATTTGTCTCTAATAATTCGTTTTTGAAATTCTAAGTCTCTAAAAGATAAGAACATGTTCGTGCGAACCAGTCGTTCATTTTATTTGAATGCTTTTGCTGTAATAACCAGATGTATATTTTCTTCAAAAATAAATACAAATGTTTTTATTATGGTAAACTCGTGTCCGAATTCAATATTCAGCTTTATCGTCAATTCCAGGGGAAACTGCTCCCCTCCGGATTTTATTTTTTTCCCAGGAGTCAAATACTCTTGTCATCAATCTCCCCCCAATTCAATTTCCCCCCGAAATTAATTCGAACCAGTTTCGAAATATTTTGAGAAAATTAATTAATTGAAGTGATTAAACTGTCAAAGTAGTAATAAGCGAAATACAAAACATTTTTGAAACATTTCAATTCGGTTTTTCTTAAAATTTATAGCAAAGCTGTAAACCGATATCGGAGATACCAAACCAGAATTCGAAGAAACTTAGGGGAATGTTCAACATAAAGGACAGATATAGGAACTGTTTAATAGAAAAGAACTAAAATATTTAGAACGTAGAAAAACAAACATTAGTATTTATTAAACATGAGCAGAATAAATAATTGTATAATATTATTTAAATCATTCAAAACTCTATTTCTTTGATTTCCATAAGTCGTTGGTTGATTGGTTCTTCTCGATTTGGCCCGATATTTTTCTGCAGATGACGGTTTTTCAAGTGATTTGATTTATCTATTCTATAGTATATCTTTTTTAAATTTAATTCAATTTTCTTGTAATGTGTCTTGGATTGAAAGTTCTTGTTGAAGAACATCCGCAGGACTAAGTTTGGGAACGGTTTTTTTTAAGGGATTGAGTACCCGTAAGAATAAAAATAGTCTGATCTTCTCTCTTATCGTTCTCGTTGTCTAAAGCCAAGTTCAACTCCTTTTGAATAGCTACTTCAGTTTTTGATCTTGTTGCGTTTGTTAGAGTCAATCCAAGTTTCCAAAAGGTTTTCATATCGTCTTTTTCTCTTTTATGGTAACCTCTTGCAATATCTGTATTTCTTTCAATTATTTCCAGCATTGCATGTATTTTCCGCTTGTTTATTGTGCTTGGTAAAGATAAAAATGAATTGTTAAAAAATGTTAAAATAAACCAACAAAATTGGATATAAAAAAGCCGAAAGTAAAACTTACATGTTATATGTTCAAAATCCTCCAGCTAAACCGTAGTGAATTTTTTTCAGGGAAATGTCATTAATTTTCGTTCGGAAAAAAAATTGGCTAATTTAATTTTACAATTTAGTCTTATATTTTATTTACATTTAAATATCTTATTCTTGAAGATCTATGATCTAACATTAGAACAGATGATATAAAGCTCTTTGGCTACTCAGCAACAAAATTATTATTTCCTCGCAATTTTTTAAGGTCTAAAACATCTCCTTTAGTAGTTGGTATTTGAAACAGAAGGCCATGTGATTTCTTAAGCAAATGTTAATTTGTACATATACAAATAAAAAAATTGAAGCAATTTAGAAAAAAAAATGGCATGCCAATTTATATTATTGTGCAACTGAAAATAAATTTTCAAAAAAAAAAATGTACGAGCATGTATGTACGAGTATGTTTATATTCCCTATAGACTCTAAAACTGCGTGACCAATTTTGACTACATTTTCAGGCAGTCGAATCACCACAATTATATTTTTTTTTTCGTTGGCAATTTCAAGCACTATATCTATAGATATCTGCTAGAACTTCGTCGCATGACCGCCGCCATCCATCCACCAGAAGTCATCTGGCTAAAGATTATTAGTGCTTCCCGTGTGCAGCCGGGTGGGTCACTAGATGCCTTTAAAAATAATCAATTTTGAAAATAAGCCCTATTGTCGTTCGCAAAGCGAGCTTTAACTTCAAAATTATTAGTGACTATCCGGCGAACGAAAAATTATACCCTAATATATTAAATTAAAATGTTTTTTCTGGAAAAAAATTTAATTAATCAATATGTACTTGCAATTGCAACCAATTATATCCATTATAATCGAATCACATAACATTTCGAGATATCTCGACTCTTCACTCAAATCATTTGAGTACTCAAATTATTCGAATGATTTCTCACATCTACTTAATCTAGCGAAATGAGAACTCGACACTCGAACTCGAGTGCCGATTCGCGATCGAGAAGAAAATATTGAACGAAAGGACACAAAAGAAAACACACAAAATCGCGAACTCGAGAAGTTGGTTATTTGTGCATCGCGAATGTGTGTTTTCAATGATTTTGGGTTTATATCTAAAGCTCAAACATTTATGTTATTGATCAAAATTATATCAATTCAAAATTGAGAGAAAAGAAAAACCACTTTCATGAACAATTCTTAATATAATCTTCTTTGGATTAATGCATTGAAAACACAAAATGTCGAATGATTTAAACATCTTATTGTGAAGTCTTTGAATCCTGACAATCGGTGATTTTAAATTTCCAAATGGAATTTGGTAGGTTGCTAAATAGCGACTGGAGCGAGTTGTGTATTTAATATCTAAATCCATTGAATCAATCTTACCACAAAGTACTTTATGGCGGTCAGCCATCAGACGAATAGGGGGAACAACATGTAGCATACGAAAACATGCACGTGCCGTGACTATTCGGGACTGGTGGAAGTGTGATCATAGCCTCTCCGCGGCGGCCGCTAGAAACAAGCCTTTTAAAAAAGGTTTGGCTAATATGATCAGGCTGGTTCCTCAGGTTGGCGACAGGTTAATTCCCTGTCCCGTAAAACTTAAAGAATTTCGAGAATGACAACAAGCCTCGGAAACGGACTGATCTCACGACGACAACTCACGCAAAGAAAAAGGAAAAACGGTTTACGAATTTTCTTATGGAACGTACGATCGCTCTATAGAGCTCGAGCTGCTCAGCAGCTAGCCGATGCCCTGTCAAAATATAAAGCTGACATAACAGCTCTTCAAGAAATCAGATGGACAGGGAATTATGTTTTACAGAAGAAAGAATATGACATATAGGTACTACAGCTGTCATACAAAACACCATGTGCTCGGGGTAGGCTTCCTAGTCAGCGAAAAAATGAAGTCTACCATCATCGGCTTTAACGCTATAAGCGAAAGGCTATGCACCCTTCGCGTGCGAGGAAAATTTACGAACATCAGCCTCATTAACGTTCACGGACCTACGGAGGAGTCCTCAGATGAAGAAAAGAGACTTACTACGAACAAGTCGAGAGGGCCCGCAATGCCTGTCCAAGGTATGATGTTAAAATCATCCTTGGGGATTTGAACGCAAAAATAGGTCGGGAGCCGGTATTCAGGCATTACGCAGGCACCCATAGTTTGCATGAGAACACTAATGACAATGGACTTCGAGTCTTAGAATTGGCAGCATCGAAAAACATGGTCGTTGCGAGTACCAGGTTCCCGCGTAAAGATATCTACAAAGCCACCTGGGTATCACCTGATGGAGTCACTCGTAACCAAATAGACCACGTGTTGATAGACCGTCGCCACTACTCGAACTTGATGATGGTACGAACGTACCGAGGTGCCAATATCGACTCGGATCACTATCTTGTTGGTATGGTTTTCCGAGGGCGGATTGCCTTGCGAAGACGCATTGCATCCGCCGATCAGGTTCGAATCAACACGGCTGCCCTGCGCAATGAAAACACAAGTAACACCTTTGGTAATGCGTTAGGTCTCGCCCTAGAAACACCTGATTTAGGGAGAGTAAGTCCTGGAGCCAGTATGCTGGGCATAAATGAGAAGTGGACACGTCTTAAAAATACTGTCATTAGTACTGCCAACTCCATCTTAGGCAGCAGTCATAAAAATCGGAACGACTGGTTTGATGATGAATGCAAGCTAGCGACTGAACGCAAGAATGTTGCATACCGAGCAATGCAACAATCTCATAGAACGCGGGCACGCGAAGAGGAATATAAAGAGCTCAGAAGAACAGAAAAACGGCTTCACAGACAAAAGAAATCAGCCTGGGAGAAGAACCTAATCTGTGAAATAGAAAATAGCCGAGAGCGAGGTCCGCACCAGGCGCGGAAGTTCTACCAATCCGTCCGAAACATGACGCAGTACACACCATGCTGCACATACTGCAAAGACGGAGAGGGAAATCTGATCACCGATCCTGAAAGCATACTGGAGCGATGGGAAGTGTACTTTAATGAATTCCTAAATGGTCAGCTCACTGCAGAAGTGGAGGCTCCACTACTTCAAGAAGAATATCCTATGTTGCCGCCATCAAGCATAGAAGAGGTTGAGAAGGCTATAGGCCGGCTTAAACAGAACAAAGCCCCGGGAGCCGATGGCATACCAGCCGAATTATTCCATCACGGCGGGCCAGCCTTACATCAAGCCGCCGACTTTAAGGCCGCCTATGATAGCATAGCCAGGGTAGAACTTTACAAAGCCATGAGAGAATTCGGCACCACAAATAAATTGACACGACTATGTAGGTTGACCATGACCAACGTAACAAGCCAAGTAAAAATAGCCGGATTGCTATCCAGACCAATCAACATCTTTAATGGACTCCGACAAGGGGACGGTCTGGCCTGCCTCCTCTTCAACCTGGCGTTGGAGAAAGCAATCCGTGACTCTGGCACGGCAACAAGAGGGACCATCGTCAACAGGTCCAGCCAGTTACTGGCTTACACAGACGACATCGACATCATCGGAAGAACCGAACAAGCTGTTCACGATTCCTTCATTCAGATCGATCAGGCTGCACATTAGTGAAGGTAAAACAAAGTACATGGTGGCGTCGAATGCGAGAGGAACAGAGTTGGTCAAACAATCAAGGTTGCGGAGCACGAATTTGAAGTGGTGCAATCCTTTAAATACCTTGGGTCAATAGTAGCAGCCGATAACAATATAGAAGAAGAAATACGCGGGCGGCTTCTCAAATCCAACAGAGCCTACTATAGTCTGTCAAAGCTCTTCAAATCCAGAAATCTCACCATAACTTCAAAACTGCTGCTGTACAGGACCATGGTCCTGCCAGTACTCACATATGGATCCGAGACTTGGGTGCTTAGCAAAAGGCACTCCGACCTCTTAGCTGCGTTCGAGAGAAAAGTCTTAAGGAGAATTGTTGGCCCCATAATCAGATATCGTGACAAAAATTAAGTTCGGTAGACTCCGGTGGGCAGGGCACCTAGCTCGCATGAGCAAAGAGGAACCTGTTCGGAAAGTTCTTTGTGGTACATTCTATGGTAGACGAAAGCGTGGTAGACCATGCTTGCGCTGGAGAGATGGCGTAGACCAGGACGCCCGAAGCCTTGGGGTGCGCAACTGGATGGCGTCGGCTAGATACCAGGATAGGTGGAGAGACTTGTTGAAAGAGGCCAGGATCGGAACCCGGGTGTCGAGCCGATGATGATGATGATGTACTTTAACTCTAGTATAATATCTCTTACTCTACAGAAAACGTGGAGTTTTTTTTAATATTATCGCGTCCAGTATCTTTTTCATACAGCAAATCGACGTTATTTGCTGATATCCTTCGACGGGGTGATGCTAAGATCAGCAATTTCTCCAAGAGAAGTGAGAACATCTGTCAGTGTCAGCACTAATGATGGGTTTACTTCGTTGAACAAGATCATGGTTCCGGTGGTTGAATATCTCCTGCAATCGAGTTTCCACTTCTTCAATAAAGTCAGGAAGGTGTTTGGGAGACTGGTCTTTGAAACTACCCTCAGCTTCAGCTTTCTCAGCAAAAGTTGTTGAAACTTCTTGTCCGTGGAGGTTGGTGTCTGGAATTGAGTTCGGTCTTCCAACAATCAGATTGATCTTTTTAAACGTTTCAGGGCCAGGTTTGATATCAACGAGTCGCTTTCTGAAATCTTTTTGCTGATGATGCCTGGTTCAACCTTGTGTTGGTGCACTGTTTGTGTACCTGTCTCTGCTGGTAAGTGGAGTTTTCTGCCTATCGAAAGCGTTGTTCACCATTGTTTCGAATTTATCAATAGTGCTATCGATCTCATTGTTGTTGAGGTTGTTTTGGAGACTCTGGGAGACGTTCTTTCACTTCTGAACGGAATCTTCTTCAGTTAAATTTGTCGTATCGGATTTGAAATTCAGGAATACGTCATTCAGTTGTTATATTGTAATTCAATCTGATTGGGTGTCGCGCATTGAAGTCACCTCCAAGTGATCTTGGCTAGAAAAATTGTTGATGACGTTGAGGTCATGTACGATGCCACAGCTTGTTGCATTTTACTATAATTAATAACATTATGGTTCATTTTGTCCAAATATCAAATTCGACTCTAAATTTAAATATATGAACATATGACCACTGAGTTATTGTAACGTTCTTACCTAAAATTTGTATTAAAATCATAAGGCCCCTTTTAGACGATCAGTTTTCAATTCAGTTATCAGTTCAGTTGTCAGTTCAGTTAAAAAAGACAGTGTATTTAGACGTCAGTCCGGTGTTCAGTTGAACTTTCATTTTACTTGTGAGCATTCGAAAGTCAGAAAAAATACATTGCGTAATGGCCTATGAAAGCCTTATTGCAATAAATAAGTTTCAATAAAATCATCAAAAAAAAAACACAGGAACTCGAAAATGTTGATTCACCGTCCACTGCAATTGAAATAACGACTGAACTCTGACAACTGAACTGAAACGTATTTACACAACAGTTTAACTGAAAACTTATGAGTATTCCATCAGTTTCAGTTTCAATTTAAGTTTGAGTTAAACGCTTCAGTTTTTGCATTTAGACATCAGTTTAACTTAAAGCTTAACTGATAGTTCAACTGAAACTGAAATTATCGTCTAAATAGGGCTTAAGAGTCGTTTTCAAGGAAAACTAATTTTTGTTTTACGGATACAAACATTTAAACATTTTTATGACAGGTACTGTCACTTTTGGCCCTGACAAAATATAAAATAATGAACAAAAAAGCTAGGTTCGATATTTTAAGAAAATTGAACCAGTCTATAAAGCTGTTTCCGAATAGGCAGATATACAGATATTATTACGAGACCTACTTTTCATCTTCGATATCTCCAGTTCTAAATATTGCAAGTTGAAATGATCTCACACTTTTTCAATATGTACCTACTAAAGATTTAACATTTTTTTTTAAATACTTACAATAATTGACAACTTGAAGTAATTTTTGATTTACTTTAGCTTATGGATTAAGAAGTTATAAAATATGTATCCTAAATCTAAATTTCTGTTTCAATTTATCAATCATGATAAATTTTGTAAATGCTTATAGATTATACTCAAACCTACTACCACGTTGTTAAAGAATTCAAGTTGTACAATTAACCATCAATAAAACGAAAATCAAAATTCCGCCGCTAACGGTAAGGATCCCTATACCTACTTAAAAATTCAGAGAGCGTTTATCGTCCCGCATTAAATTATTTATTTATTTCATCAAATAAAAGTCTCTATTGTGAATCGAGCATAATGTCCCACATTTTTTTCAACCCCAGTTACCAGACAATCATTGCGAAAAGGTACCGATTGAACCAATACTTTCATCAGTCTTCTAAAACTTTTTCTCTGGTTCGGACGTGTACAGACAATTAAAAACATATAGTGTTAGCTTTTTTTTTATCCAGAAACTGAATGATAAATATCCATTTTCTTTAAAGAAAGTGGAATAGTTTTAAGTTTATTTCAGTTTATGTTTTTTGAAAAAATACAAACGTTTAGTATAAAAGATCTCCGTTTGCAAACCAATCTTGAAAACGAAAAAAAAAATCAAGTGAAAAATTATTTTCTGTGAATATGGTTCAAACATGCGGCAGTGGGGGTGAGTAGAGTACCTACTTATAACATGGATCAAGGGATAGGGGTGAAGTGAAAGCAGGAGCGCATAAACTTTTACTCTTCTAAGTCACTAGGAAGCATTCAACAGGAGAAAGTGACTACGGCTGAACCCAAACTTCAACACAGACTAACAACAAACCACCCCTGCGCAGTTTAATGTATAGAGCTTCTTGTGAATTCCATATTTTCTTGCTTCTAATTTCAATTCATTCCTCGGAGCCAACTGTTGCAACAGAAAAACCATTATAATATTTACTGCTCATAACTAAATGCCATTACAAAAACTTCATCAAAACCAGCCTCACTTTTTCCTCAAAATATATACAAATACGTATGTACGTATATTTGAAACGAACGTTCATTAAATTTCGTAAAATCACAAATTTTGAAAAATCGATTATGTACTTCAACTTCATCCTACCCCACTGGGAAGGTTTTAAGAAAACACCAAATTTTATGTTGTCTCAGGCACAAACAAAAATATGGCATGCCGTTGGGCAAACAAGTGGTTGAAAATTGAAATAAGTGCTGTCGTTTGTATCAGTCCAAAGGCAGAAAAAGGAGTTAGGTTTTTTTTTTAATTTCTCCCAAAAAGTTTAAAAACCAGTTTTTAAATTGAAATTGAAGGTCTATTTGCACCACCATTTTTAAGCTTCATGTACGACTTAACTTGATTACAACTTATTAACAAATTTTTCAAATTTTCAAATTATGTTTTGTTTGACTTCTCGTTCCACTTTAATTTTCTTTGGGAGTTAACTACTTTTTCTTAAATATCAATTCAAGGTAAATCTGAATCCCACTTTAAAAAAAAACTGTTTGAATTTGGGGTATCTTTGATATTTGATAGAAGCCCAAAGTTCATAAATTTAAAAACACTGTATCATCTCCTGTTTTCCTAAAATGTAGAAATTCTATCTTTAACAATTGTCAACGAATGACAATGGATTTTATTCATAGATGTTTAATAACATTTTGCTCACCTATTACTAACCAAACTACAAACTTAAGCTTTTCATAAATAAATTAAAAATATAGTTTATGGCTAAGCATGATAAATGCTGTGCTTAAGAAGTTATTATCACCGCTAAATGTCAAACATAATTGTTTTACGAAGTTAAAAGTTGATAAAATAGTGTACAGTTTTTAATAAATGTATGGTCAAGGAAAATATTAATTGAAGGATAAATAATTTTAATACATACTCTTTTCTCTTGTCATTCAAAAATGCCGTTGCGACGACGTTTTAAAGTGAAAAAAACTAATCTTTAACTTTCCGCTAAAGTGTAAAAACGACGTTTGTATTGTCAATGTGACAGCTTAAAGCAAAAAAGAGAACAAAAAATAATTGATCGTCTTAGCCCAAGCAGGGGGGTTGCAGGGGGGCATCATGCCCCCTTACATAGCTCACTGCTTAGACGTCGTAATAAGAAAAGGGATGATAAAAAACGGGATTATAAGAGACGGGATTTTAAAAAGCGGGATTATAAAAAGGTTTCTTTCATAAGTTGTTATTTATACAAAAAATAAACACAACTATGATCAACAGTGGCGGAACCGCATGCACTGTCAACATTTTTCGAGTCGACATTTTTAAAATCGAATTTTTGAAAGTCGACATTTTGATCAGTCGACATTTTTATCAATCGACATTTTGAAAATCGACATTTTGATGATCGCTTTTTTTAAATCGACATTTTAAAAATCGGTAAATCGTACCCAATCCAAATGTTAAAAATTAAGAAAGAGTTAATAATCTACTAAAAAATTAGCAAATTGTTAAGCAATATCATATACTTACTTTTTAACAATAGGCTGTTTAAAATTTCGCGCCTATATGAAGGTTTTTTAAACGAGTAATATACGAGTAAGCTCTATGTACTACTGAAATAAATTAGTCCAGTAGAAGACCTTCTGGATCATAGGCCTTTTTTGGCCACAAAAAATGACGTCACGACAATCTCTATTGGACTCATCAGTTGACTAGTGAGGACCTTGACGCAGCTCCAGCTTAATACTCAAATATATATTTCCAACTGTACAGAACTTACATTTCTGTTAATATTTAATGCACAAAATAATTGTTAAGCACATTATTATAGAGCATAATTTTGACACATTATGGTATTCTTTGATTTTTTGTGAGCTTTGTGAAATTAAAAATCGAAAACGAGAACTATTTGGGGGAAAATAATTCATCACAACCAAAGCGAAGAATTCATTTTATATGTTTTAATTCTCTTGATATTTTGAAAACAGTTTTTTTTGAAATGTTAGCATAAAATTTCTTTTGAGTGAACAGCTGTTTTATATGACACATTCTCCAAAAAGATCTTATGTTCAAATTAAACTACGATTTTAGCTGATCTTTGGAGAGAAAAGAGGAGGCTAAGATTTAGCGTGATCTGCTTACCGTGGGTAGACTTATATACTAACATAAATTTGATTATTTTGCTGGAGCTGAGTACGGCTAAAATAATTGTCTAAGCTTTGGAGAGAACTTCATATAAGAGCTAACATTTAGCGTGATCTGCGAACTTCACTTTATAATCCAAAATTTTTATTTTGTTCTGGAATGTAAAGTAAATAATTTCTTGTTATTTATATTTGTACATTGGGTTCGAATATAATTCTATGTGTGTAAAGTTACTTTTGGCCGCAAAGCTGCGCTGGGTGGGAACCCATTTCTTGATTGTTTTTGATTCATGTGAATTCATATTCGCGTGAATTTTTAATATTATATTAATACATTGTAACTTATTCCTTCTGTTGTTAATTATTAATTTGTTTTCGATACTGTTAAGAAATGAAGTTTTTTCGAGAACAGTCTTGATTTTCTTTGGATCTCAAATGGACGGTGGAATATTACTGTAGTTCTATCTGAAATAAAAAGTATTAATCGTGGTTTTAAAGCTAAAGAACTTGGTCGAAACAAAAGTTCAAGAATTGAATAATTTAGCAGAATAAGATAGGATTCGAAAATGTATTTAACCAAATAGCAAATCCATTTAAACTTAGAACCAAACGCGCAAATCGATTTAAACTAAAAGATTTTCAATTTGCGAAGTAGATTTTGGCGGTCTCTGACGGTCATGTTGTTTTGGTGATCTATCATCCATATATTGTTTATTATTCAGTTACTGATGCCAAGTCACCATGGCAAATTACACGGTTCAACAGCAGGTCCAAATGGTAAAATTTTATTAGCAAAATAATTGTTCGTTATCGTTAGTGCAAACGTTGCGTGCATTGCACCCATTTTACGGCAGGAGTGGTGGCCCTTCAAGCCTAGTACGCAGATCGAGAATAGGCAAATTTTATCTCTACAATTTTAATCTCTACGAAACTTTTCCAAATCTCGCGCAAAAGTTTGAAGTTGGAGAGATGAAATCTAATTTAATGTGTTTTTTAGTGTATCTCTGGAACGGGTTGTCTTACAAAAGTCGTTCATACCTTTTTTTAATCTCTTCTTGATGCTCCAAAGACAAGCATCAGCACCTTTTACATAAAACCTGTATAACCAAAAATCACTTTCGGAAATATGGTGGCTGTCAAAATTTGTCCCGCAAAATTATGCTTGTATCATTCTTTTTTCCTGGCGAAATTTAGTGGAGACATTTTGTACAGCAATGCACAAAAGTATGAATTTTGTGCGCGAACTGCGTACTGCTCGGAAAAATATCCAAGACAAAATTTGTCCCAGGACAAAAACTGTATGGGAGACAAAATTTTTCCTGATTTGCGTACTAGGCTTCACCGTCGACTGTTGTTAGGGTTTGGTAGTCAAATTCGAGATGACCGGTTCGGTTACACAGCCGCACAAAAAAAAAAGTTCTCTGACTCTGGTAGGAGACCATGTGTCTTATAGGTTTTTTGGGTCGCTGATTTCAAATCCGGGGTCCGTTTGACCCAATCAGGTCAGATTTAAGGGCATTTGAAGGTCAAATCGCGAAATATTCGTTTAAAAATCTGAAAACCTATATATATATGTTTTTGGCATCGCTGAATTCGAATCCGGGCTTCTTTTGACCCCAACATGTAAAAGTCAAGGTCAAACCTCTGAAATCTAACGATTTGATATTCATATCGATTCTGAAAGAGCGTAAAATTTTACGTGCAAATATGTATTGACTTTTTTTTACCGACCTCTGTAGGTCAAGCAGCGGTTTTCCAAAATAAGATTCGTTTCTTATATTTTGGCCTATATATTGGCTGTGAATTGGAATTCACCGCTACAAACCGCTACATGACCTACAGAGGTCGGTAAAAAAAAGTCAATACATATTTGCACGTAAAATTTTACGCTCTTTCAGAATCTGGGGTCAAAAAATATCATATCGTTAGATTTCAGAGGTTTGACCTTCGTTTGACCTTGACCTTTACATGTTGGGGTCAAAAGAAGCCTGGATTCGAATTCAGCGATGCCAAAAACATATATATATAGGTTTTCAGATTTTTAAACGAATATTTCGCAATTTGACCTTCAAATGCCCTTAAATCTGACCTGATTGGGTCGAACGGACCCCGGATTTGAAATCAGCGACCTAAAAAACCTATAAGACACATGGTCCCATACCAGAGTCAGAGAACTTTTTTTTTGAGGTGCTGTGTAATCAATGAGCATATTACATACTCATATACATAAATCAAAGAAACGCAAGATCGCCCGAGAAGATCGCTGCGGTTCGTGAAAGTGTACACTAGAACCTGTGCAGTCGATTCCTGGCCGTGCGTCGGGACTGGACTTGGGCATATACCAGAACAAGATCCAACTGACTCAGAAGTTCAAAGTCTGGGCAGCGGAGGGTTTTGGAGAGGCCCCAATTTTTGCCGAAAAATCATCTTTAGAGACGAGATCCATTTTTGGATTAATTTGCTGTGTTAACAAGCAAAATTGCCATACATAGGACGACAGCAACCCACACGAGCTTCACCAGGTGACAATTCATTCTAAGAATGTTACCGTGTCGTGTGGATTTTGGCCCGGCTGTATCATAGGTCCATAATTTTTCGAAAACGACATGTCATTCCAGCAGGACGGCGGCGGCGCGGCGCTACGTTCAGACAGAGCGGATAACTCTATTGACATTCTGCATGAGCGACTTAAGGGTAAGGTTATGTCTTACAGAACTGATATAAATTGGCCATCAAGGTCACACAATTTGAACCCACTAGACTTTTTCTTGTAAGGCTTCCTGAAGTTGCAGTTCTATGCGAATAAGCCACAATCCTTAAAGTGAACATAACACAGGCCATCGATCAAATTCAGCTGGATCTATACGAAAGAGTCATTGAAAATTGGACCTCTCAGATCTGTGCCATCGTATGAAGCCAAGGCGGGCATTTAAACAATGTCATATTCCTACATAATGGCATACATGGACCTTTCAAATAAATAAAGAATTTTGCTAAAACCTAACACACAGCTTGTTTTAATTCCATCTAGCCGCACTTTTTGAAAAACCCTTTATTAGCAAATCATTTAAATTGGAAAAAGTTTAAATTGATTTGCTAATAATTTACATATATAGATTTAGGTTCACCAGAAAACTATTTGCGCTTAGGTTAAATTGACTTGCTATTTGATAAAATAAGTTTTCGAAAAAAAAAAAAAAATATTTTGCTAAACAGAGTTTAAGGTGTTAGAACGTTGTAAGAACCTGGCGCGATTTATTGTGAAAATGTTCCCTTCAAACTATTTGAGGGATCTGGATCCATATCGAAATTGTTTCTAGTCACAATTTTTTTTTAAATGTTAGTTTTTCATGCCACATCTTAAATTGTTACTTTCGGCGGTATTAAGCCTATAAAATTTGAACTTACTCGTAATTTGTCAGAGGAGTATTTTCATGGTCTAGCATTACTCTTTACTACAAGGTGGCTCAAAAGTTGTATCCGAAAGATTTTATAATTTTTGCGAATGGCAGCAAATGTCAATTAAAATTTGACATTTGTAAAGTCATCTACCGCTATACTCTTAAAGAACCCGGAATTGTTGAAATTTTTTTTGGGGAAGAATATATATACAAGTTGAAGCATCTTTCGATAGTGTGGCAAGTTTTGCGCCGCCTTGTACATAACACATAACATACGTTTATTAAGTTTCCTTTTACACCAATGCCGTACAAAATAATAAAAGCACTATTGACTATGCCAACATTTTATTTTTATATTATCACCATAAAAAGGTAAATAGTATTCGGCATTATTAGAATATAATCTAATCGTAGAAACAGCCCTGTTTGTAATGCGTGCGGAGGATGAGAAATAAGTTCCAATATGCTATCGATTTTTGTTTTATTTTTATTTTGTGTCACGAACTCAAGAGCAGTCGTGGTAGAGTCAGGGGTTGTTTTTTTTTTTTTTTTTCAATTCTGCGAAACAGCTTTTGTTTATATTCAATGTCATAGACACCACCGAGTACTTTTGGGTGGAATCGAGGGAGGATGCAGTGGGGGTTTTCGTTTAGGGCGATATCCGTCACATTTTCATAAAAGCGTGCTGCTATATGTTGTGTGGGCGATGAAAATAAGAACAGCTGTGGATGTGGATTCCCCTTCCCAATTAAAATTATATTCTCCTCATTTGAGTTTAATTTGATTTTTTTGTATAACATACTCGTACTCGTATTATACTTCCATTGAGATGGAAATGGCGCCATTTGAATGAGGTCGAGTTTAATGTTGTCTTGTTTTCGTTAAGGATCGTTAGTAAACAGTCTTAAGTATTTTTTTTATTAATTTATTTTGTTGTATTTTAGTATAGAGTAAATTGTAGTTGTGTGTTTGTGGATGTACTTGAAAGAAAGATACATTGTCGGAGGCGATGCAGTAAGTGTGTTTAAAGTACCCATTTCATTTATATGCTGGTGTTAGGTTCCTTATAAGCTTACATTACTCTATCCTACTTTCAGTTGAATGAGATGATATTGGTTTTGAAGGTTGGTTGTATCTTAAATGGGTTAAAAGGTTTTGGAGAATTTAAGAGTTTTTTTTTCATAAATTGGTACTCTTCTTACTATGTTGATATATTTCTTAGAAAACAAGATTTGGGAAAACTGAAGAAAATAAAAATAAGAAAATGTATGTTATTTTATTGGTTAAATTTTGTTCACTCTTTTATGAAAAATAGATAGCTAGGTATTATTGAATTCTGTTTTCTTATTTCTGAATTCAATGTAAGCTGGATGATTCAGTGAGAATGTCCGTAATTTCCCATATCAATTCTATTCACGGGCTTATACGAGTTATGGTATCAAAATGCCGCACTTCAGCGCTGATTCGGCCACAGGGCATTTTAAAAGCATATAGTAGAATATTTTAGTACCTTCTTACAGTTCAGGTATTCTCCAGTTCTGATCTTACATTAACTGTTTTACATAAAATTTTGTTAGTAAAATTTTTTAGACAAGTCAAATTTTCCATTCGATTTAATCAAACAGCGTTTCACTAACTTTTATTTAATGGCTGTTATGGAAACACGAAACTTTATACTTGGTTTACTACTATACATATATTTGGCATTACGTATAAAGTTTAAAATTTAATTCTTTGCTAATTAATCCTGTAGACCAGGAACCGACAAAAAATTTTGGGGTTGGATATAGATTAGGTGGCTTTCAACAGGCAAGACCATGACCCACTCAGACCATCAGTTGGTTCATTGTGTTACCAAATTGAATCTTGGACACTTTCTCACTAATAGTTAAACTAATCGAAGCTCCTATCTATATCTGGTGATCTGGCAAATCACTTAGATCATTGTGACATTTACAGAGAAGGTGAGGGATCGTTTCCTCCTCTTCTTCGTCCATGCAGCTTCTGCAGAAATTATTAGAATAAATTCCAAGCCGCATTGCGTGCTTGCTTATCAAACAGTGTCCTGTTATAATACTTATTACGGAGCCTACATGAGGGATGCTGAAATCGATGCTACTTTAAAGTGAACCGAATGAATTCAGAATGATGGAGTGGCCGATCGCATTATTGATCCACTGCGAGGTTTTTAGACGAATAGCTGTTTTTGCAGCCAAATATATCGAGGGGTGTTACATGGAACGGAACAGTGCAGAGGGGGAGTTAGGTTTCCAACTTAACTTGTTATCTAAAATAAGTCGGACAATATTAGTAGTAAACATTCAATTGAAGGGGGTCTATTTATGGAGAATACCATAGAAAAGAACAAGATTTGTTTTGTGAAGGTTAACACCCAATCCACACCGATCGGTCCAGTTTGTTCTTTGATATTTGCGGGTATAAGGATGCTTTCCTGATAGGCCAATAACAATATCATCCACATAGTTAATAACTCTGTAACTCTCCGCTTCCAGATGTCTCAACAGCTCAACAAAAGGACAGATAGGACAGCGTATTGGGCCGAACTTCCTGTGAAATGGGTATTTAGGAGCAGGTTGAGCGATTCTTAGCAAGAGTATGTCCATGAGCCATCAGCATTTTTCAAACAGATAGGCATTACTGGGTTGGTTGAGAGAATTTTTCTTCAACTGAATGCTTCGAAGGTCTCTTTTATGTTATCACAGAATATTCTCCAAGAGGATCTTTTGGATTTCCTCAATTCTCTTTGAAGGATTCCTTGTAGGAGTCCAGTATGTCTCATTTTTAGTGCTTTTTGCTCGATAAAACAGTTTTCTTAAGCTTCTTCGAGTCCTAAGTTCCAAAAGTGTGGCTCCCATTTTCCCCTAATATGTGTAAGCGGACAAGAAATTGCCAAGGATATATTCAGAGGTGTAGTGAGTTCTTTGACTTTGCTATAAAGTTCGTTTATATGAGAGCGAGAAAGTTTAGATTCGACTAGAATTTCAAGTGTTTTCTATAATTGAACCGGTCATTTTTCTGATAACTTCGAAAAACTATACGGCTAGGAGATTCGTCATTCAGGCTGAATCAAATGTATTTGTGGTCAGAAAATGAATGTTCTACCGATACTTTCCAGTGCATAATCATGTGGTGAGGATATCGGAGACAGGAGTTATATATAGAATTCCTGTCTATTCCTATAGTAACAAATAAAGAATGTTCATTTCCTACGTTAATTAATATAAGGTAAGTATTTAGAATAATATCAAAGAGAGACTCACCTCTATCGTTGATATCAGTACTACCCCAAACTGTATGATGTTAGCATCTCTCCCAGTTATGAGGCCGATTTTCTGCCAGCCTGCTTCAGCGATGATTCTTTCAAGTGTTTTTCCTAGGAGAGAGCCAAGGTTGTCGTAGTCAAGATACGCCGACACCTAACCAGTATGAGACTTTTTCCGTTTCAAGCTTAGTGTTGGTGTTATCTTTATCGCTTAAATCAGTTTCTTAAAATACATTAATGCTACATTTGACTAGAATGCAGGAGCTTGGTTCAACTTTGCTTGCTGCTTATAGTGTTTAGTATCCAGAAGTCCTTGGATCTTACATACAACCCAAGGTTATTGGATTAGAACTATATATTCCCTATGTGTTGACAGGTGGAGAAGTAGAAGATTGTAGTTTATTCATTGATGAGCTGGATACCTCGTGTTCCGCAGTTGGAAATTTAATGTAACCGATGCACCAGCATCCTCAAACACAGGTGCAACTGCGAACAGTTGTTGAGGTTCGCCTTCTACTTCTAACTTGTCCATTTGTCCAATCGTATTCTAAAGTCATCGATACCTCCGTTTGTCAAATACAAGTAATAAAATCTGCATGGGAAATGTTCCATGACTTACCTGTAAAAATATTGGAATTGTATGTTGCATCTTGACAACATGTAACATGCTTGTTACAAATTCGGCATGTTTTCGCTTGTGAAAATGTGGAATCTTGACATCAACAAATAAGTGTTCTAATCCCCAGTTTCACAAAAAAAAATTATTTTTTCTTATTTAGGTACTGAGATTTTTTTCTTTTTTTAGAAACAGATTTCAAAGATCGTCTGATATTCTCGGTCAAACGAGAAGTAAAACAACTCATGGAAGAAGCAGTAACAAAGAAGTTTATTCACGAAGAGAGTAATGCAGTGACAGCCCTTTGTGCTGCGGTAGAAGCTTGTCTTAGTCAAGGCCTTCGTCGACGAGCATTGGGATTATTCAAAACATCTTCAACAACAGCTCTTTTGCATAAGATAGCCAAAAATTGCCCTGAAGCTGAGATTATAAGCAAAAAAGTTCAAGAATTAGAGAACAGCGACAAAAGATCAGCAAGTACAAGCACGGATAGTATTCACAAAGCTCCATTGCTTAAAAAAGGAAGCAGCAACTCTGTTTCTGCTGCCAATCCTCCTCCAAGTGTTCCAGTTGTAAGGTGTGTATATCTTAATTAAATAAATTTTCAATACTTAGTATTCGAAATGATTAATTCTTTTGAACCTTAGATTTCTATGGATACGTCTGGCTTTGTTCGAAAAGAAATTAGCTAAAATAATTGAATATTTGGCAGCAAATGCAAATAACTTTTATGACAAAGATGCATTGGTTGCGGATCCAGATTGTGGATCTATTTTGAGCTCGCTGTTGGTTGGTCCTTGTGCTCTAGAATTTACTAAAGCAAAGACAGCCGATCATTATTGGACAGATCCCCACGCTGATGAATTAGTAAATGAGTAACTTATTGTTAAACATAAGAATAACGAAATAACCACGTCTCTTCATGCAGGTTCAGCGCCACAGAATAAGCACTGGATCTAGACAATCTTCAACCGTTCAAAGACCTATTATTAACTTTAAGCGAAGTCTTCATGCTAACTCCGAAGATTCAAGTTCAACTTCATTTAAACCTAGCGGTTGCGTTAGTGTGGCGAAAGATTACGTTGAGTCACTTCACCAGAATTCGAGAGCAACACTTCTTTATGGAAAGAATAACGTCATGGTGCTTCCGGTGAGTTTTTATAACATTTTTAAGTCTTCCAATATTTTTTTTTTATTTTTTTTTTATGAAAAAACTTAAATTCATTTGTAGTTATTTATTCCGTGTTTGAACTTAGAAATAAAACGCATTAAGGAAACTGCACGCTCATAATTTTCGAGTCGAGATCAAGATGCGTTAGTGCCTGTTTAAACAGGTGTTTTGTTTTTTTTTTTTTAATTCTGTGGGACAGTTTTTGAGAAAAAAAAAATATTTATGACTTCGAAAAAAAATCATATGGCAGGTACCGTTATTCTTGGTCTTAAAAAAAAAAGAAAAAAAAAACGTGTGGCCCAAAATTAATCACTCTAACGGCAGACGTTATAATTATTGTAAATGGCGTCGTACGTCAATCATATTTGACATTTGTGAACTATATAAGCGCTATAATTCCTAAAAGCATGAAATAATTGTGTTGATTTTTCTTACCCACAAATGTTCATTAGTGAATTTCGTGAATCTCAACAACGAAGAGGACGATTTGTTTCGAAAATCATCTTGAGTGACGAGGCGCATTCCATTAAAGCGGTTACGTCAATAAGCAAAATCTTCGTTTTTGAGAACGCCATCGGCAATACTGGGACTGTTACTGTCGGACACTACAGGGCCATGATAAACGACTTCTTACTGCCGGAATTGAATGAGCGGGGCTTGGTGAAAATGTGGTCTCAACAAGACGGTGCAACTACACACACAGCACGAGCCATAATGGATATATTGTAAAGGAAGTGTTTCCTGGTCGCGTAATCTTCCGTTTTGCCGATTTGGCATGGCCAGCAAGATCGCCCAGGCTTCTTTCTTTGGGGCTACTTGAAGTTGCGGATTTATGTCAACAAGCCTTAGACAATCGCAGCCCTAAAGGAGAATATTCGACAGAAATGCAAACAATTATCAGCGGACATCTTGCGGAAAGTTATGGAAAATGCGAAAAAACCGACACAAATGTGTATGAACACTGGCGGCAGCCACTTGACGTATCTCATATTTTCCACTTTACAGAAAAATTTTATCATTCAAAATCATTTTTTTTAGTTAGTAAAAAAGTTGTTCAAAAACAAAATTGGATGAATAATTAATAACTAAAACTTCCTCTATTTGTACCTTTTTATTTTAACGAGCCAATAACAAGACAACTTATTTAGGTCTGCTTTGCAGCTTAGGCACGTGTTTCTTTGAAGAATATGGATATTCAATTCTATTAGTTTAACCTTCTTTAAATTATCTTTTTTTCAGAAAGACGTTAAGGAAAAAATGCCTGGATATCTAAGCCTTCATCAGCATGTACAAACCTTGATCATTAAATGGACACCAAATCAATTGATGAATGGCCATAATGAAGTTGAAGCCAATGATAAAAATTCTTATTGGGATTATGCTTTAAACATAAACGTAAGCGATATTGTTTACGTACATTGTCACCAGAATCGTGGCGAGGATACTGGAGGAACTATAATCCTTGTTGGCCAAGATGGAGTTCAACGTCCGCCAATACATTTTCCCGAAGGAGGTCATATGCAAGCTTTTCTGAGTTGTCTGGAAACTGGACTCTTGCCACATGGGCAGCTGGATCCACCACTTTGGTCACACCGAGGCATAGGCAAACTGTTGGCTTGGCCTAAGTTCGGTCGTAGACGTATTCTCTCTTCACTTATGGAATCCACAGAAGAGACTCCAATTGATTATGTTTTCAGGATTGTAAGCAAAAGTAATCATGAAGATTTTTGTAAGTACGCAGATGCTCGTAATTACGAACATTTTATTTAAAAATCAATAAATTTAACTTCCAGTGGCTGTACATCCGATACTTGAGTTGGGACGAACAAGTCCCCGTCGAGCGCAATTAAGTAGCTGTTCTACAAATGAAAGCAGTGATTATTCAAGTAAGAGCATTTCTATAGATCAGGTGTCGATAGACTCGCCACTTATTCAAGGCAATCAGGCTGCCAGCATTGAGTTGGTATGCTCGACAATGAGACGCCAGATTATATCACGGGCTTTTTATGGATGGCTGGCGTATTGTAGACACTTGTCAACGGTGAGAACTCATCTTTCGGGGTTGGTCAATGGACGGATTACACCGGAAAGTATGTTTTAGCTTTAAAAAAAAAATGTTTTGAGAAACTGATTTTAGTTTTTGACACATTTTAGTGGGAACTGATGAGAAGGGTCTGACCAAAGAACGTTGGGATGCATTGAACATCGATGGAGTGATAACTAATGAAACAGAATTTTTTCGTTTGGTCTACTTTGGAGGTGTTGAACCAGAACTGCGCAAAACTGTCTGGCCGTATCTTTTGGGACATTACAGGTAAATAAAATCAAGGCTTTGTAAAATGCACTGTAAGTGGTGGGTTTGTGTCTACAATATGATATTTATCAATAATATGATGATTAGGTACTTAGTTCAGATTTCTAACATCTCTATATACTTAAGGATATAGAAACAAATTTCTTTTTATAATTTGACTTGGTTAAAGTATCCCCAAGTTGTTCAACAACTCTTATGCTGGATTTCCAATAGTCCGCTTGCAACATGATCTCTTATAATATAATGCTTCACTCTAAAAAATTTTGATCTTTTGCATTAACAAATTCTTGACATAACAATGCATCCTAGATTGTCTTCAAAAATTGCGATACAACAATTCGAATCATAAAGCTTTCGAACCGGTCGAGCTAAGTGCAATCTATTCTGCCTCACTTGACGATATTGCCACGGTGGGTTGTTTCTAACTTGACCATGATACACAGTTGTCAAATCATTTAATAAAATAACCGCTTACCGATTTGTAATCAACGATATCTGAAGCATAAGTACGGATAAGTTCATAAGTTATCAGTAGTTCTTGGTATGGCTGATTACTGATTAGTAATTTGTATATTTTCAGCAATCTTATGGTCCATTTAAATCATTTGAATTTTGTATATGTTTGCTTTTTAAGGTAAAAATAAAAAAATGGTTCCAACAAGTTTATCACATTCTATTTGTATTCCAAGAATGTTTTTTAGTTCACCGACATATCATCTATATGTATATTTTTTTATACTACACATTTAGTTTTGTTATTAACGAAAATGCCTAACATCCAAAGAAGAACATTTTCCATGCTTGTTTCCATACCAAAGTTCAGTTGTGGTTTGGTTTTCTTTTAGTTTTCTAGTTGAACTCAGATTCCTTTCTTATAAGATAAATGAAGGTAAAGTAAGTCTACAAAACTGTGAATTCCTTTTCAATGAAGGGTTCTCGGCAGTATTTCCCTTAACACATATTTAAAAAAAAAAAAAACGTACGGGCTTATAGGCTTTATTCCAATTCCAGCCCCACTTCGAGCCATTTCTGTCAAAGATTTTTGATTTATGTTTCCAAGCTTTCCACAGTTTACTTTTATCTTCTATGCAATTTATATTCCTTTTTGTAAAATTGTATTCCAGAAATCGTGAGGCGACGAGCACATATTCGATTTGCACGTAATTTTCGAAAATGCAACAAGTCTTCTTAGGTAAGTGATGTTCCTCTATTAGTATATACAGAAATCTGTCCTACTTCTTTGGCAATCACACCTTCTTCAGTTTTGGCAACGTTTTTTAACTGGGTTCTTCAAGGTTTCAATTCTGGAAAATACATTACTTTCATTAGCAGGTTCATCGCTATAACCTGAATTCATCATCAGAGACATGAACGAAACATTACGCTGTTGTTTCTTTCGAAACTTGTTTGCTCTTATTTTTACCGGCGATGTCTAGATTTAAGTTTTTGTCCTTCAAAATTTTTAAAAAGTTTGCTTCTTTCGTAATGCTACAGTTTGTTTGAGATTATCGTTCCTTTCACAATTGTGAAATTTTCCATTGAATCTAAAATTTCTGTCTCTCGTCATAGCAAATGCAATTATGTAGTGTGTCTTCACCAGTTTGCTCCACAAGCTGTATAATGAGATTCTCTTCTTTCATGTTCTACATAGCTTTAACCAGTGTATCGTATCCATCCGGAAATTCCAATAACAGTTGCGGGGCCAAGTTCTTACTTCATGAAGGTTTAATACCGAATATTTAAAGTAGAACAATATTTGAACAACTACAATGTAATAGAGAAATTTTATTATTTAATGATTACTCACTAAAATTTGATGAGTTCACTGGTCAAGTGGTGCCTTGAAATAAGGCCAAGTGAAATAAGGCCAACTTTCAAAAATTGGCCTTATTGCACTTTAATAAAGTCAAATAAGGCCAATTTTCAGTAGTTGTGTAGTAGTGAGCGAGTGTGAACTCCGAAAAGGGAGTTAAAATTCTGAAAACCCGCTAAGGGGGCCACCCAAGGTACTGTTGCCCAAGAAAACCCAGAACGTGCGTCGGCCCCCCATAAACAATTATGTATTATACGAATAAATAATACTTATATATAAATTTACACTTAAACATATGTATTCAAATTTGGCCTTATATCACTTGGCCTAGTGTCACGGCACCCCAATGCAGTTCGGCCTTATTTCACTTTGTCAAAGTGCAATAAAACCAACTGTTGAAAGTGAAATAAGACCAATTTGGCCTTACTTCACTTTGTAAAAGTGCAATAAGACCAACTGCTGAAAATTGGCCTAATTTCACTTTATAAAAGTGCAATAAGGCCAATTTTTGAAAGTTGGCCTTATATCACGGCACCTGGTCAAGTTTTTAAAACCTTTCGAATTTGACATACAAGAAAACGTGCCAAGTAAGTCCATCAAATGATTTCTTTTTTTCATTCATGTTAAAATAAAATAGAATACCAAATCGAACACTCTAGTTCTAAGATAAGTCATGAATTTTCAAAATGCATGTATAGTTTCAAAATGACAATAAAAAGACACTTCGAATTAAAAATCTTAGATTTTCTATTTTTCGCTTATAATGTACATTAAGCTATACCGCTCTGCCAAATTTCATCATTCTACAGCAATCGGAAGTTCTCCATATAATTTAAACATTCTCTGAGAATACCACGCCCCCTGAAAGGAAAACCCCAATTTTTATTTTTGGTCCTTTATATGCAATTTGTACCCTACCGTTCTACCAAATTTCATTGTTCTACTGCAATCGGAAGTGTGCGATATAATTTACATCAGTTCTGAGAAAGTGGGCGGATACCAAGCCCCTGAATGGAAAACTTCAAAGTTTATATTTTTTTCTTTGTATGCAATTAAAGCCCTACCACTTTACCAAAATTTTATCGTTTTACAGCAGTGCTGCATTCAACCAACACCAATTCGGAGAAAGTGTGCAGATACCGCGCCCCTGAATGGAAAATCTCAAATTTTCGATTTTTGGCTCTGCTTGCATGACAAGACCTACCGTTGTGCAAAATTACAAGATTCTACGATGTCGGGAAGTGCTCCATAATTTTGATGATCTGTCAGTCAGTCAGTTACAGTTTTTGTGATTTTTGAGGCCTTATATCTCAGGAACCGCTTATGCTAGAAAATTGAAATTTAGTGAGGCACCTGTGCCTGGCTTGCTTAGCAAATATTCGGAATTTTAAGTTTCTGACTTTATTGGTACTGAAGGTAGATATTGGTCAAAAATCGCCTGAGTTTGTTCCTGTAAAAAGGGTGTAGTGCCAGAACTTGGCTGGGCACTACCGTGCCCTTTGATTTTCGTAAGCTTTTACCATTAAACTGCATTATTTCCTGTGAAATATCTCCTAGTTGGTCACCCAGAACCAAATGTTTTATTATTAATTTGTATAAGAAAAGACTTTTAATTTCGTAAAAGATAAACATTATGTGCTTCTTAAAATTCAATATTTGAATTTTAAATTTCAATATTTGAATTTTAAATGGGCCACACTTTTACTTTGATCTTCGTGCCTAAAACAAAAATTAAGTAAAATTTGGTCATACTCGTATTCCACAAGTTTTAGAAGTCGCTACCACAGTTCAAAGTTTTGAAAGAAACTGCAAATTTCAAGTTTGGGTAGACAAATTTAAAATTGATACCCAGATCTTTTATTTAAAGTAGTTTCCTTAAAAGCTAAAATTTTTAGTTAAGCCATGGCATCAAAAAGTAGTTCAATTATTTCTACAAGAAAAAGGCAGAAGTAGGTATGCCTAATCGTAAAAAAATATCCATCGTTTGGTTTGACCAAATTACGATCTAGCAAAGAGGTACTGCCATATTTTTTTTCCATTGCAAATACAACCTCAAATTAAATGTAAGAGAATCTATCTATTGTACAGCACACTATATTTTTAGCATTTTGAAAAATGTAGAATACCGACGAAACTAAAAAAAATATGTTGTAGAGAAAATAGAAACCCATATTAGAGAGTAGCATAAACTTAAAAAAAAAAAAAATAAGAAAAATAATTCAAAAGGATCTGAGTGTTTGAAACAGAAAAAGCAGAACCTTGTCAAAAAAGTCTAGAGAATCTTTTTGACATAGCCCACCCTGACGCTCTTCATTATTTGAACTCAAGAGGACAGAAAGTTGTTGCTTGTACAAAGCAAAGTAGGTCCACCAGGTTAGATTGGAAACGTGTATAAGGCACTACCAAAAAAGAAAGAAGAAGTCCTGAAGCTAAAATCAAGACTGAGAGCTATGAGAGAACGTGAAGAAAAAAATATTAAATCAGAAATTATGGCAAAAAAGTTTTAATTCCGTCAGAAGAATATTTTACTGAAGATAAGGAATAAAATCACTCTGAAAGCGACACATCTTTTTGTCCAGTCCATTTACATCAAGAATCTCCAACGAAGAGAGGAAGTTAGGATCTTTTGAGCGATGATTTGGTAGTTTCACTGGATCTTGCTAAAATAAGCGACCGAAAAGTGACTGTAGTTCTAACACTTAAGACTCTTGTTTGTGACTCTTCAAAATTCAATGTTAAATCATCTTCAATTTGTCGTCAACTTATTTTAACTCGACAGAAGCTTGCTGAAAACCTCAAAAATGATTGTACATCAAATATTCCCGTTAAGATTCACTGGGATGAAAAAATGAAAGAAGATATTATTGGCCATGAAACTGTTGATAGGCCTCCAGTTTTGGTCTTTGTAATATATATTGACCAGCTGCTTGCAACAGCAACAGCAACACTTATTTATGAAGCAATACATTCAGGGGGGGCTTTTGAACCAAATTAAATGTATGAGCTTCGATACAACAGCTGCTAATACTGGTCCCAGGAATGTAGCTTACATTCTACTTGAGAGTAAAAGAACAAGGAAATTTTTTTGCTGTCCTGTCGCCTAAAGATGTATTTATTCGATCGATTGGTTGCATTGCAAAATTTTCAAATAGCTAAAATGAAAATTTAAATAAATACGAGCAAGTTCTATCCAGGGTTCGGACTTCATAAATCGCAGATCGCAGTAAATTGGCCAAGAAATCGCAGTAAGACCAAAATTTAAATTTTTTCAGTAGAAATACATATATTTCTTTGATTAGGTAACAAAAAATTATAAACAAAGGAACCATAATTAAATCGCATTTAAATCATCGTTGATTGTTAAAACAACATAAGTGATATTTTAATTTTTTACGGAAGAGAAAAAAAAAACATATTAAAAAATCCTTAATGGCTTAAAAGTCGAAACACTCCTATAAGATTTTTGGCTTAAAAAAATGACACGGCCGAAAATGTAGGATTTTTTGTATCTCCTGTGAAAAAAATTAAAACTTCAGTTATGTTGATTTAACAATCACCGATTCATTTACATAGTATGTGTGAACAAATATACTCTTACTCGATGATGAAAACTATACGTTTACGCAAAATACGTCATACGCAAAAATATATGAAGCTAGGTAATCAAAATAAATTTACCATCTACAAATTTGTACTTTTTGAACGAGAACAAATTAAAGAGTGGTAGAACTAAAAACGTATATAGCTGACAAGACTTGCACTAAAGAGACGATAATCTTTTTAAATTTTGACATTTTGTTATGAGCACATTTATTTCTATGATCAAACAGTAGATTGTAGGAAAAGCGCAGTGGTGCAGTAGATTTAAAAAATAAGAAAAAAGTGCAGTAGATCTACTGCTTTCGCAGTGAAGTCCGAACGCTGGTTCTATCTGCTGTTAAAATCATTCTTTCGCTCAGAATCAAATCAACTAATTTCAATTTCGAGATGATTGTTATGAGCTTTTAAATCTAACTATCTTCTTCCTGTGAGGTGTTCCTGAGAAAGGAATCTCTTAAAGTGCCGCTGCCATATCCATCGATGGATATGGCAAAATCAATAATTTATTCCATAAAGATGTATTCATTTAAAGTTTAAGCTAACCAAAGGAGAAGAGAGAAGCATTTTAAATATTTGCCTCTTCACAGTTGCCGTATGCGTGAAATAATGGTTCGAATCACCTTCAGCTTCGTATGCCTACCGAAACTATCTTCAGCTTTTTTAATATTTAAAAAAGGTAAGACATTTTTCGTTGCCCAAATCAACGATGAAGAAGTTCCTTTGTCACTTATGATACCTTTCGGTGGAACTTGTCATCTTTTCCTTTTTCGATGAAAAACGCAAAATGGTAAATGCTCTAAGAAATGAAGGAATTCGTGTTTCCTGTCAAAAAAAATCACTGTTGATCTTGAAGTTATTTCTTTAAAGAACTTAAAAGATTTTGTGTCGAGCAATACTCTAAGATTCTTCCGGAACACGGGAGCTCCACGCGATTTTCTTAACATTGACTTTGAAACATGGAAATCAGATGATTCCTTTAGATCCTGCAGGGTCATCGTTGATTCCATGAGAGTTGTCAATGGTATTGCTTAGCGTTCCGTTGCCTTTATGGAAGAATTCAACAATAGAAGTTACATACCACAAATGATGAGCAAAAACAGTATTTATTGTCAATTGTCAAAAATTGGAACCAAAAATACCCTGATTCGACAATATGCACATTTTTAAATTAAAAAACTCTAAACTCGATTTCAATAAAATGTATTCTTAAATAATCATTCCAATTAAAAAGTTATTATTTAACTTAGTTTATACATAATTGTTTTTTTTTTTTTTATCATTAAAACATTGTATTGAAAATGATCGTTTTTGTATTACTTAGATCTTTTGTGAATGGTAGCGACCCCTAAAATTAAATATTAAAATCCTAAAAAATACCATAGTGTCCTTATAGGGTAGAACATAATGGTAGTTCAATAAGAAATGGTTTTTTTTTATATAAGAAGCACCCTAACATACATTAGGTATTTAAGAATAATAAAAGATTTAGATTTAAAGAAAATTTACTTATAGATTAAATTTTTTAGAGTGCTTTTTTCTCCATTATTGAAAATAAAAATAAATAAATTTACACGATGTCAGAGTGAATCAATAAAAACAAAGATTTCCTCTGAAATCATTATAGAGTAAGAGCCCACAGCAATTTTTGGGTGTGATTGATAACAAAAAATAATTAGCAAAATTACATAGGCCTTTAGTAGCTATTTAAAAATGTGAACGTCTTGCATGCTCTAGTGGAAGCAATAGTGCATAAGAGTGCATCTGAATTGCAGTTCTTTCCAAAATCTAAAAAATTGTGATACAAAATTATCGCGTCTTGCAGCAGAAGGCTGTCTGCAAAACGTCTTAGACCTCAATACTTTCAATCAGGGGGCTTAGCTCTACATTTTGGCAAAGTTGTAATCACAATTATTTAAACTTGGAAAGAACTGCATACATGATGCACTTTTATGCACTATAGCTCCCACTAGAGCATGCAAGACGTTCACATTTGTAAATAACTTCTAAAGGCCTATGTAATCATACAAACTATTTTTTGTTATCAATCACACCCAAAAATTGCTGTGGGCTCTCGGTGTATTAGTTTCAAAGCATTTCTTCGCTTTATGGCATAAATGTAGAACACTTTGGCTCACAGTGCGAGATTATCCTAGTTTTTGGACTAAACCGCGAATTATATGACATTATGTGACATAATTATTGTCAGTCAAGTTGGAAAGCAGTGCGTTGAATTTAACAGATACCACATTGTGCGAGTTGGAATACTATCAAAATCGAAAGCCTGATTCCATAGTACCATACTTTGATTTCGATTGTGTTGTTTGACAACTTGAAGTTAATGTTAATACTCTTCTGAAAAACAGAACTAACTCAGCACTGAAAAACTAGAACTGGTGGCGCAATATGTTTGCTCTTTATACAACACATGTGTACAGTCCTGTTCTTTTTTGTGTAGATTATTATCATTTAAAAACCTTTGCCTTACCTCTGGAAACAGTTATTGGTAACATCTTTAGTTCAAGTTTTTAAGAATGAAATACCCAAAACATCTTGCCAAAAATGATTCTGGAGGAATCTAAATGCTAAGTTTTTCTATTTTAAATCGCATTCAAAATTATCTAAAAAATTCTCTGAATGAATAGAAGGTCAACAGCAGAGCAATAAATTTGAACTAAATTACGTACAAAATTGCCACGCCATAAAATAATTAAAAAAAAATGTTTTGCCTTAGGTTTTTAGCTTAAACAATTTAAAGAATGATACAATTTATTATATTAAATTGATATATATTTTTTTTAATTTAAAGCTTTGGCACAACCCCTGAAGAACGTGAAAAGTTGGACGAAGAATGCAAGCACTACTATGAGACAACGATGAGTGAATGGCTTGCTGTCGAAGCTATAGTGCGCCAAAGAGATATGGAGAAAACTGCAAAGGCTGTTGCCAAATTAAGTTCAGGAAGTGGAAGCGTTGAAAAGAATCGCATTGACTTGGACGAAGATATGGATAATGAAGTCTTTGTAGAACAAGATATCTCCGACATATCAGACCCTTGTCAAGTTGATTCAAATAGGTTGGCTTGTCCAACGACAAGAAATATGAAACACAGCACAGATTCGGGAAATGTTGAGGATGTTGAGGCTCAAGATGGGCCGGGTTCTTTTGAAAATCAAAACATTAAGATAAAATCATTACCAGATGAAGCTACTAACAACTCGAATGGAAATGGGGGCACTATCAGAATCGTATCAATTGAAGAGGATTACTCAATTGAAGGTGCTCCTGAAGCCATAAAAACAGTTATAACGTTAAAAAGTGATCCTTGCTCACCATCCACATCGTCATATGAAACTGTTGGCAACGAGTTTGCCGACCGTACTGACAATGATGTCCAAAATATTTCAGTTCAAGGAGTTGACGTTGTCACTGAAATTCCAGAATTCCATAGTATAGATGATATTAAGGGAGAGTTTGCAGACGTATTCGATGAGGACAGCAATTTAGAGCAGAAAACTTTAAGACCTCCAGCTGCCGTCATTGTGACAGATGCTTCAATCGATTTAGTAAATGTTGAGGCAGACCACAAAAACTTTGAAGGAAGAAGTGCAGAGGTGTTGCCCTCCGTGCAAGAGGATGTACCTGTTTCATCAATGGATGCTTTGCAGGAACCAAAGTCAACTTGTGTTTCACCGGCCAGTTCAAATGGCGGAGTGTACAGTGTATGTTTGGTTAATCTTTTTTGTTTTTGAAAAAAAAAAGTATCAGATTCTAAATAATTTATTTTAGTGTGAGTTGCTGGAAAATTTTGGGCTGAACCTGCATAGAATAGATAAAGATGTACAAAGGTGCGATCGAAACTACTGGTACTTCGCCAATGAAAATCTAGACAAACTGCGGAATGTGATTTCTACGTAAGATAATGCAGAATTATATCAATAAAAGGATACAGTTCATTTCCGGGTGTGAAAGATTTACAACAAATATATGTATGAGGAGAGAAGCTGAACTAAGCTGTCGGAACTAGGATGAATTGAGCGGTTTTCGACATTTTGATTTTGAGTTAAGCTCTTTCATGCTTTTAAAATACCTTGAATTACTTAAAATTGCATATTTTTGAAAAAGTTTGCCGAGAGTATTTGATATCTTAAAAATAGGGTCAAATAAATACATATTTTCAAGATCTTTCTTATGAAGCTTGAAGACTATTTGATTTTTGTTTTGTTAAAATTATAAACCGGATCTTTCACACCAAAAAATGGATTGTCTCAGACCACATAACTTAAAGGATTAATTCACAAATTTTTATATTTTTATATTTTAGATACGTTTGGGAGCATTTGGATGTTGGCTACATGCAAGGAATGTGCGATTTAGTAGCACCACTGTTAGTAATATTCGATGATGAATCTTTGAGTTACAGTTGTTTTTGTAAATTGATGGAACGAATGATTGAAAATTTTCCCAATGGAGGAGCAATGGATATGCATTTTGCTAATATGAGGTACAGAGTGATTTTGATAAATTAATTTTAATACATTATTATCTAGAACTACAAAAATCTCGAATATACAACTTCTCGAAATATATTCAAGGATCTTGAAAACATTCGAAAACCTTGAAAGTACAAAAAACGCCAATTATATTAGTCTTATTAATATCCTTTGTCCAGGTCTCAAATGAGAGTTAAACAATTTAAGTTAATGTCTTAGGGAGCAGTTTACTCACGGGTTGCCTTGTAATGGTTGACCAGATGGCAATATTAGTTTTTTAGCAGCAGTCAAAGTTTACGGATGACATCCAATTTGAAAAAATACTACCGAAATTCTGGCTCAGTTGTAAATACTCATTGTAAATTTCGTCGTGAAGTCCGATATGGGTGGCCCAAAAAACTTCTGCCTAAAAGAATTCCCTATCGATCAACTATTGATCATTATGTTAATTTGGTTATCATCCTTGTTTGCGAAATTAATTCACGTTACTTACATTTGTAACGTTCATAAGTTGTTACACAAGATTAACCGTATGCGAAAAATTTGATTATTTTGTAAGTAATATCTTTTAACTGTTATGCTTAGTCTTCTCAAATTACCAAACAGAGAGTTCGAGAGACCCACTGTTTACACAAAAATCTGTGTTTTTGAGTTACAATAGTTTAAAGTAGAATTAAAGTATTACTTCTTTAAAATGTTAGAAATATAAATTTTTCAGTTTTTACGAGTAAAAGAAAATTAGTACTTGATAATTATGAAATAAACTTAGGGGGATATTAAAGATACTACTTATATATATTGAGATATGGTCAAAATTATTTAACCCATAGGCAAAGTGAACAGTAATATTAAAAACCGGATTTTCGCTTACTAATCAGGCTACCTACAATAAAATGGTAAGAACATTGGTTTTTGCCAGTATTATAATAGTGTATAATAAAACGGCGAACATGTTTTTTTGTGGAACACTTTTCGCGGCCTACAAAAACCGAGGGGGCATAAATTACATATTAAATGAAACCATTTTTTGCATAGATGTGCAGAATGCCAAAATTATTTAAATATACTACACAGAAATTGTTTAAAACAATAAATAAAAATTGCAAAAAAATGCCCGGAAAACAAAAACAAAAACAATTAGAAATGTCAAATTGACTGACACATAAAATGTCAACTCCAGAATATGAAAAATGAAAGCATTCAGGGAAAACCCAAAGCCAGAACCCGAAACATTATGGTGGATTCACATTACGCAAATCCGCCAAGTTCGAGTCCCAATAGAATGATAAATATTTTTTTTATTTCCGCGATATGAAAAAATGATGAGAGTGAAAGTTTTAGATGTAACACAAAATTCACAAGTTAACGTCACTATGGCCATAACAACAGCTGGACAATGACATGAAAGAATCGAAACAAAAATTGTTAATGTGTCAAAAATGTGTATAGGTTTGAAAGTTCGTTTACCATTAACTGTTTTCCTTTGGACACCAGGATTGAGTGCTCAGTTGGTACTTCTTATTGCATTCAACAATTTAAAAAAATCATAATATTCTCTGTCTTTTATTGAATGATAATGAATTAAATAAACAAATTGGCACTCGAATTTCGAGAGCTGGGCGGCTAGTAGTGTATATAAATGCGCAAGAAATATTACATTATTACACTACTCCGTAGATAAATCTACGAAGTAGAGACACAGAAAGCACTGGCGACTGAGGCCATGCTTAGACAATACAACAGAGAGACACACAGAAAGATAGAACAACAGAAGAAACACATGTCAACAGCACACGGTTGGTACTTGAACGGTCCTCCATCCAAGTAAAGTACTAACCACGCACAATGATGCTTGATTTCGCTGATCGATGGGAAGCGATGCTTTCATCAAAGCCAAGGCCGTTGACCAATCGCAAGAAATATGATCATCCATGACATCTTGGAAAATTTTTGTCAAAAACTCTGGAGTGTTGATTACAAAAATAATCTGACATTTTTTGGTATTAAATTTCATAAAGTTCTGATGAGATCATTCAACAACATGCAACAGATTTCTATTAATTCTTGCGGTTGCATCCTCAAACATTCCAATCCGATAGGTCCAATAAATTTGTTTATCATCCGCATAACTTGCGAATTTATTAGAATTTGAGGCTTGAGGCTAAATCTTAATGGAAAAGGGTGGACAGAAATGAACCTAATATTGAGCATTCTGGTACACCGGAATGCGTTGATAGAAAAACAGAGAGTGCCTTATTTATCACAACTGCTTCAGTTGTTCCAATAAGATTTTTTTTTTAAATGACAGAGACAGACAAACTTTGAAAGAAAAAATTAGCTCAAAATTGTAGTGGAATTACTACGAGGTTAAAACTGTTTAAGTATGATAATTGCTTAAATTTAAATTGAGCTTATTTTATTTAAGTTTTAGTATCGTGCTTACTTTGTATGGCATTTAGAACGTCAAAAAAGATCTCTTTTTTTCCGCGAATTGACATTGTTTAAAGTGTCTTTAGAAGCAATTTATTAAAAATAAAATGCACGACTGGGTCGCACGAACTTGCTCTTATGTAAAAGACTAAGAATTTCAAAAATAAATGGTACTAGAGAAAAACTGTTCATGAACATAAAATTCATTTTTAATAGACTAAAACAACTGCTTTAGTATTTGGAGCTAAAAACGGGATGCCATGTGATTCAAGCAAATATTAGTTTATGCAAGAACAAAATTATAATTCGTTGAAGTGGTTTTTTTTTAAATAAGCTTTATATACAAAATTTTTAAAACATTTTTAAGAAAAAATTTTGGTTCGCCAATTTAAAGTTTTTATTATTGTCCGAATAAAAATTAAATTTAATTTAAATTTTGAAAATTATTTTTTTTTTAAGTTTTGAAATGCAGTGTTTTTTAAACTTTTTAGAAGAAAATCCGTTTTGTCGATAATGAGATATTCTAAATTTGAAAAAAATGATTCTATGGTAGTTACAAGTTGTAATATCTTTAATTTTTTTTACTAGATTACAGATCGTAAAAATTAATCAAAAGAAAAAAAAAATTAGCAAAATTCTGGGAACCGTTTTCGAAAAAAATACGATTTCCGAAAACCATTTTTTAGTTTTAGGTGAAACAATTTTTTTCTCTCAAATTTTATAAATTATATTAAGAAAGTTTCATTTATCAAGCTTGCAAGAAAATCGAGAATGGGGTTTTCAAAATATTGAGTTTCAAAAACAAAAAAAAAACAAAATTGAAATTTTTGTAAAAATCCAAAAAATAAAAAATTGAAAATTTGAATATGTATGTTATAATATTCAAACTTTGGAGGAGCCTTAACATAAAAAAAATGATTTAAATCGCTTGTACCGTTTTCGATAAAATTAAACATAAAAAAAAAATGGTTCCGGGAGGGTTATCAAAAATAACCATTTTTTGCAATTTTTTTTAATGAGAAAAAAAAAAAATATTTATAAAATTTCGAAAAAAAGTTCATATGGCAGGTACCGTTATTTTTGGTCTTAAAAAAAAGAAAAAAACGTGGGCGGGAAAAAAATTAACAAAGATATGTACCAAGTTTAAAGAAAATCGGCCGCTTAGGCTGTAGTCGAAAAGGCAGACAGACAGACAGAATTGCGAGACCCAATTTTTTAGTCTTCACTATCATTTTCATGTCAACAATGAACAAAATCTCGAGTTCAATTTAATTTTTTTACTAACTATCTTTCAAATGCTCTGGAAATGAAACGTTGGACTTCTTGAGAACGGGGATAAATTTGCAAGCTTTCCGTAGTTTAAGGTAGCAGTGGGTAGTAAAGATGGTATTGAAAATATGCCAAATGTAGGGTGAGAGCAACGATAAAATGATTTTTAATGAAACAAAGATGAATATTGTCCAGACCAATTCTTCTCACCTTATTCAATATGTATGTAGTGAGAAGTCAGATTAAGTCAGATTGGGTATCTTGGGTATCTTACAATAGCTAACCAAAGAAGCAGGTTCAACTGGCTTACAGCACAATCCACATTTTTGTGGAGTAATATTATTAAACTCATAAATAAAATCCTTGCTTAGAATTTTTGATCTTAGCGTTAACAGCGTTTTATAAAAATTTAAAATTGATGCAATTTTTTTTCCAACCATCCAGTTGTTAAATTTTTTTTACTACACCATCCATTATCATTGTTTTTTATTTGGAATGTTTGATCGGATTGTAAGTTTCAAAAAGGTTGTTTATAGTTAAAGCGAATTGAAGCTTTTCATTAACTTGAGAAATGGTTTTCCAAGATGGAGTTGAACACATAAGATAAAAGAGCTTGCATGTTTTCCGATTATAAGTCGCTGAATGAATTTGGTTTACTAGATGGATTAGAAGTCAAATTTAGATCTAAGAAGCAATGAGATCATGATTTGAGAAGCTTTTGGAGCATCAAGTTGTTCAAAGCAATTCTCAAAATTTGGCTGGCTGACAAGAAAAACATCTACCTATGGGACCTTCTTCATCATTGCCGAACGCAGCGTGTTTTTAAGTTAGCTATCGACATCGATGGAAAAGTTTACGCAATGAAGCGTATAGGTAGAACACCTCTTCCGAAGAATAAGGGCTTACCGTCAGGACTAGTGGATATATTTATATCAAGATCTCAAATGGCTCTTGCAACCCTACGTTCTTATGTACAGGAGCGAAAGTTGAGCTGCGATTACATTGCCATATCTAAAGAGCTAGTTATTGGGATGTCGTTGCAGATTACCGTTGAAACCAAATATGATGAAGATTTGTTTACGTTCTTGACAAATGGTCAGACATTTCTACTACCTTTGGGACATTGCACTATTCTTAACTTCTGATGGTCATGTTAGAATTTGGTTCTTTTTACGACAGCATTGCATTAAGAAAAAATAGACCGGGAACATAAAACGCACCCTGTATAATTAAAAAAATAATCCGTTTTTGCTCTTTAACCACTCTTTCAAATATTCAATTAAACTCACTATTATTTTATTTATTTCTTTACATTCTTTTCAGATCGCTTATCCAAATCCTTGATTCAGAAATGTATGACCTAATGGATTCCCATGGAGATTATACTCACTTCTACTTCTGCTACCGTTGGTTCCTATTAGATTTTAAACGAGAGCTCATCTATGCAGATGTATTCTCGACCTGGGAGGTAATTTGGGCAGCAAAACACGTTGCAAGTGCACATTTCGTACTCTTCTTGGCTTTGGCTTTGCTGGAAACCTACCGGGATATAATTCTTTCCAATAGCATGGATTTTACGGACGTAATCAAATTTTTCAATGGTAAGTAAAGACACTGACTCATATTTGTGGTTGTAGGTGCGTAAGTAGTGTATTTAGAATAGTGTCTATGACAACTTTTGCATTTTAAATATACTCTTATATGCCTTACAGCCTCATTTATGAAAGGTGAATTAAGAAACTGATTTTTTCTTTAATTTTAAGAAATGGCAGAGCGTCACAATGCACAATCCATACTACAATTAGCTAGAAGTCTGGCACTACAATTGCAAATGATAATTGAAAATAAATAAAAAAAAATATTATTTAAGCCATTATTATGATCACTCCACTATAACCAACATAAAATAGTTCTAGTAATATTTAGCAAGAATTAATTTTAAATTAATTCGCGTTCATATAAAATTTATTAAAATGTTTCCACCTTTTCAAAACATATTCTATTTGTAACATTGTATTCTTCCAATCATCAACAAAAATTTCTAACTACTTAAATCATGTATACCTAGAAAAAATATATGTACCTCTATTATACATACTTTATATTTCCTATCACACTTTTCTTATAGTAGAAATATTTTTGCAAAGTGAAGTAAAATTTAATTATGTACCTAATTACCTTAACTTTAGTCCAATGTGTTCATATAGGTCAGAGACTATAATTTTAATTTTAATAGCTCCGGTTTTCAAGTCTTATATTTAATAAAACTTTTAATTTAAAAACGTTTTACTTTAAAATATAGTTACGAGAAATATCAATTGTACCTTAGCTCATTTTGTAGGTCCAATACCTTACACATCCATCATCTTGAGTTGGGTATAACTGACAAAGTGAGTTTCCAATTCAAACGCACTTTAAATAGTCTATATCGTCACCTGATTACAAGAACTAGGTAACTCAATTTTTTTAGTTTTGAGATATCGACTAAAAAGTTTTTTTTATTACTTGAGTAGGCTTTTTTTTTTTAAAGTACTCTTTATCAATATAACAAACAAACATTTTTTTTGTAGGAATTTTTATTTAGTGTAAAATGGCGAAATATTCGAAAGTAAATTGTTATTTTTTCTTGAATTATAAAATTATTAGCTAAACAATAGGCAGTTGCCTACTTCTTGCACCAATAACTTTCAATTCCTAGAAAATTATCTATTATCTACTTGTCATAATTTTTTTATGTTTGACCCTCTGCTAACGAACAAATTCAAAAACAAATAAACTTTTTCTGAGCAGATCATCCCATTTCACAGTATATTAATAACATTTCCAGATATTCTTGATTAGTGTAATCCATTGTTCACAGATAATTAAAAAAAAAACACTCCAACTTGAATTACAAATCCAAAATGGAGTAACAAGTGAAAGAATACGACGCGGACACTAGATCACGCGAGAATGACATTTACAACCTTCAACCTTTTCTTAACCACAATCACAATAGCTCAGAAAAAGTTTTAATTCATTTTAATTAATTTTGTATTTAAAAATTATTTTTTTTTTAAATTCGCTCAGTTTGTTTATTTTTTGTTAATTACATTTAGTATTCTTTTTAAGGAACAAAAACAAATATTTTTGTTTAAGAAAATAAACTGGGCTTTAATAATAAAAAAAATGATTTTCATTTGGGGCGGTGACTGTGGGACACCCTGTATACAAATAAGTATTTTAATGTTGATCATCTTCATAAGCTTTCTTGGACTGCGGCAAATTTTTATAAAAATAAAAATAGTCGCCACTAATAGCAGGAGGATTGGAAGTGAAAATCGATAGTAAATAGTTGTATTTAGCAGTTGTCCTGCAGGACAACATGGATTTACCTTTACTGCAGCTAAGCTTAAGCTCCTTGAGGTCCTCTTCAAGCAATCAGCTGTTCTAAAATTTTCTGTTCCGAATGATTCCTGGCACCGGTTTTTTTTTCAAATTTAAACCAAGACATTTTTTGAATCAGTATTGATTTTTCGGATGTGTCGATTTATCCTATCGTGAGGTATTGTTCCACAAACCTCTTCCAGTCAAGGATATCTTCCGAAGTTATGTCGTGTATAATGTATGGCTTATCCCCTTTTTTCCTAGCGCTTCGTGCTTTTCGAACTCGTTTTGCTTCAGGGCCGATTACCGAATACATCGAATCGAACCATGAATTTTAAATGAATTGGGGCAACATTTCAAACAACCTATTATTAAAGGCTAAGCAATTTACTAGTTAGCAATTTGTTAAAATTTTAGTAACTTATTAAATCTTGGAAAATTTTAAACCTTTTTTTCGTTTTACTAACTAGTAAATTACTAATTGCCTTTTATTAAAAAGGGTGCATCTGAACACGTCCAAACAGTGTCAGTTCGTGAAAAAATACAAAGGAAACAAAACTAAACGGACCTAATAGTTTTACTTGTCAGAATTCAAAGTGACAACCACAATTTATTTCTCCCAAAGAATTGTAATGTAACCAGTACTTATAATTCTGGTGAAATTGAAATCCCACGGCATGTAATTCGGTCTTGGATTTTCAGGTTTTCAACCAAACACCGAACTGTTGTCTTGTCAAACTTATGCCGGGAGTAAAATTCTCAATCGTCTAGACTTAAAACATCGCACTTTTCTGCACAAAGCTGAGTCTTCAAACATATCGAAATCTTCGTCTACCGAAAACATTTTATATTATTTTATTTACTTTTAAAAACAATTAGCTCATGAATAAGAAAAAAACACAATTTAGCTTTTTCAAATGAAATTATCACGAAATTTTGTGCGAGCAAATTATGGATTTAGCAAATTACTAAAAGTTAAAGTAGCGAGTTTGTGATTTTAACTTTAGTAAAATGTTAATAGATAGTAATATGTTAAAATCATTTCAACTTACCAAAATCCTTAGTAATTTACTAAAATGGCTTTAACATAATTACTTAATCGTTTAAAATTTTGCGCCATTGTCTTTAAATTAGGAATAACTTGTACAGGGTACATGCACATCACAAAAACAAATTCATTTAAATTCTGACACAACGATCGCTAAAGCACTTCACTTCCTCGACGATTTCTGGGAGGGATCAAAAGTATCAGAAAAGAAGACTAGCCACCTCGCAACTTACCCTACTGCCTTGTTTCGATATAACCTCATAGATCGTGAAGTTGTAGGTTGCCAGTCGGCGCTTGTAGAAAAGAGCATTATTCGTTGGATCACTCGGGCAGAGCAGAATCTGCTAAAAATCAAAGTTACAGCTTATTATTTTTTCCTTGTCTTTTTTTTCGCATTGCGGGTATCTTCTTTCGTCTTTAAATTCATTATTTTTAATTTTCAATACTTTATAATACTTTTTATTGTTGCGGTGTTTTAAGGTTTTCTTTTTTATTTTTTAATTGCAACTTTTCCAAAGCTCTACTTCTAAAACCATAACCATCTTGTTTGAGAGTACATTCTCAGCCATGCTAGTGCTCGTAGAGTTCTCAAAAAATATTACTTGAACATTGAATTCCCATTGAGAACTCACTCAACAAATTCTTGCCACAAGTAGATGTCAGATATCTACTCGTACTTCTTTCACTGAAAATGGTAGGGTTATTTTAGTTATCTAGTTTTTTCACTACTCAATTTAAAAGGGGAGGGGGGAATTTCAGCTAAACATTAATTTAATTAATGATCATCACCCTAAGGTACCTAAAGGCGATGCTAACTCAAAACTGTCAAAAATTGAGTTACCTAGTTCTTGCAATCAGGTGACGATATGATTGATACATACTCGTATATGTTTACTTCCACAATACTACTTATTTCTGCAAATTTTAATCCAAAGTCTGATAAAGTTCATATGTATATAAACATAAAATTGTGCAGTTTTGGGCAATACACGAACAGATACATAACTTTTTGTTCTTGAATTTAATAGTATAATTTATCGACAATTTTTCAAAATCCCTTCATTATCCTCACAAAGTCAAATTAACGTTTTGAGTGTGCTATTTTTTATTTTAGAAAAAAAAGACTGTTATTTTAAATATTTAAAATGTGATTTGTGTCACTCACGTCACGAATTTAAATTTAAAACGAAAAAGAACTTAAATCCAAGCTGATTCCTGTCTTAAATAAAAACACATTTAATGTAGAGACGAAAATTACGAGCATAAGAAGTACATATAAATGGAACGAAAGGAGATACAATAGAGAATAGAATAATAGCTCAGACTTCATTTTAATATTACGCGTATTTTATTGGTAACCTATACCTAGCGCAGCAATGCAAGGCCAATAAAATGCTTCATTGACTTCATAAACACTTTTATTTTTTATTTTTAAAGTTGGTATGCTTGGCATTTACACCCATGTGAAAACCAGCTGATTTGGAAAAGAAGTAAAATAAACATATAATTTCTTAGAAAATAAAAATTAAATGATCAAAGAAACAAAACAAATACATATATATTTATTTCACAACCATTAAGTGAACAAACGAAGACGAGTGATGAACCTACCTACATACATGATGTACCTACAAATGAGCAATCGACTTTTGAATAAGCTGAAGGATGTGTTGGAAAAGTATACGTTATATATGTCAAGTTGAAATAGAGTTTTGATTTTGAAATTGATGTTTATAATGCAGTTAAAAAATAATATTTTTAAAAAATTCGATTAAGCTATACGTTCATTTTAGATAATGTTTGATAAAAAAGAAATAAAATTTGAAAATCATTAACTCACATTAAACGTAGAGGTTTGTGCTGGATTTAGACCAGAGACAAAATTTCTGTCACACTAGTCGATGATACGTAATTCTTAAAGACTACTATATCATTTCCACTTAAATCTAACATTTTCATGATTTAGAATCGTTCTTGGAGAAAATAATATTATCCATTATTTGTAGTTTATGTTATTGTGAATATCGACTATTTATATTGTGAAATGTGGATTCATTCATGGCTATTTTGCATCCCCTCGGATATCATCAAGTTTTTATTGGTTTGCCGGGTAGTAGAAAACCGTGTTTCCATACTCTTCGTTTTCGAGATGTTGGCGCTGGCGGCAGACGATGGTGAAAATTTGTTGTCGTTGCGGTCAGTGATTGGCTTATTTTGAATGTTTTCTTATTCACAAGCTTAATTGATTAAAATAAGCTATAGTTTAATATTCAAACGTATTCGAAGTATATAGTAATGAAATACAATTTCAACATAAGCACAACAAGCTTAGATAATTCAAATCTTAGAAACTGAAATGTCAATAAAATAAACATATTCACAATCGTTAATGTCTGTTCAATATTCACAGTTATAGTGTTATTTATCAATTGAAAATCATAAAACCCAATTGTCAATCAATTCATAAGTTTTAGAATTTATTAATATTTAACAATTGCAGTGATGGTATATATTTGCTGTGCAAAACTATTTTTTAGTTAAAAATAGTTTTTAATTGTGAAGGAGATTTAAAAAATCTTAAACGTTATATTAAATTTATTCTTTATACGATATGTGTATTACGTAAGGCACAATAATAGTTTCATAAATGTGTTTTTATAGAACAAAACAATGCATACGATACCTTACGATAAAATTTTGATAAAACAGTCCATTTTTTAAATATTTGAATTTCGTTTGCCCTTTTTCTTATAAGTCCTCAGGGCAATAATTACAAACAGCTAGGTCTACCTCTTTCGTACATTTTTAAACACATTGGACTAGAAGTACAATATTATATTTACAAAAATAATATATGATCAAAAACTTAAAAATAAAAACCAGTTTTGATACTTATTTGTATATATTTATACCTATTATATAAAATATCAGTAAATGTATTTAAATTCATTATGAAACTGACGACACATCACTTACTTGCTGAAGACTGTATTTCAATAGCAAAACTAGATTTTGAAAAAATCTTTTGTGGCCAAAATTTGTACCTACTATATATCTACAACATATTATATTTGTTAAATGTTTAATTTTTTAACTTTGTTGAAACAGTATGAAATTATTATTTATACTTTGGATAAACTGAAAGAAAGAGATGATTATATTGTATAGAGAATATATGTATGTACCATGTAACATTATTATAAAAGTAAATAAATCAATATATTTTAAACTAGAGAAGAAAACAGCAAAGTTGTCTAATTTGTATACATATAAGCGATATTGATTCACATAGTACTATCAATAATATAATGTTTTTTTCAGAGATATTGGCCTCTGCGAATAAGTGGAAAATGCTCTCGTGATGATTAAGTACTTTGCTTTGCTTCTTTGGCTCTTCCGATTCGGTAGAATATTTTAGGTCTCCTCCATTCCTGCCGACCAACAGAAGGAACACAGAGAGTAAGTCACTATTTATTTCTTATTAAAACTTTCTATTTGAATTTCCGGATATTAATTCCTGAACAATATACATAATTAATATGGGCAATACAAATAAATAAGCATATTTCAACATTTCGAATCTATTAAATTTTTGTGTTAAAATTTTCTTAAAAAATGATTCCATAAATTGCAGTCACATTTTTACATATTGTAGGTTATTTTAGTTGAGTACCATTAAACACCTGGGATCACTGTGAGGATTTTCAAAAATTAAATTTAAAAACTAAAAAAGACTGGTAAAAAAAATAAAATGCACGGCTGGATGGCACTTGCTCTTATGTAAGACTACTTTGGAATACAAAAATTCTTTACAAATATAAAAAACATGGATTTAATAAAAGCAAAATGTTCAAACGAAAATATTGCTTGATTTCTATAAGAATATGAATTTGTGCAAACAAAGTTTAAAAATCGTTTTATTATTAAATGCCATTTTTAAGTATTAAATAATATACATTTTGGGAAATAATTTCAAAAACTAATTTTTCGCTCGTTTTTAAGATACATATTGCTTTTCTCAAAAATAAACATTGAAGTTCTTTTTTCAAAAATATGAAAACTATTTTTTCAAAAAATTTTATAAACAATATTTCAAAGGAGCTCCTGCGTACAAATTTTGGTCAATATCTTTAGAGCCGTTAATAAGAAAATCGAAAACACAAAACACCCTTCTATGATTTTTTTTGACTAAAATGTAGTCCATGCCCATAGTAGCATACTTATTTTTTTAATCAAAATCATTAGAGCTGTTTTCGAGATAAATAAGATTTTGCACAACGGATGTATGGCAGGTACCGTTAGTTTTAGAGCTAAAAACAAAATCATTTTCCTTCTTTAATACAAAGTTTGAAGAAAATCGCCTTCAGCGGCTTAGGCTGTAGGTGGGTGCAGACCATAGAGGAGACATACAGACAGATAAACTTTGATCAAAATCTGCAAAACTTACCCTATAGTACTTATATCAAGTATAAATTATGAAATTAAGATATTACTGCCTGTAACTACCAAAGACCATTTTTTAGATCATACAACAAAATTGAGAAACAGAAATCATACAGCAGAACTATCAATATCATACAATGTATGATGTGTATGATTTGGGAAAGAGGCCCCTGATAACACTAGTTTACACAAAAAAAGTACCTACAAAAAAGTATTTTCTAGACTAATTTTGGCTCTCTGAACACGAAAATGGCAATTATTTATTTTTCCAAAGAAGCGTTTTCGAGATATGACCAAAAAACGTGTTTTTCTGCTCCTTTTCCATGTATAAGCCTAATTCTCAAAAACGGTCGAACTAATTAACATACTTTATAGTTTTGAACAGATATTTTGTTTGTCTTTCCAACAGTATACGACTTGTATAAATCGGCACAACACTCATCAAGAAAAAGTCGTTCAAAGTTTCAAAAAACACAATTTTTCGCCGTTTTTTAAAATCACTTGTTTTAAGTCATTCCGTAAGGATAGAAGAAAAAAATATTTAAAATACTTTTAAGATCTCCGGTGGAAAATATTGTTTTTACAAAGCTAAAACGCACAAGATCAATGAAATCGAATAATAAATGTGGAAGTTATGAAACAGTACGTGAAGGCACATCATTTCAGTTTTTTTTCTTTTTTTCATAATTTTTACTGAAAATATGACGTATTGCTTACACTTCTTCTTTTATGTGGCGTTGAATCTTCGCGCAGCTGCACCCAGCAGTAGTCACGTACTGGCCTGCAGGGTGGCTACACAAAATAGGTACTGCTGTTTTCTGTGTTCTGCTGATAGCAGAGCAAATGAAAAAAAGTTTGAGTTAAACGACATTATTCTGCCGTTTAAACCTCAGGTTGACAACCCCTTCAAACATTTGAAAATAGAATTTCTTTTCATTTTGAAATTTGTTTTCCTATCACAGGTCACAACTGTAACAAAGAAAACTTTCCTTGATTGTTTTTTCTTTGATTCAGAGAAAGCAATTTACTTAAACCACGTTCAATAAACTGAAGTTCAGATAAGACTGTGAAACCGAACGAGTTGAACTTCAAATTCAAACTCCAGTTCAGATTCAGCAGAATTTAGGTGAGTTTTATTATTCACAAATCTATCTGGATCCGGATCTGGATTAAGTTTTAACATGTATTACAAAAACAATTTGGGATCCTGATTTCTATCGGGATCTATTTCAAAGATCCAAAAATTAGTTATTACACTGGCGAGTAGATGGCTTTTTATGGTAAGGTAGTGTAAGCTATAGTGTAAAGAAAAAAGACAAGACATAATTTAAAATTTCCAAACCCAAGGATAAAAAGAGACGGGGTTATAACACTGCTGTCAGTAAGATCCGTATCGTTTTATTTTCAAGGGAAGATCCCGATCCGGATCCAGATAGATTTGTGGATAATAAAACGCACCTTTTAAGTTTAAACTCTCACTGTGAAACTGTGGGTTTGCAAAAGATCAAGAAAAAAAAGGATTGACACGTATGAAAACAAAGTTTCCCAATCTGTCAACCGAAAATTTGTAAACTAGTGTAATTTATCAGCTTTATAGGGCCCATACACGGCACTGACATGTTCGCTGCAGATCAATAGGTGCGTTTTATTATTCACAAATCTATCTGGATCCGGATCTGGATCTTCCCTTGAAAATAAAACGATACGGATCTTAGTGACAGCAGTGTTATAAGTCCGTCTCTTTTTAACCTTGGGTTTGTAAATTTTCAATTATTTCTTGTCTCTTTTCTTTACACTATAGATTACACTACCTTACCATAAAAAGCCATCTACTCGCCAGTGTAATAACTGATTTTTGGATCTTTGAAATAGATCCCGATAGAAAACAGGATCCCAAATTGTTTTTGTAATACATGTTAAAACTTAATCCAGATCCGGATCCAGATAGATTTGTGAATAATAAAACGCACCTAATATATTTTGTTGTTATGTACATATCTGTGCAGACCGCCTGTGTGGTGTGTATCCATGTCGACTGTTTGCAGCGACCGTCTGATAACTACCTCATCTCAAATCTGACTTTATGAGCATTAAAATAAATTTATTTATTTATGTATTAATTTATTTATCAATTAATTAATTTGATTATTTATTTGCTTGCTTATGTATATTTATTTATTAATTTATTTATTTACTTAATTTTGTTATACACACTTCTTTTGTTTTGTGTTAATAATATAGTTTTATTCAATTTATTTTAAACATAATTTTGTAAAAAAAAATCACTGATTTGACGGAGGTTTTTTTTAGTCATTCCTTCCCCTTCTCTCTATCTCACCTCTCAAAAGATGGTTTTTTTCTGTAGCTTTTCCTTCAATAAATATTTATTTAAGATCTGACGTATTCAAAAATATTGTAATTAATTAAGGTAGCAGGTAGCTTCATATCAAATCTCTGTAAATTGTTCGATATGGGTTTAATAAAAAAAAAAAAATTATAATAATTCAGCTACAATAAATGAAATCAAAAAAATAATAATAAATCACACTCTTATCACTATTATTATATGTGCTGAAAAGCTTACTGCAGCCACCTCAAAAGTTTTCAAAAGAACTCAACTATTGACCCGAGAGCGCAGCGCAGCAAAATCAAAAACATTGGCATTGTTCACTAACAAATGTAAACTTCCCATATTGATGAACATTTACATGACCCATTCAACACGCTTAGCCCAAAAAGTTCGAAAAATTCTGATAAAAACGGACTATAATAAATCTAAATTAATTTTATGATAATTCAATAGCACATGCGACACGTAAAAGTAATTGTGAACAAAGTTTACTTGTTGTCGTTTTAAAACTCAAATCAATACTTGCATGCAATAGGTGATACTCTAAACGGCTTCACTTTGGGAGAAGTTACGTTGGAAATTCAAATTTCCCAACAAATATTTGAGTTGATAATTTCCTTCAAATCTTTTAATTTCAGATTTTTAAGCATTGAAAAATTTTCATTTTTTTTTTTCAAAAACAAAAATGAAATATGGGTAAAATGTTTTTTATAAATTTCTATGGATCAAGAGGGACATAAGGAATTTCTCTTGGTGAGGCCAATTTTCAGAGATTCTCAGCAATTTCCCTTTTAGGATATGTATAAATACAAACGTAAACGTTTAAAAATTTGAAAAAAATTTGAATAAATGCTCATGGTCACGAGTAAATAAATATAACGGAAATGCATGCATATTAAGAAATAATTATTAAACGACTTACGACAGTGAAATCGTTTTTGTTTTAATACATCCAATCAGCAGTACAAACAAAAATCCCTATAAATATTTATTTGCAATTGGAATAAATTAGTCGCAAGTACCTACGTTAAATTTTTGATTTGCAAAGCGAAAGCGTTTTGCAATGCCTGAAAAGACATTATCAAAATCAATGGCCTGTAGTTGTTTTACCTTCAACTAACAAGGTTCTCGAATTCTATTTGAATCAGAAGTAGTATTGCGTGGTGACTCAAAAATGGTGAATTTCATAGAAAAATACTTTGATGTGACTCCAGGTAGGTATCAACTTAAAAAACATCATTTGCCTATTGATTGACTCTTGAGATTCTTTTGGTTTATACATGTAAATCAATTGCTAAAAAATATAGTGTCAATTTTTTAGTTTAATTAATGTGTTATTTATATTTAATTTGAAGAAATCAGTTTAAATTTTGTTCCTTCGATAGTTATTTATTTATTTTTGCAAAAAAGCGATTTGAACAGACATGTTCCAATGAGTGTATTAAATCCAAATTTTAACTTGTGACTTGTGTAAAATATACAGCGGTCGGATTCAAAAAATTTAGATGGACAAATATGTACATATATAAGAAGTGTAAAATCGGGTTTTCTTTTAAATGACTTTAATCCTTTTCGGTGGCAACCAGTTACATCAAATTTCACATATTGTTTTTTTTTGTGGAATTAGAGGAAATCTGTAAAAAATTGGAAAAACTTCTATTTTCCAGAAAATTCACGTTGCGTTTTCGCAACGATCGCTGGAAAGGGTATCAAAATTATTGAAAGAAAATTTTCTTCTTACGTAAAATATGAATAAACTTTATTTGAATACTTTTATGAAAAATTAATTTAATATACAATAGATATTCTGGGTAGTGAAAAGATTGTTGAAAATTAAAAATGAACAAATTCATAATAAGGTATAATGTATATATTTATATATTTTTTTTTATAATTCACATGCGCTCAAGGGTATGTTAATAGACCCTTATAATATTAATAACAGCACAGGCACAGGCGATGGGGAAATTAGAAAGTGAGAGAAAGGAGGTGTCGATGAACATTGGTTTTGAATGTTTGCAAATTGAAATGGCAAGGGAAAACGTGCCGAGTAAGTTATTTCATAATCGTGTTGTGCGACTAAAAAACGAATCTCTATATTTGACGGTACGACCAAAGTTAGGCTCGAGGGTGAACTGATGCGCAATCCCAGTGAAGCGGGTATCACGGGTGAACCTGTAAAGAAGAGGAATGCAACTGGCTACTTCGATTGAGCATTGCTTGTGAAAGAAGCTATAAAACAAGAAAATGCATGAGACATTCCGACGGAGTTCAAGAGATGGTAATGAATCCATGATAGCTCTGTTTCCTATCAGTTTTAGCGCTCTGTTATGAATTATATCCAATAAGTAGAGAGAAATTTGTGCTGCACCTGCCCAAAGGTCTGAGTTATACTCGAGTTTTGGATGTATAAACGCCTTATAAATGGTAGCCAGATCAGAAGGGGTGACAAATTTCTTACATCGATATAGAAATCCTAAGCATATAGCAGCATTTTTGATGGCCTTGAGAATGTGATCATTCAAACGAAGATTGTCATTGACACATATACCTTGTACTGAGAGCTTTTCGGTTTTTAGATGCAAGTGCCAATGGCATAAGGGGGATATTTTGCTTCAACGACAATAGACAGTATTGGATTTTCGAAGCATTAAACTCCACACGGTCTTGTATGCCTCATTTACCAATGCTGTAAAGATTGGCGTTGCAATTCCACTTCCGAAGGAGATGGACGTGAATTTGAGAAAGAGTATAAGAAGCTATTTTAATTATCCACTATACTTATGAGCGCGCACTACACAAGAATACCTCTATGCCTGTTCTCGAATTAAATGCATTTAATAGAAGAAATAAAAGGTACTTTGGTTACGAGTATTTTTTTTACTCATGATTTTTAAAAATAATACTAATGCAATGGATGAAAGTACGAAGTTATTAGTACATTCTACGCATAATGCGTACGGTCAACCTACGAATGAATTCTGTTAACTAATATTAGTTTTACTCAGTAAAAAGTACGAATATATTAGTAAATACTACGAATATAATAGATTAAAGTACGAAGCCATTCGTGTGAGGAATTAAAGAATTCTATTAGTTATATGTACACAATTATTCGTACAATGTACTAAAAAAATTTTTAACTTCTTGTTTACGAATAAAATTAGTGTATTAAACGAATAGATTCATGGATACTACCACAGTTTTTAGTAAAACTTTACAAATGCATTCGTAGATATTTCACCGTACTAACACTTCGTATATCTTACGAATATTCGTACTATGCACGAATATTTTTTCTTTATGAATGTCATTCGTAGAAATTTTACTAATAAATTTTTTGAGTGTAGAGTCATCGGCAAAACAATGAAGTAGAGTAGAAGTTTCAGACAAGAGATCATTTATAAAAATGAGAAAGAGAGTCGGAGACAAAACGGAGCCTTCGGGAACACCAGCATTTATTTTGTGAAGATCAGACTTGAAACCGTCCAATACAACATGTATTGAACGATCTAGAAAGTAATTTCTAATCCAAAGAATAAGGGTTTCGTTGTTCGATAAGAGAGCCTGGTGCCAAACTCTATCAAATGCCTTAGAAATACGAGTATCAAGCGCAATAATCTTACTTTCTCCAAAACAATGTACGAGTAAAGATCTGTTCCACTCTTTGGTGAGATATGCCATCAGATCACCAGTGGAACGATTGCTGCGAAAACCGTATTGCCGGTCATTAAGAAACTTTCAATCTTCGAGATATTTCTAGAGCTAATGAATTATCAGCGATTCCATGACTTTGATGGAAAGAAGGGAGGTTGCCTTTTTTTAAGAACAGGCTAGACAAATGCTGCTTTCCATCTTCTTGGGAAGATTCCAGAACAGTAGGAGCGATGGAAAAGCTTACGCAATATTTTTTTGCCAGCGATGAGGACCGTCTCTTTAGAAGAACGGAGGGTATACTATAAGAACCAGCGGATTTGCTTATATCAAGATCTCGAAGGGCTGTTGCAACTGTACGAGTGCGTACATGTACCTGTCCCATTGAATGATCTACGTTCTCAGGTAAAGGAGAGGCAATGTTGCTAACAGGCAACGTAGAGCTAGCAGCAAAAATTGAGCTGCAAGTATATTTGCCTCATCTAAAGAGCTAGTTATCGGTTTGTCATTGTAGATGAACGTTGGAACCGAAGATGAAATTGAATTTTTTACATTCCCGACAAATGACCAGAAATTTCTAGATCCAGTGGTCTCAGGATGCAGGACCACCGAAGGCACTAACCTTTATATAGAACAAGATTTGTTACTAGACATAAAATATGACAAAGACATTATATACTTTGCAGCTGCCAAAGCTGATTTTTAATAATCAGCAGTTTGAACTGAATTAAGATTTATTCATGCTCCCAACAGATTTATTATTACAATAACGACCATTGAGGTTTACTTCGATGACGCAAACATTTTGGTTCCTATTCTACTCTGTCTGTTATTTATAAAGGTTATATTTGTCCAAAGCTTGAAGCGAATTCTTATATTTGAGCAGATGATCCACTAACACACTTGAGTCCTTGGAAAAGTATTTAAGGTTAGTATAGTTTATTTTCATCAATCAGAGAATAATACACCTACTCTTACAGGCTAAGATATTTACATTTTTGTGGGTGGGTATATAAAAAATAACATTTTTTCAATAAACATAATTAGAGGAAGTTAGGGTATTGTGGTATACATGTTTGTTTTTTTGACTTAACAGAAAAAGTTATGAAACAAATGCTCCTAAATTTGGTAGATTTTACCAAAAACATATAAGCTACCAAGTGATTTCTTTTTGTCGAATTCTGACAATTACTAACAAAGATTTACACAAAATATTGATATAACCTCTAAATCGTCACTTTTGAAAGTTAAAGGGTAATGTGGTACATTATGCTGTCTATTGTGGTATATATATATATATATATATATATATATATATATATATACACTTGAGCTTTTAATTGAATTTAATTCAATCACTCCACTTAAACAGAAATTACTTTCTTTCTTTATTGTGGTATACTATACCATAAAAAACATGCTAAGTTTTTGAGAAAACTCCCTATACCACATTACCCCAAATTACTCTATTAATCTTAAATTTAATAACAATTTTTAAAAAAGTTTAACAATATTTATAATTAAAATAAACATCTTTAGGATTATTTATTATCTTTACATTGCTTATAAATTTTTTAAAAATAAGGATTTGATTTTTTCTCTAGTGCAAATCATATCAAAATCTATTTCAGAGCATAATAAATTAGTTTTTCTAATGCAACGAAAGATTGGTTAATTGCGGCCTTAGTTTCTGCTATGAAATTGCTCATAAATAACAAACCATTCTCGTGCTATTCTTACAGGCGCGTTTCTCTCATTGAATAAAGCTGCCAGTAGAGGACATTTAATGTGATCAATAATGAAAAATATTTACGGCGAGTTTTCATCGATTTTATTCCGAATATAAGTCATCTGGTTTCATAAAAAGGAGAATAGTCCTCCAATTCAACTAAGTAAAATGCACGACTGGATCGCACGAACTTGCTCTTATGTAAAAGTACTTTGGAATTTAAAATAAATTGTATAAATATAAAACATAGATTTAATTAAATAAGAATGTTCCAATGTATTTAATTGTCGTCTGATTTCCGGAAAAGTATGAATTTATGCAACCAAAGTTTAAAAATCGTTTTATTTTTAAAGTAATTTTTTATATAACAAATTTCTTTAAAATTTTTCAAGGACAAAATTTGGGATGCCAACTTTTAGTATAGATTTTAGGAAATAATTTCAAAAAATAATCGTTCACTCTTTTTAAAAATATTAATTAAAAAAAAATGGAATTTTTTTTCAAAAATCCAAATAACTATTTTTTTGAAAATTGGCATATACAATATTATTTTTAACTTAGGGGGATATTGCTGAAAATTTTTGGTTAAAATCGCTAGAGCCGTTGATGAGAAAGTCGAAAATAAATAAAACAGTTCTATGACAGGTACTGTTAATAACATTTTGCCCCAATTTTTTTTTTTTTGACCAAAATTACTCCATGTCCCTAATATCACACATAATTTTTTTTATCAAAATCGTTAGAGCGGTTTTCGAGATAAATAAGATTATGCATTACGGGTGTATGGGGGGTACCGTTAGTTTTGGAGCTAAAAAAAAATTTAAATTTTCCCTCTAGGGAATCATCGAAGACCCTTAACCTCCGGGATTGAAGAACATAGGTCTAGTGGCTTAGGCTGTAGGGAGAGGTACAGACATCCAGACACACTGAAATATGTTTTTTGTGTTCTAAATTTTCCTTAAAATTTTTATAAAAAAATATTGATATGCAAATAGTTAGTATTCAATAAAATACATTTTATAACGTAATTTAAAAATTTATTCGTGTATCCGTTTTCAAGATTTTCAAAAAAAAATTGTTTTTTTTTTAATCCAAAAACAATTTTTTCGAAAAAAAATTTGGATTATATTTTGCCAAATGCAAAAGAGCTCCTGCATAAAAATTTTGGTTAAGGTCGTTGTAGCCGTTGATGAGAAATTTGAAATTCAAAAAACCCGTTATATCGTTACAAACATTTCCCCCCAATTTTTTTTTTGACCAAAATGTAGTCCATGTCTAAAATATCACGCTTAATTTTTTTTTTCAAAATTGTTAGAGCCGTTAATGGAATTAAAACGACATAGACGACACGGCAGGGATCGAACCTGTGATCATGAGGTTCACAGGCGAACACACATCCATCGCGCCACGGCAAATCGAGTAAAATTCATTTGAACTTTTTTCAATTATTTTAGATGAGTTAGCATAATAAGGATTCCAAACTGTACAGCAATACTCAAGCACAGATCTTACCAGAGAGTTAAATAATGAAAGTAAAGTGTAGGAATCAGTAAACTCTTTTGTATTTCTTATAATGAAACCTAGCATCTGGCTGGCTTTGCTAACCTTGAAGTCGTAATGAGGAAGAAATGAAAGATTAACGTCTAGGACTACTCCTTAGTCCTTTTTCTGATTAACTCTTGATAGATTTATGCTGTTGATATCCTAGTAGAACGTAGAAGATAATTGAATACAAAATCATGAATTTTTAAAAATGTCTGGAATATGTCATCAAAATTATAATTTTTAATTTTCACAATTTGTACTCTTTCAGTTAGTTATACTTCAACCATTCTAAAAGTGATAAATTAATGCCAAAAGAAAACAATGTTTGGAGAAGAGTTTTGTGATGAACTCTGTCAAAAGCATTTGCGAAGTCTGTAAAAATAATGTCAGCTTGAGGCTCTTTTTCTATATTATTTATAATTGAATTGTACATTATGGTTAAGTTATTTCAAGTAAATTTTCCTTATACAAAATTGTGTTGGAAAACTGAGAATTTGTCTCGGATAACAGAAGAAATTCTATTATATATGTAAAACTTTTTCAAATAGTTTTTGTATGGCGGACAGTTTTCAGCTAGGTCTTTAGGTTGTGAATCGGCTAAGGTGATAGTTGATTGTGATTGTCATTTTGACTATAGCTGTATCCATCATATCAATAAAGAAATATAGAGAGGGAGATTGTCAAAATGACAATTACAATAACTATCACCTTAGCCGATTCCACCACAGATTTGAAAATTTGTACAAAAACGAGATGTTCTACGTTATTAAAAATAGGCCTTTAGCTAACGATAAGTTAAACATTCTTGTAAGTGTCTTCATAAAAGACCTTCAAAAATGGTAGGTGATTTGACGTAAATAGAAACACTAACAAACACTAGCCAATTGTATTTCACCCCTAAACCCATTTAACCATAATAATCATGCTTCAGGGAATTCCCATTAGTTTACCCTTTCGCCCAACATCACTGACACTATTAAGTTCAGAGTTTCTTTCTTTAGTCACACTACATGAAGGAATTATAAGATACCGGCCCGATATTTTCTTCCCATTGCGATATTCAGACATTTAGAGCCATGCATCTGTGCACTTTCCTCAACGTTCGGACTGTTCTCAGACACTTGAAGGGTAGTTTTCTTTGGGCATGATAAAGTACTTCTCAACGAAGTCATTCTGGAGAATGAGCCTCGGGAGAAAATTGTGGGTAACATTATTTGCTGAGGATAACACGTAAACAGGATTAATTGTAAGTCACTAGGCCCTGGAACTCTAAGATCTTTGTGATCGATAACCTTTTAATTAATTTAATTTATTAAACGGAAAATCAAAATTCTATATGTGTCGTCTTCTGTTACAAATTTTGATTGCAAAGTGCTTGTGATAGCGTTTCTTTTTAGTGAATGTTCCTCTTGGTGATGGGGTTACTACTCGTAGGTATATCAAACACATAATAATAATAAAGCCTTTCCATCTTGAACTTTTTACTTTTCAGATCCGAGATCCGTAAAATTGTATCTTATGGGCTCACCTTTCCAGATAATGTTACTCCTCACGATATATGTTTGTTTTGTAAAGAAATGGGGCCCATTATTCATGCAAAATCGGAAACCTTTTGAGTTAAAAGCGGTCCTTATAGTCTACAATATACTTCAAATTATTGTCAACGCCTCCTTAGTATTTATGGTAAGTTCGGCTTAATTAAAGAACATTAACATTCGCTCGCTAATATAACTCTTAAATTCCCCTAGGCTACTCCACTAATTGTGTACCATAGAGAATGGATTGGAAGTTGCCTTAGAATCAGCGAAAGAGACCCCGAAATTGAAAAAACTCACATGCGGCTTTCTTATTCATTTTGCATGGTTAAACTTTTCGATCTGTGCGACACAATTTTCTTTGTTTTGCGAAAACGATACAAACAAATATCATTTCTGCATTTCTATCATCACTTAATGGTCAGTGCAGCGGCTTGTATAATCTTCAGATATGTTCCCAATGGACCTGTTGGAGTAACGGGTTACGTTAACAGTATTGTTCATACAGTCATGTACTTCTATTATCTACTGTCCAGTTATAAGCCAAATTTGAAACAATCAATTTGGTGGAAGAAATATATTACAGTCATACAGATGGTGCAGTTTGTATTTGTATCGTTATTTATGTCATATCCTTGGTTGAGAGGAGAAAATTGTGGTTATCCATTTAAATTATATACATTTGCTTGGCTTCAAAATTTTGTACTGTTGTATTTGTTTAGTAAGTTTTATATTAAAACTTATGGGACAACAAAAAGACCAATCCAATAATAAAATGTTGTTTTTTCTAATAACTGCGACTCTTTTCTTAATATTTTATTGCTCGTGGTCAGTATTGTTTTGACATAATGCGTAAGTATGGTATTTTTGAGAAGTAATTGGATCTGCTCAATTTTAAAATACCTACATACCTACATGCGTATGTTTTTTTTATAACTATCTCAAAGCTAGACGAAATTCATACATTCTAGCCTGCTTGTACTAACATCATATCATAAGGGTAGTCTTAATCGCTGGAGTGTGTGTAAATTATGTAGAAAAAATAAGTGAAACTATATCTTAATTCTAATACCTTTCGGCCTAAAAACTATTTTTATACAAATGTAAAAAAACTCGGTATCTTTATCTTTTTTGTTTATATGGCACAAATACAAATTCCTTTTTAAAAATGCAATAAAATGAGCAAGCTTAATTTGTTTCCCATGTACGAGTATTATGGCTTTATTATACTCTGTTCAGCAAAATTGTCAGTACAGGCCTTATGGGAGAGCTTTTTCCAAAGCAGTGGCGCCTGATGCAGTTATCACTGCACAACGTTGGGAAAAATGCCACTTAAAAAAGAGCAAGCCACTGATTTTCCTTGAAGATTAGTTGTTGTAATTCTTCGCAAAAAGTTGTACACCCCAAAGAGACCGTTGAATCCCACTGCTGAAGGGATACTGTCAAGTCAATACGATCGTGCGCTTGCTTTATACATCAGAACAGAGTTACCATTACCATTCTGAATTACAAGTAAGGAGCTTATTCAGTGGATTTTATTAAGGAGCTTTTGGGATTTGAAGCTTTTGAGAACAAGTTTTATGAAGATGAGTATGTTGAGTGCTGGCAACTTATAATGCAAACTAGGGAAACCCTGTGAGAGCTTTAAAAGGCGACACACTTATGCAAGCCAATGAAACCACAGTGAGAGGCAAACGTCCTATCTTTTCTGTACTGACAATTTTTTTTGAACAGATATAGTAAGAGAAAACATTTCCATTAATTATGCAACGCGACCGCGACGTCGTTTCTCGCAGCTCCGAGGTTGACCGAAACTTTATTTCTAGCCTCATTTTCGGAGAAAAATTGTCCAATGATGCCATAAGTACACAATCCGCATCAAACTGTCACTCTCTGTGGATGCATTGGCTTCTGGACAATAACGTGCGGGTTTTCCGAGCCAAAATGTGGCAATTCTGTTTGTTAAGGTAGCCGCGGAGATAAAAATGTGCCTTGTGAGAAAAGATGAATTTTCGCCCAAAATCGTTGCCCAATTCAAGCTGCTCAAAGGTCCAAACTTCTAGACGATAACGAAGCGGATATTCGTGCGCCTGTAATTTCTGAGTTAACTGGACCTTGTAAGTGAATAATACCAGATTTTTGTGCAGAATTCTTCTCAGGCTAGTGCGTGAAATGTTGAGATGTTCAGATCAATGGCGTGTTAATGTTCGCCACATTCTTGTCTGCGCGCACAGTACGACGACGCACGCACAGTGGGGCAAAATGGCGAAAAGATGGCATTAAATCAACCAACAGGGCTAGGAACTTGAAATTTGGCACAAATCCTACTGATACCAATACATGGCCAAAGTTTCTAGGGTTACCGCACATACAAATTTCATTAGTTTACGAAATTTCGAAATGGCTCAAACGATTTAAAAAACTCTGCGTGTGTTGCATCCTTATAGTGATTGTAATACAACTACATTTATAAAAAAATGAAAAGCAAATTATAGTGTTACCATTTTAGAATATTTTTTGTACTAGTTTTTTTTGCTAAAATTAGTATCCTTTCTTCAAAAGAAATGGATTCCTTTTGTTAAGCATTACAAATATAACATTTTTGTATAGAAGAGTTTTCTGAAATGGCATTACACACTTTTCCATCAACCATGGCGAAGATCAAGTTCTGGTGAATAGAAATTGTATTTGCACTTTCTCTTACAATACTAGGCTAATGGCCGTTCATTTCTGTATCTACTCTTTGCTTTTCACCTACGGATATTAATAAAGATTCTTTTAAAAATTCAGTTTTAACAGGTCTCCAATATCTATTTGAGCTTGGACGTTGATTTTGTTATATTATTTTTACACCAGAAACTAAACGAAGTGGAACAAGGCAAGTAATAAAAACAGCCGAATCGATCTAGTTCAATTTATAAAAGGCTTGCTTATTTGAATTGTGACCAAAACTCCCATCAATGGCCAATTTAGAGTACAAGGAAACATCTTTCAATTCTTAGTGAATTAATCTCGTCTTTTTGGAGAATAATTATGCGTTTAACTGTTAAGCTTAGCAAACTTCGGAAATCTGTACTCACAGAAGTTTCCAAAACACTGATATGTTCAGGATCGGAATAGCAATTTTTTTTACACTCCTGAACGTTTTATACGAAGGAAATATTTAAGAAGCTTTTGATCTGATAATTTCATTTTGAAATTTAGATAAGCCTGCTTCGAAAATTAACGTTAAAGCTTCTTCACCAGTCATTGAAGTAGGTTCAATGGACTCTCTTAAAGCTTTAGTACACTTTTCGACTTTCTTAGGACTTTTGGGTACTTCGTGAATTAGTTTTTCACCTCCCGACTGCCCAGATACTCTCGAACTCATTTCAGCTGCATATGCCAATTCAGAAAGAATTTGTAATTTTAAAAGGTACCCGAGTATTGAGTTCGCCTTACAATTTATTCCTTTAAAACACCATCTGGCTATTAATTCCTTGGCAACTTAACTTCTTCATTATATTAAAAAGATCTTGCCTGGTTATTGACAGTATTTTGGATGTTGTTCGGCCTAAGAAGTGTCAAAAATACAATAATATTGACCAAAAATGTCTTTTCTAGAAAGTGATGTCACCAACAAAAATTTACACAACACACACAGGGAGCAAATAGTAGCAAAAATTTTTTACACATTCTGAAAGAAGAGAAAACACTTAACAAAATGACATATCGTCGCTTTTCCGGCAGAGTGGCATAAGTCGAAATTTGCAAATTTTCAGGAGAGCCTTTTAAAGTTTTTTTCATACTGAAAAAAAAAAATTCGTTGTTCATAAAAAACATAACTCGAATGTTGAATAAGTGAAAAAATTGCATTTTTCGTTTGTTAAGTTTTATAAAAAACGAAATATTAAAAAAAAAAAACAAAAATTGATTTATGCAATATTTATACGTAGAAAATGACAGGGATGTTTTTGAAAGTTGAGAGCGGCGCTTTTTCATAACTCGGAAACTAGAAGAAGTAGGTTAACGCCGATTACACAGAAAAATTGCGTTTGTTTTTCTGCTCAGTTCTCTCTCTGTTCAAAACTAAAAAACGACAAATTTCGACTTATGCCACTCTGCCGGAAAAGCGACGATATAAAACTTATTGGCGTTTTACGGCTAACACAGCTAAACGCCTAAGGATTTCAGAAAAATGCAAGAAAATAAGCAATTTTTTAACTTTTTTTCATATTCAACTAGGAATTAAAATAACAAGCATTTTTTTTTTACAAAAAAAAAAACATACAAAAATGCCCCTGAGCTTACTGATTCTATTACAATTTAATTCAATTTGTTACACGCAATAAATACAAGTAATAAACTGTACACAATTTACTTAACCAACTCGAAATAGCAAAAAGAGGTCTGCGATCGACTCAAAACGTGAACTTACTCTTCATTTGGGACGATCCACATTGTTGCGAGCCCATACAAATGTTGATCAAAAATATTTGCACTAAAAGTGTTTGAATTTTTGTTGTTTTTTTTTTTTTTGTTAAATATAATAGTTATTATAGAAAACGGGTTCTGATAATGAAAACGTTTTTTTTACAGTTATTTTCGTAGTATCATTTAGTAAGACACTAGGCACAAGAATTAAAGAAATACATTTTTTCAGTTTTTTAAGTGTTTTTTGAAAAGGTGTATCTCTGTGAAAAGTGGTGGAATTGGAATGAAACAAAAATCGTTGTAAAGATTTGTTTTTTAGCTTTGATGTTTTCTAAGAAAAAACCCGTTACTGCACAAACATTAGAAATATCCAGCGTAAACAAATTCAATTTTAATTTTCTCTTGATACGAGTAGGATTCCTTTTTCTTGAAAATTTGTTCAGAGTCAATCAAATGCATGAATTAGATAATACATTATACATATGTACATACATACATACATATGTGTCATTAGAGCTTAAATTCACAATTTTGGTTTTTGTTTAAATAAACTACAAATATTCAATTTAATTTTCAAATAAATTCATCAAACCGTTCATCCGTATTTGGCAGTATGGTATGGTCAAATTTGTACAAACCAATTAAAAGAACAAATTCTATTGTTCCTAAGCATTCTGTAAACAATCATCATCAAAATAAAAACCCAAAATGCCAATTTTCATTCACTCTTTTCACAGTTTTGAATTAGTCACATATTTATTTGACTTAAAATGAAATGATATTATGTACATATTATGTTAATAATTTTTCAGAAAAATAAAACAAAAAATCAAAAAAATACAAATTAAAAAAAAAAAATTAAAAAAAAAAGAATTCATAAAAAAATAATTTAAAAATAAAACAACAACAATGCCATGACATGACCTTATGATGTGGTTTCCAAAAACGCCATTATGTACTCTTCTATTAATTTTGGCTTAAAGTTCCTCATCTTAGTGTCGGCAAGTAACTCTCTGAATTTCTCTAAGTTAATTTTCATGCCACTGGACAATATTTTATTAATCATAGAGAACTTTACAATCAAGTATTCTTTTACACCTGTAATTTCAGCACTAAGACTCGACTGTCGAAAGAATATCCGTGCCGTATTACCGTCATTCGTTGACCCATAGCCTGGCTTAGGCTTATCAACAAGGAGACCCATTTTTTCCTTAAACTCTTTTTGAATTCTAACTTTTTTCTAACTTTTAGCACAAACTTGCGTACAGCAGGCGCGGTGGGTGCTTCATTTCGGCCAAAAAGTCTTAAAAAAAAACGCTCTGGTTGGGCTACACGAAACTCACTTTGTAAATACGTTTTCATTATTTCCGAACGTTGTTCAAGTTTAAGGCGATTCATTCCGTTTAGCGGAGATATGATATTGACTTTCTGTCAAGATTTCGAGCAGGAAGCAGCTGTCTTTAGTAAAATAACCTATGATTTAAAAATATACCACTAGATGGCCGACCCTTACAAACTGTAATTTACAAAGTAACAAAAACTAATTAAGACTGCTTCAAACTATTTACTTAAAACTAGAATAACCACAGCAGCAGTTTTAGACTTTTTATATAGGTATTATTCTTTTGTACCACACTGACTGTCCCTTAATCTTAAGTCTATGTTAGTCTGCCAAGACATACTAGTCATAGTCGACTTTCTCTATCATTATACAACCACCAGAACTGGTTCTTTAGTCTCACCCTGTTCCTCCGGTCCTGATCGGGCACAATCCTACTGAACCGAAGGTGCTCTGTTCCGCCTTGTACGACGAAGCATCGTCTCGACTATAAAGGAGCCGTTTAGCCACAGTCCTACGCATGAGCATGACGTAGATTAGCGAATTGAATTCGCCGTTTATTTAAGTAGGGAAATTAGTTCGTTTGGTTATTAACATTTTAACAAGATAAACACAAAATAAACGCTGGTGTGTCTGGACTCTTTTCCATATCTTATCAAGTGATCTCTTGTCTGAAGCTTCTTGTCAATCGAAAAATTTTGTTAAAAAAACAAATAAATGGCATGACTTGTCTTTGTGTACTTTTCTTAATACGTGCGGACTCAACAACTCTAATAATAATTATAAGCCTATACAACGATAAATTGATTCAAGTCTCTTTTTAAACTCAATATTCGGTACAGGTACGACATCCTTAGATGTCGCACAACAAGAGTTTTCAACTAAAGATACCATAGTTTTCGAGATATCACGGTCGAGAGAGTTCGATTTAAATGTTTATTAGAATATTCTTTTCTTTGTTTTTACGTTAACGGTATGTTACAAAATCAAAAACAAAAAAAAAAAAAATGGTTCCAGGGGGGCTACTAAAAATAACCATTTTTTGTAAAAAAATTTTCAACCATTACCTAGCTTTACCTATGTAAATGAAATTTTTTGAATTTTTTTTTAAATCTGTGGGACAGTTTTTGAAAAAAAAAATATTTATTAAATTTCGAAAAAATTGAAAACCATATCTATTAAGTTTGAAGAAAATCGGTCGAGTTTATTTATTTATTTATTCATTATCTACGATTTTACATCCACAGATATTTGCCTTAACTAATTTTATACAATTACATATATATTTACAAAAGACTTAAAGCAACCTTTAATTTAGATTTAAAGACTTCTCGAGACATAATTAAATCAAAATTTTCATCATACATCAAGTTAAACATTTTACTACAACTAGAGATTGGATCACGTGAACCGTAGGAGGTACTATGAATAGGCTCCCATAATAGTGGTCTTAACCTTAAACACCTCTGAGGGGCATAAATATTAAAAAGAAACAATAAATTCCCACAATCTATGGTAGAACATAAAACGTCTCGAACAAAAATGACACTGTACATTTTACGCCTAACTTCCAAAGATTGCAAATCAAGCAACAAACAACTAGAGACATTTGAGTGTCTTTCATTATGCTCATTCATAAAGAACCGACGCAGAGCAAACCTAAAGAAATTTTTTTGAACTTTTTCGATCCTATTTATGTTTTTAGCAAACAATGCAACAAATAAAGCCTTTAACGTGTAAGGATCCCTATACTCTAAGGAATTTCTTTTCAGAAAACCAAGAGTTGAGTTAGCCTTCGACACTAGCCGATTTATATGACCATCAAAAGTCAACTTACAATCAAAAACCACTCCTAAGTCATTGAACTCATTAAAAATTACTATTGACTCATTAAAAAAATTATATGACGGTACAATATGAAAAAGAGATCTATTGAAGACCATACACGCACACTTATCTATGTTTAGGTGTAAATCATTTAAAACACACCATCTAAGAAAACTATCAAGATCATTTTGAAAAAGAAATGGCTTCCCTCGGGAACCCCGGAACCAACCATTATCATTTTTGAAAAAGTATCACCAATAGATACAAGCTGCTTTCTACCATATAAATACGTTTTGAACCACTTAAGTATACACCCAAAAAAACCGAGGGAATTGAGTTGCCTGAGTAATACTTCAATATTAACTATACTAAACGCTTTCTTAAAATCAGTATACACCACATGAACTTGTCTACGTTGTTCTAAAGAATTAATACAGAAGTTAGTGAATTCTACTAAATTTGTCGATCTTCCCTTTGAGAAACCATGTTGGCAATCCACAATCTTGGAGTTGTTTAAGTTGCAGGCGAACAGATAGACAGACAGACAGACAGAATTGCGAGACCCACTTTTTTAGTCTTCGCTATCATCGTAATGTTAACTTTGATCAAAATCTTGAGTTCTATTTTTTTACGAATACATAACTTATGGTGCAACTCGAAGCTCGAACAGAACCTGGACCTAGTGACTTACAACTCTCAATCATTCCTGTGTGCGTATTGCCAGGAATGATGGGGACCTACAATTTTCTGCCGATTCTGAACGGCTAATGAGCAGCAGTTTTTATGATAAGAGATATATTTTTAGAGGATTTTTCAATTCCTCGTAAGAGGCAATATACCCCTGAAACACTTTTTTTTTTGCGGTTGAGAATCTAACCCAAGACCTTCCGCATGATAGTCTAATACTACGTTTTCACCAAAGGAAAATCCGGGATTTAAGTGCATTTACCATAAATCTCCTTTAAGGCTCGTATTCACCGAGCGCTCCTAAACGGCTCTTAACTTTACGAGGCTCTTAACTTGAAATTTCTGTGGGATATTCACCAACCACTCGCAAGTGTTTTTCGAAGTTCGAAAATGAGAGCCACTCTCTCTTGTTCAGGCATACCCAAACTGTGAAATGTTGTGGAATGTTGGTCTTGACAGCAAATGGATACTCTTCTACTTGGCATTGCTCACATGGATTCGTGTCAAATGCGTGCGTGGCACACGCACAAGCGAACAAACTTTCGAAGAGAGCGCTCGTAAGTTAGGAGTGGTCGGGACCACTCCTAACTTTTAAGAGCGCTCGTAGATCTTCACTAATATTGCTTGGTGAATAGGTTTATGAGCTTCTTAAGTTATGAGCGCTCGGTGAATACCGGCCTAAATCTCGTAGATTTACCATACAAATATAAATCACCTCAAATGAAGATTTAAAATAAATCTCCTTGAAATCTTCTCGCAATCAGAAGATTTGCAAAACAAACAAACCTTATTTTGTAGAACGCACCTATGTAAACCCACTTTCTTCATTGACAATTAACACAAAATAGAAATATCTGTTTTTTTTCTGTTTATCTACTATCCAATTGCAGTTTTGTTTTCTCTTGTCCAAATTGACAATTGAATGGCAAGGCAGAGTGAAAACGTCAAAGAAATCCCAGTTTCTTTGGTGAAAACACTTCAAGATTTATTTTAAATCTCTAGCGGATTTACTCTTGGTGAAAACGTAGTATTACGCACTAACTATTATAATATGATATTCATGGATGAATTCGTTAAGCAAATTATGTCACTTAGCGAGAATATGGATGAGAAAGAGAGGATAACGAAATGTGAATACCTTGTATTCTATACAGGGTGTCCCTTAATTCGTGAACACGAATAAAATAATGTGAATTATAAGCGACATAGAAATAAGACACGGCATTCTCCGCTTTAGTTCAGCCGCCATCCCTGGAGATAAAATATCTGAGACAACAACCTTCAGTCTCAGAACATCGTGCCACACATCTTTCCTGTACTTCTTTCTCTTCCGTAACTTCACGCCCGCGCTGTGTTGAAACATTTAAAGGGTAATCATAATCCCTTGAGCGCGGGTAGATTATAAAAAAAAAAAAAAAAAAAAAAAAAAATAGGACGTGGTTCTTGGGTATATTCTAAGAAAAAAATCCTTCTACAGCAAGAGCGTACCTCCTGTTTTTATATCATATATCCGGAATTTAAGAAAAGGCCTATTTTGGTTTACCCTGAGCAATGTTTACAGTAACTGCACCATTAGTACTTACAATAGAAAGTTCATTTAGACCTTTATTTTTAGTAAATATATCAGCCTTACAAAATATGATATCCTATCTCTTGATATATCCAGTTTCTGGCATGTTCCGTTTTTGCTGCCGAAGCTAATTTTTGACTTTGGGCTCAATTTCCTCCAGAAAATGCTACCTTTTACTTCCTTTACTACCCTTGGGACCTTGTATTATTTTTTGCCCAATTGCTTGGTCATGTACAAAATTGGTCTGTTGAATATGATCATTATCATATGAACTTATTCCGGTTTTTCACAGTAGGGTCGGCCTTATAACATCAGAAATTAACTTTTCTGACCCTAATAACCTTTTTACATCTCGAATCAAACCCTGAATTCTCTTTCGGTTTGATAGATTTTTCCCTATCCGAGATTAATCTCTCATTCCAACAAGAATTAAATTTGTAATCATATATATACACGTCCACGTCACTATCGAGGAAGCATAGTGACCAGTTAAAGTTCTTGAAGAAATCATTGAGACCGTCGCAGTTGGCTTTATCGTATTGCCAAACGGTTCTCTTGGGGGTTTTCTTTCTAACTGAATTGTTTTGACGCCAGAAATTCGCAATGCTCTGGTGTGCCTATGAGCTATATTACTGATAGTAATCAGATCAGAGGTAAAGAACAAGTCTACAATGTTTGACCTGCAATTGACCTTAATATATTTTCCTTCGGGTGTGGTCTGACCAGAATAGCGAATCCAACTGGAATTGTGTACATTGAAATGGCCCGGAATGACGATTTCAATGTGAGGATAATGGAAAACAATAAAAATATATCACGGTGGAAATTTATCACACGAGAAGTATATCAGGCACGTATGATATTATCTCTCATGATTGTCTTTTGTTTGCTTTGTTATAAATACAGGATGCCCCAACATAAATTCCTTTATTCGAAAGGTAGGCTTTTTTGAACCACTGATATAAAGCATGATAGCTCTTAATCTGCAAAATTCGAACACTTCATTTTCACATGATATGTATCAAGCATGATATTTTTCTCGCATGATAGTTTTATTGGGTGATATTTTTCTCACATGATATTTGTATGTATGTCTCGAGTGATTTTACTCTCGCAAGGTGTATTTTTTGGATGTGAGTTTTCTCGGTTTTTCGTACGATAGTTTAGTCACACTATAATTTTCTTGCACGATGATAATATAATTTTATAGCATGATTTATTTCTCACATCATCTTTTTCTCCCATTATGATTTCTTGTGGCTGGAATTGTATATTTTTCGGATGATAGTTTTCATGTATGAAAGTTTTTCGCGCATGAAGGCTTTATGGGATGGTATATTTTTCGGGTGATAGTTTTCTCCCATGATAGTTATATCACATGATACACTTTTCACGTGATAGTTTTTTCTTATGGTATTTTTTCGTAATTAATTTTTTCAAAATTAAATTGGCCCACGAAGAAATTTCTCAAATTCTCAAATGAGAAGCTAGCACCTCTTTTATTACTAAATTACACACATTGGAGAAACCAAATTTAACAAAATATAAATTATTTAAAATATAGCAAATATAACTATTCTTTCGTTTTTGTTACAGATCCAAATTCAAAGGAATTGTTTATTATTGGATCTTTAAAGCAAACCTACTTTATTGTAGCCATTTATGCATTTTTTGTCAAAATATTGGGTCCCCGTCTGATGAAGAAAAGAAAGCCTTATGAATTAAAAACTGTTTTAAAGATTTACAACATTCTTCAAGTATGCATCAACGGCTATTTGGTAATAATGGTAAATATTCAATGCTAAAAAATACACAATATTTTAAATTTTCATACAAATATTTTTTTAATTACAGTCTTCCTTCTATATTTTTTCTCATTACAAATGGATCGGACGATGTTATTTTATCGATGATAGCACTCAAGAAATAAAAAATGCTAACGTATGGTTAACCTACACATACTGCTTCGTGAAAATTATTGATCTTCTTGACACGGTTTTCTTTGTGCTGAGGAAACGTTATAAACAAGTGTCCTTTCTTCATTTCTATCATCACCTGCTTCTGGCCTTAGTAGCTCCCACAGTCTTTCATTATGTTCCAAACGGTCATTTAACTATTATGGGCTACGTCAACAGTATTGTTCACACAGTAATGTACTTCTACTATTTTCTATCGAGTCTTAGACCGGACATGAAGAATTATATTTGGTGGAAAAAATACATTACATTGCTGCAGATGGTACAGTTTGTGTTTCTAATTGGATTTTTCCTATATCCCTTGATCAACAGTGAGCTATGTGGATATCCATTTCCTTTCCTCTATTTTTCACTTTTTCAAAACATTATTTTTCTCATTTTGTTTAGTAATTTCTATATTAAAACTTATGTATCAAAATCAAAACAAAAAACACAGTAATTAAAAGTAATTTTTTTTGTAATGAATAAAGCTAATCGTTTTTTTACTTTTTGTTATAAAATTAAATTGAGTGTGTACAATTGTTAGAGCGAAAGAGAAGATTATTTTTTTCTTGATTTGCAAACATTTCATAAGATCTGGGGCTATGGCTTTGACACGACTTCTCGGAACACTATGTTTTCACTAAAACGAACTGATCTGCTGATTTCAAATTAAAAACTCGGGATTTTAACGAAATCTCAACGAAAACTTGCTACGCCAACTAAAATCTAAGATTTGTGTTTGGTGGGAACATGGTTTAAATTTTAAGAACACTTTTCACCGCAGATAGTGGTCAAAAGCAGGAGTTATTGACTTTAAGGCCGGTATTCACCGAGCGCTCATAACTTAAGAAGCTCATAAACCTATTCACCAAGCAATATTAGTGAAGATCTACGAGCGCTTTTAAAATTTAAAGCGCTCTCTTCGAAAGTTTGTTCGAAAATTCGAAAACTAAACAAACTAAACAAATGAAAGTGAGTGCAAAACCAAAACCAGTTATCGTCACCAGCAACGGTCCCCAAGCAAAATACGAAATTGACCGAAGGATTCTCACTGCCAGCTGTCATTCAAGTTCGAAAACAGTTTGATTTCAAAGTTTGGGTATGCCTGAACAAGAGAGAGAGTGGCTCTCATTTTCGAACTTCGAAAAACACTTGCGAGTGGTTGGTGAATACCCCAAAGAAATTTCAAGTTATGAGCCTCGTAAAGTTAGGAGCCGTTTAAGAGCGCTCGGTGAATACCGGCCTAAGTCTATAAAGAATCTACTTCATGCGATGCAATTATAAAGTGGGTAGCAGATAAGCTCAAGACAGATATCTCCGATATAAATTGCAACAAATTGAAATTGTTACAATTGATTCTTTAATGTCTTTAAATTTAAAACAATTAAAATTTTTAAAGAACTCAAATAATCGAATTTTAGACCTTATAGTTGTCGATAATGATATTGATGTTAAGCTTGATATTTCGAATTCACCTTTCATTGAAAATATTATGCATCATTTAGCTCTTGAAACTGAATTTAAATTTTTAGATTTTAAAAATAGAATGTTAATGACTCGCCTTCAATTGAATACAATTTTGAAAAAGCTAATTACGATGCTTTAAATTCTTTTTTCGAAACACTGAATTGGGATGAGATATTTGTGTGTAACTGTTTAAAAACTTGTTATGATTTGTTTTAGTGCATTTGGAAGAATCATATAGAATGTTTGTGCAATTTAAAAAGAAAGTAATGGGTCACAAACCGGTTTGGTTCAATACACGTCTCAGGAAGCTTAAAAGTAAACTTAATAAGCTTTAAAAAAAAATTTAATAATCTTAAATTGCAGGAACATTTGAGTTGTAGGAGGGAATATGAAACTTTAAAAAATGTGTCATATCAACAATACTTATGGAGCATTGAAAACAACATTAAGAATAATTCCAAAGCCTTTTGGTCTTTCTTAAACAAAAAAATAACGTCTTTTGGTCTACCAGCTAATATGATATTTAATGACTCGATAGCACTTGATGAACAAGATGTTTGTAATATTATGTTTGTTGAGTTTTTCCAATCAAATTTTGTTACGAATTGCTCATAACAATTCATTGGAGATGAAAGTATAAATTCGTATGCAGAAATTGGCGACTTGGCGATCTTTGAGGAAGAAGTTGTGGAACAACTTTGTACTCTATACTCATCAGGTAAAAAACGCTACGAGAATATTTCGCCCATATTTTTGAAAATGTATAAGGAAAACTTGGGCAAACCTCTAACAAAACTTTTCAATATATCGCTTCGTAATGGAGAGTTTTCGTATGATTGGAAAAAATCATGTATTACTCCGATACATAAGTCTGGTTCAAAACAATTGGTTACTAATTATAGACCCATTTCAAAACTACAATTGGTACCCAAAGTTTTTGAAGCCATTGTTAAAAACAAACCTTATGAATTGGTAAAAAATGGTTTATCTCTTCGTTAGCGGTCGTTCCACGGTGACAAACCTAACTTTATTTGTCAACTACTGTATTAATAATTTTGAAAAAGGATATCAAGTAGACACTATTTACACCGATTTTTCAAAAGCATTTGATAGGGTACAACATAAAGTTCTTATACAAAAACTTGAGCTGATAAGTTTCCATTCTAATTTGCTTCAGTGGCTTGAAAGTTATCCAACTGAAAGAACACAGTTTGTTGCAATAGGTTCAAAATGTTCAATTATTCTAGAGTACCTCAAGGAAGCCATCTGAGCCCCCTTATTTTTCTACTTTTTATAAACGATCTTCCTAATGTAGTCTTATTTTCGTCCTATTTACTCTACGCCGATGATTTGAAATTATTTCGAGTAGTTAAATCCTGTTGTGATTGTGAATTTTTACAATCCGAGCTAAGAAGAACTGTCTTAATCTTAACATAAAGAAATAAGAAATGCCTTTTCATTTCATTTACAAAACCTCACAATCAATTTGGATTTTCTTATAGAATAGGAGATTCTGAGCTGAAACGAGTAAATGTTCAAAAAGATTTGGGTGTATTCTTAGATAACAAATTAAATTTCAATAGTCACATACTGTGGCATAATGCCACCCTATGAGGTTAGGTCTCGTTTGATTGATTTGAGCTCGCTTCATGCGAGACGTAAGTTTTACTTGGTTATGTTTGTTGGAGATGTGATTTGTAATCATATTGATTGCGCTCCTTTGTTCGCTTTATTTCCTATACATGCACCTTCAGGAGTTGTTCGCGAAAAGATTTTTTTTTATGTTCCTTTCCATAAATAAATAAATAAATAAATAAAATGATAGCCTGTTTATGATAAGTTTTGAATCCACCTTCCAAAAGATCAGCCTAATATGTGCACACACAGATAATGATGTAACCTATCAAATAGGAGCCTTATATCAGCTAGACTCCGCACGTCTATCTGGAACTAGAGTAAGATGTGAAAGTTGTACTCGGGTACTTTAATGCTTAAAGGTAGATATCCACGAAACGACGCGCTAGTTGATAACGACTTCCAACTAATTGATTTTGTATCAGCTTGTAAGGAGGAAGAAAGGCTCTCGGCTGAATTTAATCGAAAAGTCTCGCGATGGAAAGAACATTCGGAAATTTTGTAAACAGCAAACTAGCTGCTGGTTTTAAGACCGGTTCCCAACAGCGAAGTTTACTAAGCCACCGAATCACGGGGCATAGTAGATGTTTTAAGCATCATTTCCAGCTGCTTCTTTATAAGAATAAGAGCGAGTAAAAAGGAAAAATACAACTCATTTGCAAACAATGAAGAAGCAGTTCCACAACTCAATATAGAAGAAGTAGGATTAGCTATAAAATAAAATGAACGACTGGATTGCACGTACTTACTCTTATGGAAAAGTACTTTGGAATTTAAAAAATGTTTATGAATAAATATATCTACTCATAAAATATGGTTTTAATGAGATAAAAATGTCGTCTGATTTCTAGAAAAGTATGAATTTATGCAGACAAAGTTTAAAAACTGTTTTATTAGATATTCAGTAAATTATTTACATACGAAATTTCTTTAAAATTGTTGAAGATAAAAATTATGCAAATTTTAAGTATTTGGTAATATAGATGTTAAGAAATAATTTTAAAAAATATTCGTTTACACGTTTTAAAGATATTGATTTTTCAAAAAAAAAAAAAATTCCAAAAAACCCAAAAAATATTATTTCGAATATTTTTATATACTAGATGACCCGGTGAACTTCGTGGTCAAAATTAAATAAATAAATTTAATCTACACTAAATTCAACACAGTTATACACTGAATCAATTTAAGGCTTTCTGGTATACTATATTGTTTGTCTTTATTTGTGGTGCGTAAATATGTATATAAAGATGATGGTTTTCCGACTCGAAAACTCGCCACGTATAATTTCCTATGCGCGAAACAGGAAAACCCCAAGTTGATTCCGCGAAGGCCAAGCGGACGGGAAATTGTAGACGCTTAAAATCGAATGGCAAATCCGTTGAAATCGCCGGTATACGCGGGATGAAGCCATCTTCTACTTTGTATTGCACAGTCGAAGTTGACTAATGTTACGCAGCATAACCACAACTGATCCTACTTTTAATTGTAAATTGTGAGGTGGTAGTCCAGGCAAATCTAGGGAATTTAAAAACTCTGTGGGATAGTTGATTACATTACATCATCCTGGTTTGTAACTGTGTCAACTGATTTGTAAGAAAACAACTCTCATGGTCTTCGACATATTTGTTTTTGGCCGCCAATATTGCTCGTTCACTCAGCCAATTATGGTTTCTGAATTGTTGTTCTATATGTCCTGTCCGTAAAACAACGCTCCTCTTTTGAGTCGACGAAGTGACAAAAATCCGTGAGTAGTGTAATTAATCCGGTCGAGGTGTCAACCGCGACCTTACCATTTCCAATATCTAATAGCTGCTTCGAAAAAACAATCGCAGTTTGATCTTGTTGCAATTGGATCGTATTTATATGCTGCCAAATATTACATAATTATAAGAATGCGTTTAGTTCGTCAGCAACAGTTGATCGGGGAATAATTAGAAGAGTCTGATGAAAATCACCTGACAACAGAATCATGGCTCCACCAAAAATGTTTTGGTTGTCACGAAGAACTTATAACATTCTGTCCAGTGCCTCCAGTGACCTCTTGTGAGCCATCGTACATTCATCCCAAACGATCAATTTGCATATATGTAGAATCTTCGCCATTGCGCTGTTTTTGGAGATGTTGCAAACTTCTGCTCCGTTGATTTGCATGTTTAGTAGTAATTTCAAGGCAGAATGTGCAGTTCGTTCACCTTCTTACAATGTTGCAGCATTTAAAGATGAAGCCAATGCTGGGGCTACTTCATTTTGTGATCTCATCTTTGCAAACAGCATCTTTGCCTGGAGCATCAAGGAATTAAATTCCACCAGATCCACTGTTCACAATTTCCATCTGACGCAATTCTTTGTTGTTCATTCGATTGCGGAACATTTGAACGAAGTGTTTCGGCTAATTATTCAGTATCGTATTGTTGTTTCACAGCTAGGAACATTTTTTATTGGAAAATTAAATTGTCCCTTTTATTATTTTCCGTTACTTATTATTTATGTTTCTCACCGTTTAAACCATCCCTGAACTTCAACAAATATTTCAAGAGGAAAATTAGCAAAATCGATGCGGCCATTCTCGGGTTTTAGCGAGACAAGCAATTGATCAAAATCGTTAGAACCTTTAATGAGAAAGTCGGAAATCAAAAAAACAGTTCTATGACAGATACCGTTAATAAAATTTTTTCTCAATTTTTTTTTGACCAAAATGTAGTCCACGCCCATTATAGCACACAAATTTTTTTTATCAAAATTGTTAAAGCCGTTTCATATAAATCGCATAACGTTTGTATGGTAGATACCGTTAGTTTAGAGCTAAAAAAATCAATTTATCCTCTAGGGAATCACCGAAGACCCGTAAGTATCGAGTTTGAAGACCCACTTTCTTCGTTTTCTCTATCATATTAATGTCAACTTTGATCAAAATATCAAATTCGAATTTTTTCTAAATGCAAAATTTGCCCTATAGTTTAGTACCTATAAATATGTTGCAAGTAAAAAATATTTACTTGACAGGTTTTTTGAATCCCAACGGTTTTTCACCGACATAATGAAATCTAAAGTGTTGCATACATTTAGGTGTAGTTCACATTTATTTTACTTTAATGCTTCAATGGTTCTAGGAGTCAATTACGATTTCATTGTAGTTCTCTAAAATTACTCAGTTTTCATAATCCTGTTTCGTTTGTGTTGATTATTTTTATTTCATAATATAGTTATTGGAGGGCTCACAGCTGAACTGAACCAAGTCAGAAAAAGTGAATTCGAAGATAGGGTAAACTGCCCAATTGTTGGCACCCCCACCAATGATTGGCACTTACAGTTTAAATTACTCGTATTAATATAATTTAAAAGTTTTCTAATAAAATCTTTTTAAAAATATTAGCCTTATTCTATTTCTGATGATTTGGCATCATTTCTTTTGGCATCTGAAGTTAGTTGCAATTAAAAAAACGCTGTTAAAAATTTAGAATCAAGTTCGCGCCAAATTTAATGTGAAACTTGTGAAAACCGTAAGGAAAGTGGTGACATTGTAGTGTAATTTAATAATAAATTTAAGAGGAAAACCATTGTCAAGTGCAGTTATTATAAAAGAATTAACTATAACAAAGAGGTTAGTTCTTTTTATTTTAATATTTTATTAAAAATATAGTTTTTATAAGGGGTGTCAACTATAGGAATGTAAATCCATCAAATTTCCATTTATTGGCACATGCCAATCATTGGTTTGTTCAGTGCCAATGATTGGAAAATGGTGCCAATCATTGGTAAAAGGACATTGTTTTACTTTTTATTAATTATTTATTAATTTTAACAAAAAATAGGGTATTTAATGTTTTTCACTAAACAAAAATACAATTAAAAATAAAAAAAAATAAAAAAAACTGTCGTTTCTTAATTCCCATAAGTTATATAAGCCGAATAAGTAGTGAGTAACCTTAAGGTGCCAATGATTGGTCGGTTTACCCTATTAAGAGGTTAGGTAAATAAACTGCCATTAATTACTTAAATACATATTTAACTCATAGTAAAGACATTTGGAAAGTTTTTTTCACCCAGTTTTCTTTTGACTAAAAATGAAAAACAAGAATTGAAAAATGAATCCAATATTTAAAAAAAAAATAAAAAAAAATGTGACTTAGTTCATTATTACCTCGAAAAAATATGAAAAATTGTCATTAAAGAAAATAAAAATTGGTATAATTTAAAAAAGGAGCAAAAACAAACAATGAATTTATTTCAAAAACTAAACAGAAATGTATTACAAACTAAAGCTTATTAAAAAAAAACAGTTGGTAGTCATAAAAAATTTCATCATTTTCATCGTCTTCGATGGTCTCGGTGCTGGCTCCTTGTTAACTCTTGTTTAACGGGTAGGTTCTTATATAAACTATGGCACATGATGGGTGGAATAAATGTATCCTTTTTTTTTATCTGACGTATTTTTATGACGAGTTGGATAGAGGCAATTTTGTTGGTTCCTCCCTTTGTTTGCCTTTCCTAAAGAAACATAATCAAACTCCACTTCTTTATTAAGTATTTCCTTAAATTTGAAAGAAATAGGTGAATTGCGATCGAATCAAAGCCACCTGATTTCAAGCCATGAAAAATTATGTCCATCAACCGTTAAGGATATCTCGCTAACGGTTTATTTCGCATTTTTCGCATAAATTTAAATTAAAAAAATGAAAAAAAAAAAGTGTAGACCAATTTTTTTTTTTCAAAATTGTGAAATAAAGTGCTGAATTGGCCACATATATGTATATTTAGAAAACAGCTATTGACATTGAATAAATATAATAAATTCAAAGTTTTTTAAATCCAGATTCCTTAAATGCATACACCCAACTCCGAAAACTGGAGGGGAATTTGCGTCTTGCCTGCCGTAATATTACTGGAACGCATCAGGGAACATCTAGAAGCCACACTCGATGCCGAACAAGCAGGTTTCCGCGCTGAATCTGCATGCATTGATCATATCAATACTTTAAGGATCGTAATTGACCAGTGTCGAATATCCATCACCACTTCACCTGAAATTCATTGACTTTGAGAAGGCTTTCGATAGCGTCAATAGAGAATTTATTTGGCTTGCGTTACGTAAGAGGGGTTTCCCGGATATATTAATAGCTATTATTAAGGCAACTTATGATGGATCCAAATGTCACGTTTTGCACGAAGGGAGGCTGTCAGAAGAGTTTGAAGTCCAAAGTGGAGTCAGACAGGGCTGCATTCTGTCACCAATATTGTTTCTGTTGGTGATAAGCGATGTCCTGCGAGCGGCCTTGACGGGAAACGAAGGAATTCGATGGACTCTGACGTCTCACCTGAAACATCTTGATTATGCGGACGACGTATGCTTGCTCTCTCATAGGATCATGGATCTCCACCAAATGACAACAGGGGTGGAGAGAGAAGCAGAAATCGTAGGGCTGAAAATCAACTCCGGCAAAACAAAGATGATCAGCCTAGGAACCACGTCATCTTCTCTCATAAATATTTCTCAATTCTCAACAACCGGTAGAGAAAGTACAGAGCTTCCAATACCTTGGAAGTATCATCTCTACCGAGGGTGGTACCGAACAGGACATCAGCAGTCGAATCGAGAAGGCAAAGGCTGCTTTCGGTATGCTTCAAATATATGGAGGAATAACTCTCTTAGCTTAAGAACCAAGCTACGGCTGTTTCGATCCAACGTCGAATCCGTGTTACTTTACGGTTGCAGCACTTGGAAAGTAACAGTAGGTGTCACTAAGAAGCTGCAAACGTTCATTAATAGATGTCTACGAAACATCTTTAGGATTATCTGGCCCAATCGTATATCAAACGAAGAGCTCCTTAGGAAAACGGGTCAGGAACCTATTGACTCTATTATACGACATCGAGAGTGGCAGTGGATCGGACACACGCTTCGAAAAGGCGACAATTGTATTGCGGCGCATGCAATGCCGTGGAATCCGCTCACTCAAGAAGGAAGAAAAGCTGGACGACCGAGAAGCTCATGGAGAAGAACAGTCGAGGAGGAGTCAGCCCAACTAGGCAAGAGTTGGAGGGAGTTGCGACTCATATCCAGGAATCGAACACGATGGCGAGCTGGCGTTGTGGATGCTGTATGCCCCACTAGGGGTCCCCCATTGACATAAAAGTTCAGAGGCCCTAAGTAAGTAAGTAAGTATACACCCAACCTCGCACATACCCCAAATCCTATAGTGTACCCTAGTAGGGGGGTTGCAGGGGGGAAGTATGCAGAACGAGATGAAAAAGACGAAACAAACCATACCCCTCACGCCGGTTATAAAAAAATAAAATTGACGAAAACTGAATAATACTGACTTGGTTCGTTTATGCTTCGAAATAAATCGAAAATGAGAGCCACTGACTTGGTTCTTTTACCGTTAAGTAAGGCACAAAACAATTTTTGAATCAGTTCATTACAGCCCTAAATAGAAGTCAATTTTGCGGAAATTTTGGATTTTTGTTTTATGACTTGGTTCGGTACAGCTGTGAGCCCTCCATATGTTATAAATACGAAATAGCTTTTTTGGCAATTAGTGCAGGGCGATTCCGTTATAGCGGGTGCAACATTTAGACTCATTTGAAGTACATTTAATAATAAAATAAGCTAAATATTTAATGACATTATTACTTGAAGGGATACATTTTCACCTATTTATTTTTAATCCATTTAGAATTCTAAAATATAATAAATAATTTGGCAGAAGAATGGTTTCAAAGTGCGATCGCGGGTGCTACAGAATTGGCCCGACCTTTCTAGATCATAGTACAAAAAATACAAATTCTGTTAATTTTGAAACATTTATCATGCTATTCTTACATATATTGAACGACGTTGGTTCAATTAACTAAATAAATAAAAATAAAGATAGAAAACAAAAGTAAGCAACGAAATATTAACTTTTAAATCAATCGCGGATGCAACATCAAATTATCGCGGGTGCAACGCGTCTAACTTAAATTAGTAAACTGATTTAAAAAACTGCAAAAAATATAAAATAAGGCACATATGTAACAAGTCAGTACCCTTCTCTATCAATCATAATTTAGTTTTTTCAAATACTTCAATATTTTTTCGAAAATACATATATGTATGTTAGAAGTACTCCATCTTCATCGATATCGGTTAAGGATAACCCCACATAACAATATTGTGATATTGCAGCCTACCTGGTGCAAGAACGTACAAACCTGCCGAAATAACTTTTGGAAATACTGCGGCTGTAAAACCAGAATGATATTTTAGAGCATGGATCTACTGGTAATATAGGGGGTTCAAAAGACCCTGTTGGAGATTTAGAATTTAATGCTTCGTCTTCTGACTCAATAAAAACATCGAAGTTAAGTAACTTCATGAATGCTCATGGTCATTTTACTCTTCTCGATTCTTAACTTCCAACTTAATCGATTTCACACCTTTTATACCCGGCACTTGTCTGCTAATATTATCCCTTTTATAGAAATCACCTGTCATCCATCAGTTTTTTAGGCATTGCTTTAGTGGAATCAGTTTTTTTTTAGATACATTTTTGACCTCTTCCACTACGTTAGTGGGACTTCTTGGGCGATTACGTTTCACTTGTGCGACTTTTTCAGTGTACAGGGAGTGATGTAATGAGTGCCTGCCTTTTTTTGTGTTGACTGCATTTTTTCGTTTTGTCTGATTCTGGTCAGAATTTTAAAATTTGTATCTGCCTTCATTTTCCCTTTCAATACATCTCTCCACATTAAATTTCTACGTCCTTTTTCTGCATGAAGCTCAGCATATTTGTTAATTTTTTGTCAATTTTCTGTAAAGCAGTCTCTTTTTCTTGTTTCACTTCCATTTAACCATATATTTTTATATAAAAAAAGAACAAAATATTATACTACACAATTAAAAAAAAACGTGAACAGCAGAAATTATTATTCAAGCATATTTTATCAATAAAATACAATAAATCACGTTATAATGTTAGTAGTCAATAAGTTGCACCCAGGGTTGCAAAAGCTTAAGTCACTTGTTAGCTTAAGCTTGGCTTTAATTCACAAGCTAGTGAGTGACTTATGAATTAAAAAAAATATAATTCAGCAGCTACGAACTGACTTATGAATTAAAAAAATTTAATTCACAAGTCAGTTGGTGACTTGTGAATTAAAAAAAATTAAATTATACGCTTCTTAGTGACTTATGAATTAAAAAAATTAATTCAGAACCTACTAAGTGACTTATGAATTAAAAATCTTTAAGTCATGGGCAAGTAAGTGACTTATGAATTAAAAATTTTTAATTCCCAAGCTACTAAGTGACTTAGGAATTAAAAAAATTCAAGTCATGACCAAGTAAGTGACTTATGAATTTAAAAAATTCAAATCATCAGCAAGTAAGTGACTTATGAATTAAAAAAATTTAATTCAAAACCAACTTAGTGACTTATGAATTAAAAAAAATTTAATTCATAAGTTAATGGATAAATACTGATTAGAAAAATTATGAAATTGATAATTTATAAGCTAGCGTGATAATCTTATGATTTAAAAACTAGATTTGAAAGCTTTCGTTAATAATTAAATAATTATGTAGTCAAAACAAGCTTAAAAATTTTCAATCTACCAACTAACTTATGAATTAATTTTTTTTTAATTCACAAGTCACCAACTGACTTGTGAATTAAATTTTTTTTTAATTCATAAGTCACTTACTCCCTGATGACTTGATTTTTTTAATTCACAAGTCACTTAGTAGGTGGTAAATTAAATTTTTTTTAATTCATAAGTCACTTTGTTGCTCATGACTTTTAAATTTTTTTTAATTCATAAGTCACCAAATATCTTATGAATTAAATTTTTTTAATTCACAAGTCATCTATAGACTTATGACTTAAGGATTTTTCAATTCAAAAATTCGCAACCCTGGTTGCATCCGGGATCTTAATATTGGGATCGCGGGTGCAACCAATTTAAATTAACGTTTTTTGTCGTTCAACGTACAATATATTCCTAATAACGACTGATTTAATTTTAGTTTTGTTTTCTTCTTAGAAAGAGAAAGTTTCAAAACGCTAGCACTTTATTTCTGCCAAAAAAGTAAACTCTTATATCTTTTATATCGCGGGTGCAACAAACTTACAATGGTTATTTGCCATCAATAATGCTAAAAATATAATAACAAATTTGTAGGTACATGTTTTTATGCAAACAATTAAATGGCATGTTGCTTCATACGTCTGCTGAGTAAAGCATAACTTAAAACTGTCAGAAATAGCTATTTTGAGCGTATTTTACCAGTTGTAATAATTGCAGTTCGTACCTACTCTTCGTATGATAATGTTGCCAAGCGCAAACAAAAATGTTCTCTATAAGCTAGGCCTCAGTTTTTGTTTTTATTGTTAAATATATTATTTCTACTTTGAATATTTATCAAAAAAAGTAAAAAATATTGTAGTTTAAAAATTGCACAAAAATTGGTGTCTTATCCCGGGAATTTCACTTGGACCCAACTAACTTAGTTAGTATTTACAAGGGTAAATACGCAATTTTTGTTAAATTCAGTTCATCTTACATCAAGACTGAAGAGTTGATGGGATCTGTTGTGAGAAATAAGTCTAGTTGCCAATCCATAAAATTTGGAATGCCACTAACTTGACTGGCTTGAGTTTGCAAGGCTATCTATGAAAGACACATTCCTCTGCGGAGATGGGCTTTGAAGCAACATAATATGATTTATAGTCAGATAAGGTTCATATGAGAGAGGTTAAGATCACTAAATAGTAGGATATCACCATAGGGGTCACATAAATTGCTATCAAACTCCACAATTTGAGGAGATTCCCTAGAAGGGAATAATTTAAATTAAATTTTTTTTAAATAGGCTTACATTTCAAAAGAAAAGAAACAAACGATTTGATTTATGATTTATGTCCGAATTTTTGTTTAAAACAATTTTAATCGAAAACGAACTGTAGACCTGCCTAAAATTTTAAACTTTTTCGTAAATCACCCATCTTGCAAACCGCTCTCAAGAAGCTACTCAAATGGGCAGAAAGGTGTTCCACTTACTTTCTCAAATGAAGCTAAATGCTTGGGTCTTATTTTAGATAAAAAACTAAATAGGAAACTTAATATACAGGAAAGAGTAAAAAATGCCACAGTAGCTCTCTTTTCTTGTAAGAAAGCAGTGGGGAACAAACGGGGTTTGTCTACACAAATCACCCACTGCCTACATATATACTGCGGTCATTAGACCAATACTCACTTATGGGGTGACTGTATGGTGAACGGCCTTAGATAAAGCGACAAATAGCGATAAACTAAGCAAAGTGCAGCGTTCAGCGTGTATGTGTATCAGCGGAACCCTTCGCTCGACACCTTCCGCTGCATTAGACATACTCCTCAACCTTACACCCCTTGAACAAATGGCCGTGAGAGCAGCCGTACGTCTCAAAGCCATCTCTCAATGGCCCGATAACTCTATTGGCCACACCATCATTCTGAACTTATTCGGAACATTCCCAATTCACTCCGAGTACATCACTCCCTTATTGGTTTTCGATAAAAACTTTGAAGTCACCATTCCTTTCAGGTCAGCTTGGGAAGAAGAGGCTTTGATGGGAAATGAATCATTACATTTTTATACTGATGGATCGAAAACCGAAAACGCAGTGGGTGGTGGAGTGTACTCAGATAGACTAGACCTTAGTCTCTCCTTCCACCTACCAAACCATTTTAGCGTATTCCAAGCGGAAATTCTGTCGATAAATGAAGTATTTTCTTGGCTTAAAGAAAACGTGATATCCAGTTCGGATATCGGCATCTTCTCAGAAAGTCTGGCTGCTTTAAAAAGCCTCGCATCAATCTCTTCAAACTCCATTCCAGCCAAATATAGGTATGCCTATAGCTACTAGTAAAATTATGCTGAAACGAATTGCTCTGGAACAATCAAATACAAGATGGATTAACACTACCACTTGTTTGGTGCCCAAACGAATCTGGCCCAAAATAGACTTGAAACGGTCAAATTGTTTGTTGTCCTTCAGTAGATCTCAAATCAGCTCCGTAATAGGTGTCATAACTAGACCCTGTCTTATAGGTAGACACGCCGCACGGCTCGGTGTACAAATCAAACTTCTGCAGGAGTTGCTTGGACGAGGAGGAAGAGGAAACAATCCCACACCTTCTTTGTACATGCCCTGCTCTCTCTCACAGACGCAAACTTCATCTAGGACACTACAAGTATTTCTTTAATGAACCAAGCGATCTCATCAACACAGACATTAAAAGTCTCCTTCGCTTCATCAGAAGCTCCAAATGGTTTTAACTAGTAGGGAACCTTTTGTTCCCTATTAGATCGTGGTATCACAATGGAACTCTACTGGTCTAAGTGTTTCAGATGCTTTATTTGACAGCCACTTAAATCTAACTTTATACCTAAATAACCCATCATGAAAATTTATATATACATTTGTGCATAGTATCAAAAAACAAAAGGAAAAAAAAACTTGCCAATTCATTTTCGTCAAACATTATTATTGATAAAAGGTAAACGCTGATGGAAGAAGTATGCTTGACTTGGAAAACCTATACTCATCTTTGCATGGAAATAAGAACTTATTATTAAAGCAAACAATACTGCCGCTGCTATTTAGGAATAACATAAATAGTGCAGATGTGTCAATCAAAATTTAATTTGCATTTTAATTAGCTCAATGGTCATCAACTCACACAAATATTCAAGGAAATTCCACTTAATAAATGCAATATTTCACATTATTCGCTCTTTTTTGCATACATCATTTCACAGTCTTCGATGGCAAAAATGTAAACAAAAACTCCCAACAGTTGCGTAAGAGTCTAGAAACTTTTGTTCACAAACATTGACCAAAACATTTTTCGGATGTCTTCACTAAAACATGTCGTAGGTACTTAATCAGAAAAGAAACAAAAAAGTAATTACTACGAGTTTATACAATGTCCTTGAAAAGCAAGCGGTTGATATCGGTTAGTGATCGAATATTTCAATTACAAAATGACTGGTGCATGTTAATAAGCACGTAGTTGGTAGATTGACCGAAATTCAAAAATAACAAACAATAAACAATGTTATGGAAGTTCCTACAAAACGAAAAACAAAAAAGCCCCACGCCATCCTTTGCTGGTGAGATTAATATTCATTGATGATTTTCATTTTTTTCTTGTTCGTAAGTGAAATAGCATCAGCAAGTGAAGGTGTGGAATCTTTATTTTCGGACATTGACTCAGTATTTCTGATATCTGTCGAAATTGGCCATGATCTGAATTAATTTATAGGTAACTAGGTGTCCCAACATGTGTTGGTTTTGGTATATCATTTTGAATTTGCATCCACAAAAGGCCAATTAGCTTAATATTTGTGTAAGGAAATATCAAAGCTAGTCTCTTAGTAAATAAAAAAAAATCACCCGAGTTTAGAGCAGGCAATTCATTTAAAATATCGAAAATTCTTTAATTTTGCACTTTTAGTTTAGAATATCTAGAAAAGCTGCGTTAGCAATTTTGTATTTGGGTCATTTTTTAAAAATTGATATTTTTTTTTGATCGTTTGAAAAAAAATTTTTTTTCAGTTTTTCTTGGGTTTTAGTTTCTAAATCTATAGTAAACAAGTAGAAAAGGAGTTCTCCGAGTTGCGCAAAAATAATTTCAAATATTTTCCATTTTACAAGTATTTTTTGATCAAAATTTAAATTTTAAATTTCGAATGTACTAAAAATGTTCTTTTCTTGCATAAAATAACAATAATCCACAAAATAAATAGTAACAATAAATAGTTGAAATTTTGTGGAAAGCAACTAAATTTAATAAGATAATTAGTAAAAAAGTTGTTTGTTTACGAAATGATTTTGTTTAAAAGCATGAAAGACAAAAAAAAATAATTCTAAATAACGGCACATAACTTTCTTGGAACTTTTACGGTACCAATATTGTAAGGAATGATGAAATTCAGTATATTTATCTAGAATATAAAAAAATTAATAATGATATGAGCCATTATAAACTAAAAGAACATTTATTAAAAAAACAAATACGAAAATGGCCACGGAGATTACAGGCCACGGAGATTACAAAATCGACTATTTCTTAATTTTAATATAGTAAATGTAATTCAATGTCATCCAAATTATATTAGGTTCAGGTATGAGTAAATACCTTTCTTTTGGCGGTGGTTAGACTAAAAAATATTTATACGGTACAAAGATAACAAGGCCACAGATTACACTGAATTTTTACTCGGATGAAAAAATTATTTTGTATGCAAATTTTAAAGGAATTAACTGCAATAATTAAATTATAATAAAACATGAAATTGAAGGTTTTTTGACGTACTATAAGATGATGCATCGTAAACAATTATTAAAAATTGTTTAGTTGTGTGAAAAAGCGAAAATGTTTAATTAGGTTTTTTTTTTCCAAATCTTGACACACTCGTTCAACTAAGTATTCGGACGACAAAACAATTTTTTTTTTTGGCATATCATAAAATTGAAGTTTGAGAGAAAGCCTTTCAAACGACAAGGCCCAAAATTAAATTAAAAACCATTTTCATCATTAAAAATATTAATAAAACTGATTAAGCATGAAAATCACATCTCAAAAAGGCCACGGAGATTACACATTATTAATTACCATGGCTATTCGTTACGTACCATCAATCGATCTGCAAATTTTTTCTTATAATGCTGACATATAAACACAGTTCCATGCCAAATTTCAAGTCTTTAAATTGAAATGCAAAAAAAAAATAGAAGCTATAACGCTAAAAATGTATTTTTTTTAAAACGACCCATTTATGAAAGAAACACGCTTTGAGAGAGGGGGGAGAACGCCCTTCCATTCCCAGTAGTTGGTTTAAATGTATTGGCTTATTACAAGCAAAAACTCTTACTTCTAAGATAATAGAACCTGAGATCTAGCTTAGACTAACAGAGCGAGGTTTTATGGGAGCGTTTGAAGAATTGGGAATAATATAGGATGAAGAGTTGGTGTAGAAAGACTGAAAGTCAAAATAATTTAGCATGCTTTTAGAAGTCCGCAGCATGCATGTCGTGGATTAATGTGATGAAAGTTGACACCAAAGAGTGACTAAAATTTATAAAGCCAAGGTAGCCCGATAATTCCAAACCAAAGTAATCTACGTTGAACAGCTTCAAAACGAAGGGAGTGTGTAAAATAAAGGAATAACCACACTGGCTGGTATATTCAATAACGGGGTACGGGGCTAACAAATGTGATATTTGTAAGGAGATTTTGTAACGTAGGAGCTGAGAATTCTTCGACCAACGAAACCAAGTGTGAAGTTAGCTCTTTTAACAGAAGTAAGGATGTGAATTCTGAAATTGAGCCCCTTACCACACACAACTTATAGATCACACAGTGAATCAACTGCTGTAACTGCTTCACTGGCAATTAAGAATGAACGTTTAGGGAGTGGAGAACTTGAAACTTGCTTACGTTAAGCTCCAGAAAGTGCTTCTAGCAAAATATTTTTAAATCTTGTTGTAGAAAATATGAATCGGAAGGAGAGGAATTTTATCTATAATTTTTTATATTGCCGACATATATAGCAATCGAAGAATCGCTGACGCCGCAATCAACATTATTGATAGGTAAAATAAATAAGAGGGGACAGAGATGACTTCCCTGCGGAATACCAGAGGTTGCAGAGTTAGACTAATAACTTCTAAAGAGGACCTTGTATTTACATTTGCTAAAATATGAATTGATCAATGAAATAAAGGAGGATTGAAAGCCGAATTAGTGAGATCTTATCAAAAGTTGTGCTGATATCGGTTGCTATGACATCAACTTCTTTCCTACCATGGTTTTTTTTTTCATTACTAAACCACAATTAAGAACTATTTTAGCTTGAAAATGTTGCCTCTAATTGAATATCTTAACCTTACAGGCACGGATTCAGGGAGAAGATCGAACAAGTATAAAGTAAGAATGTTGTTAAACTTCGATAATTGCAAAAAAAAGACGAAACAAATTTTGTCATTCCACGTTTATAAGATTTAGTTTTGGTAGTTGTAACATTTCAACTATAAGCCTACAGTGTGTAATCTACAGTCTAGAGTGTGTAATTGGTCAGATGTCTCTTGTAATGTCGGATACTTTTTTTGAAGTAAACACGTAGATGACTTCAAAAAATATTTAGTTACAATTGAACTCTTGGTAGCCAAAGGAGTCCTAAGTATTTCAGGAAATATCATTTGCTTGTGTTTTCACATTAGAAAACTGATTTTATATTGAAAATGCTGCCCTTTTTCTAAACTCGTAGTACTGGTAGTGCTTTTACAAAAACTTCCTATTAAATACTAGATAGACCTTGAGTATATATGTAAATGGGCAGAAAAGAGATTTGGACTCAAACAAACTCCATTCCTATGGTAAACCCAACTTGGAAACAAACAACCGTGCACATCAACAGCGTTTCAAAAATTTGGAGGAAACAGAGAACACTTAAGTCCTATATTATAAACTATTATCGTCCTAGGCACGCAAAATTAATTATTATAGTGGGCACAGAGATGATGGAGCAATATTTCATAACACTGTTATTTTATTACCAACTAATCTGACATTACTGTGAACGAAGAAATTTTCAGAAAACTTTTAAGATTTTAAATATCTGCAGGATTAGAAACTAGAGCAACATTTAGTGCAGTCTTCTATAAATGCTACATAAAGCGTAGACGATTCAAAAAAGGCTTATTTCATACTGCGGGAAAAGTATTTATGATTATAATTTGAGTATTATGCAGGCATCACGATATTATTGAATACTTTTTGAAGGGACAATCGATTTACATATCTCAACTCTCCCAATTGAGTCATACCTAACGTAACGGTCATGATGGTAATGTAGTTCGCTCTCGTGGATGCGTTTAAGGAACACGCTTGTGCTACAACTGGCGGAGAGTATGAGTCTGATGAAGAAGATTGGATAGAAACTATACGACTACTTAATACCAAAGAGATGTTAGATAGAACTTCTACGCCCAAGGAGTTGTCTTTAACTGACATGTCTATTGGTCATATTATCTCCCCCCAGCTAAGAACGAGACTGAAACTTGCTCTCGAAAGGTTTGTGGGAATATATGTAAATAGCTGGGACGTGGCGTTATGCTTCCCCAAGTTCGATTTCTTGTCACCGAGATCCAAATGGAAGGGAAAAACGCTGTAAGAACGCAAACTGAATAACTCTATTTCGCGAAGTTCCAAAGGTACCAAAGTACATTTTATGCACTTCATTTATTATGTAAGTCACAAAATGTTCAAAAGCATGACACATAATAATAACAATTGTCCTTAAAGCTACATATTTACATGTTACGTTCTATGCCAACTTTCCCTTTGGTTTGCCTCCTTCACAGATTCTCCTCTTTATAAAATTTGTAGCAAAATATTTAAAAAAAAAATTTTTTTCAAAGACTAATTGATCCTTTGATTGTGATCAAGTAGAGTTAATGAATACAAATTACTTATAGTCTATAATATGGCCACCCTGTAGTTTTCCTCGTTCTCGATAAAGCCATGCAACAAAATCAATTTTATTCTTGGATTCAATAACGATTCCTTTCCATTGGATGTAGCTCACACTTCTTATTTCCATAAGCCCTCTTCACTGCCAAAACAAGATTGGGCAATTTTTCTTATATTTCTTGACATTCTTGGCAGCCCATCTTCTTTAAAGTCTTCCCCCATCCAACATGGTAATTACTGAATTACATTCGTGATAGCGTATCATAAAATCCGAACGACAATTTTGTGGCATAAATAAATTGTTACTTTCACCTTGGATTTTTCGGTACAATAATCCCTTCTTCAATGCATATTGTGAAATTGGGTTTTCGTCTGCCCCTTAATTTTTCGATTATTTCAGGGTCAGAATTTTGTTGATATAAAGCCAATTTTGTGATAAACTATTTAGCTGATAACATAATCTGTGGATTTTGACTGAAATAATCGGCGTGTTGCATAATTTTCCCTTCGCCATATATGTATGTATTATGTTGAATTCGAAGTCTTGTAACCTAATCCACCACCTTTGGAAACAGTCCCTAATAATTGTGATTCCAAGTATGTACTCGTATGTAGTTCGTGAAGTTTTTTACAGCGTTGACAACAGAAAGCGTTTCAAGTTCATAGCTATTCTTGTACTTTGGCTATAGTAAGCCATAGTAAAACCTTAGCCCAAAGCTAATTATTATTTCATTTTGAGGTATTTTTTGTAAATTGTATGAAAAGTAATTTCAGTGTTGAGCTTTTCCAGTTTAACCAACATTTTTCTGTTAGAAGAATTGGATGGAAATATTTTGTAGGCTCAGCAAATTGCAAACTATTCCTTGGGCGATTTCATTTCCAATATCGGTTCATAGTAATGGACAATCTAAACCGATATCGAATAAGCACTAGCATAGTTTCCCATTAAATCGTTAGTGCTGATTGACGACCTTTATGTTCAGTCTTATGACAGTAGAAACGTATCTTCAGATTCTCGGCTCCTTCATAGTCTAACAGTTCGCGTACACTAAAACCGAATCATCGGCCGATATCGGGTCGGAGCTATTCGGACGACTGTCTCGGACATTCGTCTGCATACACTCCTTCCGATCTCGGATGGTGCCGGTCTGGGGTCTGACTGTGAACTTTGGATATGAAAGTAAAAAAATATATTATAAATGGGATTAATTAATTTTCTAGTATCCATATTTTATTTTTACTTGCGATATACGAGTACATACATAGGTATTGGCATGTTCTGCACTTGGAAAAAAAAATCGAATACGAGATTTTGATCAAAGTTGACATTACGATGATAGCGAAGACAAACAAAGTGGTTTTGACAATTCCGTCTGTTTTTCTGTATGTCTGTACGAGTACGATTAGCGATTAGTTTTTGAAATTATTTCGTAAAATTTATACTACTAAATACTTAAAATTGGCATGCCAAAATTTATTTTCGAAAAATTTTAAAGAAATTTGCTATATAAAAAATTATTTTAATAATAAAAGGATTTTTAAACTTTGTTTGCATAAATTCATACTTTTCTGAAAATCAGACGGCAATTTCATGCATTTGAAGATTTTTACCTCATTAAATCCATGTTTCATATTTATAAAATGTATCTTAAATTCCAAAGTAATTTTAAATAAGAGCAAGTTCGTGCATTTTACTTTTGCAAGAATCAACCGGACAACTGCCGAAAAATCCAAACATGTTGGGATATGCCGGTTGATGGCTTATTATCGGGCGTCATCGGACGATGTCGCTTTCAGTGGTGTACGCGCTCTCTTTCCTTTCTATACGTTTGGTTCGATCGGCCGATTTCGGCTGACAACGCCCGAGTATACTTCGGCCGATGACGGATTAGGTGTACGCGAGCCGTAAGAGTCGGAAGCAGATTTTGGAGTTAAGTGGAGGTATAAGATAAGATATAGATAAATGTGTAGGTATATGTGCAATATTATACCAAATTCAATAGTCTAGCAGGTTTCTTTTTCAGCCCCGAAAGAGGGTAGGGTTTCGAAAACTCTAATTTTTTCGATTTTTTTTGTCGGTGGTATAACCACTTGAACTTATATATTAACAATAAGGGATTTTGCGTTGATTTGAAATACGTAGGTCCCAGACGTTTTACTTTTAGCTTTCCCCTTGCCAGACCAATAATAAATCAAAATGTTTTCAATTTTTTCAATGTTGGGAAAATGACACAAAATTTGCACCCCACCGCTGAATAAAAGCCTAGATTCGCGCCTGAAATCTTAAATACAAAGGGTTTTCCATTGAAGCCGGTAGTTTTTGGCTCCCAATGGCGGCCATTTTGTATAGGTTATATCAAGGCAAGTTACACGATTATGTGGCACGTTCAAATGATAAAACTTTATTACTAAACCGAGTCTTCATTAGTGTAAACGTTGCGTGCATTGCGTTCATTTTGCGGAAGACCTGGTGGCCCTTCACAGTTGACTCTCAACGTTTAGTGACCCCTTTTGAGACGACCAGTTCGGTAATCAATCATTCAGTATTCGTCAGTCAAAGGAACGCAAGATCGGCCGGGAACATCGCCGCGGTTCGTGTAAGTGTACAATAGAACCCGATGAAGTTGACTCCTCACTTTGCGCAAGAACTCGGTCTTTTAAAGACTTCAACTTGGCGAATTTTGTGTCGGCACTTAAGCATACACCTTACAAGATCCATCTGATTCAGGAGCTCAAAGTTCATGATCAAAAACAAAGCCGTTTATTCGCTGTATGAGTTTTAGAGTTTTTTAGATCTTAAGCGACGAGGTGAAATTTTGGATGAATGGCTGTGCTTACAAACAAAATTTCCATATATGGGACGACACTCACCCACACGATGTTCACACAGGTGACAATTCATCCTCAAAAACTTACCGATTGGTGTGGATCCTGGGATGCAGCCATTGTTCCATACCTTTTTCGAAAACGAAATTGATGAGGTGGCCACCTTCAATGGCGAGCGCTACTGAACGATGATTACCAATTTCTTAGTGCCCATGTTGAACCATATGGACCTAGATGGCATGTGGGTCCAGCAGGATGGCACTACGTGCCACACAGCGGACGCCACGGTTGATATTCTGCGTGAACGATTTGCGGACAAGGTTATCTCTTGCAGATGTGACGTTAATTGACCGATGCCCTTAAGTCGGATCCTATGTGGTAGAGTTATTGAAAATTGGACGGATCGCATACGTACCACCGTAAGAACTCGAGGCAGGAATTTGAACGATGTTATATTCCATACATAATGACATATATGGACCTTTCAAATAAAATGCCATACCACAGCTTGTTTCATTCCATTACAACATCTACCCTTATTGAAAAAACTCGTTATAATAATTAAAACTCAACTTAAAAAAGTTATAAAAGCTTTGTTTATTTTTTTATATTTTCGTCTTATGAACCAAAAAAATAACACTATTTATTTATAACCGTTTGGAAAAAATATTCGTTTTCGATAAAGTTTTACCTGTATTTGTACAATGATATAACAGCTATCATCCAAAACCTTCCAGTCTATCATAACGTAGGCAATTTGTAGATTTACATGTACATTATCTACTCCCACCCAGAATCTACTATAAAAAACTTCGTTCGAATAACTTTATTTCTTGCTCCGAATATTTTAGATAATGAATTTATATATGTATATTATCAAAATAAATCTTAGACCTCCTCGCAGCTCCGCTACATATGGAAACTTAAAAGTATTTGTAACATTTATTAGAACATAACATAAAAAGTTGCACCAAAAATTTAGATTGTAATATAGATTGATACATTTGACAAGTAAAACATTAATGGGCAAACGCTGAGAAGCAGGACCAATGCAGAAGTCGTCAACTGCTTTTCTCAAAATATGCATTATTTAATCTCTATTTGAATGAATTTACTTTTATAGCTTAACCATTCTGCGAAACCATTTCTAGAAATTTTTATCAACAAGAAATTACGACACTGATTAGATAAATAACTGATTGACGCAATGATTTCGATCAAAACTTAAAAGTTCAGCAAAAAGTTCAATGAACTTGGTACCAGTAACCATTACAATAAATGAGATGTAACATGAAACCGAAAATATTAAATAAAGTCCACGACTGGGTCGTACCCGTTTCGTCTTATAAGGTTTATAGAACACAAACATTTATTTTGGTAAAATCTAAACATTTTTAATGAAACCATGAAGAAGATACAACCACTATAATATGAATTATTATTGATTAAGTATAATATTAAGACAATTGCGCAAAATTTTTGTCGAATTAGTATGATGTTGACATTTTTGTCGAATTCAGCATCACATTCTACCTGACACTTTACTTAAATTAAAGTCATAGAACACGTATTTTATCTTTTAAGTATCGCGCTAACTTCATATAAGACACTTTGACATTTAGAAATGTCAAAAAGTTCTGTTTTCTTAGTTTTTTTCATTGTTTTATGTGTGTTCAGAAGAAATATATTAAAAAATAGATACTATACTCTGTCCAACAAAAATTGGCAGTACAGGGAAGATAGGACGTTTGTCTCTCATTCTGGTTGCATTGCCATGCATAAGTGTGTCGCCTTTTAAAGCTCTCACAGGGATTTCGTAATTTATATTATAAATCGCCGCAAATGAGAGTAAAAAACGCGTAGAGCTACCGTCTGCCGATTCAAAATGACTGAAAACAATATTCAATTTAACTTTTCCCACAACGCCAAGCGGTAAGATAATATGCGCGTTTTTTTTTTAAGTTGAAAAGCAATACGACAACACTCAACATACTCATCTTCTTAAAATGTGTTCTCAAAAGCTTCAAATCCCAAAAGCTCTTTAATAAAAACCACTGAAAAAGCTCCTTGCTTGCATTTGAGAATGATAATGGTAACTCTGTTTTGATGTAGATAAAGAGCGCACGATCGTATTGAGTGACACTTACACTTGACACTCTTGAGTCTTGACAGTATCTCATCAGCAGTGGGATACGACGGTCATGTTGGGGTGTACAACTTTTTGCAAAGAATTACAACAACAATTCCTTAAGAAAAGTCAGTGGCTTGCTCTTTTTTTACTGGCATTTTTCCTAACGCATTGTAGTGAGGGTGCATCAGGCGCCACTGCTTTAGAAAAAGCTCTCCCATAAGGCCTGTACTGACAATTTTTGTTGGACAGAGTATAGTAAGAAGATATACAATAATAATAACAATGGGTTTTTTTAATTTTCCTTTTGGGAGGGTATTACTTTAAGGGTAACTATCTACAGCCAGTGGACCATGTCAATATGGGATAGAACGTATATATTTATCTTCATTTTAATCTCTAGTTAAAGCCTTTGGCGCAAAATCTTAAACACTTCAAACCAGCCCTAATATATAGCTTAATAGGTGTCGACTTTAAAATATAATTAAAATAAGAGTCGACTCTTTTTTAAACGATATAAAGTATACTTTAACGTTAAGGAGATCGTCTAACTTTAAAACAAGCAAATCCCTTCTTTATCTTTTTAGAGTATGCTTTTATTGTTGTTTGATATTTGATATTTGTCATTTTGTAATGAAAATAATAAGAAAAATGTTTCCTGAGGAGGAAGATTTTGCAATTTTTGAAGATTTTTAACTTTTTAGAAAACCTAGAGTATTCAAACAAATCCTTTTGAAGACCTTGACTTTTATTCCAGATATCGCTTTGATAAGACCACGGTTTTGTCCTTAGTTGAAAATCTTAACATAAGGGAGCCAGTGAAGAATCGTGTCCGTCCCATTTTCATGGTTACATTACGTTTTTTTGGAAGAAATCTCCACTAACCCGATGTTGGTAAGTACATTTAAGATTTAAGATTAGAAAAAGGTTATATTTCAATATATTGAATAACTGAATAATAAAGTCGCTCAGCGCAATTGTCTACTTTCAATTTGTGTCACCCGTCAACCAAAATATTAACCCGTCAACCAACGTATTAAAGGAAAATCTGTGCGAGTTGTCGGTATGATCTTGTGATCAGAATGGAATTGAAAACTGATTCCTTAGTTCCCCATTGACCTTCACTATCCGCGAGTATAGGCAGATTCCTCAGCAAATGGCAGCTACTTCTCTCCCTGGACCAAGGAGACTCAGACTCAATCGTTTAAAGAAACCACTTGTTCATATCACCCTTAACATCTGATTCTAGGATTTCTTCCTTTTCAATTTTTCTAAAATTGACTCAATTTTTATTAAAATATAAATAGCTAATTACGTTTTTATATACATGGATAGATATTTTATAAATTTTAGATTTCTCCGAAGAAGGAATGGCCAGTATTTTTTGTCAGTTAGTTTTTTTTTTTCAGTTAAATTTGTATTTTTATCAAATTCTTGAATATTAAAACTAAACAAATACAACAGTAGAATCAAATAACAAATAAGCAATTTAATAAAGAGCTGCAATCGATAGAACACATAGAACTAAAGTTGAAAGCAGCTGGGGAAGCATAAGCCTAAACAATAAAATAAATAAACATTTTATAATATAAAGTGGTGTGGGGTCATCACAAGATAGATGTATCTATTAAAATAACATAACGAGGATTATAACCAATACAATATATCTAGACAGCTAAATAACTACAGATAAGTGCTCATTTACATCTTGATGATTGAGGTAAATTAAACGCACGACTGGGTCGCACGAACTTGCTCCTATGTAATAGACTAGGAATTTTAAGAACGAATGTTATTAGAGAAAACTGTTCATAAAGATAAAATTAATTTTTTTAATTCTTTTAGTAGTAAGAGATAAAAACAGAATGTTATGAAAAAAAATGAATTTATTCAAGAACAAAAATTTTAAGTTCTTGTAGTGGTTTCTTTAAAAAAATAAGGTCTTATATACAAAATTTTTAAAACATTTTCAAGAAAAAATATGGTACGCCAGCTTTAAGTTTTTATTACTGTATGAATGGAAATTAAATTTCGAAAAAAAAATATTGAAACGTTTTGAGATATCGAATTTTCCAAGAAAAAAAAAATGAATTTTTTCCCAAAAATTAAATTTTTTTTTTAAGTTTTGAAATGCAATGTTTTTTAAACTTTTAAGAAGCTTCTCTATAAAAAATTTCATTAAGATCCGTTATGTCGATAATGAGAAATTCAAAATTCGAAAAAATGGTTCTATGGTAGGTACAAGCTGTAATATCTTAATTTCATTTTTTTTTTAAATGTTATCAAAATTCTAGGCTCCGTTTCCGAAAAAAATACGATTTTTGAAAACCATTTTTTTATTTTTTTAACATTGGTATGGTAGAGGTACCTACCTTTATTTTTAGGTAAAATAAAATTTTTTTCTCACATCTTGCAGATTATATTGAGAAACTTTTATTTATCAAGTTTAAAAAAAATCTAGCATGGGGTTTTCGAAATATTGAGTTAAAAAAAATTAAGTTTTTTTTTAAAAATCCAAACAATTTTTTTTTTGAAAATTTGAGTACACAATTCTATTTATGTTTTTGGGTAGCTTTAGGAAAAAAATGATCAAAATCGGTTGTACCGTTTTTGAGAAAATCAAAAAGAAAACGGGTACCCTCAATAACCATTTTTCGGAGAAAAATTTTCAACCAGTACCTAGCTATTACTTCTACGGGATTTATTACAAATTAGACGAATGACAATGACGTGTTTTTGAAAAACTAGAAGCGGATTCAATTTGTTAATATGAGAACCACCCCAAGATACTATGCCGTATTCCAGCTTACAGTGAACTAAGCCATAATAAATACATTTCAAAAGAACTTATGAGCAAAATGATTTTAAAAAGTTTAATTGCCTTGTGGCAGCCATAAGGTATTTTTGACCGCATTAGCATGAGTAGACCAACACATCTTTCAGTCAATTTAAACACCTAGATATCTTGACTTGACTTGACAATTTCATTTTTAAAACAGTTTTCAGAACACTTAACTGAATGATTAAAAATTTGCGAGTTTATTGCAGAATTAAAAATCAACTTGCAGTATTTGAATTTATTGAAGTTTGCACAATAAAAGTAAAATTTCCCGAAATCAACTTCCTTTCCAACCACATTGAAAAACATAACTTTAGTTTTAACACTAATAGCCATTTTATGCATCTGGAACCAATGGCTTAAAACTTCCAAGACGTGATTTATGTCACCCATATGCCGTATCAAGCCATATCATCTGCAAACGCAATTACCTTAGGCATTACCAACAATCAAATTAAGGGATGACTTTAATATTTTAGTGAAATGAACCATAATTTAAATATGCATCATTTTGAAGGCGCTTTGTTTTTTTCGACGTAAAATGTTAGAATTAGTAGATAAAATTTCAACCGCACTTATATTTCGGTTCCCATATGTGCAAAATAATAAATATAATACATCGCTATTATATTATCGACTTACAAAATAAATACTTTCACAACCATATTCATAGCTGGGCACCGTTAATCAAAAAGTTAACTTCGTTAATCGTTAATCCGCTACTGAAAAAGTTAGCTTCGTTAAACGTTAAAGCGTTAAATTTCGGAAGAATTAACGCAAGTTAACGTTAATCGTTAATCCGTTAACATGTGATAAAAATTGCATTTTTTATATTTTTTTTTCTCTAAGCACCGGTTTAATTTCTCATATATTTCATTGAAAAAGCAATTTTCTTCGCGACGCAAGAAAAATCATCTACCCAGAATCGTCTTGGCTGTTTTTTCTTCCTTTGTAGTTCATTTTCTAATATTATTAATGCGGCAGCCACTTTTTTTTTCTTAGAGGAAATCATACTCATACGGAACAAATTTAAGAATATTTTAAAGCGAAGGCGTACGTCGACAATAAATGTATGTACCGAACTGAAGTCAAAATTATTTCAGGTTTGACGTTTGAGTTTTTTGTTTATCGTGGTGCGTTCAACGTGTTCCCGAACGAGTGATCCTTGGTTCCTTGGTTAAGTGTACGAAGGTATCAACTCGTTCATCAACTGGTTAAACAACAATATCGAAAACGCAGTTGATCAACCTGAAAAACTTTTTTTCTGTGAAAATCGAACAATTTTATATATCTAATATAATACGTACTTAGCTGGTTTTGTTTCAACCGCGGAACGCACCGCGCGGCACATGTCTCATACTTGTCTGAACCTGTTTTTCGCGCCGCGCGGTAAATAGTAGGCATTGGATTAACGATTAACGGACTTAACGTGGATTAACGGATTTAACGTGTCCGTTAACATTTTTAAAAGTTAACTTAAAAGTTAATCCGTTAATCAAAATGTTAACTTCGTTAATTAACGATTAACGGATTAACGAGTTAATGCCCAGCTATGACCATATTATATACACAAACCTAAAAGTATTTTGTTTCTTTCTTTATTCCTCTGTTCTCTTTTTACCTACCTCTAGAGGTAACAACAATGTGCGTATAATAGTCAAGTTTAACTATATGTATAGTTATAGATAACTATTCGATATAATCAAAATAACCATGTGCATAGTCAAGTTTAATTGGGATTATAGTTATTACCAAAATAACAATTTGTAAAAGTCGTATGTAACTTCTTTATAGTTAATATTAACTAGAAAAAAGAGTAAAAAACTTAATAACAAATAGAAATAGTCATTAATAACTATTTTGTAACTATTTTGCATAGCTGTCGCTATTCGGACTATGAAAATAGTCAAAAAATAGTTATTAATGACTATTTATTTCTCTGAGTGTAGTGTTCCTTAAGAACATCGAACTAATTTTGGATGTACACTTAATTTTTACATGCGACTTATACTCGTAGGTACTATAAGGCAAGTTATGGATTCATAAAAAAATCGAGCTCAAGATTTTGATCAAAGTTGAAAAGGGTCTTAAGTCTTAAGATTGTTATTGTGGTTACTACTTAAATTTTAAGATAGAAAAGTTAAATTAAATTTTCATAACTTAAAATGGTTTTATTGGCTTCAAAATATTCACCACGAAGTTCAAAACATTTTTTCATGAGTTTTAACCAGTTTTCGAAGCAATTTTGCCAATTTGATTTAGGTACCTCCAAAACATGCAAGTTTGACCATTCTTCAAGCGTCGCACAAAGTTAACCTCACATTTATGTTTGATCTGCAGGCCTGTACGACAAATGACCAATCAATTCGATGTTTTGAACGCTCAAAAATGTTCTTGTTTGAATCGATGTGGTAAAACTTGCATTATGATGGTGGAGATCAATCATTCTACTGCGAATTTTTTTAAACACTTCTCGGAGATAAATGGTAGTGTACCATTCAGATTTGGCATTTCTACATTGATATAATGTATAACTGTTTAGAATAAATAGGTGCCCAATTTTTTGAAGTGCTTTGTGCTTGAACAACTTTTGTTGGATTTGGCTCGTCTTGAAACACCCATAATGTTGATTGTTGTTTACTTTCTTCACGATTTTAATGATAGAATTATATTTTTTTAACATTGCTAGATACCAATCGAATCTATGCGAGTGGAACTGAAGATTACATGACGATCTTGCAACATCGGCGACGACATTTACGACAATTCGTTATGTAGCGAAGTGCAAGGTGCAACCACTATTGAATTCGGGAAACTAGCAAGACAAGGAGCCCATGAAAGTCGAAGCGAGTTGATTGGCAGACTGTTGTTGGTTTAATGAACGTCGAAAATATAAGAAAATTGAGATACATTTTTCAAATTTCGCACACAGTTGCGATTATCATAGAAAAAGGCAAACTTCATACGATATCAAATTTGACATAGGTTGAGTTCGAAATTGCAATGTTTGTTGCCCCTGCCCTGCCTAAAACATGCTTCATTTACATTTATGAACACAATTGTATTATTATTATATTTATGTTATTTTTAAAAATGGAACGAACCGATTTTGAAAACACTGGAAAAAAATTGGTAAAAATAAAATATTAAAAAACCGAAGACAAAGAAAAATATATTTAAATAAGAGAACCTGCAGAATGATGTTTAGGCATATTTAAAAAAAAAACGAATTTCCTCAAAACGATCTATCAATGAATTTCCAGACGACGTTTCTGATTTATAAACAGATAGACACAAATAGTTTGATATCAGCATCGGACCAGATTTTGGGCTCGTATTCAATTCTGTGGACGGATAGTTATTAATTTCTTATAGAAGATGAAAAAAATCAATCAAGTTCCATTTGCAAATGAGGCAAAATATCTCGGGATGACTCTTGACGCGAAATTAAAATGGAAGTCACATGTTAAAAATAAATGTGATCAATTAAATATTAAACTAAGGGAAATGTACTGGTTACTCGGACGACATTCTAAACTTAGTATCGAAAACAAATTATTAGTTTACAAACAGGTACTTAAGCCTGTCTGGACATATGGTATTCAACTCTGGGGTTGTACCCACGATACAAATCTAAATAGTCTACAAACTTTTGAAAACAAATTATTAAGGTCCTTTGTAAATGCGCCGTGGTATATTAGAAACGAAGATCTTCACAGGGATCTTGGAATCCCCACGGTTCGCGAAGAAATAAAAACTTTTTCGCAAAGGCATAGAAAGCGTTTAGTTGAACATACCAATAGAACAATCTTAGAAATTCTTGACGAAACAAATTTAGTACGACGTTTGAGAAGGACCAAACCTTCCGATCTAGTACGGTGAAATTATTGTACTGTATTATGTATATTTAAATCATCGCTTAAAATAGAAAGAAGCTATTCAACTAGCTTATAATTAAACCAGTAGGAACTTTCACCGGAAAGTTGCCTACAACACGTTACTTAACTTCGAGAAAGATAAATTGCTAGATAAGTTCCATATGAACTTAGTTGCAATCGGGAGGAGGAGGTGGTTTTAGTGCGGTCGGCCTGATTAACGGTCTGCTTGCATAGAGTCTTACCTTCCGTAAGGCTTTATGGGGGCAGAGTTGTTGGTCGGGAGAGTCCCACATATCTATGAGCGCGCGTTTTTCGGTCCTCATAGAATCTTTTGAAGATTTCAACACCTACCCACGGGAAAAAAAAAAAAAAAAAAAAAAAAAATATTTTTACGATTTTAAATTAATTTGATGCTGATGATGCTGTTTTTTACAATTATGAACGCAATTTTTGCAGGACTGCGGAAGTTTTACAAATACGAACTTAGCCATACTCACCCTGATTTTGCCAACTCCATAGTTTAAAAATTAATGTGTGGTGCATTTTTTATGGTTCGCCTGATGATGGAGCGATAACACTCCGAAACGCGTAGCATAGATATTAAAAAATAAAGTTGTGATTAAAATTAAAATAAAATAAAACAAAAAATCAGTTTTTCTTTTCATTTAATTTATTTAATATTTAAAAATTCCTTAATGTGTGGTGTCAAAAAACGGTTTTCTAATTGGGATTTCCAAACTTTTACAAGTGATGCGGCCATATCTATTGTTGACGCTTCTTCTGTCAAATTGGTTGTTATATATTTATTCTTGCCAATTCAACGTTAAGAGCTAAGGTTTCAGCAATATGTGCAAATGATTAAATTGTTTTATGAAATTGGGTCTTCAGTTCGAGCAGCATTTCGCGCGCTTCAATTGAAAAATTATATTCAGCGTTGAGGCCTTTTTCTGGATGAAAGAGTTCTTCAACGTGCAAAATTGTCATGTGGTTATGACAGAATAGCTGGCACTGCGTGCCACTGCCCGTGCCTCAATGGACATTTTGCACGAGCGATTTCTGAAATAAGACCCTATACAAATGCCTTTGTTTGGAAATTCTTATTGCAAAACGGTTTCCCCGTTCGAAAACGTTGAATTTCAATTAAATTATCTTATACTTCCTAAAGCTTTATCATAATAAGACCCATGATCAATACTGTTCAAGAGTTTTTCAAGACCATAATGTTAGTGATTATTAAGTTTTATAAATTCTCAATTTTATTAAAGAGTTTAATTCCTATATGTATAAGCTACTAAATTCTTAGTGTAATACGATTTGTTTAAAATTGATTTCTGAGCTTAAGGCATTTTGCAAAAACGCATAACGTGTTCGCTTGGAAATTAAGTAACCAAAGGCAAAAACAAATAACCTCCTAGAAAAATGCTAAATCCAATTAATTGAATAAAATTATCGCATATTTTTAATAGATTAGGTATATGTCCGATGAAATGCGTCAAATTATTTGCTTCTTCAAAACATTGATTGTCACACAAAAATAGAAGAATAGATTATGGCATTAAAAAATGCACGCAATTTGATATGCGATGAAATAATAGAACTATTACGAGTATTTTGTGCATAAGTTCACAGAGGTTAATTAAGAGAATATTAAATGTAGAAAATATTTTGTTCTGATTTTTGTATACAATTAATTATATGTCTGTATATACATATGTATGTAAAATAAAATGAAATGCGCATTAATAATTTCATGTTTTTCATTGATTTGAAATTGATAAAAATATGCTTAGAATTTTGTTATGAACGCTTTTGATGGTGTATCAAAAACAAAATTATTAAATAAATATTTTATTTTGTTTTTATTTATATAATCATATCTATGTCCATTATTACTCACTCAGATCATAAACAATAATCTTAATAATATACTCGTATTTGGCTTGGAAAACATTGGAAGCAAAATTGGCTAAATGTGTAAGAAAGTTGTGAAATATTTTACAGAGGTATAGCTTAGAAACCTGACAGTTTTCCATAGGTTTTTGATCCCCTGAGGGCGGTAACCTTAACTTGTGACTTATAGGTACTATAAGGCAAGTTATGGATTCGTAAAAAATCGGAGTTTAAAGTGCATTTTATTAATATAAAACATGAATTCAATGAGATAAAATTGTTCAAATCCATGAAATTGCCGTCTAAATTCCAGAAAAGTATGAATTTATGCAAATAAAGCTCAAAAATCGTTTTAATATTAAATTAATTTTAATATTAAATTAATTTTGTACATAAAAACTTTCTTTAAAATTTTTCAAAAACAAAATTCGGGATACCAATTTTTAAGTAGATATTTAGTAGTATAGATTTTAGAAAATAATCTCAAAAAAATAATATTTTTTCGAATATTTTTATGTACAATATTATTTTAAACTTAATGGGGCTCCTGCTTAAAAAAATTGGTTAAAATCGTTAGAGCTGTTGATGAAAAATTTGAAATAAAAAAAACGGTTCTATGACAGGTTCCGTTAGTAACATTTTTTTTTACCAAAATGTAATCCATGTCCATAATAGCACACCAAATTTCTTATTAAAACCGTTAGAGCCTTTCTCGAGATAAATAAGATTTTTCATTACGGGTGTATGAAGGTAGATACCGTTAGATTTGGAGCTAAAAAAAAATCAATTTCTATTCTGGAGAATCACCGAAGACGCTTAAGTATCGAGATTGAAGAAAATAGCTCCAGTGGCTCAGACTGTAGGCAGAGGTACCGTAATACAGACAGACAGATTGAATTGCCGGACCCACTTTTTTCGTCTTCGCTAACATTGTAATGTCGAACTCGAGATTTTGATCAAAGTTGACATTACGATGATAGCGAATACCAAAAAAATGGGTCTCGCAATTCTGTCTGTATGTCTGTTTGACTGCAGCCTAAACGGCTCAGCCGATTTTCTTCAAACTTGGTAGATATGGGTTTTAATTACCCCCCCCCCCCCCACGTTTTTTTTTAAGACCAAAAATAACGGTACCTGCCATACGAGTAGGTAATGATTGAAAAAAAATCCAAAAAAATTGTTATTTTTGATACCCCCTTGGAACCACTTTTTTTGTTTTTGATTTTCTCAAAAATGGTACAACCGATTTCGATCATTTTTTTATGTTAAGGCTCCCCAGCAGTTTCAGTATTATGGTGTATTAAAATTTTCAAACAAAATTTTTTTTGATTTTTTTTTTGAAAACTCAATATGTATTTCGAAAACCCCACGCTCGATTTTTTTAGATCTTGATTAATAAGAGTTTCTTAATTAATCTACAAGATATGAGAACAAAAAACTATTTTATTATTTAAATTAAATAACGGTATCCTCCATACAAATGTTAAAAAATGTGTTGTGCTTTACCTACTTAAGATTTTCTTATATTTATGATTTTCAAACAATTTAATCGGTAATGCAACTATTTATACTGCCTCTACTGTTTAATGTATGTAATACATAATACCTTCATAGACTTAAATAAATAAAAACTGAGACAATATGGCTTTCTTGGAAATTAATTGCCTTTACTTCATTTTTGTTCTTTGATGCCATTGGCTTTTTAACGTGAAAAATGAATAATCATATTTTCCCACGAGTTCAGATACTGAAAGAGAGAATGAACATTGCTGAGGGATCATTTTTTATTTGCGTCGTATAAGGTCTGCCTGTTCAATTATGAATGAAAATATTAAACTAATAAAACTCCCGGTCATTCACTGCATTTATTTCCGGCCAGTATAATGAGCTTTTCGCTATTGAATTAGTGAAACGTCAAAACAAATGGGTATTTTGTTATTTAAATGCACATACACTTCGAAGGTAATTTCATTTTCGACAAAATATCAAAGTTCAGAAAAAAATTGTTGTTGATATTTTTTTATTAGTTAGAATTATATTTTTTAATCGTTTTGAAATGTTCGCTGTTCCTGGAATTTTGAGCTAACAATTATAGATTTATATTTTATAACGTCTAAAAAAAGTTCTGATTAGTATTACCAGACGCAAACATTATGGAACAGGAATAGAATCAGGAGTCTTTAGGCCAAAACTGACAACTTAGTGGGTTATAAAATCTCAAAATAATACTTTAGGTATATGATTTATGAAAACGTAACTAACTACCTATGTGTCGGTCTTGGAATAACTGATATATTATCAGGAGAGGTTAAACATGTTCCAAACATTTCTTGGTTAGTTTGACTTTATTTTTATTGTATGTACCTTGTACCCAGTTATTATTTTTCTTAATATCGTTAACAATTTTATCGGCAAACACTTAAAAATTAATTTAATTTTCGTCATTCTGCAATTTCACCACTTTAAGTTCGGCAAATATACGGTTTGAGATTGAGAGTTAATACAATATCTTCAAACTAGTAATAAATGTTGAAGAACTCATAAAGAATTTGAAAGGAAAGAAGCATTTTATTATTATTATTATTATTATTATTATTATTATTATTATTATTATTATTATTATTATTATTATTATTATTATTATTATTATTATTATTATTATTATTATTATTATTATTTATTAATCAAAACATAAATGTAGATACAGATTAATCTTATTAACTATCAGCGCTAGCTACATGGCTTATGGCTGGGAAGAAGCATTTTAGAAAATACTCCTAACGTAAAAAGAAATTCTAAAAAAGTATTGCGCAGATGCTGCTAACTTTTGGACAGTATAAATATGTGAGAGATTTTTACAATTAACGTTCATAATTTATTCAAACAAGTTACCTGCTACACTGATGGACAAGTATATAATTTCCTCAGATATGCGTTAACTCCATTCATATTTATGAACATTTTAAATTAATTTAAAGACCTAGGCCTTAAAGGTATAACTATTAAAACCCAAGTTTTTACCTTTTTTTTTGGAGGTTTGCATAAAGACGAGAAGACTCTCTCACTGGTGGTTGATAGCAGACAATCTTCTATGCCGGAAGTTCGGAATATGAGGGTATTTCTCTCCCACATATTTGAAACAAAGTCTTTCCAGTGATAAATAAAAAAAATTGCACTGTTTAGTTTTATCCTTAAAAAAACACCAATAAGTTTTCATTGAGTTACAATTAAAATATTGTTTTAGAAAAGATGTTCTTATAGATCAAAATAATAGTTAAATGCCAAGAATAAATTTCGAGGCTTCAATCTAACTTAACACTACCCTCATAGAAGTTTTTATTTATAAAACAATATCAGTGAACATAAGTTATGCAATGAAATTTCGAATATCCTGCTCGACCTTTCATATAAAGGTGAAAAACAGCACATATGTCAATCTTCAACAATAGGAGACGAAATTAATGTCCTTAACCTTCCCATGGCAAGCGGGGTTACCCATCACCCCACTACTTAAAAAAACCCTAATATCTTTTGTTTCTGTTATTGTCTCTTTCTCTCGATTATTATCAATATATGTAACTAATATAGACATTTTAAAGTTGGTATAAGTGGCATTTTTACTTATGTATATCAAAATCAGCTGACACGGAAAAGAAAATAAATATCATACGTTTGGAAAGAAAATTAAAATTAAAATCGATAAAAACACAACACATATGGGTCATTTTTTAAAAATTGACATTTTTTTTTGATCGTTTCAAAAAAATTTTTTTCAGTTTTTCTTGGGTTTTAGTTTCTAAATCTATAGTAAACAAGTAGAAAAGGAGTTCTCCGAGTTGCACAAAAATAATTTCAAATATTTTCCATTTTACCAATACTGTAAGGAATGATGAAATTCAGTATATTTATCTAGAATATAAAAAAATTAATAATAATATGAGCCATTATAAACTAAAAGAACATTTATTAAAAAACAAATACGAAAATGGCCACGGAGATTACAGGCCACGGAGATTACAAAATCGACTATTTCTTAATTTTAATATAGTAAATGTAATTCAATGTCATCCAAATTATATTAGGTTCAGGTATGAGTAAATACCTTTCTTTTGGCGGTGGTTAGACTAAAAAATATTTATACGGTACAAAGATAACAAGGCCACGGAGATTACACTGAATTTTTACTCGGATGAAAAAATTATTTTGTATGCAAATTTTAAAGGAATTAACTGCAATAATTAAATTATAATAAAATATGAAATTAAAGGTTTTTTGACGTACTATATAAGATGATGCATCGTAAACAATTATTAAAAATTGTTTAGTTGTGTGAAAAAGCGAAAATGTTTAATTAGGTTTTTTTTTTCCAAATCTTGTCACAATCGTTCAACTAAGTATTCGGACAACAAAACAATTTTTTTTTTTTTTTGCATATCATAAAATTGAAGTTTGAGAGAAGGCCTTTCAAACGACAAGGCCCAAAATTAAATAAAAAATCATTTTCATCATTAAAAACATTAATAAAACTGATTAAGCATGAAAATCACATCCCAAAAAGGCCACGGAGATTACACATTATTAATTACCATGGCTATTCGTTACCATCAATCGATCTGCAAATTTTTTCTTATAATGCTGACATATAAACACAGTTCCATGCCAAATTTCAAGTCTTTAAATTGAAATGCAAAAAAAATAGAAGCTATAACGCTAAAAATGTAATTTTTTAAACCGACCCATATAAGAACTTCTGAACTTTACTTAACAAAGCAAAATAACTTATTAGATTTTTCAAATTTATCCGGAAATGAAAAAAAAAAAAACACAAATAACCTATGTATATGACTTGGTAAGATGTGTATATTCCATCTTATCCCCAACATTTGGTCTGATGAAAGCTTGCCAGATGAATGGAATCTCGGTTTAGTGAGCCCCATTTATTAGTAAGATATGCTCTGACCTATGCCGTGCCAACTACAGAGGTATAAATCTCTTCAAAGTCGCATACAAAATTCTATCATCTGTACTGTGTGATCTCTTAAAACCGTTTGTCGACGATCGGTCCCTCTCAGTGTGGTGGCAATTTAACCATCGAATAAAGGTTTATATTCAGACAGAAAAAAACAAGGAGTTTCAAATCGATATACACCACCTCTTTATCGATCTTAAAGTCGCATATGATAGCGTAGACAGAGACGAATTATACAGAGCCATATCGCATCACGGCATCCCCGTCAAACTCATCGACTTGTGCAGGATTAGAATCTGCTTGGGTGCTTTGAAAGTAAGATTTTTCGGGTGATTTTCGGTCTAGTATGTATCGATGAAGTATGAAGGAGAAGAGTCGAGTCAGCAACGGATTTTACGGGCTTTAGCTGGTCAAAAAGCTGATAATACAGTGGCTCAGATCGCTGGGATACGTGAACCGTATTGACACCGACCCACCAGCTCGATGAGTCTTCGAATCTATCCTTGATGGTCAGTGCAGCAGAGGTAGAGCCCACCTTAGGTGGTGCATACAATTGGAGAACGACCTTAATCAACTCTTTGTTGATTCCTCCCAAAAGGCAGTTACATACGCTAATATACGAATCCCATAGTCCCTGCGTGAAAGTTCAATGCAATGCAAAGAGTCTTATAAGCTAATCTTCAAAAACTGACTTTGGGATATGTAAACGCAGGCCTTTTCCAAAGTAGGCTTCGCTCGCAAAACCACCACGCAAGAAACCAATACTGTAGAACCACGTAAGTCCGAATGATACCTATGCACCCACTTCAATTCCTACAGCCTGTATATCTTACTTTCAACTGGTATGATTTTGAACGGTACAGACTGGAATACACTGAGCAACTATTGTAAAAGTGCACTAAAATAAAGAATAGCTTTAACTTAAAATTATACCTGAAATCAAGTAGGTACTGCCTGAGATTTTGCAAACTATCAACAAACATCCTCTAATTTGTCCATACTTTGCGAATCCCTGCAGAACTGTATAATTCCCGAACTACTACGTTTCTGCCAGTTCATTAATGTTAATAGAAAATTCGATTGATTCCTTTCCACTCGTAAGTTTCTCAACCCATCTTCTGCTGGTTCTAAAATACCTATTAGCAAACCTTTTCCCGAACTTCTCAGTTCTTCTTTCAGTGATCGGGATCTAAAACCTGACCCTGAATATTTCAGATACCTTTTGAACTGCCCGCAAACCACTTTTGTCTCTTTGGTCATAGAACCTTCAACAGTAAGAGCCAAAATCAATCTTCCTAAAGTTGACTTCTAGCCCTGGCTTTGATGAGCTCCCTGCCATTTTTCTCAAAAACTGCATCAATTCCCTCTTTCAGCCTCTCAGGACTTTAATGCAGCTCTCTATTTCTCAGTCCACTTTTTCTTTTATTTGGAAGAACTCTTACATTTTAACAATCCATATGTTTTCTGTACCTTAAGTCTATAGCATGAGCTCACGGTTGCCAGTTTCGTCATTATTTTTTCACTTGTTCACATAGTCGTTTTTTATTCCATTTGGTCATTTTTTCTTTTTTTTTTTTTTACTTTCTATGTTCTCAAAAATTAAATGTATACCAAAAGTAGTTTTCTTAGTGTACTTATGTAAAGAGTGCATTAATGTCTTTAATTGCACGAACTAAAATGCCCCAGCACTTTCAAATTTAATGACAGATGGCTGGAAAACTTAAAATTTTGAGTTAATTTTGAGTGCTTTTGCTTCTTGGCTGGGTAAAAACAAAATATACCGTTTGAAAATTTAATTGGTCTTTCAACTGACGGGGCTAGTGTTATGACTGGTGAGATTAATGGCCTGCAAGCCAAATTGAAAAGCAATGTCATTCTCTTTTTTTACTTGCGACTTATAGGTACTATAAGGCAAATTATGCATTCGGAAAAAAAATCGAACTCGAGATTTTGATCAAAGTTGACATTACGATGATAGCAAAGACTAAACAAGTGGGTCAATTCTGTCTGTCTGTCCTTTCGACTACAGCCTAAACGGCTCGGCCGATTTTCTTTAAACTTGGTAGATATTATTTTTAATTTTTCCCCCCACACGTTTTTTTTTTAAGACTGAAAATAACGGTACCTGCCATAATTTTCTTTTTTCAAAAACGTATTTGTGATTTGTTTGAAAAAAAATTCAAAAAAATTCATTTAGTTAAAGCTAGGAAATGGTTGAAAACAAATTTCTTAAAAATGGTTATTTTTGGTAGCCCCCTTGGAACATTTTTTGGTTTTTGATTTTCTCAAAAACGGTAGTTTTTTATGCTAAAGCTCCCCAGTAGTTTGAACAATATTTTGTTTTAAAATTTTTCAAAAAAAAATTTTTCTTCAAAACTCAATATTTCAAAATCACCATGCTCGATTTTCTTAAAACTTAATACGAGTAAATTTTGCTAAAATGTTTTTCTTTTGATTAATTTTTACGATCTATATATTCTAATAAAAAAATTTGAATTTAATATATTACAGCTTGTACCTACCATAGAACCATTTTTTTCAAATTTAGAATATCTCATTATCGACAAAACGGATTATAATGAAATTTTTTTATAGAGAAGCTTCTAAAAAGTTTAAAAAACATTGCATTTCAAAACTTAAAAAAAAATAGTTTTTGAAATTTAAATAAAATTTAATTTTTATTCAAACAATAATAAAACCTTTAAATTGGCGTACCAAACTTTTGTCTTAAAAATGTTTTAAAAATTTTGTAAATAAAGCTTGTTTAAAAAAAAAACACTTCGACGAATTTTAAATTTGTTGTTTCATAAACTAATATTTGCTTGAATCACATGGCATCATGTCTTTAGCTCCAACTACTAAAGGAGTTGTTTTAGTCTATTAAAAATGTATTTTATGTTCATGAACAGTTTTTCTCTAATAACATTCATTTTTGAAATTCTTAGTCGTTTACATAAGAGCAAGTTCGTGCCACCCAGTTGTGCATTTTATTTTTTAATGCACTTGCCATTCGCTGCAAACAATTCCTAGAGAAAACAGTGTGTCGCAACATACGAGCATATGAATTTTTTGCTTATAGTGCCAACCGCATCAACCACTTTAAGGTATTTCAAGAATATTGGGCAGTCTCACCGCACAAAATATTGGGTATTTTGCCACTAAGCGAACATTTTACTAATTAAGTTAAATAAAAACTAAATTAAGAAATAGACTTAAGTTTGAAACCATCAATAATATGATGCTAGCCAAAGAGCTTCAAGATCAAAAAATTAGTTGTTTGGTCTACAAAAATTATAACGTTTGTAAAAACATACCTACTCCTACATATTTATATTTATATAGTTATTAAGTGACAATATTTGATCTTCATAAATAAATTAATATTTATGTTTTGTTATTTTTATTTATGTATATAAGGTACTTTGTGAATTTTTGTGTGCCTGATTTTTTATGTTTTTGTTTTCTAATAATAATTGTGATCTGCATAATACACATATAGAATAAATGCTCCAAAAAATGTGATGAACTAATTGCTCTTAGTTTTGTTTCAGTTTATTTTATATTTTAGTCATTCTAAGCTAAAATTATCAAGTGGATGTATACGGCCATAGTCAGACCTATACTGTACGTAGTCTGTTGGAATGCACTAGACAAACCTACCAACCTTAAAATCATGACCAAGGAACAATCACTGCGTAAATGAGGTCCACCCCGACAGCGGGTCTGGAAAAGCTATACTCAATCTAAAACCCCTAGATCTATTTACACAAGAATCGGCAGCCAATAGCGCACTTCGACTTAACCAAACGTGTAACTGGCGATATAGTGCGATATGTCATGCGCAGATTCTACATATATACACGGGAAATAGGGTGTATTCTGACTACATAACACCCCACTTAGACTTTTACAAGCCGTTCAAGACCGCCTTTCCTAGCAGAGAGGACTGGCAAATCAACGAGCCATCTACCTTTGAATCGTGAATAAAAAATCTCTTTCTCTTATCGTGAGCATCAACACAGGTCACAACTAACTCGGTTACCACAAGAAAAAGATGAAACTCAGTATGGACGACTTATGCAGAGGCTGCGGTGACGAGGAGATACATGAGGACACTCCTCACTACCTGTGTCACTGCCCTGCGCTATATCATCTAAGAAACAGACATCTAGGGAGACACTTCTTCAGCAACTTGGAGGAGCTCTCCGACATTCCAAGCAAAATCATGCTAAAATTCGTTAATGATACCAAATGGCTTGAGAATTCCTGATCTCTGAAAACCGCCTTCAACTAGAGTACGACAGTGTAGTACGAACGAAAACGACAACGACGCACGTGTTCCTTGTAGGAGCAGCACCAACGGAGAATGGGCACCTCGCCTATACACCTGCGGTTGCCACTCCTACGTTGAACACGAGCATCAGTGGGTTGATGGGGCCACCTCTACCTAAGATTGGTAAAATCCTCTTTGGTATGGAAACAGCCTCTTTGACTTAACTAACGACCAAACAAACGAACATATACACCAAACACTGACTTTCAAACTCATCTACCAGACGTTGCAAGGAGCCACATGCTCCTACGGGCCTGGTAGGGGGAATGATTGCTCAAGTGGAAGTAAAGGAAAGGAATACCCTCTGAGAAGGCGTATACCTCTCACTAGCCAGGCTATATTATGTGACGATAGAAACTTCAATAATTTAGAAATACCCTCTGACATTTCAGGCTATAGCTTGCTGTAACCCATCTATACCCTTAACGGGCTTGATCGACATTGGATTATCATAGGTTTCAATACAAGTGTGACGGTAACAAGATCAACTGTCAGCCCACTAACCTAACTTAACCTAACCTAAGCTACAATTGGTCATTTTTATTTTTATTTTCAAGTGGCAAACGCGCATGAGGTACCGAAATTCTCCCCAACGCTTACCCCTATTTTGCATCTTCTTATAAAATATCAATTATTTTGATTTTTGTATTATAGCATTGAATATTCAATGAAAACTTAGCACTTGATTAAGAAGATAACAGTCTAAATACTTCACTACACTACAATGCTCCAGCGAAATAGCAACTTAATGATATAAAGATACATTGAAACTCGGACTACTTCGAAAGATAAAGATGCATATGGGGGTGTCGCAATTTTCTTCTTACACTTCATATAAGTATAAACCTTACATCTTTAATTCAATTAACGAACCATCATTCTCGCCTCGCAACATAAATCCACATTTTCCTTCTGAAAGTCTCAGATAAAAATAAGGCCTGACGACCGATTTAGTTACTATGACCAAACTTAGCTTCACCTGGTATAAACTGCGCTAAGTATTTTTATCATCTCGTTAAACTACTCACAGAACGGTCTTTAAAACTAGAATCCGCATTTTATTCATCGGCAACGTCACACTACTTGTCGGTCATTGCCTCCGAAAAAAAAAAAACTCAAATCACAATCACCCAACTATAAGACTGGAAGGTCGGCTGTTGATCTCATCACGTTTTGCTTGCTAAGCCGCAATACTTAATATTTTTATTGAAAACAAAATTTGCTTAGCAAAACAAAATCCACGATGTTTTCATAACAAGTTCTTGTTCAGCCCACATATCTACCCCGTGAGCTAGCTACTACCACCTGTTGGAAAACAAGAGGTTATTTACATTTTGTCGAGCATCATCACTCAATGGATCCCTGATAAACATACGAAAATACGGATTTCATGATATGATGTTATTGTCAAGACGTTCGCAAGTTAAAAGTTCTAGAAAGCGATAGTTTCCTAAAAGAACAATCAAACTCACTTTCTGGCAGTGTGGACGACTGCTTTCTGTAAAAGAACATGCTCGGCTTTGTTGGCGCTCGACGAAATACGGACCACATCTTACCTCCGGTTTTGGCTTAATGTGAATTCTTGGGGAATTTACGCATGGCAGAAGAACTTTGACGTAATGAATGAACCATTAAGTAGTCAGGTTCTTACGATTTTTGCAAACTTATCAAATGTTGCGAATCAATTTATGTAAATCAAATGAATGGATAGTATAAATTAATTTGTATGGAAATTAACATAATTTGTACGAGTAAAATAATAATATCGGTTAGGTGCGTGAAAAGATTTAACACGTTTTTTCTTGTATGTATGTATGTTTACCTATAGAATTGTAATCTCCAAAATGTATGTTCTTTGATTGGGTAGTTCACCTGAAGATTTTCAAGGCTGATCCGGGTGTACAATGAACCAGAGCAAGCGTCTCTAAACTGATACCTCACCCTTAAATTCATAACAAGCTCTTTATTGGGAATCTGATACTTGGAAGAAAATAGAATTAATAAACGACCTCGAAATATAGAATTAAGGGTTATTCACCGGCACACTCGTAGAAAAAATTGTTTTCAGTTTGGGGTTCATGTGGACTCGGGGTGTTCGCAAGCTATTGAACAGCACGAATATATTTTTCATGAATTTGTTTACCATCATAAGCGTGGCGGTATCGGCACTTCGGCACCTTTCAATTATAGTTTTGAAGACAAATATTTATTATGTTATTCGGAAAGAGATTTTTATCGTGCGGTGCGGTGAGAAAAAGTTTGTTTACTTGAATTAAATCGTTAATCTTCTTGAAAATCTGGTTTTTAGTTAGCCAAATGAATGGTTTAAAATACTAATTAATTTTAAGATGCTTTTTTATCTGAATTTTGTATCTAAACAAAACTATAAAATAAATCGAAAAGTCATCGTTATTTTAACTTGTAGGTTCTAATGGAAAGTTATGCATTCGTAAGCAAAATAAACTCGAGATATTACGCTGATTTAGAGAATTAACGAACATTTATCTCGATGGTTTTTTTTACCATTAAGTAACTTAAACTACCAAGGTAGATGAATTAAATTACATAAATTTGTTTAAACAAGTATTTTTTGCATGAAACAATTTTTTTTGAATATTATACATTATGTATATGTAATTCATAAAATTAAGTTTAAATTTGGTGGTGCAACAGTTCGAAGTGAACCATGACCCAGTGACTTACAACTCTCAACCATTCCTGTGTGCGTGTTACCAGAAACGGAGGGGACCTACAATTTTTTGCCGATTCCGAACGGCTAAGGAGCAGCACTTTTCATGACAAGAGATACTCTTGGAGGATTTGTCAATTCCTCGCAAGAGGCAGTACACCCCTGAAAAAAACTTTCTTGCAGCGGCTGAGAATCGAACTCGAGACCTTCCGCATGACAGTCCAACGCACTAACCATTATGATCTTACGATCTATAATTAAATAAAAAAAATTAAAATCAAGATGTTACTGACTGTACCTACCAAAGAACCATTTTTTTTTAATTTTGAGTGCCGATAATGGCATAAAAGATTTTAATGACTTCTTTCTATAGAGAAGCTTCTAAAAAGGTTAAAAAAAACATTGCGTTTCAAAACTTTAAACAAATATTTTTGAATTTTTGAAAAAGCAAAATCTATTTGTTTTTTGGAAAATCTCAAAAATGGCTCAATATTTTTTTTTGTAAATTTAATTTTTATTCGAACAATAATGAAAACTTTAAATTGGCGTAGAAAAATTTTTTCTTAAAAATGTTTTAAGCATTTTGTATATAAAAGCTTATTTTTTTAAGAAACCACTACAACGAATTATAATTTTTGTTCTTGCATAAACTAAAATTTGCTTAAATCACATGGCATCTTTTTTAGCACCAACTACGAACGGAGTTGTTTTAGTCATTTAAAAAATTGCATTTTATGCTTTAGAGTTTTTCTCTAATAACATTCATTTTTGAAATTCTTAGTCGTTTACATAAGAGCAAGTTCGTGAACCCCAGTCGTGCATTTTAATTTTAATCTTGGCATCAAGAATCACAATTGTTATGTATATAAATACTGGAAAACCTTATTTTTCTCGAAATTGGCTTTCTCGAATTTTTCAGGGTTTTATTTTGGGGATAAGAGGGAGGGTAAAGAATTTTGAAAGTCAACTTTTTTGGTGCAATCAAGGGTTATGACATATTTAAGTGAAGAATTAGGATACATTTCAATGATATTTCTGATGAGAGTAAGGCCAAGAAGATGCGAACTCTGACAAAAACAAGGTACAAGTAAGCTTAACGAAATTATTACTACTAAGTGACTTATGAATTAAAAAAATTAATTCACTACCTGTAAGTGACTCATGAATTGAAAAAAAAATTATTCACTACCTATAAGTGACTTATGAATTAAAAAAAATTTAATTCATAAGCTAGTTGGTAAATTGGAAATGTTTAAGTTTGTTTTGACTACATAATTATTTAATTATTAACGAAGTTAGATTTCAAGCTTTTGGGTGTCATAAAATTATCATGCTATGTAGCTTATAAATTTTCCAATTAATAATTTTTTGATCACAATTTATCCATTAGCTTATGAATTAACTTATGAATTAATTTTTTTTTAATTCTTAAGTCACTTACTTGCTCATGACTTAAATGTTTTTTAATTCATAAGTCACTTGGTAGGTTGTGAATTATTTTTTTTTTAATTCATAAGTCACTAACTTTCTCATGACTTAAATTTTTTTTTAATTCATAAGTCACTTAGTAGGCTCTGAATTAATTTTTTTTAATTCATAAGTCACTAAAAAGCTTATGATTTAATATTTTTTAATTCACTAGCTGCTGAATTACATTTTTCTTAAATCATAAGTCACCCACTAGCTTGTGAATTAAATCCAAGCTTAAGCTAAAAAGTGACTTAAGCTTTTGCAACCCTGTCTTACCTTACCAGAACCACCGGGATCAGAATCACGTAAAATTTTTGGAGAAAGGTTAAACTTTTAATACTTTCCAATAGCTTTTAGACCATCATCTCATGACGCTTGGTTCTTCTAAGTCTCTGAACATTGTCTTTTACATTTAATATGGTTTCTATCTCGGAGTTGGTATAACTTCGCAGTCGCTGATTGTGTGTTTTTTAACCACTTCTGTGACCATTTCAATTTGAAGGTCGCTATTTCGTATGTACTGAGGGGCATTTATTATTCCACGTAGGACTTTGTTTTAGAATTTTTGGATGGGCTCAGCATTTGGTTTCCTTGTACATCCCCATAGGTGGACACCATACGTCAAAACGCGTTTCACCACTTGCTTGTTTAACATTATTTTGTTCTGGATAGATAGGCCAGAGTTTTGTCCTAGTAACCAGTACTTTAAGTTCAGTTCTTCTCTTTTCTTTTTGAAGTGCTCATTCATTCCACTTTAGCGATTTCATTAAATTTAATTTGATACGCCATGCAATTTGAACATGATCCAATCTCTAACTTTATCGACTGCATTTTGCATTCTTTCGTCAATATTGTCAAGTATTGGCCATTATAGCGTTAATGTGCACTGGAATATTCCTAGTATACAGGTATGATCCTAGGACACATCCTTGGGTTACACTGGCTTCAATTTTCTTTAGTTCCGAATAAATTTGGTCGAACAGTACTTTAAAGAGTTCGTAATGTATTATTTCAGTATTTCGTATTATCACTGAAAAAATTTTTGTGCATTCTTTTTATGAATGGCGATCATTCAGCCAAAATCATTAATTTTTAAAGAATATTCATATAAATAATGCACGAATTCATAAAAATTAATTTTTGTTTTATGACCAAGTCATGATTTTCATGAAAAACCATTCATAAAATCCAAAGTACGAGTAATAGAATTGAAGCGTTTGGATGAAGAAGGGGGTAAATGACATTTGCAACATTTCGAGATATAAGGACTTAAAGTTTTTTGTTGAGAACTTTTTTCGTATTCCAATCTAAATAAAATTGGATAAACTAATAAAACAAGAAAAATAATAGCTTTTTAACAATGTTACTTTTATTTCATTACAGTAGCTTGGCATATTTAAAAAAACAAAATTTTTCAGAAAAAGAGCAGTTAACTCTTTCTTGCACAAAAAGGTTATTAGTCTTTTGAATTTTTAAGAATACAAAGGGGTTAAGTAACAAAATTAATTTTTTTTCTTTTTATTTTGAAAAGTTGTTTTCTGTTCGCATGGTTCCGATAAAGCTTTTTCATAAAACCAGTAGTGTTCCCTTGGTATGAACATCATTTGTTCCTTTAATTTTTTTATTTTCTCAACAGAAAACTGCTTTCTTTTTTTCTCGGACGAAAAAGTCTTGGTTTTTGTCTGGAACTATTCGGATGTTTTTTGCTATAACAGCTTCATTGAACAAAGCATCTTCCTCGTAGCATTCCTTATAAAAATAGGATCCATATTTGTTTATTCGAAGCCATTTAACGCTATCAAGGAAATTGATTTTTTCATTTAATATGTTTTTTGTAAAATTTTTACGTTTAATTTTACTGGAAGATTTTCTAATGATCGAAAGTGGTTCTCCATGTCAATTATAACGGTGTTTTTTTTGCGGACACTTTTTATTATTTGTCGGTATTGCTCAGCAGTGTAAATAGTTTCGTTTTTTCGTAACTCTTTTTCGATTCTTCTAAAATCCCTGTCGCTGTCAAGATAAGTATGGCCAAATTCAGGAAATTACTGGTCAATCAGTTCAAAATATTCCTTCAAAATAAGGACTTGGTATAGGCACAATAAAAAGAAGTTTTTGTTTTGTCCAGGGCAAGAATCGGTCCATGCCATCAGATGTTTCCTCTTTTTTGCAATTTCACATTCTTGGAAGAATGTATAGAGTACACTCATTACCTCGGTGCTTCCTCTGTCTACAACATCTTCGGTCTATGTTAACATATACGACACAACGGAAGTAATGACATGGATTCCTAGATAATAAAATGCTTTAGACGTGGTTAATTTTGGTAAAGGCATGGTTTTCTGGAGATCAAAAGTAATATATAAGACGTTGGGATCGAACCGAGCTTTTTCGCGGTCAATTTTTTGATTTTGGAATCCGGACTTATAGCTGTTTTGGTGTTTAACTGAGTTTTTACCAGATACACAAATGCTACAAGTGTCACTTCTTGGTAGGCGGAAAGACAGGTTGAATTTCGTGTTGGATATTTGTCGACATTTTTTTCTTGTTCGGTGCATTTTTCAATGTAAAGGCTATATAAATAATTTAGATATATTTAGCAAAGGTGAGAGATAAAGTTTATTTGGGTTTTTGTTCCTTGAGTAGTGCGATTCTTCGGCTGAAAATTCGTTAATGTGCTCCAAAATATAGTCGATTACATGATCGGATATTTTATTTGGTCGGTTAAAATGCTGACATCTATTATCCAAAGGTGGAGCGAACTCACAACTGTTCATTTTGCTTTGAAAATGTCCAATTTTTTCTTTCCAATTTGAAATAAGGAACACATTGCAATTTTGTAAGCTCGTAGGGAATTTGTACCGACTGTAACATGGTATTCATATACAAATTTTCTTTGCTTAAGGGTATTTTTCTTAACTCGACTTGTTGATTTTCTTGTTATGCTTTTAAACAGTAGAACGTTCTTAATATTAATGTCGAGTGAATAAAAGCTTGATAAAAGTGCCAATATTTGCTCAAAATTTATTTTTTCGGAACAAAAATAACGGCAGTTATTGTTTTGCTTCAAGAAAATGCATTGATGGAGTACATAGTCGCTTAGAACCTTCATCGTTACTATAACCACTTTGAATATGGGTTTTAATTTATCTGCAAGAAGGAGGTAAGTAAGCACTTAACCCCTTCATGCAAAATACATTTTTTTAAAGTTATTTTTATTTCACCCAAAAAGGAGTTAAGTGCTGTTAGCCCATTCTTCCACTCATATTTTACGATTTTTAGTTGTTAGTAACCCTTTTATACCAAAAATGAAAGCGCTAAATAAGAATATACGAATCGTAGCGCGACGTAGATTAGACAGAAATTTAAGTTTTCGCAAGGCATCCTAATTTTTCGAAAAAAACCGAAAATCGAAAAAATGTCACTTACCCCCTTCTTCATCCAAACGCTTCAATTGTTGATGGAAAATCAGATTATGATATTTTACATTTGTATGAACAGTTCATACAAATTTTATTGTAAAATTTTATGAAAAATTTCTTAAAATGCTTGAAACTGTTCTTTTATTGTAGGAACAAAGTGACTGATTATATGAAACCAAATTCATCAAGTGACATTTTATGAAAAATTACTTTAAATTCTTGAAGCTATACATTTTTTACATGCAAAATACGAGTATCATTAAATGCATGAAACCACATTCATAAACATTTTTTTGTTGCGAATTCCAAGTAGGAAACTTTACATTTGAAATATGAACAATTCATAAAACGCATGTTTAAGGTTTCTTTCTTTTAATGAACTCGATTCTTGGCTCGTTTTTAATGAAGTTTTTCTTTAAAAACATGCAGTTTTTCCTTGGAATCATGTACCTTTTTGGGCCAGTGACTGCCTGAAAAAGTCCCTAAGCTAATTGAGCTGTGTAAATCATTAATTTCAAGTGATCGAGTCGTTCAACAATCGATTACCAAAATGATTTAATCATTTCAATCAATCGATCATTTTCATTTCACTCAAATGACATTTAGTTTTAGCGGGGGAGCAACCTTCAACGATACATTAGGTCTTAAAACGTTGGAGGGATATTCAATGACCTCATAGATATATAGCGGACTCAACTCCCACAGTAAACATACCTGATCCTGATACCTCAAATGACAACAGTTGAACCCAACAATTGCTTTTACAACAAAAAAACAAACCCAATCAAGAATGTTCTTCAATGTTAAGTTCAACCCAGTAATTCCAGTCAACCGTCCGTTAGGCGTTTATAATCGATATTGATTGAATCGGGACAAATGGAATTGGGTAAATCATGGTTAATCAAGTAAACTGATATCGAAAATCAAGATTTATTGAAATGATTGAGATTTGAATTGAAAATCGAGAATCGAAAATCATCGGAATGATTGAGATTGGGAGCGATTGAAATGAAAATTTTCGATTTCAATCATCAATACTTTTCCATGATCGGATCCAGAAAATCGAATCCTGATTGACCCAGCCCAACTAAGCAATTTGTACTCAAATGCCAAACCTTATCAAAGGCTTGAGCAACATCTAACAATTGAGTTGAACATACTTGTTTTTCTTCAAGTGTTTTTTCTATGCACTTATGGTCTATCGTGGAATGTTTATTTCTAAATGCAAGCTGATGCTTCGGGATACGTCTTCTTTCTTATATTATTTTGCTAAGTCTTTTCAAGAGCAGTTTCTCGAAATAAATTTGAGTTTTTTGAAGGCTATTGAAGGCATTTCTATCAAAACATGAGCTTTTATTAGATGGTACCCCAATGATTTTTTGCTGTTTTATTATTGATTTTTTAGGAGAGGAAAAATGTGAGTTTTTGATCAGTATTATTTTGTAAAAACAAGTTACATAATGTCCGTCAAGTTAGCACTACCACTTCAAAATTTAAAAAATGAAATAATTGGATTAATTGTCGTGAATTTGTCGTAAATTTTGTTTTTTTAAAAAATAACTCCTATCTCTTATAACTAATTTTTTACTCTGCAATTTGTTTAAACAATTGTCGTAAGACAATTATTTAACGGCGGAACTTATTCAAAGACGTCTTACGACAATTGTTTAAACAAATTGCAGAGTAGAAAATCAGTTATAAGAGATAGCTTTGGTATCATAGTGCTAGGTTTTATGAAAAAATGCTATCTTAAGGACTTTTGCATTTTCATGGCATTTTTGTGAGAAAAAATGATGCGAACATTTTTTTCTTTTACGATATATTTACGAAAAAATTACGACAATTATTTACGTTGTCTTTTTTCTTTTTCGAGTTCATTTCACCCTTATTTGAGGGGTGGTAGTGCTAACTTGACTGTCAAGTAAGCATTACCAGTGGTAATTTTTTTTTAAATTAACGTTTGTAGCCGCAGGCGTACCGCTAAAAAATGTTTGGTCTTACAGTAAATTTACGACAAATTACGACAATTATTAGCACTGTCCATTTTCTTTTTCGCGTTCAATTTACCTTATTTTGAAGGGTGGTAGTGCTAACTTGAATGTCAAGTTAGCATTACCAGGGGTTATTTTTTAAAAAATTAGCGCTACAAAATTTTTGATCTTACAACATATTTACGACAAATTCACGATAATTATTTACACTCTCCTTTTTATTTTTTGAGTTCATTTTACCCTATTTAAACGAGAAGGCTCCAGAGACCACATTTTGGTGTTTAAATAATACGAAAAGGGCAGCGTTCTCTATGTTCTTCACTTTTCTAAACATTATAACGATAGTCGTTTCAATAAAATTCCAATTTTCGTTTCTAGAGCTTCGTCGTTTTACTGGCGTTTTAGTAAAACGACTATCGGAATAAATGTGAATATAAATGAATAAAAAAGTTGTAGGGCTACTGTTATGACTATCAAATATCAACACGATATTCCCTTTGCTACTGATTATAATCTTTTAATTTAAATTCTCTTCCTTATAAATCTACTAATAAATACACAAATTATTGTTAAAAAGAACGAAATTTTTTAATAAATCAACTTAGATTATTCAACCAAAATAGCTTCGTAAACCACAAAACAAAGCCAAATGTGAATTATAAACGTCAAACGCCCAAACAGAAACCATTCACAATGTATATTTGAACAGCATTCACAATAGAGTACAAATATTATCAATTGATACTCATTCATAAAACCATATTATAACAGAATTGGTAGAAGTTTTCTGCTATCAAATGAACATTTGATAGCCATAGGGCTGATAGTCCTTTTTAAGTGAAAATGGCTGCATGTTCCGCGGTTTCTACGCATGTCCTTAATTTAAATATAAGAATTTTTATATCATTGTTTGGCTTATTCTACCTGCACTATTTTGTTATGTTGAAAAAATTCAAGATTTGATCTGGGCTCTTAGTAGGGAAGTACAAAATAAATGTTTTATAATCTTAACAATAACAATGTAGATCTAGGTACCTACATATCTACCATGGAAGAAGGTTCAACGTTATGTGATTATTCCACCATCTTAAGATCACGTAGGCCAAATCTATTTTTGTGTTTACACTCTCAAGATGATTAGTCAATCTGAAATGCAGTCCCTTATAGTACCTATATGAATAGACAGTAAACGTGTAAAACCAGAACCAAGATAAGATACACAACTCAAATGCCAAACTGAAGTGAAATATGAAAACGAAAATTAAAAAAAGGGCAAACAAAACATGGAAAACTTCTAGAATAATCCAGAAATAACAGTGCAGAAAACAAAACTAGCTAAATACTCGTACCTACAAACAAAACAAAAACCTTCTGACTCATATAACTATGCATAAATCCCTGATAAACAAAAAACCAACCACGTGTAGAGAACATGATCTCCATTGGCTCTCATTTTTTCGCTATTCGTCTGATGAAATTGTTTGCTTCCTACCTGCACCATGATCTCAACATTATCTTCACCATGTACCTATTCCGAGAATGTCATCGAAGAACCTAGACCTTCGTAAAAAAAAAGCAGCATCCGAGCTCGATGGTGGAAGGAGACGACAGACGAGCTATAGTCGCCAACTCACTTGGAGAAATACATACATAAATGTATTTAAGAGTTGTTTGCTCCTGAAGTGAAAAGGAATTTCTCGGCAATGACCTGTATCGGGTTTGTCGGTTACTATGAGTGTGGCAAATGCCCGCCAACCTATGGAATGCCATTGACCTCAATGATTCTATTGATAGTTCATCTATGACTCTTACTTTTTTTTATTTTTTCAACCGATATGCCAGGGATGAGGGATACGTTTTCTTGAAGTCAATGATGCAGCGTTGGCGTCGGAAGAATTTTAGGCTGAGGACTAATTTCACAGATAAATATAAAGGCGGTTCAACGAACTTATCACGCTGGCTGATCCTGTGAGCTCGTCATGGAAATGTACCCATGTTGTGTTGGTGTTTGACCTTGTTGGTGGAACAATTGTATCTAGGGGATGGGTTCGATGAACTCGTGGGAATGTGTCAGTAAATTCTTTAAAATTGTGAGCAAGATATTGTGTTGTTTTGGTTAAGAGGGTTTTCCCTCCAAAAAACATTTATAATTCTCAGAAAATAATTTAAGAATTTGTTTTTGTCTTCTATGTATGTACTGTACATAAGATACTCGTCAATATCTACATTTTTCTGTGGGAACAACTCAAGGTGGACAACAGTGTATTGTATTTTTCAAAATGAAATTACGAAAGCCAAAGAATAGGATTTATGTAGGTATACTTAAATATTTGAAAGGTTAAAAGGAATCACCGCCATAACATTAAGTATGAAACATAAATAGGTCCATGAACACGGAGAAAACGGATTGGTAGGTAGTTTGTTAGTTTACTTTTAAATTTCCTAAATATAAACATAATACATATAATAGGAGGTATAAGATATATTTACTTAGGAAGGATAATATAAACTGACATAGCCCACGGGGTCCGGGTAACATTTTGGAAATATAGCGATTGACGGAAGTCTCCGTTTCTTTATAACAATGCGTTTGTCAGTGGCTTTTTCTGTAGTTACATACGTCATATGTACATCTGTAAGCTGATATTTTAGAATACCTGTTACTTTCGAGTTATGTTCAACATAGTTTAAGATTTTTTCAATTGGGATATATACGTAGGTGCTACACGTAAGTTAAACATAAATCTAACTATAAATTTCGATCAAATTATGAAAAAAGTGGTTCCTTCAAATCTGTCTGTTTGTTTGTCAAGTCTGTCCGGATATACATATTCTACACGGCTGGGTCTCAATCTTCTCTTATTTCTTGTGAAATAAAAATTTAAAAAACTTATACTTGTTATAAGAAAAAAATGTTCATAAGCATAGAATAAATTTTTTTAAATGACAACAACTCCTTTAGTACTCCAATTCCAAGCAAATATGAATTTTTGCAAAAACACTTATTTTAGATTGTTGTAGCGAATTTTAAAAAAATTAGCAATTAAATTTTTAAAACATTAAGTATAACGAATTATTAAAATCAGTTGTATTGTATTCGAGAAATCGAAAAAAGTGGTGGTATGAGAGGTACCATTAAGAAGAGTTTTTTGAATTTTTTTCAGCCGTAATCAAGCTTTAACTAAAAGATTTTTTTTGATTTTTTTTAATCAGCGTTTGAGAAAATAAAATATTTTCCTAAATTTGGAATAAATATTTTATGGCACATGTCATTGCTTTTGGATTAAAAAAAAAACGTATCGGAAGAATAATTAGAAATAATAAATTAAGTTTAAAGAAAATTGCTGAACCGCTTAGCCTTTAGTGGAATAGACAGAATTTCGAGACCCACTGTCTCAGTGTTCCCTATCATAATAGTTTTTACGAATACATAACTTATATTTTGTTTGACTAGCTTAAAGAATTTTAACTTCCGCTCCCAAATCTTTTGCTCCACTAAGAGTATGTTCAGTCGTCGCACAGACGTCTATGTCAACAGTTTACAAAACAATAGGTCGAGATCAGCGTTAAAACTTCCGGAAAAAAATTGAATTAGATTTAACTTGAGGAAAATCGAAGTAGATTTGCAAATTGACTTTTAACTTACATTTAGAAAAAATTTTTTTTTTTTTTTTTTTTTTTTTTTTTTTTCCCGTGGGTAGGTGTTGAAATCTTCAAAAGATTCTATGAGGACCGAAAAACGCGCGCTCATAGATATGTGGGACTCTCCCGACCAACAACTCTGCCCCCATAAAGCCTTACGGAAGGTAAGACTCTATGCAAGCAGACCGTTAATCAGGCCGACCGCACTAAAACCACCTCCTCCTCCCGATTGCAACTAAGTTCATATGGAACTTATCTAGCAATTTATCTTTCTCGAAGTTAAGTAACGTGTTGTAGGCAACTTTCCGGTGAAAGTTCCTACTGGTTTAATTATAAGCTAGTTGAATAGCTTCTTTCTATTTTAAGCGATGATTTAAATATACATAATACAGTACAATAATTTCACCGTACTAGATCGGAAGGTTTGGTCCTTCTCAAACGTCGTACTAAATTTGTTTCGTCAAGAATTTCTAAGATTGTTCTATTGGTATGTTCAACTAAACGCTTTCTATGCCTTTGCGAAAAAGTTTTTATTTCTTCGCGAACCGTGGGGATTCCAAGATCCCTGTGAAGATCTTCGTTTCTAATATACCACGGCGCATTTACAAAGGACCTTAATAATTTGTTTTCAAAAGTTTGTAGACTATTTAGATTTGTATCGTGGGTACAACCCCAGAGTTGAATACCATATGTCCAGACAGGCTTAAGTACCTGTTTGTAAACTAATAATTTGTTTTCGATACTAAGTTTAGAATGTCGTCCGAGTAACCAGTACATTTCCCTTAGTTTAATATTTAATTGATCACATTTATTTTTAACATGTGACTTCCATTTTAATTTCGCGTCAAGAGTCATCCCGAGATATTTTGCCTCATTTGCAAATGGAACTTGAGTTGTATTAATAAAGACTGGTAATCTATTAATTTTCTTATAAGTAAAGTCCACGTGGACTGACTTAAATTCGTTAAGCGCTATTCGCCATTTGTTTGTCCATTCATTGACATTGTTAAGAGCATTTTGCAATTTACATGTCGATTCGTTAGCCGTTTTGCCTACTGCAAGTATTGCGGTATCGTCTGCAAAAGTAGCTACAATTGTATTGTCTGTTTGGGGTATGTCGCGTGTAAATAAAAGGTATAAAATGGGACCTAGAACACTACCTTGTGGTACCCCAGCCACTATTTCTTTAAAATCTGAATAATCATTTCCGTGCCTAACGCGGAAAATTCTTTTCTCTAGATATTCTCTAAGAATGTTGTATAGTCCTTCAGATAGGACTTGTCTCAATTTGTATTTGAGGCCTTCGTGCCACACTTTGTCAAAAGCTTGAGACACATCTAAAAAGACCGCTGAACAAATTTTATTTTCTTCAAAGGCTTTCTCGATGACATCGGTGATTCTATGCACTTGATCAATCGTCGAGTGCTTACTTCTAAAACCGAACTGGTGTTCAGGTATAAGACCCTTTTCTTCTATTATGGGCTGAAGACGCTGAAGAAATATTCTCTCAAAGACCTTCGACACTACAGGAAGAAGTGAAATGGGCCTGTACGATTTCTTTTCATGTGATGGTTTGCCAGGTTTTAAGACCATTATTACTTCTGCGACTTTCCATTGATTTGGAACATATTCTAACCTTAGAGTGGCGTTCATTATGTAAAGGAGGTTTACTAAACCTTTCCGTGGGAGCATTTTAAGAATTTCCGCAGTAATTAAGTCGTATCCTGGTGCTTTTTTTGACTTCAGTTTCTTAATTTCTTTGCTTAATTCGGCAAGCGTAACATTTCTTGTGATGGAGCTTTCATTTGAATTTATATTCACACTTATATCATCATTCAATGCTTGCCCATTGAACGGCTTAAATGTTTCCTCTAGGTAATCAGCGAAAACGTTTGCTTTCTCTTTATCGCTTCTTGCCCATTCATTTTGGTCTTTCATAATCGGGGGTGCTGGAAGCTTTGGTTTTTTCGTAGCTTTTATCGCTTTCCATAGAGAATAATTAGATTCTTTACCTGCCGTCAAGTTTTCAAGGTAATTTCCAGCTTCGCGGTTTTTAAAATCTGATATCATCTTTTTAAGCAAATTACTGAGGTGATTTAAATTAGCTTTGTGTTGGGGAGCACGAGTTTGTTGCCATTTTTTGCGCGCTTTTCGCTTGTCTTTAAGTACCTCTTTTATCTCTTGGGGATATTTAGCTTCTCTATAGCCTGACATTTGTCTTTGGTAAGGAGTATTGTTCCATGCGGCTTTTTGAACAATATGCACAAAATTATCTACCGCTTCTTCAAGCTCAAGAGGTGTTTGTAGTGATACCCTTAATTCAACATTATCTTCAATATCTTTCTTAAAACCTTCCCAGTTAGTTTTACCGTTTGTTAACCTAGGTGGTGTTTCAATTTTAACAATACTTTCGCTCATAGTGAGAATAACGGGAGAGTGGTCAGAGAAAAGATCAAAGCATTCCGTTATTTTTATTCGATTTGACGGTATTCCCCTGACTATAAAGAAATCAATCAGGTCAGGTATTTTCGAGGTATCTGTCGGCCAATAAGTTGGTTTCCCACTAGAATGAAAATCACAATTATTCTCCATACCGGCTTCATATAACGCTCGGCCCTTTTGAGAAATGCATCTAGAACCCCAAAACGTGTGTTTTGCATTAAAATCGCCACCGATTATTAAAGATGGTCTAAGTGATTTTAGCAAGTTTGAAAAATCATTTTTATCAATTCTGTACCGTGGAGGGCAGTATATAGATGTGAAATTCAATGTATCATGTTTAGTTTTAACCTGCACACTTATAAGCTGCATCGGTTCAAGTTCAAGCTTAAGGCCTATAGAGTGTTTGATACATTCTTTTATGTATAATGATGCTCCGCCTCTTGCTTTGTTCGACGGATGAATTGCATGGTAATCTAGATAACCGTTTATATTGAAATTTGATTCTTTTTTAACGTGGGTTTCTGATATTAGACAAATATCGATATCTTGTTCCCGTATGACCATTTCTAGTTCTTCAAGTCTTTGCCTTAATCCGTTGGCATTCCACGTAATAATTTTAAGGTTTTCCATCATGATTTTTTTTAAAACGTTTGGGTCGAATAAAATCTTCGATTTTTGCTAACCTATCAGAAATAGTTCTATTGATTTTGACCTGATCTTCAAATTTTGACAAAATTAAAGCCAAGCATTGAGATAGTGCGTCAGAGTCAGGTTGATTTATTACGGGTGCAGCCGCCATTCTGGCATTTGTGTTTACACTACGTTTCTTTGGAGATGTCTGTGCAGCTGCCATTTCGGCGTATGACTTAACAGTACGTTTCTTTGGAGATGTCTTTGACGTTGATGGGGTTTGATTTTCTTTGCCGATGCCGACTCTTAGTGTATTTATTCTTTTAGGAGTCTTAGATATTGGGCTTTTTATTTGTTTCTTTGGTTTTCTTTCCATATGAATTTTTTCTCGGCGTTTTTGTAGCTCTTTAACTACTTCACAGCCTCTATAGCTTGCCGGGTGACTTCCATTGCAGTTTATGCACTTCGCTGAACTTTTGCTATTTCCAGTGCAGTCAGCAGTTAAATGTTTTCCCGCGCATTTTACACACCTAGGTTCTTTTTTACAATAGCTTTGCGTGTGGTTGAAACCTTGACAGCGTTTACACTGAGGCACTTGCTTTGTACGGCTTTTCAGAGGTTCGATCTTAACAACGAGGTTCAGTATTGTTTTAATTCTGTAGATTTCCTCTAGTTTTTCTGTCTTATCGAACGTGAGTATAAATAGTGGGAGACCACGCTTTACCACGACAGTTTCTCTATCTTTTTGTTGTTTTTCTTTTTTTACGATGTTCTCAGCATTTAAGATCTTGTAATTTTTTTCTTTAAGATCACGGATTACATCGTTTTTTTGACATGAGGAATGTAAGCCTCTTGCAACGACTCGTAAAGGTCTTTCTGATTTGTTTTCGTAGGTATACCATTCTACATTTGCTTCGTTAAGTCTTCGCGAAAGCAGACGATAGCTATCGGAGTCTTTTACACAAACTTTCCACTTGTTGTTATTAAGCGAGATAACTTTAAAATTCGCTGGGGTTAACGCCTCAAGGATTATTTTAAGCTTATTGTATTCCGCAATCCCGATGACATTAATCGGTGGCGGTGGTCTTATTTTAGTAGTTTTTTCTTTCTTATTCGTATCTTTTGGTACATTTACTTTTATTATTTCGGAAGACGAGGTTCCCTCTGGCGAGGAGAATGCTTTACGTTTTTTGCTAGGTCTTTTTGAAGACGTTTCTCTTTCTAGCTCTTCTTCGTCTGTTTTATATTCGCAAACACACAGCTGCTGTGGAGTTGTTTTCGAATCGTTTTGTCTTTGAGTTTTTTTCAACTCTTCATTTTCTTTCCGAAGAAGCTCAATTTCTTTCTGTGCTTTCTTTACGGCATCGCTGTTATTTCGTAGAAAATGTATTTCTTCTTTCAGCTCTTGATAGAGTTTCAAAGTTTCGTCGAGTCTTTGACGAAGTTCGTTATTGTCTTTTTCAAGACATTCTATTTTCTCCGAGTCTTCTTTTTCACGCTCTGGCGCTTTGGGCGGACTCTTTTTCCCGGAAGCACTCGATGTTGATGGTGGTGATCGAGCTACCATTGGTTTTCTTGAAAAAGGATTTATCAAGTTTTGGAATAATTGGCTCTCCCCAGAATCCGTAGAGCCGACCTCCGAAGAGGGTGGATTTTTCAGGAAATCTGAATTGCCACCTGGGGTACTATATCTATTTGTTTTACTCATTCCATATTTTGTATACGTCTTTCTCAGTATACGGAGTTTGGATTTTAGTCGCCTCTTACGACAGGCATTCCTACCTCGGGTATATTCTTTCCCCCTACCCGAAGGGTATCAGTTTTACATGCAGCCTATAGGAGAATATCTTATTTATTTCGAAAACAGCTCTAATGATTTTAATAAAAAAATTATGTGCAGACCATACAAACAATGGTCTACATTTTGGGCAAAACAAAATATTATTAACAGTATCTGTTATAGATTTTTTTTATTTTATTTTCAACTTTCTCGTTTTCGACTCTACCGATTTCGATCAAAATTATACAAAAAAATACAGGAGCTTCTTTGATTTTGAAATAATACTGTATACAAACATTTTTTTCCTTAAATGTATTTTATTGTCATTCTATTTTTTTAATTTTAAAGAAATTTCGTATTATAAAGAAATAATTTATTAATAAAACTCCTCTAACATTTTCTTAAATTGTATTTTTATATTCTATTTTTATTTTTAAGCCTAAACAAAATGTTTGAGTAAAATAATGTATTTTATAAACTTGGACAGTTTTCTCTGATAACATTAATGTTTGCATATTTAACTAGTACCTAGAGTGAAAGAGAGAAAAAGAAGTAGATTTGGGCTTTTTTTTTGTAAAATTGAAGTAGGTTGAAACAGAGATTTTTAAAACGAAGTAGATCTACTTCAATTGAAGTAAAGTGGTACCACTAATCGAGATAGATCAAATGCGACACGAACTTTGACTAAATAACCTTAAACCAAAGGAAGATATACGAAATGTCCGTCGAGTTAGCAGTACATACTTACAAATTTTAAAGATGCAATAATTTGATTAATTTGTCGTGAAACGAAAAATGTGTCACACTTGTTTTTTTTTTTTAAATTAACCTCTGGTAATGCTAACTTGACCGTCAAGTTGGCACTACCAACCCCCAAAATAGGGAAAAATTAAATCGAAAATAAAAAGGACAGCGTTAATAACTGTCGTAAATTTGTCGTAAATATGTTGTAAAATCAAAGAAAAAAAATTGTCGCATCTTTTTTTTCTGGAAAAATGCCTTAAATATGACAAAAGTCCTAAAAATGGAATTTTATGGACTTTTTTTTTATAATAAAGGCATTTTTTAGGCAAAAAGGGCGAGACAGATTGTCTTACGATGGGAGTTATTTAAAGACGTCCTAAAACGATTGTTAAACAAATTGCGTGTCAAAAACTTTGCTATAAGATTTAGTTTTGGTATGGGAGTGCTAGGTTAATGAAAAAGTACCATTCTAAGGACTTTTGTCATATTTAAGACATTTAATTGGAAAAAAGGATGCGCAAATTTTTTTCTTTTACGATTAATTTCCGACAATTATTAACGCTGTCCTTATTCATTTTCGATATTCCCTTTTTTTGAGGGGTGATGTCAAGTTAGCTCACCAGGGGTTACTTTAAAACAAAAAAAAACAAGCGCGACATATTTTTTTTCACGAAAAATTTACGACAAGATCACGACGATTAAACCAATTATATCATCTTTAAAAATTTTGAAGTAGTAGTGCTAACTGGACGGACATAAATAACGAAATAACTGTGAGACGAAATGATCTTAAAACAAGTTGGTATAGACAGAAATAACTATCACCAAAACAAAATAACGGTGATTGAAATAAAAATGCTAAACAATAAGTTGCCATATACAAAAAATGCTGCTCGAACTCACCACATCCACCTGCTAAACATTTCTGTTAACTCCCGCAACGTGGGAGAAAAGATAATAAGGTAATAATACGAGTAAGATAATGTTTTATGTTACGACTACGAAGAAACGACTACCCGAAACTAATCCGCTCCTTCTTTAATATATCATCCATTAAAATACTTTTCAGAACGGTATACTGTAAAAAAAATTTTAATGAAATTTAAAGTTACAATGAATTCAAGCCGACTTTCATCTGATACTTCTTTCGAAATGTTATCTTTAAAAATCTATTTTAATCGTTTTTTTTTTTAAGAATAGAAATGATAATGGGCCATATTCAATTTATAAAAGTGATCCTAAGCACTTAGTGAATGTAAGTCATAACAGTCACTGAAATGTTCGATTTTGATGTTAAAGAACCCTTAAATACCCTCAAATAGGGTTTTCAAATCTAAGACCTAAAGCTTTCTGTACAAAATGATGTAGCAATCAAATTAATTAAATCTAGTTTTCGAGGAAATTGTGTTTTATAACTCTGACACTAGACATTCCTTGCTACCTTGGCACAGACCTACTTTTATGCCAAAAATTTGATCACTCGGACTATTTTTTCCATAAACAATACTGCTGACTATATCATTCTTATCTATACTATATCAAACTTATCTTCTTTAATATGCAAAGGCAGTTTAAATAGCAGTTCAATTCAATTCATTCATATTTGCATCTGAGTAAGAAAGTGAATGACTCTATCGGAGGTCGGTAAGCTTATAAAACTTAGATTGTCTGGGTCTAAGATCTAAGTATGTTGATACCTAATGCTATTTAATTGCTTTTAGTATCATAAACTTTTATTATTAAATGCTTCAGGTAAGTAAACAGTAATTAAAATAACACAGGCTTTGATGTCCAATTAATAAAATATTATTAAATTTAGAATGAGTAGATATCATTTAATTGATATACCAGTTAACTGTTCGTTAAATTAATCTAAATACTTGTTTGTTGATCATCTAATGTGCATGTTACCATTTTCAGTGAGGAATGCCTGAGAGTTATCGATGTTGAATAATTTTCAAATAAAATAAAGTTGATTGTTCTTTTGTTCTGTGTATGATGTAGCAATGCTGATTTTTTGGATGCAAATTTAAAAGCCACAGAAAGGCCATGAAATGAAAGCGTTTCTTTAATGTATCTAATATCTTATTAAATTAGATTTAAGACAGCTCATAAAAGCCTTAATATTAATCTGAAGCTGTTCCCATTTAGACTTGTTTTGTTTAAGTGTTGTCAGGGGCACTGTCTCTAATGGGTTTGTGTACCGATTTTTGTATAGTAATTTTATTTTAAGAGTAAAAAATTAAGTAAGTACAATTGAGTAATAGTTAGAGGAAATATTTAATGGCTAAATTTTTCTCTTCCTTCACCCGCGAAACCGGAAAACCATTATGTTATCAAATTCCAATCTCTATATCGGTATTAGGGTACTCTTCCGAAATCGCTGAGAATCACCAATTTTTTCTTAGGTGGGAAACGAATCCAAGCTGAATATTCTCTATTGTTTTCCAGTCTTCCTAGCTCTCTTTTTAATTACATTAAAAAAAATACTAGCGACTAATTGTAAGAACTTATATGAAGCTTATTTATTATTAAAGAACGTTTGAATTAAATTATTATTTTATACCTTAAGCTGGAGCGAATAAGGATTAATGACATTATGGCATAAAAAAGGTGTGTACTCTAAATTTCAGTGAATATTTATTGTTCTATAGTGTTTTGGTGATTTGTTTTTTAAACACCACTTTGAATCCACCACGTGAATCAAGCTGCATTTCATTTCCTATTTACCTACAACTCAGCCAACCGTTCGAGTGCTTTTAGTTTTACTGAAATGATGTTTCTATAACGAAACACTCGTTTGTGTTAAATTCAGGCATTATTATTATTCTAGATGTGATTCTAGTTTCAAAAACTTCAGGCGAAGTTTTTATTACCATTGGAGGGATATTTTTCACATCGCTTCACTCGATTGTCCTTAAAAATCCGAAAAAGAAGTAAAGTGATAAGAAAGATAAGGTTTTTTAAAAACACCATATGGTAACCAGGTGCCTATTTCTCTTCAATTTGCATCAAGCAAGTTACGGCAATCTTGTATGAGCCTCATAGAGAGAAAGAGTTGTGTGAGCCAATAATTTAGAACAATTCTATTACAAATCATATTTTCTCCAATTTTTGGTGTATTAGAGTCATAGTACATACATAATTCTATCACGCTTAAGGCCTTGGATCGATTCCCATCCGCTTCCACCTTAACACAAAAAATCTCTTAAAAGTAATTGTCCAAGAGAATATCTTCATGTAGAACTGTTTCTCATTTTAGCCGTTCGAACTCTGCCGAGCATCGGAAGTTCTTTCCATGACCCTATTCGAATTCCTGACGTTGCAGATCAAACCGCAAACACACTAGACTTGTTTCATACCTCTGACCCTGACAAACACATTATAAATATTTTATCACTACTTGGCACATCCCACCATTGTCATATATCTGCAAATTTCTCATACTAACCAAAACCAGTTAGAGAAATAATTCCCAAGAGAAACGTTTAGCAATACGAGAAAGCCAAATAGGACGGTCTCAACGATTTCTTCAGGATTAAATTCCTGGCAAATGGCAAACAATTATCGAAAATGCGTGCATTTGGTATTGATGAATCCCTTCTTCGGTGGATTAGAAGCTACCTTTCGAACCGCTGAATACAAGTTGTATTGGATGGTTTTAAAAATGAACTCCATAAAATAAATGCTGGTGTGCCACAGGGCTCCGTTTTGTCTCCGACTCTTTTTCTGATATTCATCAATGACCTTTTGTCTGAAACTTCTAGTCAATTAAATTGCTGATGACAGTACGCTCAGCTTCTCATATCCGTTTCTAGATGCATGTCCTTGTTCTTCGTTCGAATGTCATGCTCATCAAATTCTGATCTCGATAGCATTGGGGGACCATAAAGAGCGTAGAATTTAATGCTTCAAAAACGCAATGCTGCCTTCTGTCGTTAAAGTGTAACAGACCCCCATGCTGCTATCGATCCACTTGCATTGAAGAAACCGAACAGCTTTTAGTTCTCGGTATGTGCATCACAAACCACCTTGTGTGGAATGACCACATATTCGACGTCGCCAAGAACTTTAAGGCGTATAGGTATTCGTCCAAAGCTCGAGTACAATTTCCATATTTGAGATGTAGGGTCGCAATGCTCTTAAAAGAGTTTAAAAATTTTGCAAATAATTTTCTTGCCCAAAATGACTCTATATACATAAATAAAAATAAAAATAATAAATTCAATCAAGTATTTGGCGAAGAAAAATTAGAGAAAAGGGGATTATTCTCGGGAAAATTGTTCTAAAGTTCGTTTGTTGTTTGGAAAAATTAAAAATAAATCTCAAAAAGAAGATAAATAATTTCTTTTCATTGTTTGGAATATTCGAGTGCTTATAAATTTGTTGGCTTAGATAAAGAATTAAAACCAAGATAATTGAGTCTTGTATTGAAAATCCAATACCGTTGAAATCATTTCGTTTTGTTTCTTAAATTTTGTGTGCTGTGTCTTAATTTCTAAATATTTATTAACTATTTCAAATCTTGTGCTGGAATTAATTTGTATAAGTTCCTTCGTATTGAATGAATGGAATTTTCTTATCAGATTATTAAATCCGTATCTGCCAACTAAATCCAAAAAAACATTAATCGTACTTTATACTAACTTGTCCTAAATTATAAGTAAACAAATAAAAGTGTTAGGTATCTTAACAAAACAAACTTTAAATATATGTGACGGAAATAATAAATTTCCATCCCTGCAAATGTTCAGCTGCACCTACTTAACTTACATAAAACTTTCTCTCATTTATTCCTGTGTTCCTGTTATTCTCTGTTCCTGTGCTATTATCCTGATATGCTGTATGTATGTATATAATTTTATAATAGTAATATTGTTCCTCTTTTCGATTTTTTTGTTTTTATTTCCTTTAAAGTGTTCCTATTCTTTCTTAAAAGAATTTTTAAATTGTTGATTGTATATGTGGTAATTTTTTTTGTCATTGACTGGAAGGAAATTCCTTCAGTTTTGTTTGTTTGTGTTAAATTTTATTTCCTATATGTTAGGCAGTACCACTTAGCATAATGGTCTGTGCGTTGGACTGTCATGTAGAGGGACTTGGGTTCGGTTCTCAACCGCTGCAAATAAGTTTTTTTCATCTAAGTTGTAAGTCACTAGGTCCTGGTTTTCTTCGAGCTGTTGCATCAGCATATTTATTTATTTATTTATTTATTTAAGTTAAAAGTTACGATGATCCAAATACCTACTGTGCGCACAAGTAAGCGGATTAAGTTACGTTGTATTGTCTTGTAACCTCACAAAGTGTTTATTTAGATATAATAATTTATAATATAACGTCATTTTTATAACGTCATTTGAATTTTCATTCATTCGAGGAAATGTCTTCTTCTTGAGATGTGGAAGGTTATAGATTTTCAGTTGAGTGGCTTATAACGGATCGCACATGAGAGTTCCTTGATGGTTTAAGGTCTGTAGATGAGGCTGAGATCCTATATTTAGCCCCGCATATAACTGAGCACGTGACAACCAAGGTGCCGACTCAGTGATGAGCTTGGCAAAGGCGAGAGATGCTCAAAGTTATACCAATCAACACCCAAGCTACCTGCATATGAAGGACAAGTTGATCAGTCGATAATTCTTCGTTTTCTTCCAAGCATTTTTAAAAATTCATTTATTTCTACAACTACATTATAGTTTAATTTCACTTATTCCTTTTTTTCAGTTTGCTTATTTGTAATTTCTATCCTAGTATATTTCAATTTTGTATTTTTCTTTTTAATCTTTTAAATTGTTTTGTTTAACCAAGGCATGATTCATAAGTACGGTAGTCTAGTTAAATAGGCCAAAGAACCCACCCCATATCCACCCAAGCATGTCTGAACTGGTCCTCTTCTTCTGGACACCCTTTCATCCGTTTGGAAGATAATATTGTTTGTTGTTTGACATTATTTCCAATATAAAATAGAAATAAAGTCGATTCTACCTTATTTCTCTCTACCTTAATTCACGGCCCCTCTCGAACACCATCGCAATTTGTCTTGTCTTTCATTATTTTACCGTTATTTTTATAAACACTGTTCTTGCGAAATAACCAGCTGCATTCTGTCCCTTAAACAATATAACCGTAATACTCGCGCTTCAAGGAATTTTCATCAGTTTACCTCTGAGCCCAAGTTCGGACGTACAGTTAAATTCAGGGATTCTTTCTTTAGCAGCACTACACGAATGTGGAATGCTTAACCTGGCTCTATATTTCCCTCCCATTATATTATTTAGACATTCAACACCAATGTTCATCGGTTTCTCCTTTTAAATCCTCTCATACTTTCCTAAAAAACTCGCACTGTGCTCAAAAATTTTAAGGTTAGTCATAATCCCTTTATTGCGTGAAGAAAAATCCTTCCCTTAAACCAGTCGCACAACCAGTTTTAGTTTGATTTACCCAAAAGCTGTATTTACACATGGACATATGTACATTTTTCTTATCCAAAATAGTTTTTTAAATAATAACGAATGTAATGTAGTTACAAACATTTCTCACAAATTGATAATGAATTCTTTTCTATGAGAAACTATTTGGGATGTCTCGATAAAGCATTCGTATTTATCTGAAAATCTTCAACCTTTTATCCATCACACATCAATAAAATTGTTGAAATTTATAATAAATTGTAAAATTTCAACACCTGAGAGCCTGAGAGCAATAATTATGGTAATAAAGCACATTCTTAATCTTAATGCATATAATTTAAAATAAAAATTCCGCATTTGCGGCTAACACATATTGATCATTTCTGTCCAGAAGTAATACTCGTAAGCTACTCTATTGCATTTTAAATAGTAAGTACAAATCACCACAACATCACCACACCTATCAGTTCAGGAATTTTTGAAAAATTAGATATCACTAATTTATTATTATCAGCTATTCAAGAAGCTGAACTTATCTCGGTGTGTCATTAACATTTAAATTCTATATTTAGGCACTAAGTCTGAAATAAAAGGCTTTGAACTATTAGAAGGTCATCATTACTCAACATTGCGAAGCTTTGAATATGCTTTAATTAAGCCACAGTGAGCCCCTGCGAAAATAGTTCTTCTAAATATGAACCAAAAAAATCAAAAACATTCTATGACTATGTTAGGATTTAAATATCACAAATAGCTCTATCTATCTTCGTATCTCGTTCACTTAAAAGTTAAAAGTAAACAAAACAGCAGCAAGCTCGTATAGTATCTATTGTACGCTCAGTGGGTTCGTAAATGTTTGCCAAGCATTCACAACAATTATTATTATTATTATTCTGGCAAACATTGAGTAATCATTACTTCGTAATCGGGTTTCTACTGATTTATTGTTGTTCGAATCAGCGACGTACGAGTATGTATATGTACATGCAATGATTCAAGCGAGAGAGGTGTTGGTTAGACCCATTGAACTGCTTTGATCGGGTTTTGTTAAATGCAGTAGGTGACCTGATAAGATGCAACAAACTTCCTCTCTTACTATATATATGTTTGTTCTCTTCGATCGAAGCACATGTCTCATGGATTTGCATTCTCTTCATTATATTTTTGTGAATGAAATTAACCCAAATATCGTAAAAATCGCTTATCAGTGAAGCAGAAGAGAAAAGAGTATTTGCATTTCCCCACTCAATCGTAATCTTAAGAAATCCCCTCTCCTAGAATTAAACACACTCTTTTCGACCTGCAAGTGGGGGTTCGTTCTCTTTCTTTCATTCTCTGTAAAGTGAGCAAGAGGCTACGATCAGCTTCCCCAATGAATGAACATTCAATCTCGGCTTGGACGGGATCCATGATTGAGTGCGCTCAGTCTTCGTTCTGCGACACCACTTGTTTTGGGGAAAATGGAAATGTATCTGAAGTTGATTCCGTCATTATCGTCGGGCCATCGTCGTCATATTCGGCTTTATATCTTTGACGAAAAAAAGAGAGACAAGAAAAGAAGACAAAGGTAGCGTGGCGGTATCGGTGCGCGTGTAAAGTAAAGAAGAGACGGAACGAAAGAGTATCAGTGTGTATTTTTTTTTTTGTGTTGTTTCTTAAAATTCTTTAACGATCTTTGCCTACGCTCGGATTGACTTTATACTGAGCACACACATTAACAATTTTGTCTCTGTATTGGTGGTTTAAATCAAACTTTATGGAACTCAGCTCTCAAAAAATAAAAAAAAAACTCTCAGCACAGAATTTACCTACGATTTTCATCTTTAACGTGTGTGGATCGTTTGTTTACGCGCCCCCTCTACGATAGCCCTCGATCATCGTGCAAGTAGTGAGTGATCCGATCGTGCGCGCCGGCTGTTATAAAAGTAGCAAGGACATATGAACTGAACATTAGTCGAAATCTATTATTAACGCTGCGCAGTTTCGACGCTAGAGCTTAATATTAACGCTATTTTTGTTGTTATTTTTTTTTAAATACGAAAAAGTTAGTAGTGTTATTTTGTTATAATTTACTGTGGGTTTTTGACAACTTAAATAAAAAATAATTAAAGACTTGTTATATTTTTTCTTAAACTTAATAAGAAAAATAAAACTTTTTTATTTCATAAATATATTTAAAAATAAAAACTAAAAATGCTATCAGACTCGGTTTTTATAAAATTACTGCTTGGTCAGTTAAAAAATAACGATTTACAACACACATTGTTAGTCTTCTTGAGCATAATATCAGTGATAAAAACCGTTCAGTGGGTTATGAGTTTGTACAAGGAGTTGAAATCCTTGCCACCAGGACCATGGGGTTTGCCTGTTATTGGATATTTGGCATTTATGGGAAATGAAAAACACACTCGATTTATGGAATTGGCCAAACGTTATGGAACGCTTTTTTCAACGCGTCTCGGCTCGCAGTTAACTGTTGTGATGAGTGATTATAAATTGATAAGAGAGTGTTTCCGTCGCGAAGAATTCACAGGCCGCCCGGATACTCCATTTATGCAGACGTTGAATGGATTCGGTAAGTTTGAATTTTTTATTTGTTAAAACAACAAAAACAGTATTGTGTGAAATATTCCATTATGTAATTATTTATGCCAATTAGTGTGTTTTTTTTTCTTTGAGTTTAGTGCAGAGTGATATGAATACCTCTTCTAAATGAACCAAAAAATAAAACACTGCAGTTTTTTTATAATTTTTGCAATTTTACATTTACAGTTACAAAATTGGTAGCACGAGTTCAGTATTCTTTTTTTTTTCGTCAATGCCACCAACATGGTTTCTTACCTCGAAATTAGGGCAGTGGAGTAGTTTTATTTATATTCAATTGTACTTTTTGATTATCAAGATTTATTTCGGTTACTTGTTTTATATTAGTTTTTCTTTTTGTAAAGAGAAAGAAATTACTGAAAAAAAAACGAAAAATGTCTCCTTTAGTTCTTTGAATGCTAAATTATTTGTGAGAAATACATTTAATGCAATATTTAGAATAATAATACATAGGTCTTTTAATTTATCAGTGAAATTAAACAGAAAGTATTTGTATTTACTAACTGTTGTTATGTTTGGATTTTTATTAAAGGAATTGTCAATAGCACTGGCAAATTATGGAAAGATCAACGTCGCTTCTTGCACGAAAAGCTACGTCATTTGGGCATGACTTACATGGGCAATGGAAAACATATGATGGAGACAAGAATAATGGTGAGTTATAATGATTAAGTTGTAAAATACAAAAATAGAAAAAAAAAATATTTATCTACCTAATGGTGAATCAAATTAAACTAAACTTTGTGTTATTTTCCTGATATCATGAAAAGTTGGGTTTTGGGGTCTCTCAGAAATGGCTCTAAGAATTTGAGGTAAATAGCTCAAGATTATGTGGTTCCCACGTCGAAATTTTGACATATTTTTATTAAAATAAAACTTAAGACGATCTTTGCTATTTAATAGTTAAAATGTATCCATTTGTAGATAATCAGCGCTTAAGTTTTACTCGTACAGATTTTGCAAAACTAGAGCCATCATGTTGTCTGTTTCTTAACGTTTAGCGAAGATGAACAATTTTATTTTACGAACAAAATTACCTATAATTTTGTGTTTTAACTTTGTTACAAGCTTTAAATCTGGAAACTTTGAAAGTGAAATGGTTTTTAAAATTTTTAAAATTTTACATTTTGAACATAAGTACTACTTTAATTTTCAATATTCGAGGAATCTATAAGGTTTTAGTCGAAAACAGATGCATTTATGTTTCCTATAGCTTTTATGATTTTAAGAGTAATCTTATATATATTTTTCTGAATAGTTTTGGATTATTCGCATTATTTTAATTTTAAGAGTGCAATTTAGAACTCACCTCGAAAGTTTCGCATTAAATTGCATTGAGCGTATACCAGAAAAAAACCTTAAAAATTATATAGTTTTCTGATTTTCAATTTTCTCAAAAACTATAAGACCTATTATTTAATGCCAAATTGTAGCAGTAATTTTAAAAAATATTTAAATACAATATGTTTCTTTCCATTTTTGTTCAATAAAATAATTTTATTTGGAATTACAACAGAATAATGACGTTATTTCTTAATAAATTGTATTTTCTATTGTATTTTCCTTTTTTTTTTTGGAAAATACTGCCTTGTAATTTTCGGGAATAGAACCACCTATCCTCATGCAAATCACCCCAAATATTCAACATAATGTTCGATTTTAAGTTAGCACTTATCATTTTCTTAAAGTAAAATAATACATAAATTAAATGGTAAGGACCTTTTTACCAGTATTTACGGTTAGAGATTAAGAAAATTTCAAATTTGCCATACATTTCGTATTAAAAAAAAAGGAAAATTTGAGCTCATAGTTTTAGAGCCCAAAGCAACCACATTTTTAGTGTAATAAAATTTCGACGAATGTTTGTTTGATTTGACCACCCTAATGAACATACATTAAAAATTAAAAAGAAAAATCTCAGCTCCATTTCTCATGTTTATTTGTAATTTATATAAAAAAATATAATTTAAAGTTGTCGCAAAGAGCAGTTGAACTTGTTCATCGCACTGTATTTTTCACAAAATTGAAACAAAATTTTCCATGTCTACCTACTCGTATATATAATTGTTCATTCTTAAAATTATCATATTTTTAAGAGATATTTGGTTATTAAAAATTAGGAGTTAAAAAAAAACCTTAGAAAATACTCAAAAATGAGAAAATCTTATTTCCCTAAAAATGGAAGACATTATTGAATTTTAATTTAAAATCTAAATTTTGTTTCTGAGTAAATTTTTGACTCCAAAATTATGTATTTTTATAAAAGATTATTTTGTTGTATCGAAATCTTAAGATCCTAGTCATATTTCTTAAAATTCCACTAAAACTTTTTAAAATTTCTTACTTATTTTCACTTTTTAACACCCATTTTCAGACCGAAGTTCATGAGTATATCCACAACTTACACTCCTCTGAAGGCCAGCCTATGGATATGGCCCCAGCTATTTCGGTAGCAGTTAGTAACGTCATATGTGGTATCATGATGTCAGTTCGGTTTTCTATTGATGATCCGAAATTCCGACGTTTTAATTTTCTTATCGAAGAAGGCATGCGTTTATTTGGTGAAATACACACCGTCGATTATATTCCCACCGTTCAATATTTCCCCGGTGTCTTGAATGCCAAGAATAAGATTGCCAAGAACCGTGAAGAAATGCAAAGATTTTACCGTGACGTCATTGATGACCATAAGGATACCTATGATGCTGAAAATATTCGGGATCTGATAGATGTGTACATTGCCGAAATCGAAAAAGCAAAATTAGAGGGTCGTGATGGTGAACTTTTCGATGGAAAAGATCATGGTGAGTTTGTGCACAAGCAAAACAGAAAAAAACTATCTTCCTCTTGCTTTTATTTGAATTCGACTTATTATCAAACAGGATACTAATCACAGATTATGTGTTTCTTTTTGTTCTTTTTATCACCGAATATAGAAGAGCAAATCGTACAAGTCATCATTGATTTATTCTCAGCCGGCATGGAAACGATCAAGACCACTTTGCTATGGATCAACGTTTTTATGCTTCGCAACCCTGAAGAAATGCGTCGAGTTCAAGAAGAGTTGGATCAGGTTGTTGGCCGCCATCGATTGCCATCTATTGAGGATTTGCAATATTTGCCCGTGACTGAGTCAACAATATTGGAATCAATGCGCCGCTCAAGCATTGTACCATTGGCTACAACACACTCGCCTACAAGGTAAGATATATTTTTTGTCTTTGTTACAGGGTGACTCAGATAAGCCAGGCGTGAAAGTAAATCATAGAAATAGGTTTCTGTTCATTTAAATAAATTATATCAGACGAAAAGCGACTTTGAAACAAACGCATTCGAAAATCGAAGAACAACGTTTTTAGCTAATTATTTTATAATTCCTGTGATATTTTTTAAACAAAGTTGACGAACTCGATTTTTTTCCAAAGTCAAATCAATCAAACAAAAAACCGGTAACTATTTCAAATGACAAGATCTACTGAAGCTGACAAAAAATCATTTTTTTTTTTCGAAAATATTCTACTTTGAAAATGGCAAGTTTACTATGGACCATCCTGTAAATATATTTTGTTCGTTTTGTGTGCATAGAAACCTCTTAATCTCAAGTAAATGAGCGTGTGTGCATTTGACTCACGTGTAGTTACTGTAGTTGTGACTGTGGCTCAGACTGTGGTTGCACGGCGAAGACTTATTGCCTATTATAATTGGTTGCACCGGCTTTATAAAGGTAGCGAGCGTAAAAAAAGTTAAAGTAGCTATTTATACTACAGCTGCACAGGGACGGATTATTCATAAGACAAGGCAATCCAAAGGCCCAAAACAATTTAAGGCTTTAGTTGAGATTTGAGACAAATACAGAGTTGTCCTCTGTTTTGAAAAAAAAAATATGCCATGGTAATACAGATTATTTTAAATGAGAGAAAAAATACACACATTTCAGAGATAACCAAACTAGATGAAAAGTAATTGTAAAATCAAAATTGACACCTGGCCAATAGCAAGCTTTAAAATATTAATAGGTGTGTTTTTTTTGCAAGTCCATATAGAATTGTAAAAAAAAACGACATCGGGACTAAGCGCTTTACATGCAAATGCAACAACTACTTAAATCTATACAGAGTTAGCTAAGACCAGATAATTATCGAGAGTTAATCTAAGACCCGATAAAAATGGTGATGCCAAAATAGTATTATCTATATGTTATCGATAATTTGCTCAGAGACGTCAAAAGTGAAGTTTTTGGATTGGTTGATGCTAGTCGTCGATAAGCTGACAAATGTCATAGCGTACACAGTGCTTCCAGCTATGTGGAAAAAAAGATCCTAAATCCCGATGTCGTTTTTTTTACAATTCTATATGGACTTGCAAAAAAAAACACACCTAATATAACTTCCATTGAACACTGCCAAAAACTTTAATAAATAACTGAAAGAGTATCTGCTTGAGGGCTTCTTAAATTTTGTGAACAAATAAACTTGTGTCCTTTAATGCATTGAGGCAGTGAAAACTAAAAACCTCAAAAGTAAAATAGCATATGATGACAACGAGTCCATCCCTGTTTCTGGGTGCCTTTCGAAATGCACTTCAAGAGTTTAATGAACTGCCTTGCCATAGAAGTAGTATTTTCGTTTTCTTCATGTTGTTTCTGCTTTTTTACTTTTACACCTAAACCAACTATGTCTATACTCGTATTTGCTAGCCTATGGATGTGTGAAAACCAGGCCAATACTTAGAAGAAAACTATAGGTCGGCGGTGATGCTTCGACTTGGAAAGAAAAGTCGAAGAAAAAATTACGCAAACAAGCCAGACAAACAACTTTAACATGAGAGTAGTGCAATGCTTAAATGACTCTTAAATTAAGTGTGACTGGTCTGTTTGGCGGCACGGCAGTATCTATTCGTATATGTTAAATCTCGCGCCAAATTAATTAATAAGAAACGAAGAAAGGAAGGAAGAAAGAAATAAGACTTGCGTCATTAGGTTATCTCCAAGAAAGTGCTTGAAAAGATTTTACTAATCATTAAAATGACATTTAGTGACACTTAGGTCGTAAATAAGAAACAGAAGCGTATAGGAGAGATTAATTCAAAAGTTTAAAAATTCAGTGATTCAACCTAGACTTGGCTTAAAGATTTTCTCATTCAAAAATATATTCCAAACGGATTTAGAAGTCTAAGATTAAATAACCTATTTAGCCAAAATCATTAGTACATTTTTTTTAACTGCCCAAAGATACATTTTGTAATTTAGAAATACTTTTTTTGTTACAGGGATGTTGAAGTAAATGGCTACAAAATACCAGCAGGTTCACACGTTATACCACTCATCAATTCAGTGCACATGGACCCCAATCTTTGGGAGAAACCTGAAGAATTTAATCCTCGTCGTTTCATAGACAGTGCAGGCAAAGTTCACAAGCCCGAATTCTTCATTCCATTTGGTGTTGGTCGTCGCATGTGCCTCGGAGATGTCCTTGCCCGCATGGAATTATTCCTCTTCTTTTCATCATTTATGCATTGCTTCCATATAAGCCTGCCCGAAGGAAAACCACTGCCCAGTCTGAAGGGGAATGTTGGCGTTACGATTACACCAGAATCTTTTAGAGTTTGCCTTACTCGACGACCGCTTACACTTGCCACTCCTGAGCCTCTGCACCAAAGGAATGTTGGTTTTCATTGAATCCTTTCATTCCCATTGAAGAAAAGATGCTGCTGCCTGCTGAAACTTGCAAGGCAAATCTATTTCAAGTTCGCGGGCAATTTGAGAGTGTCTCCGATTTTCCCGAGCACGGTCTTGTTCCTAAAATTCATTACACAAATTCACATACATACACACTCAAATCAATAATACTGATTTATTTCAATCAAAAAGCACGATTGCTGAGAAAATAAAGTGAAGATGGCTCTGTAGGCCGTTGAGTCTTTGAATTCGGTGATCAAACCAACAACACTCCTCCAAATAAGAAACCGAAACGGAGACTTTTATAAGGCTCCCATACAAATTTTCTCCACCTCCGCGCTGTGTTCAGTTTATTTTTAAACAAAAAACAAAATTCTGTGGTTCTAGTTTGTAGACATTTATTATGTAATCACTCATTATACAAAAAAAAAACATTTGTATCATAAAATAAAAAGCCATCATATACATATACTTAAAATCATTTAATTTAATATTCAAAAAACATGTTTTCAATATACCTTATATACTATATAAGTATATTAAAATATGTATACGTACAAAAACACGTACCTTTACTTTTGCTTATAATTATCTATAAATAAATTGAATAAAACAAAATTCTGAGTGCCAATTAATTATAAAACAATTCATTGTACAATAATAATTAAATTCTTTTTGTGTTCATTAACTTAAAAATATTATTATAATTATCTTAAGTTGATTACATTGTTTTTAAATTGTTGTTATAATGTATCTTTGTTATCATAAAAATACGGATTAAAAAATAAAAAAAAACTATATTTTAAATTTATGAATTTTTATTTCTATTTTTTAAATTCTTTTAAATAACAGCTTATGGGGCGGTGGTGTTAAAGTTATTCCACATTCACCTTCCATGTTGATTTCTGCATTTGTTGGGACGGAAATTTCAAAATTTATCAAAGTCAAACCAACAAAAAGGAACAGCAACATTTTAGCCATTTCTTCACCCGGACACATTCGCTTACCTTTTTTTTTTTTTTTAAAAAAAAGTTGTTAATGTACAAAATAAAAACAAAACTTAAACCAAAATTTTGCTCACCTGATTGAAATGGTATAAAGTGTGTTGGGCAGAAGTATTTACCTTCAGAGGTAATGAAACGAAATGGATTATACTCTTCAGGATTTGGCCATAGATTAGGGTCCATGTGGGTTGCCCAAAGCAGAGGAATTATCATTGAGTTTTTTGCAATTTTGTAACCATTTATCGTCATGTCCTGCAAGGTAAAAATATTTAAAAAATAAAAGTTATAATAATAAGCTGTTTTTGCAGACACAGAGTACACAGTGATACATTTTATTTTATTAAATAATGATTTCATGTTCGATTCGGAACAGTTAGAAAATGCAATGAAATTGGCATTAACCTATATCTAGCCAGCTTAGACAGAGAATAAATGCATGAACTTCCAATAAAGTATTAATGTAAATACGATCAGAACAATAACATAAATGTTAAAAAAAGAACCAAGTTCGTAAGGTAGGGTGGGTAATGGCCTCACTGCAATAACATCCGCAGTGCCCTTTTTGTGATGATAGACCGTCCGTTTTACAGTCCAAAATTTTCCTTTGTTTTTCTCCTGGCCTGATTAATGTATTTGTTTGCAGGCGAGGTTAAGTTTCGGGGACAAGATCCCCCCCGTCCGACGAGCTAACGCCGTGCATCGCAAGCAGGCCGCGTCCTCCGAAACTTAGCATTCCTACCCTTTTCTAACCTATTCCTATTCCAGTTTCCTAACCTTTCCTTTTTCGTACCTAACCCCAATACCGACACTCCTCCGCTCCTCTTGCCACGCAACATTTTGCCATTTTGTTGCACGGCAAGAGGAGGTGCGGAGTCGGTTAGGTAGTAGGATGGGAAAAGAGAAAGGGTAGGAAACTAGGAAAAGGTAAGTTTGGAAAAAGGATGGAATGTCAAGTCCCGGGAACGCGGCCTGCTTGCATATGCACGGCGTCAGCTCGTCGGACGGGGGGGGGGGGATCTTGCCCCCGGAAACTTAACCTCGCCTGCAGCTAAAAACACAAATCAGGCCTGAGGGAACTAGGAAAAAAAAAGGAAACGGACTAGCTATGACCGCGGACAGACTATTGCCACATCAGGGCACTGCAGATGTTGTCGCAGTGTGGCCATTACCCACCCAACCTTAGGAATTCGTGGCCATTTTTGAATTCCCAAGTCAGCCGTGAAAAGTACTGAGATCTAAAAGTACTCCAAATTCTTACTTCATGCAGGTTTATACCGAATATTTAAAGTAGAATAATATTGAAACAGTTACAAAGTAATAGAGAACTTTTATTATTTAATGTTTACTGACTAAAATTTTATGGGTTTACTGGTCAAGTTTTTAAAACCTTTCGAATTGGGCATACAAAAAAAACTTGCCAAATAAGCCCATCAAATTTTAGAATATTCGGAATTTTAAGTTTCTGACTTCATTGGTACTGAAGATAGGGAGGAGTCAAAAAACACCTGAGTTTGTTCCTGTAAAAAGGGTGTAGTGCCAGAACTTGGCTGGGCACTACCGTGCCCTTTGATCTTCGGTTACGAACATACAAACTAAGGATTTCAATCATAAAAATCATAAATTATAGAAGTATCGGGGAGATCTAAATACAAAAAGTCGTGCTGTTTCAAGTTACCCCGACTAACGGGTATGTTTTAACATAAGCAGGGGTTAATTGTATCTAATAAGAATTATTTAAGAAAATTATCAATTAATTTTTAATAAAAAAAACATAACTCATAGTTAAATAAAATAAATACACCCTTCACAAATTTATTAACCCTAAGCTCAAAAGGGTTGGAACCCAAACAAAAATATCTAGATTTAACCCAAGCGCAAATAAACTCAAGCTTTTAGCAAATGAATTTAAATTGCTAATAGTTTATAATAGTTGATTTGGTAATAATTTAAATAGATTTGCGTTTTGGTCAAATCTACATATTTGCATTTAGGTTAAATTAATTTACTATTTTGTTAAATAAATAATCGAATAGTATTTATATTAATTTTTTATTATAAAATCGCAAAACAACAAAGAGTGTAAGTGGAAGAAAATGGTACAGGTCAAAATCAACATCAACGTGCCAACGAACCCATATACAACAAATCATATCTAACAGTATTCACGAGCAGCTGCTTTTGATTTTATTTTTGTCTTAAAAAAGTTTCCCAAAACGAAATAAATACAAAACACTAAAAATCTATGGCTTGTAACGGAGCTACACCACTTTCTTCATTACTTTCGCAGCTGACATCTCCTCTGTTTTTATGATTAAGTAGCAACCATTCAAAAATGACCGTTACTTCTACTACCTTCATATACCACAGAGCATTATGTCATCATTAATAATATTATTTAACCCTGAAAGTCATCACCAGCCGATTCCCAGCGAATTTTGAACGTCATCAATATAACTCACATTCACTAGGAGCACGTGCACGTCACAGAAAAATGTAAATAAATTCCAATTTATTGTTCCTGGTTTGGCAGACGAAAACCACACAACGTCACAGAAGAAAGCAGAGGCATTTGCCGAATATTTTGCAGGAAATTTTATCATCAACCCATCTGCAGATCCAGTCTTCCTTGATGAATTGAAGGATTCTATGCAACAAACCCTGGCACCGAACACGGACAGAGTGATAGCTACACCAATACAGCAAGTGACCCAGTTGACAGACCAAACCTGAGCACCCCAGAAGAAATAGCTGAAATGATCAGTAGCTGCAGGCCTAAGAAGTCAACCGGACCAGATGGAATATCCAACTTTATCAAAAAGAGGATGCCAGAGACAGTACTGATCCTTCTAACTATCATCTTAAACAACTGCGTCAACAAGAACTACTTCCCAAAAAAAATTAAAACTGCAAAGATCCTATTGATCCCGAAGAAAAGCGTCAAGAACATGATCTCTAACTATAGGCCAATATCACGCCTAAGCATCAAAATCAATACAGCCAAATGGGACCTCGTAAAGGCAGATCTCGTTTAGCAACCACCTGCAGAAACTTAGTTCTAAAACTTCCAGTTGGATCCACTATTGCGGCCAAAAGAAACGTCAAGTACCTGGATATCAACTTTAACGAGTTTCTAAGGTTCAACCTGCATTAAAGAAGTTTATTCAGAAAAGCCAATTGGGCATTCCACCGACTACACCCCTTGACGAAGGTACTCATTTATAAACAACTTCTAAGGCCAGTTAATAGTAATTGTTTCCCAGTTTGGTTCACGATCTTAAAGACTCAATTTCGACCGGCAGCGAGCAAAATATTACAGAAACGAGGATCTCTACAGAGAAGCAAAGATAATACCGCTGGACAAATATCTACTAAATTTGGCAAAGGAACTGGTGCAGAATCACCCTAATCAGCTAAAGAGAATGATGGCCATCGATCCACGACCTCCCGAGCCGAATAATTGGAAGTTAACACAAATTGTATACAAACGCTCAATAAAAATCGTTGATCGTTAGACGAAAACCACCAGTCGTTCGACAACGATTCCATCTCGGTCAATATTAATTAATTGCCACCAGGAACTTTGTATCTGCTGATCTACCAGAGCGTTTTGCCTGCCGTTTTACCACCAGGAGATTCGTACTTGCCGATCTACCAGAGCGTTCAGACTGCCGTTTTGCCAACAGGGGCTTTGGACCTGCTGATCTTACAAAGCGTTTCGCCTGTTGTTAGCAGATCCTTTTAACCTGCTGTTCTGAAGTGACGTCAGGAGTGTAATACCTCTCCTCCGTTGCCAGAATTATTAGAAGCCAGTTTTCCCGGTACCAGAACATCAGGAGTGAATTGCAGTTAAGTAAACCATCAGACTTAAATCTCCAAACGCAGTTTATCAGAAACCAGATTCTGAGACTGAAACACGTAGTATAAGAATGTCCCCAAGCCGAAAACTCGCTTACCAGAAAAGATCCATCATTAAAGTATTTGAATTAAAGAAAATATTTTTTTATATATGTGTATATAAGAGTTATTTTTAACACAAATTTTGTTATAAGGTTTGAAAGGTCTTTTATCTGAATGGTTTGTTTCTTTAGAAATACCTCGGCTGAACACCAAAAATCACATCACACGCTTTTGTTCACATCTATCAGTTAATAACGGCGTTAGTATTAACATTTTACAACTTACCCGGGAAATCTGTTACAACTTGCCCCGCCATGAAATTTAACAAGAATTACAAGGGCTTAACACAAAAACAACCAAGACCCAAATGCACAAAATACAGCCGCCACTGTGTCTCTCATTTGAACAGGAAGAAAAAAAAGGTTAGGAGCCTGCTAACTTGTACTTAAAAATATAGCTGTTATTTTATCAAAAAACACGTAGTTTAAAAAAATCAGAAAAATAAAATAAGCAAATGTTTTCTCACCTGTACGGTTCCATGTGGTATTCCCAATGGCACCACCGCCCGAATGCGCTCAATTTCAGAAACACAAGCTTTCATCAGGTCTATGCTATCAATGTCATCCAAGCAAATGCCATCTTTGTCAAATGCAGAAAGTTCCTTAAAATACCAAAGACTCTCAGTAACGCAACAATACAATAATATTCAAAAACTATTTACTACTCTCAATGCATCTTGGTACTTTGGGTACTTGGCCAAGTATAAAAGAAGCCACCGTAATGTTGTCAAAGTTGTATCAACACCAGCACCAAATAAATCTGCAAGTAAATGTCGTAATTGATCATCACTGTACAGCTTTGCACTAGGATCATTAGCAGCAAGTCGCTTTTTTTTCTCTTGCAAGAAACACTTAAGAATAGTCACATGGCCGTTGTCTGAATTCGTATCCAAGCTCTTGACGCAATCATCAATTATGCGATCATAAATTTTGTGGGTCTTGCGCTTGCCTTCCAGCAGAAAGTTAATTGTTTTTTTATTAGACGGTAAAAATCTGCAGAAGACAGACAAAGGGCTTACAGTATATGCTACAGGTTAATTTTATGGGTTTGGAATTTATTGCATCATATCCGGTGAGAAGTCTCTGTCCCGAACCGTAGCATACCTGAGGAAAGGAAGAAAATTAACCACACCAGACACCCCTATATGCTTGACTCCTTCTTCAGCCAGTTCTTGTAGGTATTGCCAGATGACATCATGTCTTGCGTATGTGATGCCAAAAACCAGATCATTCACAATGTTGCCCATTGAATGGAGCAACGCGTGCATAGGATTAATTTCTAAGGAATTTGAAGACTCTTCTCGCAATGTCTGTGAAAATAAACAACACAAATTGAGAAAAAAAGAAACGGAAAGTGGAATTAGTTTATCTTTGAAAAAAAAAATAATGTCTAAGAAAAGAGATGAGTCACACGCAGATCTTTGACTGGATACCATTCTCCCCTCTTCACCTTGATAAACTCTTCGACGCCTATGCGAATTCTTCTTTCAAGTACTTTCCGAGTAGGACCAAATTTAACCATTCCCATGCGTTTGAGCCAGTCAATAATTTGACGGCGCTGATCTTTCCAAAGTGGTCCTTCAGCACAGATGATACCTGCAAACATGAGCAATTTGAAAAATAAAGTTTGATGTTCAACTCTTTTGTTTATTTGATGTGTTTCTCACCATATCCACCCATAATGCCATGCGTTACAAAAAGTGGAGCTCTTGCTGTAAATTCTTCACGACGAAAGAAGTCACGAATTACAGATGCTTCTGAGAGTACTACAGTATTGATGTTACCCAATGAGAGACAGTAAGTATGACCATATTTTCTCGACAGTTTTTCAAGAGTCTTATAAGGAACGCGAGGATTTAAAAATGGCAAGTATCCAAGTATTGGAATTCCCCAAGGTCCAGGGGGATAATTTTTCGTTCGATAGAACTTCCAAATCAGTAGTCCAGTTACAATCAACAAAATCTACAAATAAGAATTTGAGTGTTGAAAGGTGAAACAAAGAAGTAACATATATTTTTCAATATGTTCGATTTTTTTTTTCGAATTTTTCATGTATCATGACGATGTTATCTACATATTCAGCGTTTGTTTGTTTTTTTTTTTTGAAATGAACAATATTTTCTCATTTTGAATTTAATACGCAGGTAAATTTATAAAGAATAAAATGCACGACTGGGTCGCACGAACTTGCTCCAATATAATAGACTAGGAATTTTAAAAACTGATGTTATTAAAGAAAATTGTTCATAAGGATAGAATGAATTTCTTAAATTCTTTTAGTAGTAAGAGATAAAAACAGAATGCTATGCATTATGCAAATATGAATTTATGCAGGAACAAAAATTATAAGTCGTTGTAGTGGTTCCTTAAAAAAATTAAGCTTTTGTGTACAAAATTTTTAAAACATTTTTAAGAAAAAATTTTGGTACGCCAACCTTAAGTTTTTATTATTGTACGAATAAAAGTCTAATTTCCAAAAAAATACTAAGGTGTTCTTCAGATATCGAATTTTTCAAAAGAAAAAAATTACTTTTTTTTTTCTAAAAATTGAAAAAATATTTTTTCTTAAGTTTTTAAATGCAATGTTTTTTAAACTTTTTAGGAGCTTCTTTATAAAAAATTTCATTAAAATCCGTTATGTCGGTAATGAGAAATTCAAAATTCGAAAAAATCGTTCTATGGTAGGTACAGTCAGTAATATCTAGATTTAAATTTTTTTTATTAAATTATAGATCTTAAAGATTGATCAAAAGAAAGAAAATTTTAGCAAAATTCTCGGAACCGTTTTCGAGAAAAATACGATTTTCGAAAACCATTTTTTAAAATTTTTATGGAAGGTACCGTTAGTTTTAGATAAAACAAAATTTTTTTTCTCAAATCTTGTAGATTATGTTAAGAAACTTTTATTTGTCAAGTTTGAAAAAAATCGAGCATGGCGTTTTCGAAATATTGAGTTTCCAAAAAAAAATTTTGATTTTTTTTTTTAATCCAAAAAATTAAAAATTGAAAATTTGAATATGTAATAATATTCAAACTTTGGAGGAGCTTTGGCATAAAAAAAATTATCTAAATCGGCTGTACCGTTTTCGAGCAAATCAAAAACAAAAAAAATTGACCCAGGGGGGCTACCAAAAATAACAATTTTTTGTAAAATTTTTTTCAACCATTAGCGGGTTTTAACCAAATGAAATTTTTCAGTTTTTTTTTTAAAAATTCTGTGGGACAGTTTTTGAGAAAAAAAAAATGTTTTTTAAATTTCGAAAAAAAATCGTATGGCAGGTACCGTTATTTTTGGTCTTAAAAAAAAAACAGTAAAACACGTCCGGGGGGGGGGAAATTAAAACCCATATCTACCAAGTTTGAAGAAAATCGGCCGAGCCGTTTAGGCTGTAGTCGAACTGACAGACAGACAGAATTGCGAGACCCACTTTTTTGGTCTTCGCTATCATCGTAATGTCAATTTTGATCAAAATCTCGAGTTCGATTTTTTTTACGAATGCATAACTTGCATAGCACCTATAAGTCGCAAGTAAAAAAGCTCAACTTAGGCCCAGATGTATAGAATACATACGTGGTTCATCAATTCTTATGATTTTGGGTCATACATACTTATTTATTAATTTCATTAAATAGACTTCGGTTAAGTCGCCAAATGCCTGTAAAAAGGTGGAAACGCAATCAAGTATCTATTTAGTTGATACAAATGGTAATCGCCCAGGGATGACCACTTGAAATGGCAGTGCTGTCTGAGCATCACCTCATCACCTGCCCAACTGAGAAGAGGTCATAATCCTTCATCCAACCAGTAGTCTGAATATTTCATCCTCTGAACCTCTGAAGCTGAACTTGGTGAAGGAAATCCGCGTAGCTCTGAAGTTTTTGAACTTGATTCTAATGCATCTTAAAAATTAGATTGTCCGGTGAATCAAGGACTGATCATTAAAACTTTCATTTTCAGTTGATGGTTCGGAATCATGTTGAGTCGATATTGGTTGATCTTGAAATAAATACATCAAATCAAGGAACGATTGAAGTTGAACCAAGTTTCAAGTAATTGATTGACAATGTTTTCAATTTTAAGTGCGGATTGTTTCCTTTTTAGTTGTCTCTACGAGCCATTATGGCCTCATATTTATTATATTTTTTTACTTTTAAAAGATAGGTAATGTGGATACTGTTATTTTAAGATAAAATTAATAAAAATGTCCTGCATCTTGTTGATAGTATTATTAAAAAACTATTTATTGTCAAGTTTTAAAAAAATTGAGCATGTGGTTTTCGGAATATTGAGTTTCCAAAAATAAATTTTAGATCTTTTTTTACATCCAAACCAATTTTCTTACTTGCAACGACTTATAGGTTATAAAGCAAGTTATGCATTCGGAAAAAAAATCGAACTCAAGATTTTGATCAAAGTTGACACTACGATGTACCGAAGACTAAAACAGTGGGTCTCGGAATTTTGTCTATCTGTCTGTCTTTTGACTACAGTCTAAACGGCTCGCCCAATTGTCTTTAAGCTTTGTAGATATTATTTTTTCCTCCCATATTTTTTTTTAAGAACGAAAATAACAGTACCCGCCATACGTTTTTTTTTCGATATTTTATAAATATCTTTTTTCTCAAGAAATGTGCCACAGATTTTGTTTTTTGCTAAAGCTCCCCAGCAGTTTAAATATTATTGTGTATTCAAATTTTTCAAAAAAAAAAAAATTTAACAAAACTCAATATTTCAAAAACCCAATGCTCGATTTTTTAAAACTTTAAAAATAAAAGTTTCTTAATATAAATTACAAGATGTAAGAAAAAAAAATGATTTTACATAAAAATAACGGTACCCTCCATACAAATATTAAAAAATGGTTTACGAAAATCGTTTTTTTCTCGAAAACGGTTACGAGAATTTCGCTTAAATTTTTTTTTTGATTAATTTTTACAATCTATAATCACTGACTGTACCTAACATAGAACCATTTTTTCAAATTTAGAATTTCTCATTATCGACATAACAGATTTTAATGAAATTTTTTTTATAGAGAAGCTTCTACAAAGTTTGAAAAACATTACATTTCAAAATTAAAAAAAAAAATGTTTGAATTTTTGAAAACAAAAAATTTTTTTTTCTTGGAAAATTCGATGTCTCAGAAACGGTTTGATTTTTATTCGAACAATAATAAAAACTTTAAATTGTCTTCCTAATATATTCTTTTTTTAAATATTTTCAACATTCATTTCATTCTACAAATATTTGTAGATATATAAAAGCTTATTTTTTTAAGAAACTAGTACAGACTTACAATTTTTGTTCTTGCGTAAGCTAATATTTGCTTTAATCACATGGCATCCTGTTTTAGCTCCAACTACTACTGTTTTAGTCTATTAAAAAATTAATTTTATGCTATGAACAGTTTTTCTCTAATAACATTCATTTTTGAAATTCTTAGTCGTTTACATAAGAGCAAGTTCGTTTGACCCAGTCGTGCATTTTATTTGGATTAGCCGTAAGTCCATGCGGCTTGTGCTAAGGTAATTTAAGAATTAACTTGTAATTTATAATTACGTTTTAACTAATAAAAAATTAAAAATTAAATGAAATAAGAAAACAGTTTTTGGAAAAATTATTAACCATTAGTTTTACTAAATAAAATACATACATATATACATTAAATTTCCAAAAAAATGTATGATAGGTAACTTTAGTTTTTTATTTTTTGTTCCTAAAAAAATGAAAAAAAAAATGAGTGGGATGAAAAATTTAAAAATGATACCTACCAAATTTAAAGAAAATTAGCGGAATACAGACAAACTGAATTGCGAGGCTCACTTTTTTCGTCATGATACAAATCTAAATAAATTGTTTTACATTACAATGAAAGGGAAACATAAAAAAAGTGGACCCGCAATTTTTTCAGGTTCTATTCATACATATATGTATGCATGTACGAAGGTTTGTCTTTGCCTTAACCTACTCCTTAAACGGCCAAATGAGTTTTGAGGTGCTAACTCACCTAAAACAATAAAAAAAATGTTCATATGAAGTTAGCGCGATACTAAAAAAAAGAGAATAATTATTCGATGATTTTAACTTTAATAAAAGGGTAGAGAAAGTATGATGCTCTATTCGATTAAAATTTGCAAAACCGTTGTTTTAACCTTGTTTCATACTAAAACAAAAATGTTGTAAATGTGACGTTAACAATCAAACAGAGGGTAAAAAAAATGAACATGAAGCCGAGCAAAAGGGTGGAAAACTATAACTCCTAAAATATTTAAGATAATTCAATGCAGTAAATTGTTTAAAATTTGTAGAAGTCTTTTTTATTAGATTGACCAATAAAAATACTAAAGGGACCTTTTATTTTCGTCCTTTGGTGAAATGTTTTTTTTTTAGGCAGTTTTGTTTGTTAAAAATATATTTAGCGCGTTGTGAAAATAAGTTTCTTAAATTTTGATTCTCAAATGCCTGTAAAATTAAAAAAGAAGAGAACATTTAAGTAAGGAAAAGTTCTTTTTATTGGAATTCATTAAAACTTATTTAACAATGATAACAAATAATTGTTAAATTAATAATTGTTAAATTATTTAACAATGATAACAAATAATGCTGTACAGGACCATGGTCCTGCCAGTACTCACATATGGATCCGAGACTTGGGTGCTTAGCAAAAGGCACTCCGACCTCTCAGCTGCGTTCGAGAGAAAAGTCTTAAGGAGAATTGTTGGCCCCATATGTGAGGAAGGACGATTCCGGAGACGGTACAATCATGAACTGTACGCAATCTACCTAGAAGCAGATATCGTGACAAAAATTAAGCTCGGTAGACTCCGGTGGGCAGGGCACCTAGCTCGCATGAGCGAAGAGGAACCTGCTCGGAAAGTTCTTTGTGGTACATTCTATGGTAGACGACAGCGTGGTAGACCATGCTTGCGCTGGAGAGATGGCGTAGACCAGGACGCCCGAAGCCTTGGGGTGCGCAACTGGATGGCGTCGGCTAGAGACCGGGATAGGTGGAGAGACTTGTTGAAAGAGGCCAGGACCGGAACCCGGTTGTCGAGCCGATGATGATGATGTGATAACAAATAATACGATAGGTAAACTAAAGATCCTTTTATAAGGGTCAACAATTTTAGCGCCCAAAATTATTTAGCTCCTTTTGAAAAACAATCCTATCTATTTGATTTCATTTAGAGAAAAATAGAGCTGTTTTGAAAATTACAAGCATTGTATGAAAAATAGCACCCATTTGATTGTGAAAAAATAACAAATAGCCTCGTATTTATCCTTAACTGAACATTAAAATAGTAATAACTTCTAAACCAGTCCGTTTTGAAATACAATTTTTCTACCATTCTATAGCTCTCTTTGATACGCAAATTTTGGTATACAACACTCCATATTTTGAAAAAATGCCTTTGGCACCGTTTTGATTGTTAATGTCACAAATGTTTTAAAATAATAATAAAATGCTCTTTAGCAGTTAGGTACCGTTAATAATATTTGTTGGTAAGTATTTGTGTATCAAATATAATAGAACATAAGTTTGCTTGTCATTAACGAAGTGCTATTTTAAAGATACTCGTATATGAACTTTTCCTTAATAATTGTAGGGCATGTTTAGAGCTAACAAAAATAAAATTCTGCTCTCCAGGTATTCAACCTGAAGTCCCAAGTTTGAAGAAATCCGCTTCAACGACTGTAAGCCAAAATGCAGACATACATATTTTACAGACAGACAGACGATCTGATATTGAAATCTTGAGTTCAGTTTATTTTAAGAATTCATAACTTGCCTTATAGAACTACATACATCGCAAATAAAAACCCATTGATAGTTCACTTGCTTCCTGTTTTTCAGATTAGGAGTACTTCTTTTATAAAATTTATTTTTTAGAGCTTGGACAAATAACTTAAAAATTATAAATCAACTCGTGTCGGGCCACAAAAAATAAATAGTGACTAGTGACTTACAACTCTGAATAATTCATATGTGGGTTTTGTCTGCAGGAATGGAACTTATTTTTTCATTACTAAGGGCGCAAGGGATTGCACCACAAATGTTTCAGGCTACTTTAAAAGAACATTGTTTGTAAGCAAAAAAGCGATAAAACAGGGATAGGCAGGAAACATTTGAACGATGTTCAAGAATGTGTATGGTTTCACTAATAGAGCAATTGCCCACTAATTTTAAGCTTTGTTTTGGATGCGGTCAAGAAGATGTACATATATAAGTTTGCGATATATACATAAATACTTGTATATTGTAATCAGATCGGAAAGGGTAAAAAATGTCAAACCACTTGTATGGTATTCTCTATCAGCGTAATGCCCAGTTTAATGAAAATACCGATTTTTTATACAGTAGATACTTACATTTTTAATAAAACGCGTCCGTATAAGTCCAAAAATTATCTTAACAAAATCATACATACATGTAACATGTTTATGTATTTATGAGTATTTACAAAGACAAAAAAAAGAATCTTGCATCAACAAAAATATCTGCTTGCCTGTCGGTTTTATCAATTTATGTATCATGCAAATGACATTTGAATTGATTTCAAAAGTCTTGAAAAATAACAAAACAAGACGAGAGTAGCTTAGCCATAGTCTGAAAAAAATCAAATTGAATAAGAAAAACCAAATTTCAAATTACATACAATCTCAACGTACAGATATTTAAGAATATTTTTCACTACCTAGTACCTAAACACCATCCAGGCTTTTGCGTTTCTACTGAATGGCTGCGGCCGACCGTCTCGAATTAATTATTCTTGGCTTATCATCATTTTACATTATTATGTCGTTCGTAAGCCAGGGGAAATCGAGTTGATTTTGTTTGTGATCAGGGTTGCCATGACGTTTTCGATAGCTTAATTTTAGTCGATGCATTAAATTTAATCTCTTATTTACAATTTTCAAAATTAACAAAAACGAAAGACAACAATAATATCAACAAAGTTTGGCAACTGAATTAAGATTAATAAAATACACGACTGGATTGCACGTACCTACTCTTATGTCAAAGTACTTTGGAATTTATAAACTGCTTATAAGCATAAAAGCATGGGTAAAAGCAAAATATTCAAATGCATAAAATTGCCGTCTGGTTTCTAGAAAAGTATAATGGAAACAAAATTTAAAAATCGGTTTACTATTATATTATTTGTTTATATAACCTTTGTTTATATAAGCCTTGCGAAGACGCATTGCATCCGCCGATCAGGTTCGAATCAACACGGCTGCCCTGCGCAATGAAAACACCAGTAACACCTTTGGTAATGCGTTAGGACTCGCCCTAGAAACACCTGACTTAGGGAGAGTAAGTCCTGGAGCCAGTATGCTGGGCGTAAATGAAAAGTGGACACGTCTTAAAAATACTGTCATTAGTACTGCCAACTCCATCTTAGGCAGCAGTCGTAAAAATCGGAACGACTGGTTTGATGATGAATGCAAGCTAGCGACTGAACGTAAGAATGTTGCGTACTGAGCAATGCAACAATCTCATAGAACGCGGGCACGCGAAGAGGAATATAAAGAGCTCAGAAGAACAGAAAAACGGCTTCACAGACAAAAGAAATCAGCCTGGGAGAAGAACCTAATCTGTGAAATAGAAAACAGCCGAGAGCGAGGTCCGCACCAGGCGCGGAAGTTCTACCAATCCGTCCGAAACATGACGCAGTACACACCACGCTGCACATACTGCAAGGACGGAGAGGGAAATCTGATCACCGATCCTGAAAGCATACTGGAGCGATGGGAAGTGTACTTCAATGAATTGCTAAATGGTCAGCTCACTGCAGAAGTGGAGGCTCCACTACTTCAAGAAGAATTACCCTATGTTGCCGCCACCAAGCATAGAAGAGGTTGAGAAGGCTATAGGTCGGCTTAAACAGAACAAAGCCCCGGAAGCCGATGGCATACCAGCCGAATTATTCCATCACGGCGGGCCAGCCTTACATCAAGCAATTCATGATATTATAGTACAGGTATGGGAGCAGGAAGAAATGCCAGAAGACTGGCGAAAAGGTTTAATATGCCCCATACATAAGAAGGGAGATGTCACAACGTGCAGCAATTATAGAGGTATCACGTTGTTGAGTACCGCCTATAAGATACTCTCCCCTATCCTACAAGACCGGATAACCCCATACGCTAAATCCGTCATCGGACAATATCAGTGTGGTTTCATTCCAGGCAAATCAACAACTGATCAGATCTTTACCATTAGGCAGGCGATGGAAAAATGTCTAGAATTTAACATCCCAACATACCATCTGTTTATAGACTTTAAGGCCGCCTATGATAGCATAGCCAGGGTAGAACTTTACAAAGCCATGAGAGAATTCGGCATCCCAAATAAATTGACACGACTATGTAGGTTGACCATGACCAACGTAACAAGCCAAGTAAAAATAGCCGGATTGCTATCCAGACCAATCAAAATCTTTAATGGACTCCGACAAGGGGACGGTTTGGCCTGCCTCCTCTTCAACCTGGCGTTGGAGAAAGCAATCTGTGACTCTGGCACGGCAACAAGAGGGACCATCGTCAACAGGTCCAGCCAGTTACTAGCTTACGCAGACGACATTGACATCATCGGAAGAACCAAACAAGCTGTACACGATTCCTTCATCCAGATCGAGCAGGCGGCACAAAATCTGGGGCTGCACATTAGTGAAGGTAAAACAAAGTATATGGTGGCGTCGAATGCGAGAGGAACAGTTGGTCAAACAATCAAGGTAGCGGAGCACGAATTTGAAGTGGTGCAATCCTTTAAATACCTTGGGTCAATAGTAGCAGCCGATAACAATATAGAAGAAGAAATACGCGGGCGGCTTCTCAAATCCAACAGAGCCTACTATAGTCTGTCAAAGCTCTTCAAATCCAGAAATCTCACCATAACTTCAAAACTGCTGCTGTACAGGACCATGGTCCTGCCAGTACTCACATATGGATCCGAGACTTGGGTGCTTAGCAAAAGGCACTCCGACCTCTTAGCTGCGTTCGAGAGAAAAGTCTTAAGGAGAATTGTTGGCCCCATATGTGAGGAAGGACGATTCCGGAGACGGTACAATCATGAATTGTACGCAATCTACCTAGAAGCAGATATCGTGACAAAAATTAAGCTCGGTAGACTCCGGTGGGCAGGGCACCTAGCTCGCATGAGTGAAGAGGAACCTGCTCGGAAAGTTCTTTGTGGTACATTCTATGGTAGACGACAGCATGCTAGACCATGCTTGCGCTGGAGAGATGGCGTAGACCAGGACGCCCGAAGCCTTGGGGTGCGCAACTGGATGGCGTCGGCTAGAGACCGAGATAGGTGGAGAGACTTGTTGAAAGAGGCCAGGACCGGAACCCGGTTGTCGAGCCGATGATGATGATGATAACAAATTTAATTGTAATTTAAGTAGATATTTAATAAAAAACCTAAAAAAATATATTTTTTCGAATATTTTTATATTTATACAATATTTTTTCAAATGCAAAGGAGCCGTTAATGAGAAAGACGATTAAATTAAAAAAATCGTTCTAAGGCAGGTAACGTTAGAAACATTTTTTCTTAAAGTTTTGTTTACCAAAATGTAGTACCTGTCTAAAATATACAACTTAACTTTTTAATCAAAATCGTTAGAGCCTTTAATGAGAAAGTCGAAACTAAGAAAAATGTTTTTATGATAGGCGACGCACGTGCCAATTTTTTTAACCAAAATGAAGTCCATGATAGCACATCTAATTTTTTCTTAAAAAAATCGTTAAATAAAATTTTGCACCACGAATGTATGGCAGGTACTGTTAGTTTTGGAGCTAAAAAAATTCTATTTTCTTCTCTAGAGTATTACCGAAGACCGAACAGACTTTGTTCGTGTTCTCTGTCATCGTAATGTCAACTTTGATCAAAATCTCGAGTTCGATTCTTTTTCAAATGCAAATCTTGCCCTATAGCACCTACATACATACATATATTGCAAGTAAAAATGAATGAAAAATTTTGTCAAGAAAAAGTAAAGTAGTGCAAATAATGCAATCCGAAATAAAAAAAAATATTTAAAATTAAATTAAATGGTGAAATAGAATGATATAAGGATATTGTATTCAAACTCTTGTCGTTAATTTATAAAAAAAGATAGATCAATTTTTGATAAAATGCTGAAATTGGCAACCCTGTTTGTAAGTGCGAATAGTATCTTACGGAACAATATTTGGTACAATTATGATTTCAATTGTGTTTCAAAATAAAAAAAAAATGTGTTTGTATTACTCACCGCGGCTACGAGCATTTTCCTTTTTTTGCACTCGTTATATTTAATTAAGAAGCCAATAATATAGAATTTATAAGAAAACGAAGAACAAAAACCCGGACAATCTCTTTCGCGGAACTGCCTGGAACACAGTCTGCTGGATACTGAACTGAGAACATCAACAAAGAGTATTAAATAACAAGAATAAGACTCAAAACGCTTGTCAAAACAAAGTGGACGCAACCTAAGAAGATATCTTCCTGCTGTTCCTCGTTCTTATCGCAGCCTTTTTTTCGAATCGTTGTCGCCTTTCCTTACCTGAGGCTAAGGCAAAGGTTGAATAATTCATTGAATTAAATTAATTTCAATTGCTGTGATTTAAGTAGAAACGAGCGCGACATTGTGCTTGAGGACTGGCTGGATAGTGACAGAAAATCAAATGTCTTTTGGAAAGTATCATAGGAATAAATAAAATTTAAAAAAAAGACATAACACCTCCATTTAGACCAAAACTAGTATAAGGCTAGCCGCGCACTAGCAATTTTTAGTTGCGAAACTGCTTGGTTCGAGCAACTAAAAAGTTTGTGTTTTGACACAAACTAAACGATTGCCTAAAATAATTTCGCCATTTTATTGAACATATAATTATCTGCAAATTCACGGACATTCAACCAAACAGTTCATCTGTTTTCTATAACTAACCAAACAGTTTCGCAACTAAAAATTGCTAGTGCGCGGCTAGCCTAAGAGTCCTCAATGACGCATTCCTGTTACTATTTATTATTATATTGTTGCATCGGCCGGTCTGAACATAGTTTTGAAATAATTGCATCTTTTGAGTTGAAAAGCAAAAGCCTTTTAAAATAATTCCATCGGTTTTAAGTATGTGTGTGCATTAGACTGGGCCAAAAAAATTGACTATTTTTTTTTTGAAAGATATATCGAGAATATCATTCAGAATGACAAAAAAAAAATTTCGTAAAAGTTTGAGCCCTTAATATCAATTTTAAGAGGGCTATCATCGCTAATTTTGATTTTTAGTCATAATTTCATGTTTTGCGTCAGAACTGACAAAACATTGAAGTAAAAAAAATTCATTTTGACTTACTTTTATATAAAATTAAATTCCCTACAAAAAAGGTCTAATTGAAAATTTTCTTCAGACAAGCCGTTTTTGAGTAATTAAGCTTAATAAATTGTTATTTTTCGTTAGTTACAAAATTCCAAATTAAAAAAGTAAAATCGAAGAAAAATAACAATTTATTAAGCTTAATTACTCAAAAACGGCTTGTCTGACGAAAATTTTCAATTAGACCTTTTTTGTAGGGAATTTAATTTTATATAAAAGTAAGTCAAAATGAATTTTTTTTACTTCAATGTTTTGTCAGTTCTGACGCAAAACATGAAATTATGACTAAAAATCAAAATTAGCGATGATAGCCCTCTTAAAATTGATATTAATGGCTCAAACTTTTATGAAAATTTTTTTTTGTCATTCCGAATGATATTCTCGATATATCTTTTAAAAAAAAAATAGTCAATTTTTTTGGCCCAGTCTAGTGTGCATGTCTTTTTCCATTTTCCGGGCTTATCTTCTAAACAAACTAGCTAGTAATTTCAAAGAGACCAACACGCAGATAGACGAACATCGAAAGAGTTAGGAGTGATAAATTGTTTACTGTGGATATTAGCATTAGGTATAATGGTTTCTTTTAAAATTAAAAAAATCGTTAGAAAACTTTAGACGAAAGTCGAAATTCTAAAATAACTATAACATTGCATTGCATTGCATGCGTTGAACACAGCAATAACTGGGAAAGACAGAGCGTGTCAGGGAATTCCACATTCGCGTAGTACGGCTGAAGAACGAATCTCTATACTTCACAGTACGGCCGAAGTTGGGCTTATGGGTAAACTGATGGGCATTCCTAGAAGTGCGAGTGTTACGGTTGAATTTTTTAAGGGGAGGAATGCAGCTGGCTATTTCACTAGAGCATAATCCGTTAAAATAACGGTAAAAAAGGGTGAGGCAAGAAACATTACGACGATGTTGGAGTGACGTAAATGAGTCAATGATGTTATTGTCACCAAACATTTTAAAATCTCTTTTTTGAATACTGTCCAAGAGGCTTAAGTAAGTTACTGGAGCACTAGCCCATAGATGGGAGTTATACAAAAATTTTGGACGTATATAGGTTTTATAGATTGTAGCCAGATCAGAAAGAGAGTGATCATTCCACAAGAGGTGGTTCCTGATGCACATACCAAGAATATCGAGATGTTCAGTTTCATTGATGCAAGTGCCACTCATAGATAGTGGCAAGGGGGGTATATCTCGCTTTAACGATATAAGATAGAATTGGATTTTCGAAGCATTAAATTCGACGCGGTTCCTTATTCCCCATCGTACAATGCTGTTTAGGTCGTAATTTAATGAGCTTATCATATCGATACCTTCCCGTAAGAATGTATTAAGCGACATTTTTAAAATTGTTCAGGAAACGAAAAAACTTCTCATTTAGTTATTTTTTGTGTGTATTTTATTGGTATTTGGATATATAAATATTTGTTCCACTGTTCGGTTAGATAAACCATAAAATCACCGGTGTTCCTATTGCTACGAAAGCCATACTGCCGGTCATTAAGAAGCTTTCGTTCTTCAAGATATTTCTTAAGCTGATAATTAATCAGAGTTTCCGTGACTTTGGAAAGAAGGGACGTCAGTGCGATCGGTCGATAATTTGAGAGAGAAGAAGAGTCGCCTTTTTTCGGAATTGGCTGAACAAATGATGTTTTCCATCCACTCGGAACGAGCCCAGAAGAATAGGACAGTTGGAAAAGCTTACGCAGGGGTTTTTCCAGCGTGGAAGAACACCTCTTCAGAATAATAGCGGGGATACCATCAGGGTCAGCGGATTTATGTATGTTGAGATCTTTCAGGATTCTTTCCACGGTACGTGTACGAAAAAAGATTTGTCCCATAGAATCACTAATGCGCTCACGAATTGGGGAGTCATGACACTATCCGGTAAGTTGGAATTTGCGGCGAACTGCCTTACAAACAAGTTAGCTTTATCAATAGAGCTAACGAAAGGATTGTCATTGACAACAATCGTAGAAACCGAGGCAGAGGAAGAATTCCTCATATTTTTTACAAATGCCCAAAAATTCTTACTGGCTTTGCGGCATTGCAGTATTTTTTGCCTTCATTTTTGGTCATGTAAAAATTTGGTCCGTCGAATATGGGCGTTGCAGTTCTTCCTGGCTTGTTTGAACACCGGAAGCTTACCTCTTTTTACTTGATAACCTCTTTACAGCTCAAATCAAACCATGATTTATCCTTGGGTCTGATACTTTAAACCATATTTGGGATAAAATGTTTCAGTCCCAAGAGAATTATGTTAGTTATCATATCTGCGCTGGTGTCTACGTCACTATCGACGAAGCATAGTGACCAGTTAAAGATCCTGAAAAAGTTATTTAAACCATACCAGTTGGCTTTCTCGTACTGCCATACGGTTCTTCTAGGAGCTCTTTCTCTAACTAGGTTTGTTTGACACGATAAATTTGCAGATATAACACTATGATCCTTGGTCAACACTCGCACTTACAAGTTTAGCAAGTCATGACATAAAGCCAAGACCAGTATCCGGCGGTTACCAACGAGAAGGTATTGTAAGCACTTGATGTGTAGGAAAAGATACAGCTCGAAGCCCCCAGTTCCTACAGCATCCAACCACCAGGTTCGAGACGACGAGGAAGACCGAACCTCCGCTACAGGGACCAGGCGGTTATAGACGCAAGAGCGCTTGGTCCCGACGACTGGAGGGAGCTCGCGAGGGATCGCAACCGATGGAAGACCGCAATAACTCAGACAGAGACCCTCCATGGATCGGGAGCCGGTTAAGTAAGTAAGTAACACTATGATCAGATGTGCCTAGAGGTGTCAATACACTAAAGGCTCGGTCAAACAGAACGCGTTTTCAACGCCGCGTTAAGATTTTTTAACGCGAGGGTAAGATTATTTTGACGCGACGTTGCAACCGCGCGTCAGAGGACTTCAAACAGATAGCTTTCAAGCAATGAACAAACGAAACAATAATTCCTTAACAAAAATAATTTCAAGCAGCTCAGATTCGGAGGGTGAATTATTGCTTCTATTTGCTATTTTACGAAATTCCCGTAAAAGAAAAAGAATTTGGGTACATGCCAATTAACAAAAAAAGAAGAGTCGCACATCTCGAAGGCCAACAAACAGAAGACCTATCAATGCGGCATTTATGATGAGAGATAAATTTGTCTCATATTTCAATAATAATGATTAAATATGTATGTAAGACAATGTTCTTATACGATTTATCACCCATATCGTATAGACATGGGTAATTTCTCACCAATTCAATTAATTTTTCCATCTTTAAAAAATTTAAAATTCCTTTGACTGCCGCAGCGTTAGAAATAATCTGTAATTTCACACAACGTCGCGTTTCACCGCCACGTTGCAACGCCATGGTGAATTCAACGCAGCGTCAAAAACGCGTTCAGTGTGAAATGGGACATGTATTGCAATGTAATACAACGCTTCATTTGAACGCGGCGGTGAAACGCGGCTTAAAAACGCGTTCTGTTTGACCGAGCCTTTATTGTGTATTTATCAGGGTCAGAGGTAAGAAACAAGTCTGTTCAGCCATTAACGTCCGATATTCGAGTGGGCTCGTTGACAAGCTGAGTAAGGTGGTTAAACTCAGCAAAAATCTCAACACGCATTCCTTCGGGTGTTGTTTGTCCCGAATGGAGAAGCCAAGAAGAATTGTGAACATGGAAATCGAGTTTCAGTGTGAGGATATATAGGGAAACAATTCTTTTGATGGAGTCGGAAAGAGCATCAAATTCGTGAAAAGTTGAAACTCATCCAGATTTGGGCTTCGATAAGCAAAACAATAGTGAATGATGTGCTTATTAATGGAAAATTTAAACCACATAAAATTAAAAAAGGAGTTAGTGCAGCGACCATATTGTATGGTAAGAGCTGATATGCAACATCATTCCTAACGTATACGGCAAGACCATGGTGGGAAAATAATAATGGCACCAAGCTATACCCATGAGCCATGAATACAAAATTCAGCAGGATTGAAATCCTCACCTACTTGGATTTCACTCAATGCCAAAACAGCTGGCCTGTTTGAAACAGTGTGGATAACGCAGCCAGAAAATTCGTTCTCAGCCCACAAATATTACAATAGTCTACTCTAAAATTACCAGCCATTGCAATATAATAAAAACACTAAAACCAAAACAGACGAAATCTAAGAAAAACCACTGTATAAGATTAGTTAAAAAGCCTTTTGGATAAAATAGTTTTTGGCATTCATCGTGAAACGACCTAAGTGTCATAAGGAAACATTCAATTAAATGTTTAAAGATCACCCCTAGCTTCGAAGTTAAAAGCTTTCCTAGACAAACTTTTCCTAGTAAAAGTTCTAGCCAAATCCAAGCCAGTATTTGTAAAAGCCAATAAAATCTCTGTTCGTTCGAGAAGCAGCTCGCAATGGGCTTTATTATCTCTTTTTTTTTTACACTGAAAATAAAATCTAGGTATATATGATAAAAATCTTGGTTGATTTGAAAAAAATTTTGTTAATATACGTCCAACAAAAAGTTTTATCAAATTGACAAAAATTATAGAATTTTGTTGAGGTAACAAAAAAATTTTGTTGTATCCACAAAATTATTTTGTTATGCTAACAGATAAATTTGTTGAAATAACAAAAATATTTTGTTAATATGACAAAATTTCGTAGAATTTACAAAATTAATTTGTCATATAAACAATTCTTTTGTTGTATTAACAATTTTTTTGTTAGTGTTATTGTTTTTTTATTACTATCGGATTAACAAATTTTTTTTTTGTTAAATTAACAAAATTGTTTTGTTAAATTAAAAAAATTGTTTTGTTACATTAACAAAATATTTTGTTAAATTAACAAAAATTTCTTGTTATATTTGGTTAAATTAACAAAATATTTTGTCAATTCAACAAAATATTTTGTCAATTCAACAAAATATTTTGTCAATTTTACAAATTTATTTTGTTGAATTAACAAAAAACTAAATTAATTTTGTCAAAATAGTTTTTTTTTTAGGATTTAAGTCCACAAAAATTGGCGTTTCGTCCCTACGATCTCACATGCAACCATCTGTGAGGGCGTATGGACAATACGCAATTTTTGTTAAGTTCAGTCAATCTTACATCGATTTTTTAACAAAAACCGAGTGTGGAACAAAATGTGAAACAAAATATTTGTCATTTTAACAAAAATGTTTTCATTTTTTTGTTAAATTGACAAAAAAAAATTAACAAAAACTTTGTGATATTGACAAACATTTACAAAACAGATTTTTTGTAGATACAACAAAACATTTTGTTAACATCACAAAAAAGTTTGTCGATGTGACAAAAATCTCTGTTTTATTTTGTTATATTAACAAAACTTGGTTTGTTAAACTGACAATATTATTTGTAGTGCATATTTTGTTAAACTGACAAAAAATCATGCTGGATTATAAAAATTTTGTGAAATAAACAAAATCATTTTTTCGTATTGACAAAAATTTTATCAAAACGATAAAATTGTTTTGTTTAAGGTCAACAAAACGTTTTTGTCAATATTACCTAGGAATTTATTTTCAGTGTATATACATATATGGTGCAGGTTTTACGATTATACAGTTCTTTCAAACAGTTTTTTAACTAAGTTTTTCAATTTCGGAACCGTATATTAACATGTTGTGAAACTCACCATGAAATCATATTTCATGATTAAAATAAATTGCGCAAAATTTTAGTTGAATACGAGTAAGCTGTTTTAGTGTGAAACTAGGCTAAAACAATCATACTCACTTTACCCTTATCATCGAATACCTGTTTTATTTTCTTAGTATCGTGCTAACTTCATATGACCCTTTGATATTTACAAACGTAAAAAAGTCCTGTTTAAATAGTTTTTTGCATAAACTGTCAATTTGTTAGGTGTGTTATTCAGAAGCAATTTACTAAGAGAATTTCTTTGGTACGATACTAATTAGAAAATATTTAAAATTTAGAATGAGTTAGTAAACTACTTTTAGGTTAGCAAATTGTTAAGCAGTATAATACTAATACCCAAATAATAGGCTGTTTAAAATTTTGCTATCAATCATTCGATTAAGATTTGTTAAAGGCATTCATAAAGATATCTTTTTGTCTTCAAAGTTAAAGAATATTCGGTTCAGTAAAACATTGATAGTAGTACCCTTTAGCATAATGGTTCTGAACTCTTGTGATAAAGTTTTGGTTTAGATTACCAGCTACTGACAAATCTACCGAAAGTATCTTTTGTCATAAAAAGTGATTCTCATATCTCATCTGGGCAGAGCATCGAAGGTCCCCGCCATTCCTGCCCACTTGCACTCAGGAATGGCTCAGAGTTATAATTTACTAGGTTAGAACTGAACTTTAAGCTCTAAAGAGAATTCTTAAGGTTATTTTAAGGTCGGTTGCTTCCGATAAAACTTCATCAAAGAAAAAATTCTTTTGTATAATACTATATTACTCTACTCAAATGGAAAATAAACTTTGACGATATGTCGCGACAGTTAGATTTTTCTCGAGTTCGTAAAGTTTTTTTTTTTTTTTTTTTTTTTATAATCTACCCGCGCTCAAGGGATTATGATTAAATGTTTCAACACAGCGCGGGCGTGAAGTTAATGAAGAGTATGATATGACGCACAAATGACCCCAAACGTGACCATATTATGCTCAATTTTGTCGGATTTTTTAACAATAAACAATTTTATATGTAGAGATGTAGAGTATGTTGAATTTATTGAATTGACTTTTTTTCCATATGTGCACCTAAGGAATTTTCAAAAATTCCAATCTTGGAGGAACGAAGATCTGTCTAATCTCAGGAAAATGATGAAAATAATCTTCAAAACTCTTGCATAAGCCAAACATCAAGATTGGTGTTTATAATGCCAACATTCTTAATACATTAAAGATACTACAAGGTTTGGTTTAGTTATATCGAAAAAGAATTGCTGTCCAATTATGTACTAGATCTAATTTGATCGTTACGAACTGTCAAACTTTTTCGTTCCAAATACGTACCATTTACACTGCAACGAATGAATTGTTCGCGCGCGACTAACCTCAATATTATTCTTCTTGTGAATACTTTGTGAATGAAATGTAAAAAAAAAGAATGTTCCTTGATTCTTCGCTCGTTGTTCGCTCTCATGTAAATAGTCCTTTAAGCAGTTTTCACATGAGAGCGACCGACCACCGATGAATAAACGAATATTCGTCCATTTTGTTTTTTCGTTCAAATAGCAATTTTGTATTCGTGGCGAATGAAGTTTAAAACAATTTGCGCACGAACAATTCATTCGTTGCAGTTTGGATGGCATGTGGAACGCGAATAGACTTTTACAATTCATAGCAATCAGTTGGTCATTCTCCTGTAAATAATCCTTAAGAGAAATTATTTTTAGAGCCCACTTTTTTCATCGTCACTGTTCTCTTTTTAACTACTAACTATCTAACTGCTGTTTATAATTGCGTTTTTCAGGCTGTTAAATTTAAGTCTTGACACCCAAATCACACGCATTCAGTCAAACTAGCTTTGACATATACAAATGTACATTATGGAAGAAATATGCGTTTTTCTCAAAGCAGGGAACTGAGCTTTCAAAAATGATCTGTTTTTTTTTTTTAGCTCAGACACATCACAGCGCTCAGGTTGTTTCTTTTTGCCCAGAATAATATGACCGAGAAAATAGAGTAATAAGCTGAGCATGGCTAACTTCACTTTTTTTCGTGATAAATGACAAAGGCGACGCCGCCGCCGACGGTGAAAAAAAAAACAAATAAGCTACAGGCACCTGCTTGGCGACTGAACATACCCTAAGCGGAGCAACGGAGTTGCGTGAGTGGGTGTGAGTCACATGGCAAAAGTGACTTCAGGCCAACTTTTAAAATTTGGTCTAATGTCGCTTTTGTAAAGTAACATAAGGCCAAGTATTCAAATTTGGCCTTATGTCACTTGGCCTAATGTCACCGCTCTGATCAAACTCCGCTCAGAACGTACTCTCAACATGCTACATCTCCAACCACAAGCTGAAGATTGGCCCATTTCTTTGGAAAGAAAACTCAACAAAAGCCATATAAAATCAACATCGAGAAAAAATCATCCCTTTGAATTCTGCAGCTTTATGATAAAGAATATATACATATGTATGTATATCATATCCAATCCAAACACCCTGCCTAACCAAAAAATAACAATTTACTTTTAAATTTAAAGGCAAGTTGCTTGTAATATTTTAAACCTTAATTTCTCAGTGCGTACTTTAATTGATTTCTACACCAAAGATCTTACATAACCTAATACACTCAATTATAATATGTAAACCACTTCAAAATATTTATGCACATTCAAATATGATAAATTAAATCTACAAATTCCTTGACACCTTGTGCAAAGTATGATAAATGCAACTCACCCACATTTATGTACATACCTTCATATGCTAGCTTGGCGCAACAATTTACTACCACAGAGCCACTAAGTTCAATGGCTTTTATTAAGTTTGAAAAAAAAACTACATTTTCAGAGAGCTGGCCAAAAGAAGTCAACCACCGCTGCTGCAGGCCGGGTAAAAGAACCTTGCGCCTGACTTGAGTCAATGAACTGCAGTCGGATGTCGCATTGCCCACGACTTAAAAGCGTACAAATTGCTCGTTTATGGAACCGAACAATATCACGGAACCACAGTTGAAAACTTGCCCAATCAGAAAGTCTATCTGTTGTTGTACTGCTGTTACAGTTCAAAGGCCTGTATGAATGCAAAAAATGTGAATTTGCCCTGGAGAATATAGCATGCTAGAGTTACAACAATCGTGCTGCAAGATCGAATTTTATTGCTTCTTAAAGTTCAGGTTAAGAAACTATCAAGGAAAATCTAGCTCCCCTGTTGCGTGCCCGTTCGGCCAGTAACTGGCAAGTGCATACAAATAAATGAAAACGAAAACGAAATTGAGAACCGCGTGCACCGTCGTTTGACTTAATCTTTGTCGTAGAGTAGACTATTTTGAATGTAGCTGAGGAAACGAAGGAGGTTGAGGCAGTGGCAGCTTCGCCCAGTAGTTGGGTTCAAAAATCCAGTGGTTCCATTCCGCACAGTTCTTCGAACTTTTTGACTGAGTTCGCTGGCATCAATGACGACGGTTGTCTACGGTTAAGTTTTTAAACGACCGCGACGAGTCGACGCCGCGCCACCTCAGCCACCAATGTGGATTGGATATTTCGATATATGTACATACATTTCCAATGGCACTTGTGCACATACATAGTAAGTCGCTTCCATTATGACGCAAAAACCAAGATACTGAGGTGATCTTCGCGGGTTCGCCAGAGAGTAAAAATAAACTATACTAATCCTTCTGTACCTCAGAAGCTATTATTCGACAACGTTTTGTCCGTGGATTGGCCTTTGCAGATGATACTTAAAAAAACTATATTACCTACATATGTCATATACTTACATATATACATACATACATGCGGGCTGATGCGTTTCAGTTGTATAGTTCGCTTGGTTCTAGGCGAAGGGTTATTCACCAAAATAAGCAGCTGTTTTGAAGTTGAAATACATTTTATCACATCATGGTGCGAGGTAAAGGGGAAATCTATCAAACATAGCTTCGTTGGAGTTGTTCACTTGCCTCTTATTATTATAGGTTCAGGACTTCCAGCGTCTCGTATATTTCCAATTAGTTTGAATTCAATTTTTCTATTGATCATGATTCTAAAAGGAAAGGACTTAAAGTATCGAATATCGAATGAAAAGTAAATGGCGAAATTTTTTAACAAAAGAAAGATATCTAGCGGTTGAGAAAAATTGTCATTATTGTGGCGCAAAATGAATCAACCTATCGGAAGATGTTATAATTTTTGCAAATGGCGTCGTACGTCAATTATAATTGACACTCTTGTGAACTAGGCAGCTGCAATATACTAAGAGACAAGTAATAGAGCCCAAGAGCGTGGAATAATTGTGTCGATTTTTTGACCAATAAATCGGTCGGTGGTTATAACGCAGCGTGAATTTCGACGTCGATTTCCTAATCGTGTCGTGTAACTGGGAAAACATTCTGGCGCTTATCTACTACTCGACTCGAACAGACTGGAACCCTGAAAACTGATAACATCGCGGCTGTGGCTGCCGATTTCGCTGATGACGAACTATCAACAAGACGACCGACGCGTCGGCCCACGTAATTGGCCATCACCAGACGGACCCTACAGCAAATTTTAGTGAAAGACTTACACATGTTCCCGAACAAAGTGCAAACAGTGCATCAGTCAATGCCTGCTGACCTCAATCTCAACAACAAAGAGGACGATTTTGTGTCGAAAATCATCATGAGCAACTAGGCGCGTTTACACCTAAGCGGTTACGTCAAAGTAAAATCTTCGTTTCTGGGGAACTGAAAATGAGCATGTGATGCACAAAGCCACTGTGTAGTGCGGTGTTCATGCGCGAGGAGTGATTGCACCGTGTTTTTTTAGGTGTCCATCGGCAATACGGTCACTGTTACTGGCGAACGCTACAGGGAAATTATAAACGACTTCTTACAGCCGATTTGGATGAGCGGGGATTGGTGAACCTAAGATTTCAATATAAACGACTTCTTACAGCCGATTTGGATGAGCGGGGATTGGTGAACCTAAGATTTCAAAAAGACAGTGCAACCGCACACACAGTACGACCTACAATGGATATTGTGAAGGAAACATTTACTAATCGCTTAATCTCCTGTTTTGGCGATTTAGCATGGCCAGCAAAATCACCCGATTTAACCGTCTCAGACTTTCTTTTTTGGGGCTTATGCCCTTAAGGAGAATTTTCGCCAGGAATGTCATGGAAAATGCGATAAAACAAACACAAATGTGTATTAAAACTGGCGGCAGCCACTTGACGGATATCATCTATCACTACGCATGTGCTGCGTGAGCGAAGTGGCACTCCTAACTGGCTTCTCAGCAAGAAGACTATAATTGGAATTGAGGCGTCTTGAAGAGAAAAGGATCTAGGATAGCGGTTCCAAAAATAAAGAAGTAAAAGCAACGAAATTTCTTTGAAAGCCTTATCAATTACTAATGCAAGAGGATGACGAACAATATTCGGTCAATAGCTTTGGTGGAAGCAGAACGTCCGATTGGGTTAAAAAATGTAAATGTTTTAAAAAACCCTAAGGCAGATGAGATCACACAATTTAGGCTGCATCCTGGAAATATATTGGCAGGGGTTACAGACATTTGCTTATCGATCTAAAAATGATATCTACCTAGTTTAAAAAAAAAAACTGTAGTTCTAAATCTCGAGTTCGATCTTTCTAATGAATGCATAAATTTTCATATAAAGGGTGGTCCAACCATAAAGCACGATGATAATTATGAGTCACACCTTAACGTCAAGTTTTTTGCCCAACTTAATTTGACATTTCCTTGTTTCAGTGTTTGACAAATTCAACCATGGAGAGGTACACAATTGAGCAGCGCGTTGAGATTGTTGATGCCTTTTACGAAAATGGCCATTCAAATCAAAATGTATTTCGTGCACTTCGTGATTTTTTTGGTCAGCATAATCGACCAAAAGTGTCCACAATCGGTAGAATTGTGCCAAAAATTTCAGCAAACCGTGTCTGTAGGAAATGCGAAAACACCTGTGCATGCTCGCCCAGTTCGTTCTGCGGATAACACTGCTGTTGTTCGCGATAGTTTGACAGGAGAGCCATTAACCTCGACTCGCCGTCGTTCCCAACAATTAAACATCTCAAGAACATCACTGATGCGAATTTCGAATACAGATTTGAATTTACAAGATTACAAGGTTCAATTGACTCAAGAGCTCAATCCTACTCACCATTTCAAGCGTCGTCAATACGCCGAATGGTTGATGGAACACACAGAAGTGAATGGTGACTTTACACGGAAAATCATCTTCAGCGACGAGGCACACTTTCACCTCAGTGGATTCGTTAACAAGCAGAATTGCCGCATTTAGGCAAATTAGAATCCACGATTGATTGTTGAAAAGCCGATGCATCCACAAAGAGTGACTGTTTGGTGCGTTTTATGAACTGGCGGCGTCACCAGGTCGTACTTCTTCGGAAATGAGATCGGACAAGCAGTTACCGTGAATGGTGTTTGCTATCCCGAGATGATAACGGACTTCTTGTGGCCAAAAATTGAGAATATGGACTTGGGCGATATGTGCTTCCAACAGGGTGGTGCCACTTGCCAGATAACCAAAGAACCAATGGCTCTTTTGCGCGAGAAATTCAATGACCGTGTTATCTCATGTGGTGGCGATGTTAATTTGTCGTCACGATCATGTGATTTGACACCGTTGGGCGAAAGTGTACGTCAACAAGCCAAGAACAATTCAAGAGCTAAAGGATAAGATAATTCGGCACATTAACGACATTGAACCTCAATTATGCCTCAGAGTCATTGAAAATATGGACCATCGGATAGAGGTATGCCACTGAAGCCGTGGCGAGCATTTGGCCAGCGTTTTCGTTGGACCACCCTTTAGTTCCTTTACAAAAAAATTAAATATAATTTTTGGGAACAGCCTAAATATACAACATTTCTATCTTACATTTAATTCACAAATGGAGGTTCATAGTTTTCTTAAGAGCCCATTTATATTTATATATATATGTATATGTATGTTACTTTGTACCATTGTAACTTCTAGCCCCTATATCTACTACATAATTTGCACTCATATAGAAAATTCGTTGTAAATATTTGAAAACCCTTGCAAAACTATAGGTTCTTCAAGAACTATGGAAGGATATCCCTGCTGAACGCCACAAGATCTTATCAAACGTATAGTATGAACGTCTAAGGCCACTCTGCTGTTTAGTTCGGCAAGTAATAGTTTATAATTTCTTGGCCCGAAAAATCGACTTAGGCAAATATTAGAAAAGACAATAAATTCCACCATTTCAATTAATTCAAAGTTGGATATACGAATACTGCGATTTCGGCAAAACTGACCCAAATGTGACATAGGAACTTGCTGTATTATGAAACCTTGGAATAGATCCTCCGAACTATTCGAATTATGCACACGTTTCGGCAAGAAGATCTGATGTCATGTGACTTCTTTAATTTCGTTCTGGATCAGATGATGGAGGAACACCGACTACATTGAAATAAACCACTTTGATTTATTCAATTACCCCAAAGAATTAGTTGATTTTCCGAAAAGCTTCACCATCAGGCTGAGGTCTTGTTAAACTACTCCCAGAAGATATGTCGTTAGCTTTGAGGGGAAAATTAGGATCCAATTGAGAAATTAATACTTGTTTATTATGCCCCTCATAAATTATATATACATATGTATATATAAGTACTAAGCATTTGTTTGTAATGGTTGTTTTTTAATAATTATGTATATAAATCAAAGCCCAACAACTCTTACATAACCGAAGAGATAAAAGCTCTCTACCATCAGATTTTATTAGTTGCGATATTTAAGTCCCATATAATAAGTTATGCATTCAGAATAAAAAATTTATTCGAGATTTTGATCAAATTTGACATTACGTCGACAGGAATTTCTTTAAGATCAATATATTTTCTTTAAAGCTACATAAGAACAGTTATTACTTACTTAACCAGCTCCCGATCCATGGAGGGTCTCTGCCTGAGTTATTGCGGTCTTCCATCGGTTGCGATCCCTCGCGAGCTCCCTCCAGTCGTCGGGACCAAGCGCTCTTGCGTCTGTAACCGCCTGGTCCCTGTAGCGGACGCTCGGTCTTAATCGGCGTCTCGAACCTGGGGGCTGGGATTCGAAGATTTTCTTGGCTGGAGCGTTGTTGTCCATTCGCTCGATGTGACCGAGCCAGTGCAGTCGACGTGTTTTGGCTTTTTGGACTACATCCACATCTTGGTACAGCGCGTATAATTCACGATTGAATCTTCTCCTCCATTCGCCCTCTTCGCATATAGGACCAAATATCCGCCGAAGAATTTTTCTCTCGAAAGTGCCCAGTATCAATTCCCCTTTTTTACTTATCGTCCAGCACTCGGCGCCGTAGAGCAGAACTGGTAAAATTAGCGTTTTGTATAGCGTGCACTTTGTCTTTTGAGAATGGAGTTTTGAACCCATTTGTTTGGCCAAACCGAAGTAGCAGCGGTTTGCTAGGGTAATTCTTCGTCGAATTTCCACTAAGGTGTCATTCGTGGGATTGATGTTCGTTCCGAGGTAGGTGAACTCCTTGACTACCTCGAAATTACTGCTCCCAACAGTGACGTTTTGTCCTACGCGATGGGCAGATGCGGCTTTGTTTGTTGATAGCATATACTTTGTTTTGTTCTCATTAACTTCAAGACCAACGTGTTTCGCCTGTTCATCAATAGCTGTGAACGCTTCTAGCACAGCTCGCTTGGAGCGGCCGATGATATCGATGTCGTCCGCATAGCCAAGCAGTTGGGAAGACCTGTTGCAGATAGTGCCTTCCAGGTTAACACCACTCTTGCGCACTAGATAGATAGATAGATAGATAGATAGATAGATAGATAGATAGATAGATAGATAGATAGATAGATAGATAGATAGATAGATAGATAGATAGATAGATAGATAGATAGATAGATAGATAGATAGATAGATAGATAGATAGATAGATAGATAGATAGATAGATAGATAGATAGATAGATAGATAGATAGATAGATAGATAGATAGATAGATAGATAGATAGATAGATAGATAGATAGATAGATAGATAGATAGATAGATAGATAGATAGATAGATAGATAGATAGATAGATAGATAGATAGATAGATAGATAGATAGATAGATAGATAGATAGATAGATAGATAGATAGATAGATAGATAGATAGATAGATAGATAGATAGATAGATAGATAGATAGATAGATAGATAGATAGATAGATAGATAGATAGATAGATAGATAGATAGATAGATAGATAGATAGATAGATAGATAGATAGATAGATAGATAGATAGATAGATAGATAGATAGATAGATAGATAGATAGATAGATAGATAGATAGATAGATAGATAGATAGATAGATAGATAGATAGATAGATAGATAGATAGATAGATAGATAGATAGATAGATAGATAGATAGATAGATAGATAGATAGATAGATAGATAGATAGATAGATAGATAGATAGATAGATAGATAGATAGATAGATAGATAGATAGATAGATAGATAGATAGATAGATAGATAGATAGATAGATAGATAGATAGATAGATAGATAGATAGATAGATAGATAGATAGATAGATAGATAGATAGATAGATAGATAGATAGATAGATAGATAGATAGATAGATAGATAGATAGATAGATAGATAGATAGATAGATAGATAGATAGATAGATAGATAGATAGATAGATAGATAGATAGATAGATAGATAGATAGATAGATAGATAGATAGATAGATAGATAGATAGATAGATAGATAGATAGATAGATAGATAGATAGATAGATAGATAGATAGATAGATAGATAGATAGATAGATAGATAGATAGATAGATAGATAGATAGATAGATAGATAGATAGATAGATAGATAGATAGATAGATAGATAGATAGATAGATAGATAGATAGATAGATAGATAGATAGATAGATAGATAGATAGATAGATAGATAGATAGATAGATAGATAGATAGATAGATAGATAGATAGATAGATAGATAGATAGATAGATAGATAGATAGATAGATAGATAGATAGATAGATAGATAGATAGATAGATAGATAGATAGATAGATAGATAGATAGATAGATAGATAGATAGATAGATAGATAGATAGATAGATAGATAGATAGATAGATAGATAGATAGATAGATAGATAGATAGATAGATAGATAGATAGATAGATAGATAGATAGATAGATAGATAGATAGATAGATAGATAGATAGATAGATAGATAGATAGATAGATAGATAGATAGATAGATAGATAGATAGATAGATAGATAGATAGATAGATAGATAGATAGATAGATAGATAGATAGATAAAGTCTTTATTTTTCAATCATTCAAAAGTACAATAGTTTAGATTCAAAAAGATTTACAAAGCATGGCTTGATAAGCCGTCTGCCGGAAGAACTCAAATAAAAAAAAATAAAAAAGTAGTAATACAATAATGAGAGAAAATAATTTAAACAAATAATTTAAAATATATGTATGTGTATACAAGAAATATAAAATTTATAATGAACATTATGTATTTAATATTGCAACTTTTAGTTTAGTCAAAACAAAATAGAAAATACTTCAACTGTCTTATTATTCTTTATTAGAAGCAAAAAATATATTTATGTATGTATACATGAAAGTTTAAGTTTGAATTCAAAAACAAAATTGGAAAGATTTATTATTCAAAATTCAATATCATAATAATGTGACTTTTAGTTTAGTCAAAACAAAAAAAAAAATTGAAGAAAAGTACAAGCTTTTAGTTTAGCTAAAACAAAAAATAGTCGAGATACATCTCTTAAGGCTGTTATAAATAAATATAAAAAGAAGAAAGAAGGACTGCATGTATAAAATATTTATTTTAGGTAAAGGCTTTTAGTTTAGCTAAAACAAAAAAACAAAAAAGAGCAATTATAATCACATCTCAAAACATATTCATATATTCATTTCGAAAGTTTCTTGCGTGTGAAACATAGCGTATAAGAGGCTTCCAACCAAGGTCTCCATTTAAAACCCTGACACATTCCGCTAGCGAAAGAAAACTAGAACTAAAATAAAGTCTTCGGATTTCCTGCAGAACTGGACAAAGTGCGCACTATCTGCTCCAGGACTAGGTTGAAGAAATCACATGATAGCGTATCTCCTTGTCTGAACCCTGTGTACGTGTCTGAAATAGCTCAGATGAGCTGTTACCCATTTGCACGTTGCACCGCGTATTTTGTAACGTCATACGGCATAGCTGGATCAGTTTTTTTGGGATCCCGAGTTCTGACATCGCCAATAGAAGCTCTTGGCGACTTATGCTATCATATGCGACTTTAAAGTCGATGAAAAGATGGTGGGTTTCGACTTGAAATTCGTTGGTCTTTTCCAGGATTTGCCTCAATGTGAAGATTTGGTCTATCGTTGATCTGCCTGGCCTGAAGCCACACTGGTACGTGCCGATTATAGTGTTGCAGAAAGGTTTTAGACGCTCACATAGTACGGTGGATAGGATCTTGTAGGCAACATTAAGCAGGGATATGCCCCTGTAGTTTTTGCAGGACATAGGATCGCCTTTTTTGTAGATTGGGCATATGGAGATATTTGACCAGTCGTCGGGCATACTTTCCTCCTCCCACACTTGGTTGATGAGCTGATGCATGCACCCTATCAGGACATCTCCTCCATACTTAAAGAGTTCCGCAGGTAGGCCATCCGAGCCTGCGGATTTGTTATTCTTAAGCTTGCGTATTGCTTTCTTAACCTCTTCAGTACTGGGTGGTGGGACTGGATCTTCATTGACTGGTCTTATGCTTCTTTGCTCCCCTGTGGTTTCGTCTAAATAATGCCTATTAAGCAGCTGCTAGAAATGCTGCTTAAATACGTCTACAATTCCCTGTGCTTCGGTGACTAGGTTCCCTTCGCTGTTTCGAAGAGCTTGCGTGCCGGTCCTATAACCTGATGCCAGTTGTTTGGCTGTTTTGTAGAACCGGCGGGTGTTTGTGGCAGTGCTAGACTCCTCGAGATATCTGAGCTGAGAAGCTGCGGCTGCTCTTTTCTTTCTGCGCAGGGTTTTTTCTATTGCCTTCTGTTTTCACGGTACTCATCTTTTGCTGCTCTTGTTTTCCGTTGCAGTATTTGCATTCGTGCATTTTCCGTCTCCTGCTTCAATACCGCGCATTCATTATCATACTACGGGTTCTTTTTCCTAGGTGGTTGATAGCCTATGGTGGTTTCGGCTACCTCCTTAATGATGTCGCGGTACTGGCTCCACTGGTTGTTGACGCTTGTGGCTGGGGGTACGGCAGAGAGTTTCCCGGTCAATTGCTCACGGTAGTCTCTGGATTTATCAGGTGTGCTAAGGCATGCAATATTGAATTTCTTCCTTTGGGCGGTCATCATTTTCTTTTCGTTGGACAGTCGGGCTCTGAACTTTGTCACAACAAGAAAGTGGTGGTTCGCACGTCCAAGATGTTCGACGCGTGCATTGCGCCAATCAGCACGTGGTCGATTATGTTGGCGGTTGGACCATCTGGAGATCGCCAGGTTGCTGTGTGTATTCTTCGCCTGGGGAACCTAGTGCTACTTATCACCGTATTCCGAGCTGCAGCAAAGTCGATTAGTCGGAAACCGTTAACTGTTGTCATTTCGTGGAGGCTGTGCTTTCCAACTAATCCGCCAAATATATTTTCCTTCCCGACTTTAGCACTGAAATCTCCGAGCACGAGTAGGCTTCGTCCAGGAGGTCATAAAACTCCTCCTTGTTAGATTCCTCAGCTTCATCGGTAGGGGCGTGTGCACATATTAGGCTAATGTTTTGAAAAGTAGCTTTGATGCGGATCACAGCCCAGCGATCACTAATCGGCTTAAAATCGATGACTTTTGATTTGAGTCGATTTCCCACGACAAATCCGCATCCTAACATGTGCATTCTTTGATGACAGCTGTAATAAATGTCGCAATCTTTTCTTTTCGCTATTCCTGATCCTATCCATCGTATCTCCTGGATCGCAGTAATGTCTGCCTTGTACCGCGAGAGGACAAATTCAAGTTTTTGAGTAGTAGTGTGTAGAGTGTCCTTACATTCCAGGTGCATACTCGTAAATCGTAGTCCATTTTCGTTCCGGATCTGGTTGCCATTTGAGGGGGGTCGTTATCCGAGGCTGCTTCTCGCGTCTCTCTCATAACAATTGGTGTTTTTTACTGTGGCCGGGTCGTTAGCCCGACGCACTAATCTCCAATCTGTAGGGCCATGGGTTTAGTGTTGCAATTGTTTCCTTGGTCAACACTCGCACTTACAAGTTTAGCAAATCATGACATAAAGCCAAGACCAATATCCGGCGGTTACCAACGAGGAGGTATTGTAAGCACTTGATATGTAGGAAAAGATACAGCTCGAAGCCCCCAGTTCCTACAGCATCCAACCACCAACAGCTATATTTACTTTAAATAAAAAGAACCCAAATTCTTCTATGACGAGAACAAAAATCCTGCAACATGCTGGTCATTTCTCAAGAACGTACAAAATTCAACTTCATCCAACGCTCATCTACAACGACAACCCGTTAACTAGCTCTTTAAATAAGGCAAATGTACTTGCGGCTCATTTTGCTCTTAGCTCTACGTTGCCTGATAGCAACATTGCCCCTCCTGTACTTGAGAACGTAAATCATTCGATGCGACAGGTATATTCCCGCACTCTTATATTTGCAAAAGCCTTTCGAGATCTTGATATAAAAAAACTCCGCTGGTTCTGATGGTATATAACTCCTAATCTTCTGATGAGGTGTTCTTCATTGCTGGAAAAACTATTGCGTAAGCTTTTCCATCGCTCCTAAAAATCTGGAATCTTCCCTAGAATACAACAGCATTTTTCCGGCCTGTTTCTAAAAAAAGCGACCCTTTCCTCCCCCCTTCTATCAACCAATTGCACTTACATACATCCCTTCTTTCCAAGGTCATAAAATCGCTGATAAATCATCAGCTCAAGAAAAATATCTCGAAGATCGAAAGCTTCTAAATGACCGGCAATACGGCTTTTGCAGCAATCGTTCAATTAGTGATCTGATGGCATACCTCACCGAGGAGTGGAACAGATCTTTACATTGTTTTATAGAAAGTAATATTATTGCGCTTGATATTTCTAAGACACTTAGTTTGGCACCAGGCTCTCTTAACGAAGATGCGTGCATTTGCTATCAACAAAACCCTTATTCCTTGGATTAGCAATTACCTCCTGGATCGTTAAATACAAGTTTTACTGAACGGTTTCAAGTCTGATATCACAAAATAAATGCTAGTGTTCCCCAGGGCTCCGTTTTGTCTCCGACTCTCTTTCCAATTTTTGTAAATGATCTCTTGTCTAAAACTTCTAATCCATTTCATTGTTTTGCCGACAATTCAACTCTCACCGTCTCATACTCGTTCCCAAATTCACGTCCATCTCCTTCGGAAGTGGAATTGCAATGGTATCGTATGATAAGATCATTAAACTCCGATCTTTACATCATCGATAAATAGGGTAAAAAAAATCGTGTGGAGTTTAATGCTTTGAAAACTCAATGATGTCTATTGTCGTTGAAGCAAAATGTACCCCTTATGCCATTGTTCTTGATTTACACTTTCAGCCAATCAGCCGAAAACTCTCAGTATTCGGTATGTGTATCAACAGCGATCTTTTTTGGAATGAAAACATTGTCGGGACCGCCAAAAAAACTGCTAAATACTTAGGATTTCTATATTGATGTATGTAAGAAATTTTTCACTCCCCTTATCTTGCTATTTTTTCTAAGGCTTTTATAAGTTCCAACTCGAGTATAACTCACATCTCTCCACTTATAAGAAAAGAATTCGGAACAAAGCTTTAAAACTGATAGGAAACAGAGCTATCATTATCATTCCTATATCTCTTAATTATCGTCGGAATGTTTCATGAATTTTTCCTTGTTTTATCGCTTCTTTCACAAGCAATGCTTACCCCAAGTAGCCAGTTGCATTCCTTCCTTTTATCAGTTCACCCGTGATACCCGTTTCGCTAGGAAGCCTAACCGTCAAATAAAGAGATTCATTTTTTAGTCGCACAACACGATTATGGAATATTTTACCCGGCACGGTTTCCCCTTGCCACATCAATTTGCAAAATTTTAAAAACAATGTTCATCGACACCTCCTTTCTCTCCCCATAATTTCCCATGGCTCGTGCTGTGTTTAACATTATTACGGTCTCTTAACATCCTTGTACGCGTGTGAATTATTATAAAAAAATAGTTACACTCAAACGCACTGGACATCGTGATGTATAGAGGAACGAAATGGCATATGAACTTTCCAAAAACGGTTCATCTCTTGATCCGAGCCAAACCAATGCACCGGTAAGTATGTCACTGAAGCAAGAGAAAAGCAAAATTCTTCAGATTTTCCTTGAGGCTACAGAAGTCAGATGGTCAACAACCGCTAGTTTTCGGATTTCTGGTAACATGTGGCCGAATATTTCGAGGAAAAACAGAATAGTTATTAAACTATACATCCTAATTGGAGTCAGAGCCTCAACACAATGGGAACCCACATGAGCAAAATGGAAATTACGTCGCACTTGTGTAGAGGTTGTCAAGATGAAGAGGTGGAGGAGGGCTTATCTCATATCCTTTGTAAATACACAAGACTAGCCAGAATATTTTTCAAAAAATTGGGTGAAATCTATATATACTGCTACTAAAGAACATCCTAAGATTTATTCAGAATTCGGAATTCCAATACCTTAACTCTGTCTAATCCACTTTCTTCTCTTCCTCACACCTTAATTTACATCTTTAGGAGCGCAATGGATCCATTGAGATTCGAGTGAGATGGAATGGATGATCTTCTTACCTTACCTAACCTAAGCCTAAGTACAAATAACTACACAAATTAACAAACGGTTAATGTGTAATGTCAAATATCGGAAATATTACCAAAAATAGCAACATTTTGCTCGTAACGTCGCAGAAGTCGAATCTGTATTCAAATGTTGTAAACAGGTACTTCTGAGAAGCCTCAAGTAGCACTGTACCCTACCAACGTCAATGATTTAGTTTTTAATGGTTCACTTGTCAAAGTGAATACTAAAAACTCTTCCATTATTCGAACTATTTGACCATGAAACAAACCTTTCTGGGGCCAGACTTGCAGATTCCAATTGAGAACGAATATATTTATGCATTGTTTACCTTTCAATAATTTTACAGTTGATTTTAATTCTATTGAATTTAAACGTATGTACGTACATATATTCAGTTTTCTGACCCTTACCTAATCTTTTTTTAGCAACATGCGCTTCGAAAAAGCAAGTATTGCATTGCGAGCCATGTCAAAGACCAATTTAAATATTCAGAGGAATTTACACTAAAAAATATATACCAGGTTATCACTCGTGGATTTTGATATCAACAACAATAACAAAATAAATTAGCTTAAACAAATCGAAACAAAATCAATTTTTTGACTTTCTCAGACTTTCATTAATAAGCTAAGGCTTAGTCATATTATAAAGCAATTGACCATAATAGCAAGTACGTGTGAACAAATCGTTTCTGTTATTTGTTAAAAGAAACCAATATTTGACCTACGGATCAGCTAAAACGTATATTATAAGCGCGTGTATGTTTCAATAAACCCAAGAGAAACGTGTTTGTTTTTAATTTGAAGTTCAATAGCTTTTTAATTAAATTATTTTTTATAGAAACATTCTAAGAGCTGCTGATATTTTGTGCCAATAACTTGACAACGAAATTAAGTGATAGGAATTTTTTTCCAGGGTGCAGGCAGCGTTTGATTAATTACTGCTAGACTCGATTGAACAAAAATTCAAAGTATGTTTCATGCTGATTCCATATAACATGGGGGATCATGAAAAAGAGTTGGATGTTTCTGAGGACTTGCCTTGAACTGCCAATCAGAACATATGTCACTTATACATATAACAGGTCGACACAAACAAGATTGCGGGCATTAAGTTTGTTGAAGAAAAAGCTATCTATAGCAGTCCCAAAAATTTGAAATATCTTAGGTGTTTTTTATATCAGCTGTGTTTCCATAAGGGGTTTTCAATAATGTAATAAAACAAGCTGTGTGTGAGGTATTATAAATACTAACGGTACATATTTTTAACTTCCCATAGGGAGTTATTGTAATCGGTCCGATTTGTCAAATTGGAATTTTTGACATTTCTCGACGTTTCAAGGTCCCTAGAGGCTATATCAATCATTTTTAGAGAGATGTCTGTGTGTGTGTGTGTACGTACGTTCGTACGTTCGTACGTTCGTACGTTCGTACGTTCGTACGTTCGTACGTTCGTACATTCGTACGTCCGTACGTTCTTGTACCATTTTTCGTCGTCGATATCTCAAGAACGAGTAAAGATATCGACTTCAAATAAATTTTGTTTAATAAATAATAACTTCGAAAGAGGCTGAAAGGGCGTTTATTAAAATTCAGTGAGTAGTTTTTTCACTATAACGGTTTAAAAAAAAAGTAAAAATTTTGGTTAGTTTCAAATATCTCACGAAAAAATAATGCTATTGATTTCAAATAAAATTTAATGTACTCATTATAAGGTCATACAGATTTGGTATGAATTTGGAAAAAAATGAACATACCGTTATTTTTTTAAATAAAATAAACTGAAAAAAAAAATTTCATAACCCAGATATTCTAAGAACGGAAAACAATTTGAAACTCAAAATAATTTTTTTTTACGAAAAATAATGTGTTTGGCAACTGGTGAAAATTTTAAAAAAATTCAGTTTACAGTTTTTTTACAAAAAATAAAAAACTATATAAAATTCTATTGAAAATTGGTAAAAATTGTTTTTCGACTCAAATTTCTCGAGAACTAGTAGTGATATTGACTTTTAATTTCGTTTATTTTATACATAGTATAATTTTGTATAATTGATAAAATGTTGACAAATATTGAATTAATAGTTTTTTTTTTTAATAAAAAAAACTACATATTAAAAATTCTAGTGAAAACTAGTTAAAATTGTATTTCAAGTCGAATTTCTTGGGAATGAACACCGATAGTTCCTTCTAAAGTATGTTATTTTATACATCGATACCTTCCCGTAAGAATGTATACTAAGCGACATATCTAAAATTGTTCAGGAAACGAAAAAAAACGAAGAAAGTTCTAGTTGAATCATAGTGTGCTAAGAGACAATTTTGGTTAAACTAAGTGACATCTAACAAAATTTTTTGTTGCTCACGACAATGAGATCTTTATTAATGTCGCTTAGCATAATTTTTTTGGCGGATAATACAAATTTCAGGGGTAACATTATTTTAATGAGAAAACATGGCAGTTGATAAATTTTTTTGTTTGTACTCTAGTTTCCTTTTCATGCATATTAGGTTGGCGAAACCCAGGCCAAAACGTGGCCCTTAACATATAGTATATTTCCTCATCAAAAAGTCATTTTCGAAAAAAGTGTCGCTTAGTACATTCTTACGGGAAGGTATCGACATAATACAATTATTAACACATGGTTAAATTTTGACAAGTATCGAATTGACAGTTTTAACAAAAATATAAAAAAAATCTACTAAACAGTGGTAATATTTGTTTTTCGACTAGAATATCTTGAGAACGAGCAATGATATTGACTTTGCATTATTTAATTTTATACATAATAAAATTTCTAACAAATGGTTTATATTTGACATATATCTAGTTTTAGAGCGGATATATTTTGTAAGTGATCTTCCATCAATAACCAAACCATATCTTTTATATTTGAATATTTCGTTTTTAAATTTTTTTCAATTTAAATGTTTGGAACCGAAATAATAAAGTAATTTCTATAATATAATACATTTTGAAACAACTTATACATCAACAATCTCAATTTCAAATCTCTTTAAATAATTAAAATGCTTTTCAATCTTAAAATAATGTTTGTTTGAATTTTACAGCTAAAGTTTGTTTCGCTGAAAATTTGGTTATTTGAAAAAAACTTAATATAGAGTTTTCAAGACCACAAATGGGAAGTTATCAGTGTGGGTCGCACCCAGCCTCTTTTTAAAATTATAATTATAACAAAAAAAAAAAAACTTACATCAAATGTACATTTATGGGTTATTTGGAATAAAAAATATTTTCCTTAAGTTAATTGATTTTACATTGTCATTGACGGAATTGATTAAATGTGAATTTTTATTGTAAATATTAATTAAAAGATTTAAAGGACTATTAGCACCGTAATTTAATCTACTGAAAATGTTACATATTGGCAACTGTCTTCTAAATCTAAACCGACTAGCAATAAAATTCAATCGACATATGATCAATGGAGCTGAAATCGACCCATTGATAATCCCGACAATAAAACAAAATTGTAGATACGCTCTGTGGCTTGTTAGAGATGGAAGATTTATTAGTTGAATACGTTTAGTGTAAGGTGACAAGGTAATTCGATTCGACCATGGTAGAAATCTTAAGCAAAATCTCATAAATCTTCTTTGAACGGACTCCAATCTATTTATATGAACCGCATAATATGGCGTCCATACAACCCAACCATACTCTAAGATGGATCTTACGAATGAGATATAAAGAGTTTTTAATACATAAGGATCACGAAATTCTCGAGCAAATCTTTTAATAAAACCAAGAGTCTTGTTAGCCTTTTTAATTATAAAGTCAAAATGGTCATTAAAGTTTATTTTTGAGTCCAACACTATCCCAAGGTCAGTAAAACTTGAAAAATTACAAAGTATTGACAAATCAATCGCATAGTTATAGATAATCACAATTTTCTTGGGTGTAAAACACATTTTACACTTGTCAATATTTAAAACTAAACCATTAATATTGCACCATTCCCAGAAACTTTTAAGATCTCTTTGTAGAAGATAACAGTCTTCAATAGAGTTAATTGTACGAAAATTGTTTACATCATCGGCATATATAAGAGACATAGAATTTACTAGGACGGACGGAAGATCGTTAATAAATAGTATAAATAATAACGGGCCAAGGTGGCTACCCTGAGGTACACTAGAGCTAACAGTAAAACATTTAGAACGTTCACTCTTAAAAACAACTTTATACAACCTATCTTTTAGATATTTGTATTCAAAAGGTATTAATGGAATATATGCCATTATTTATGAAATTTGACATCATTTAAATGCCCACCTCGGCTACTTACGGTGGCATGGATTATATTTACCTTAAGCACATTGGTCAATTGTGATTTATTCGCGTAGACTTGTAACTTCAGGAAATTCCCCAAGAAAAAATCTAGCGGGGCAAATCGCATGAATTCGGTGGCCAATTCACGTCACCTGTGCGAGAGATAACCTTATCCTCAAATCATTCATGTAGAATGTTTATCGTGGCATCCACATTATGGCACGTAGCACCCTTCTGCTGAAACCAGATGTTGTCTAGGTTCACATGCTTCAATTTGGACCATACGAAATTGGTTATATCATCGCTCTGTAGCGATGTTGACAAGTTCAAGTTGGCTAAAAATCCACACCAAACGGAAACTTTTTGAGGATGGATTGTCTCTGATTAGCTTCGTGTGGGCTTATATCGTTCCATTCACGGCAGTTTTGCTTGTTAACACAGTCATTCATCAAAAAATGCAGCTCGTCCTTAAAGATGATTTTTCGGCCAAATTTGTGGTCCTCTGCCAAAAACTCCCGAGAGCAGTCAAAGAACAAACGATGTAGTCTATAATCATGAACTTTGAGCTCCTGGGTCAGTTTGATCTTGTACGGGTATAGGCCTGAGTACCGAAACAAAATTCGCCAGGTTGAAGTCTGCGAATGGCCGAGTTCTTGTGCACGGCGAGGAATCGACTGCTTCGGGGTCTGTTGTACATTGTCACAGGCTGCGGCAATGTTCTCGGCCAATTTTGCGTTCTTAGTTGGCATTTTGGCTGATTAAGTACCGAACCATCTGTCTCAAATTTGGCCACCAAACCTTGAAAAGTCGACTCAAAAGGGCCGCCACTTCTACTGTAAAAAAGACGCAAAGAACTCAAAGCTTGCAAGCTTGCACTAACGAACATTCATTTTGAAAATAAGGTTTTGGCATTTGAACATCAAACAACAGATTTGACATATGTCACCAAAACAACATGACCCCCAAAATCTACACCCGCATATTGAAAAGCCCTACACAACACAAGGTTATCCAGATAGCTTTGGATACAAATATGAAACTGGCCATTGATAATTCTCCATACAGCTAATTTTAAATTTAAGATCAAGGGTTCTTTTGTTTGTGTCTATACAATATTAATAGTCGACATATTTCGGAGAGACTACCAGATCTGCAGGACCATTGGAGTTACAGATATTAGAATGTATGTACAGGGTGGGCCATCGAGTGGTTCCTTTTTGAATCATAGGTTATTTTGACACTGACAGCTGCTTCCCGATCGAAATCTTGACAGAAAATCAGTATCATACCTCCGCGGAACGAAATGAGTCGCTTAGCGCTTGAACAAAGTTGGAGAATATTGAAAACTTATTTCTAAAGTGAGTACTGATGTGTAGCAAAACCATTGGGTTTTTTTTTTAAAGAAGTTTAGGCCGAAGTGGAGCACTTGCTGTACGCAAAAAGTGAGACAGGTATGAGTGGAAAACAATCCAGTCTGTCATGTCCCCGTCGTGCTACGGTTTGCACAGACGAGAATGTGGCTGTTGTAGCAGAGAGTGTGAGACTCAATTCAAGAACATCAACTCGCAATCGATCTCAACAGCTCAAACTTTCACGCAGTAACCTGAGGAGAATTCTGTACAAAGATCTTGGATTATTCGCTTGCAAGGTCCAATTGACTCAGCAATTGAAGGCGCACGACCTCCGCTTCGTTATCGCTTGAGCGACGTTGTGTTCCATAATTAATGGGAATCTTTGTTCTTACTAATAAAGCCATAATACATGGACACAATTTAATTTTGTTCATTTTATTGCATTTTTAAAAAGAAACTTGTATTTGGGCCACATTTATATTGGATCATGTAGTACTTTTTTCTTGCGATACCCGTATATAGGTACTAAGAGTATATTTTATATAGCAAGTTATGCATACGTGGAAAAAATCGAACCCGGCATTTTGATCAGACATTGCATTACAAGGATAGGGAAGACAAAAAAAGTGGGTCTCATAATTCTGTCCGACTGTTCGACTTAGCCTTAAGGGCTCGGCAGTTTTTGCTTAAACTTGATAGATATCATTTTAAAATTTTTTCCCAGGCTCGTTTTTTTTTTTTTTAAGACCAATAATAACGACATGCATCGCCATTATTTTTTTTCAAAATTTTAGAATTATTTTTCTTAAAAACTGTTCCGCTGTTCTATATCTCTCAAAGGGGTCGTTCATTTGTTTTTATTTAATTTTTATGTGTACGATAATGAATACTAGCAAATCATTTTTTTTTTCCAAAAATTTTATATTCAAAAACTTATTTAAACGATTAAAAATTATTATTCTTGTAAAATTTCCTATTTGCTTATGGAATTATGTTTTTGCTCCAACTACTAAAAAATTGTTAAAACAAAATTTTATGCTTGGATTAATTTTTCAATAATAACAGCCATATTTTAAATTGTAATGGCCAATTTCATAAACAAACACTAAAAGCACTTTTATCAAAAATCCTTTTAAATTTTATCAGACTCTTAAATATTTTTAGTTTCACCAATCTATAAAATGGAAATTTTAGGGAAATTTTTGTTAAAATTGAGTTCTCTTCACATCCCTGGAAAAAAGAATTTGGTTATTTCTTTCTTACAAGCGCAATGTATGAGAACAAATGAGAAAGCGTTATGTGTTGAAACAAATGCCAAGAAATGCAAACAAAAATGTAAACAAAAATATTTGGATAGATCCTGTGGCATAAAATCGTAATAATAATAATTTTTTTGCACTGATGCATTTGTTTCGGTTCCAAATGACGACTAAACAAATTCAACAAACAGATTCACGATTCACAAATGCTTTGGAAAGTCGTAACCTATTTCGAAGTCAGTCGGAGAATGGATTCCTTTTCCTATTCCTGTGAACCCGGAATACTCTTGCTCGGCGTATAACTTATGTGTGGCACTTTAGCATTGGATGAAGAATTTTCAATATTTTATTCGAAATAAGAAACATATTTTAAATATTCAAAAACCTATCCACTTTGTATTTTCAAAAATTAAAAACTAAAATGTTGCAAAACAATAATTTTAGCTGCTACCTACATCCAATTGTTGTGATCTACATCTGATGACATTTCAATGACACTTTTAAAATTTAATGAGCCAAAAGTGGGCATTTAGTTTATAAGGGTGTTTAAAAGCTTGTTTAATTTAAAAGCGCTTGGTGAAACCAAAACATCTCATTTTAAGGTTTAGAAGCCTGTTAAATGTTTAAAAGTCCTTCGTGAAATTGGCCATAAGCCTCTTAAACATGAATGAATGAATTATGTATTGGGTTATGGCACTACGATCTGGAGATCTATTGTGCCCCCACTTAAAAATCGATGTGCTCACTCATCTTATAGTTCTCCCTCCAAATCTATATAGCTCTTAGGAATCTTAGTATTTAGGGCACCTTCAGAGAGGATAGGGCGCTCTTTTCCACCTGGTATTGCACCAGATGGGTTTTCTTTTGGTGCATGAACAACATCTTTCTAGTTTGTGGTCCGGTGTTTCATCATGCATGTTGCAGAATCTATATGTGGCACTGCTTACCATATCAAGTAAACTTATATTTCTTCGAAGTTTGCAATGTCCAGTTAAGATATCTGTTATTATTCTTAGGTTATTTCTACTTAAATTAATGCAGTTTTCGAAACATTGCTGGTTGTAATTGCCCAGTAGTAGTTACGACTGCTTCAGCTTTGGGAGTTCTTAAACATCCAAGCGATCCAGTCGTATAATTTATCTTATAATATAAGAACACTCAAAATGTTATGACGTCCCTTAAACTGAATAACTCAGTATATTTGGAAAACATTCCATATTCGTGTATCGTGTGGTTAAAAACAAATACAGTACTTGTCATTATGTCCAAAATTGGAAATAAGGGTATTCATAGACGCAAGAAAATGAGTTCGAAATATTAGTAACACTGTCCTTAAAGGAACAAATTTTTACTTTATGGATCTATCACCCATAGTTTTTGAAAACTCTTTTCTGACTTCAGTCGTAAATGGTACTATAACCTTTCGAATTTAAGTTTTGGAATAATGAACGTCTTATTGATTACATTCAGATATTGCTGATCACATATGTAAAGAATTGACCATACGATGTGGTTCTAGATCCCTTGAGTTCAAAAGAGAAGTGAATCTAGAAACGAATACTAAAGTTTTTCCTGTCTGTAAAACAGATTAATGGATAAGAATTATAGAAAATCATATTTTGAATATAACGAAGAGATTAGCATATAGAACGATAGCCCTGTCTCTGTCCAATAAAGATTATCAGTACAGGCAAAATAGGAACAAATACAACCAAACAGTTTAAAACAATACTGTTGTAGTACAGTTGGGTGATGATTTAAGTGATTCAAGACCAATGTGAATCGGTTTCTCCTTATAAATCCTCTCCAACCAACGTTTCTAAAAGCTCGCATTGTGTTCAAACATTTAGGGTGCCCCAAATTGAACAAAACAACTCTTCTAAAGACTTTTGAAATTCCAAGTGCAATAATAGGTGCGTTTTATTATCTACACGTATTACAAAAACAATTCAGGATCCTGTTTTCTATCTGGATTAATTTCAAAGATCCAAAAATTAGTTCTTGCTCTGGAGGGTAGATGGCTGTATTGATAAGATAGTGTAAGCTAACTGAAAAAAGACAAGAAATAATTGAAAATCAACAAACATAAGGAAAAAAGAGATGAACATATAACACTGGAAGGGAAGACCTATATGGATCATTGCCGATAGATAAACAAGGCTAATATAAACTACACCAAAACGATGTAAAGATTGGTTCCACTGCCCTATGAAATATGTCAGCAAATCACCAGTGGACCCTTATTAAAAACCGTACTACCGGTCATTAAGACGCCTTCGTTTATCAAAATATTTCTTAAGTTTCCCAACAAGCACCTGCTATGGGCCAAAATAACATAGTAAGTTGTTTATAGTTTTATTAAGTACTTGTATGCTTTACTATTCTTTTCTAAAATTTTCTCAAGTTCAAATAGATTTGAAATTTTAAGAAATAATTAAAAATCAAAAATTTAAAACTAAATTGATAATGATGATGGCTTAACAAAACTGTTTTTTTTTATTCATATTACAATAAATGTAGGCACTTGCTTAAAATTCCATTCTAAATATACATCTTTAATTTTAATATTGGGAAGTGAACTTAGTATTCTACAACCCAAAAGGTTCGATTATTACATAATATCGTAAAGCTGTCAAAAGACAACAAGGGCATTTGCAGAATACCGTTCATGCTGTTATCGGGTATTCTAATACAAACAATGTAAAAAAACATTATGTTCGAGTTTTAAAAAATCTCAAAAGGTCACTCTGATAAAATAGAAAGACACATAATGTGTATATATTATTGATTCGAAGGTACTTCTGGAGGGCAGTTGACCTTTTGGAGCTCATTCACCTGCTCAATCGGCTCTAAAAAAAACTCATCTGTTTATCATGTTTTTGTATAAATAAGGGCCAACGTTCATGAACTTATTATCTAATATATAACCTTGTTGTGTTAGAATGTCTTCAAGTCTATCAAAGTTATCTCGCAACTTATTTGACCTACAAATTTACTTTACATATTCCAACCTGGTTAAATTAGCTGTTTTTTTTTTTTTGTGAATAAACTTAAAGATAGTGCCCTTTTTTAAGTTACACACTTTTTGATTTAATTGGAATCAAATTTTATGTTTATTTTTACTTGAGCACTTAAGACGTTTGGATTAAAAAATAAAATGCACGACTGTGTCGCACGAACTGGCTTCTATGTAATAGACTAGAAATTTTAAAAACGAATGTTATTAAAGAAAACTGTTCATAAGGATAAAATGAATTCTTAAGTTAAGTTAAAAACAGAATGCAATGCAAATATGAATTTATGCAAGAACAAAAATTATAAGTCGTTGTAGTGGTTCCTTAAAAAAATAAGCTTTAATGTACAAAATTTTTAAAACATTTTTAAGAATAAATTTTGGTACGCCAACTTTAAGTTTTTATTATTGTACGAATAAGAGTTAAATTTCCAAGAAAAATACGAAGCCGTTCTTAAGATATCGAATTTTCCAAAAAAAAAAAAACGATTTTTTTTCTCTAAAAATTGAAAAAATATTTTTTTTTTTAAGTTTTGAAATGCAATGTTTTTTAAACTTCTTCTTTATAAAAAATTTCATCAAAATCCGTTATGCCGATAATGAGAAATTCAAAATTCGAAAAAATCGTTCTATGGTAGGTACAGTCAGTAATATCTAGATTTCAAATTATTTTTATTAATTTATAGATCGTAAGAGTTAATCAAAAGAAAAAAGTTTAACAAAATTCTCGGAACCGTTTTCGAGAAACATGCGATTTTCGAAAACCATTTTTTAACATTTGTATGGAAGGTACCATTAGTTTTAGATAAAACAATTTTTTTTCTCAAATCTTGTAGATTATGTTAGGAAACTTTTATTTGTCAACTTTGAAAAAAAAATTGAAATTTTTTTTAAAAATCCAAAAAATGAAAAATTGAAAATTTTAATTTGTTATAATACTTAAACTTTGGAGGAGCCTTAGCATAAAAAAAAATGGTTTAAATCGGCTGTACCGTTTTCGAGAAAATCAAAAACAAAAAAAATGGACCCAGGGGGGCTACCAAAAATAACAATTTTTTGTAAAAATTTTTTCAACCATTACCTAGTTTTAACTAAATGAAATTTTTATAATTTTTTTTTTTAAATTCTGTGGGACAGTTTGTGAGATAAAAAAATATTTATGAAATTTCGGAAAAAAAACCGTATGGTAGGTACCGTTATTTTTGGTCTTAAAAAAAAAAAAAAACTCTGGGGGGAAAAAATCAAAACCCATATCTACCAAGTTTGAAGAAAATCGGCCGAGCCGCTTAGGCTGTAGTCGAACCGACAGACAGACAGACAGACAGACAGACACACACACAGACGGACAGACAGACAGAATTGCGACACCCACTTTTTTGGTCTCCGCTATCATCGTAATGTCAACTTTGATCAAAATCTCGAATTTGGTTTTTTTTCCGAATGCGTAACTTGCCTTATAGTACCTATAAGTCGTAAGTAAAAATCTAACTCTAGAGGATTAAGAATGCGAAAAATGGGTCCAGTCTGTATGTCTGTATGAATGTAATGGTGTAAAAGTAAACCATGATGATGATGATAAACTATCTTGTAACGTATCTGAGTACGGACGTTTAATTGAAAGAAATTTTCCGAAACGTAAATATGTATACGCAATGTCTGGATATCGTACTTTCTGACTTTCCATAAATTTGTGAAATTAAGTAGGTTGAAAATTTTAATATTAGTTAAAGAAAAATGCAGCACTGGGTCGCACTTACTTGCTCATATGTAAAAGTACTTTGGAATTTTAAAGGTGTGTATAAATATAAAAGCCTGGTTTTAATAAAAGCAAACTGTTGAAATGAATAAAATTCCCTCTAATTTATATAAAAATATTTAATATGCAAACAAAGTTTAAAAGTACTTTTATTATTTAATTAATTTTTATACAAGAACTACCACAAAAATGTGATGCCAATTTTAAGTATTTAATAAAATATAGATTTTGTTAAATAATTTCAAAAATTTATCATTCACCTATCAGTTTATTGTCTTAATAAAGATCTAAGACGTTTAAGAACTCTTTAATTACAAATGGTACAAAGTACTGTATTTTGTTCACTATAGCGATTCTAAGCCTAGTGGCTTACAGCTCTTAAACATTACTAGGTTTTGACGTAAAAGACAAACGTTGAAAGTTTCAACAGAAATAATCCCAAACAAATGTGATTTATGTTTTGTCATTCAATAAAACTTGGAAGAATATCGTATGAGCGCCCCTGGTGGGAATAGCTTGTAGCTATCTTTTATTAGTAAAGATATCCTCTCTACTATTTTATACATATATCTTTTTCTTAAATAATAGCTGCAGGACGAATGCGGGTAAAAAATAAACCTATTAAGAAACTATTACAGATACACTTAGATAAAAGTGTGTTTATTTTAAAGAAATTTAAGTACCTAAATTCATGTTGAGTTTGATAATTTTTATTAAAATTACTTACATAAATCAAATTGAAGACTTTAAAGAAATTTTATCTTTTTTTTAACATTTAGGAGTGTCCATTTTCAAAGTCATATTTTTCATATTGCGAAAATTGAGAAGATACAAATTAGAAAAAAGAGGCACATGTAATGTTTTTGCTTTCTTTTTCTTAATGTGTTGAAATTTTAACTTTATGTCTCTTAAACTTAAGGCTTAAATGAAACGCTAGTCCCTGCCAGTGAAAAGAAGTTTTTTGTACTGGATTGAGCAAAAGGAGTGTATTCTATTATTTAACTTTTTTTATATTGCAGTAAACTTAAACTCGAAGTACAGAAAAAATAGATTCTGGCCTATCTATCCAAAACAGAATAATGTTATACAAATAGGTATGCTGAAACCCGTTTTGATGTACCTTATCCAGCTATGGTTCTGTATTTTCATGAACAGTGCTGTAGTGAAATAGCCAGTTGCATTCCTCCCATTAAACAATTCAACCGTAATACCCGTACTTCTAGGAATGTCCATCAGTTTACCCTTGATCCCAAATTCGGGCGTACTGTCAAATACAGAGATTCTTTTTTAAGTCGCACTACAAGAAGGTGGAATGCTTTATCTGGCTCAGCATTTCCCAGTCATTTCAATGTGCAGACATTCAAAACCAATGTGCATCGGTATCTCCTTTCTAATCCTATTCTAATTTCCTAATTGCTCGCACTGTGTATTTAACATTATAAGGGTACTCATAACCCCTTGAGTGCGCGTATAATATAAAAAAAACAAATGCTGAGCATATCCTAAAATTTCAAAACAAAGTTCTTCGTGCAACAATGAATTTCCCTTGGTACATAAGAAAAAGTGATCAATTTCGTTACCATAGACATGGCCACTCAGGTTTTTAAAAAACACGTTGTAGGTATAACAGAATCGGCCACTGCGAACTCATACCAACTCCGAACATATAGTCTTAAATGTTAAAAACAATGTTCGGAAACTTAGAAGAACCAAATCTCAGAAGCTGATGGTCAAAATCCTATTGGCAAGTATAATAAGTTTAATTAAGTTGTAAATTAAAAAACAAAAATGATTTGTATCTAAATCTTTCATAGATTGGTCCTGATACCGGTGGTTCTCATGCGGTAAGAGTTCCACACCACTTGGAACCGAATATTACCAACTGTCTTTTGGAGATTTTCACCGCCCTAATTTCTCTCAGTGTACACAAACAAAAATACCATGAAAAGTAAATAGTACGGGAGGTAGCGCTGCAATTTTTTTAGGAATTTTATGCCGAATGAATTTTACTTCAAACAGTTGTTTAATGTTCGAAATTCAGTAAAGTGAGCGTCAGTTGTCGCACTTGTGGTGGAGCTAAAGGAGACAGCATGCAAAAGTCATTGGAAAAAAATTTGCTCCGATGAATTTTATACCAAGCGAAACTGTATTAAATTATTGTTTTAATCATATTTCTTCAAAAAATTATCGTCAGCTGTATTGCCGAGGGGGGGTTCAATGTCAGTCACGGGCATAAACCTCATTTAAAATTTGAAAAATAAATTTATTTTATACCTTATGAAATTTATATATCTCAATTTTTATACTTTTAAAATAATAAAGAAAATAGTCAGCTGCACTTTTGACGGGGGTAACACCGTCAGTCAGCGCGATAAACATGTCGCGCACTCAACGCATTCGAGCGTCGCATAGTATCTTTGGAACATAAACTGACGATCTTTACACCCACAAACAATCAGCTGACGACGATTTTTTGTTTCTTTAACATTTAAATTATGTTATACTTAAAATTCAATAAGTATAACATCAATTTCATATAAATAACATCACAGTTTATTTATTTATTCCGTGTAGGTTTCAAATTACATATACAGGGTGATTTGCATAAGGTGTGACAAAAAGCTAGGGCATGTAGGTTGGACTTAGATAAGAAAAAAATCGTATGGGAGGGGGGGAGTCTATTTCCCCCCGTTTAGGCGGGAGGGGCAATTTAAGAAAAAAATCACTTAAAACAGAAAAAAAATTATTAAAAAATAACGGTGATACCTACAGAAAAATGCTATAGCATTTTGAAAAGCCAGAAATACATTCTTTAATTCTGTTTTTAAATAAAGTTGTTCGAGTGAATAGTTTTTGAAAAATTAATTTTCAAAATCGAAATTTTGAAAAAAAAAATGAAAATTTTTTTTAAACAATTTTTTTTCAAAATTTTACGTAATTAAGTATTATTTTTTTATTCAATATTCAATGCTCTTATTAGTTTTTGATCAAACACAAAAAACCGGATGTCAAAATGTTTTGCAGTTTTTGAGAAAATCAAAAATAACAAAAACTACTTTTGTTCTAAGAAAAGCCTTTTATTTTAGTTTTTTCGTTTTTGGATTCTTAGGTGAATTTACGATTGAAAGGATTAACTTTCTTTTTACTATTTTTTTTTATTATCGTCTTATAAGCATACAATAATGTGACAAAGAACTGGATTAACCATATTTCACACATTTTTTATTGAGAACACCTGCGTGAGAGCATTGGTTTAAAATTGACCAGTGCTCCAGTACTCCGTATTCTCGAAGACGTTGATGGATTCTTGAAAATATCGTATGACTGGGACACCTCCTATTGGGATACATTTCAGCGTAGAGTCTTTGCGCTTCACGACATCGACCATGAGCCATACCGTAGCAGTAATGCATATCCGTTAATCCGGTACAAGAGTAATTTGACATCGTGATATGTTGACGACTTGACATTCAAATTAGAAATAATTTGTACAACTCCGTTAGATTTTTATGCTTGGGGATTCATGAAGAACTATTTGTACGAAGTGGAAATAGAATCTTTGGAACAACTGAAACAACGGATTAAAGTGGCTGGAGTCAAATTACAGGAAAATTTATCAAGTATAAATTTATGTGCAGCAATAAGAAGGCACTATAATCTTTGCCTTCTACAAAATGGGGATCACATGGAAAATTTTTTGTAATAAGCTTTAGTTAAATAGTTAAAAATTATAATAAACAGTAATTATGTATTTTATCTAAAAATGCATGTATTTCTTATTTTAATTGATTTCAAGATTCAGGAACATTTTTGTTCTTATTTCGCAATTGCATTTTTCTGTCACTAGTTAGGGCGTGTAACGTTGCATTATTTAAAAAACATTCGCTGGTCAATATTAATCCAATGCTCTCACGCAGGTGTTCTCAAAGAAAAAATGTGTTAATCCAGTACTTTGTTACTTTATTGTATGCTTATAAGACTGATAATAAAAAAATTGTACAAAAAAGTTAATCCTTTCTTTCGTAAATGCACCTAAGCCAAGCCGACCCCACCATAATAAAAAAGTGGCAGGTCAATTTTAAACCAATGCTCTCACGCAGGTGTTCTCAATGGAAAAATGTGAGAAGTATTGTAAATCCAGTACTTTGTCACATTATTGTATGCTTATAAGACGATAATAAAAAAAAATAGTAAAAAGAAAGTTAATCCTTTCAATCGTAAATTCACCTAAGAATCCAAAAACGAAAAAACTAAAATAAAAGGCTTTTCTTAGAACAAAAGTAGTTTTTGTTATTTTTGATTTTCTCAAAAACTGCAAAACATTTTGACATCCGGTTTTTTGTGTTTGATCAAAAACTAATAAGAGCATTGAATATTGAATAAAAAAATAATACTTAATTACGTAAAATTTTGAAAAAAAATTGTTTAAAAAAAATTTTCATTTTTTTTTCAAAATTTCGATTTTGAAAATTAATTTTTCAAAAACTATTCACTCGAACAACTTTATTTAAAAACAGAATTAAAGAATGTATTTCTGGCTTTTCAAAATGCTATAGCATTTTTCTGTAGGTATCACCGTTATTTTTTAATAATTTTTTTTCTGTTTTAAGTGATTTTTTTCTTAAATTGCCCCTCCCGCCTAAACGGGGGGAAATAGACTCCCCCCCTCCCATACGATTTTTTTCTTATCTAAGTCCAACCTACATGCCCTAGCTTTTTGTCACACCTTATGCAAATCACCCTGTATATGTAATTTGAAACCTACACGGAATAAATAAATAAACTGTGATGTTATTTATATGAAATTGATGTTATACTTATTGAATTTTAAGTATAACATAATTTAAATGTTAAAGAAACAAAAAATCGTCGTCAGCTGATTGTTTGTGGGTGTAAAGATCGTCAGTTTATGTTCCAAAGATACTATGCGACGCTCGAATGCGTTGAGTGCGCGACATGTTTATCGCGCTGACTGACGGTGTTACCCCCGTCAAAAGTGCAGCTGACTATTTTCTTTATTATTTTAAAAGTATAAAAATTGAGATATATAAATTTCATAAGGTATAAAATAAATTTATTTTTCAAATTTTAAATGAGGTTTATGCCCGTGACTGACATTGAACCCCCCCTCGGCAATACAGCTGACGATAATTTTTTGAAGAAATATGATTAAAACAATAATTTAATACAGTTTCGCTTGGTATAAAATTCATCGGAGCAAATTTTTTTCCAATGACTTTTGCATGCTGTCTCCTTTAGCTCCACCGCTTTCGGAGCAGCTGACGTTCAGATCTGTTATGTGTTAGGGGAAAACTATTATTGTTATGATTTTCAGCCGGGATGAAATGACTTCGTCAACTATAGCGCTACCTCCCGTACTAAAACACAATCCGCAAAGTTTAAGTAAAATCCGAATTTTTAGAGGCAGTAACAAGCAAAAATGTTCAGCGAAGACACGACAACAATGCAGTGGACGGATGCAACACTGAGTCCGTCGCCGTCGTCGCCTCGTTCAGTCCAGTCATTGACTCTACTTTGAAATGTATTTCATTGAACTCTATCACTCTAGGCCTAGACTCACTTTTTGTACTTTAATCGAACTCCTTTTGTAGGAACAATTTGGCATGGAAAACTCCGGTGAGTTATTTTTGTTTTAACTGTAGTGTTTTTTTTATTTTATTTACAATAAAAATACGTTTATTTTTATATTAACTCTATGTTTATTGGTGACTTGTTATTTACTTTACAAAGTACACTATTGGGGTAGCAGCTAGACCATGTGAAATAGGCTCTGCATTTTTGCAGTCATCTACTATAGAAATCAACCAAGGTTCTGTGAGCTGAATAGTTTATTCAACTCTGTGTCCTGGATGAATGTCCATACGAGTATTCTCTTATATTATTGATTTGTGCTCCTTCTTTTTTCCCATCATATAAAACTTACATACATATGTATTATGTACTTATGTTTGTGCTTCTGTAGATTCATATGTGTTTTGTGTAAGTCCTACACTGTCCTGCACAAAAGGTGATTCTCCATTTCAGTACTTTTGAGAAAAAAGCTTTTTGAAAATAAACATTTCTAAATTTATCTGCGAATATTATTTATTTCTTCTACCAGTAATTAAACTATACAGATTACATAATACTTAAAACTTACTTATAAATAAAGTATCACACATAAACAGAGTTAATAATATTAGATTTTTTAAACGCATTACGACTAGCAAACAGTGGATCTTCAGTGCAATATCCTTCAATAATTTTATACCAAGTTAAAAGGCACTTGACTCTAAACTCTGGATTATTTAGCCAGCTCATTTCAAAGAGTCTCCTCTGAACGCTTTCCAAGCAATTTGAGTATGTAATATAAGTTTGTTTAATGAAACCACACATTGAACTTGCTTTTGCAACAATATAATCTATAACTAAGGAGCAAATTAAACGATGATACAAGTTAACACCAAGGTCCTTCACTTTAGTTAGCAAATTTAGATTTTTCTCCATTTATACAATAATGAAAATTATTGGATTATTATTTCGATAGAAAGACATAACGTTATATTTGTCAATATTAAGTTTAAAATCATTGTCGTAAGACTATTCAACATGAAGATCAAGAGAGAGAGAGTAGATTTAAAGCAGTCATTAAAGGATCGAATAGATGATAATATTTTTAAATCGTCAGCATACATAAGTACCTTAACGAAAACTAAATTTGCGAGTAAATTATTCACGACGAGAATGAAGAGGACCCAAGTGACTGCCTTGAAGAACACCAGAACTTACTTCGAACGACTTCGAGTACATATCACCAATTTTGACCTTTTTTATCTTTCCGTTAAAAATGAATACAACCAAAATAGAGACCTGAAGTGAAAACAAAGGGCCTGAGTTCATTTAGCAGAACATTATGGTTTACAACATCAAAAGATTTGGAAAAGTTTGTGTGTATTATTTATTTATTTATCCATCAACAAACATAGCTTACAAATCTCTTATGTTTTTTTAAATACCTAACTTTCATAAGATACATGCATAAATATTATCCACCAAAGATAACAATTTTTACTTGCGACTTATAGGTACTATAAGGCAAGTTATGCATTCGTAAAAAAAAACGAACTCGAGATTTTGATCAAAGTTGACATTACGATGATATCGAAGACGAACAAAGTGGGTCTGGCAATTCTTTCTGTCTGTCTGTCTGTCTGTTCGATTACAGCTAAACGGCTCGGCCGATTTTCTTCAAACTTGGTAGATATGGGTTTCAATTTTTAACCCCCGGATGTTTTTTGATTTGATTTTTTAAGACCAAAAATAACGGTACATGTCATACGATTTTTTTTCGAAATTTTATAAATATTTTTGTTTTCAAAAACTGTCCCAACGATTTAAAAAAAAAATCAAAAAATTTAATTTAGTTAAACCTAGGTAATGGTTGGAAAAAAATTTCCAAAAAATGAGTAGTTTTGGTACCCCCCTAGGGACCATTTTTTGTTTTTGATTTTCTCAAAAACGGTACCACCGATTTCGATCATTTTTTTTATGCTAAGACTTCCCAGCAGTTTGAATATTATTGTGTATTCAAATTTTCCAAAAAAAATTTTTTGGATTTTTAAAAAAACTTTCAAAATTTTTTTTTATAAACACAATATTTCGAAAACCCCATGCGCGATTTTTTCAAAACTTGATAAATAAAAGTTTGAAAAAATAATCTACAAGATATAGAAAAATAAATTCATTTTACCTAAAAATAACGGTACCCTCCATACAAATGTTAAAAAATGGTTTTCGAAAATCGTATTTTTCTCGAAAAAGGTTTCAAGAATTTTGCTTTAATTTGTTGTTTTTCTATTATTTTTTCATATCTGTAATTAAATAAAAAAAAAAATTGAAAACAAGATATTACTGACTGTACTTACCATAGAACGATTTTTTTAAATTTTGAATTTCTCATTATGATCCCAACGGATTTTAATGAAATTTCGTAGAGAGAAGCTTCTAAAAAGTTTAAAAAACATTGCATTTCAAAACTGTAAGAAAAGTATTTTTTTGAATTTTGAAAAAAAAAATCAATTTTTTGTTTTTTGAAAATTCAATATCTCGAAAACGGCTCAATTCCTTTTTTGTAAATTTAATTTTTATTCATTCAATAATAAAAACTTAAAATTGGCGTACCAACATTTTTTCTTAAAAATGTTTTAAAATTTTCTTATATAAAACCTGTTTTTTTTTTAAAACCACTACAAAGACTTATAATTTTTGTTCTTGCATAAATCTATATTTGCTTGAATCACATGGCATCCTATCCTATTCTTACCTTTAACTACTAAAGAAGTTTTTTTAGTCATTTAAAAAATGAATTGTATGCTTATGAACAGTTTCTCTAATAACATTAATTTTTGAAATTCTTAGTCTTTAACATAGGAGCAAGTTCGTGCGACCCAGTCGTGCATTTTATTTTTTTGACAATCTCTGCTTAGGAACATAGTCAATCCAAGGACACTACATACAGAGTTTGACTGCCTTAAGTAGCGCGTTAATAGCTCATTATTTCTATAATTAACCTTGTGGAATGGGACATAAAACAGAAGCTTACCAGGAAAAGCAAAAAGGGGCAGTTAATTTTAAAGTGTATAACATCACTGATGAACATTATTTCAAAATATGACCTCCGAATTTCCAGATATTGGATCCCTAGTCATAAACATCTTAGTTTATAAGAGGCCATATCGATGTTCTACCTCAAAGTCTTTATAACTACGAGTATTATAGAGAATCGTTAAAGGACCCTTCAATTCTTAAGGAGTGAAAGTTATAATGCGGGCTCCATATGATACAGCAGTAGTGAAAGGATTTGTAAAATCCTTTGAATTTTGTTAAATAAAACCAATCATGAAGCTGGCCTTAGCTACGATGTAATCGTTGTGACTATTGAAAGTAAGCCTTGTATCAAATATAACCCCAATGTCTTCTTCCATTAGCCTTTTTTAAAAAGTTTCCATTAATATTGTAATCATATGTGATTTGGAATGTTTTTCGACAGAATGATGTACTTTGACATTTTAAAACATTAAGATGATGTCGTTGTTGCTACACCAACAAGATAAGCTTGATAAATCTTTCTGAAAATTAACGCAATTGGATAGGATATGCTTTTAGATCGTCTGCATCTGCATACACTAAACACATACAATAAGTCAAAAATAGGAGGGACCCTGAGTGACTTCCTTGTGGGACACCAGAATTAACTTTTACATGATTCGATAGAAAGTGATTGATTCGAAAATGATACGAACCAAACCAATTTAATAAATTTGATTGCAAGTCCAAGTTTTTAAGTTTAGCCATTTTTTTTTATAATTAGCACACACTCAAAGGTTTTTTGTATACCCTTAATATGTCAGAGACACAGTGTGAGCATAAGGAAAAAAGGGAGGGGTTAGAAAGGAGGTGTCGGTGTACATTGGTTTTGAATTCTTGAACATTGCATTGACGGGAAAGATAGAGCGTGGTAAGGAATTCCACATTCGCGTAGTACGGCTAAAAAACGAATCTCTGTACTTCACAGTACGAACGAAGTTGGGCTCGAGGTTAAACTGATGAGCAGTCCTAGAAGTGCGAGTATTACGGTTGAATTGTTTAAGGGGAGGAATGCAACTGGCTATTTCACTAGAGCCAAGTACGTTAAAATAACGGTAAAAAAAGGGTGAAGCAAGAAACATTACGACGATGTTGGAGTGACGTAAATGAGCCAATGATGTTATTGTCACAAATCATTTTTAAAGCTCTTCTTTGAATACTGTCCAAGAGACTTAAGTAAGTTACTGGAGCACCAGCCCATAGATGGGAGTTATACTCAAGTTTTGGACGTATATAGGCTTTATAGATTGTAACCAGATCAGAAGGACAGACAAATTTCTTGCACCGTCTCAGAAAACATCTTGCGGAATTTTTGGCAACATCGCGTATGTGATCGTTCCACAAGAGGTGGTGTGGGTGATGCACATACCGAGAATATCGAGATGTTCAGTTTAATTGATGCAAGTGCCACTCATAGATAGTGGCAAGGGGGGTTTATCACGCTTTAACGATACAAGACAGCATTGAGTTTTCGAAGCATTAAATTCCACGTGGTTTCTTATTCCCCATTGTACAATGCTGTTTAGGTAGTTATTTAATGAATTTATCATATTTTATCGTTGCAGTTCCACATCCGAGGAGGAAGGAGGTGAGTCTGAAAACGAATATGAAAAGCTGAGAGTACTATCGTCAGCGAAAAAATTAATTGGATTAGAAGTTTCAGATAGGAGATCATTAATAAAAATGAGGAAGAGGGTCGGGGACAAAACGGAGCCCCAGGGCACACCAGCATTTATATTGTGGGTTTCAGACTTGAATCCGTCTAGTACAACTTGTATTGAACGGTTCGAAAGAAAATTTCTAATCCAAAGAAGTAGGGATTCGCCAATGCTGAAAGCACGCATTTTCGATAAAGAAGCAAGATGGCAGACTTTATAAAATGCCTTTGAAATATCAAGTGCAATAATCCTACTTTCTCCGAAACAATGTAAAGATTTGTTCCACTTTTCGGTTAGATAAACCATCAAATCACCAGTGGACCTATTGCTACGAAAGTCATACTGCCGGTCTTTAAGAAGCTTTCGTTTTTCAAGATATTTCTTGAGCTGATAATTAATCAGCGTTTCCATGACCTTATAGAAAGAAGGGACGTTAGTGCGATCGGTCGATAATTTGAGGGAGAAGAAGAGTTGCCTTTTTTTGGAATCGGCTGCTATTTCCAACTGCTCGGAACGAGCCCAGAAGAATAGGATAGATGGAAAAGCTTACGCAGGGGTTTTGCTAGCGTGGAAGAATACCTATACAGAATAATAACGGGGATACCATCCGGACCAGCGGATTTATGTATGTTAAGATCCTTCAAGACTCTTGCCACGGTACGAGTACGAAAAAAGATTTGTCCCATATAGACCGAGAGCCCACAGCAATTTTTGGGTGTGATTGATAACAAAAAATAATTAGCATAATTAGTTAGGCCTTTAGTAGTTATTTACAAATGTGAACGTCTTGCATACTCTAGTGGGCGCAATAGTGCATTATAGTGCATCAAGTATGCAGTTCTTTCCTTAGTCTAAAAAATTGGGAAAAATAATTTGGCATAACTTCAAAATGAACAGCTAAGTGCCCTGATTGCAAATATCGAGGTCCATGACGTTTTGAAGGTGGCCTTCTTAGTGCAAAAAGTTGCCTATTCTTATCGCGTCTGGCAGGCAGAAGGCTGTCTGTAGAACGTCTTGGACCTCGATATTTTCAATCAGGGGGCTTAACTCTACATTTTGGCAAATTTGTTATCACAATTATTTGGATTTGGAAAAAACTGCATACTTAATGCACTATAATGCACTATTGCGCCCACTAGAGTATGCAAGGCTTTCACATTTGTAAATAACTATAAAAGGCCTATCTAATTATGCTAATTATTTTTTGTTATCAATCACACCCAAAAATTGCTGTGGGCTCTTAGCCTAATAGAATCATTAACGCGCCCGAGAATTGGGGGAGTCATGACACTAACCTGCAAGGTGGAATTCACGGCGAACTGCCTTACTGTTCCGATTCAATTTTCACTTCAATTCAATCTCCGAATTTTAACCACTCTAGTTAATTAATTTACCGAATTTGATCGAATATAATTGTATCCAAAATTAAAAAAAAATAATTCCGATACGTTGTAAAATCAAAGCGAATTATTTAACTGACAAAAATACGAATAAGAAACAAAAGACCGACCATTTTCTGCGATGAAGAATAAAAATAATTTAATACCCAAGACCAAGTAATTTAAAACAAAAAGTTTCAGAATGTCTTAATTTAATTAATTTTTCTTTGTAAAATGGCAGATATAGGTAAAAAGCGGAGTGCAGTATTTTGTTTTAGCGGAGGAGCATGTAACCTTCAACGACACTTGAGGTATTAACACGTTGGAGTGGATATTCAACGAGCTAGGTACATAGCATACTGTTGTGAACAGAGCTTTATACTCCTACAGCGTCATCTGTTGCAAAATTGCATATCTACTTTATGGAAGAAACAAAAAGCTCTTTTCCAATGTCAAATGTATTTCCCCGTATTCCAACCATCTAGAACATTCCAAGATGAGAACCTTCGAGAACAACTAATTTGAGTATATAAGGGAGTGTTCACGGTGAGCGAAACAGAGTTGATTTTTGACTATGGAAGTGTGCAAAACTCTGCTTATTGGATTGTGGAAAGTGTAAAACAAGTGTGATTTTAATTTGAATAAAGTATTTGAGTTGATTATAAATTGAGATTTATTGTTTTGATTTGGAAAGTGAAAATAAAGAAGAAATATTAGAAAGAGTAATAAGTTTTATTTAACGAACCTAGTAAAAATATTACAATACTAAACATACCTGATCCTGATTCCACAAATAACACCAGTTCAACACCAAATGCTTTTGCTGTCTACAACATTAATAACCAACACAATCTAGCATGTTCTTCAATGTCGATTTGAACCCAGAAATTTCAGTCCACCGTCCGTTTAGCGTTTATTATGGACATTAATTGAAACGGGACAAATGGAATCGTGTGAATCATGGTTAATCGAGTTAACTGATATCGAAAATCGAAATTTATTGATATGACTGAGATTGAGTTTGAAATGTTTCTTCAAAAAAACTAAACTAACATGTAAGAACGGTAAAATTTATGTAATCAAAAACTAATACGTTTGTAATCAATAAAAGTAAACAAAATGTCAATTCTTAGAATTTTTACTTAATGCAATTAACAATAAATTAGTGTGTATTGTTCCGTTTTAGAGTGGAGTGAAGTACTCAGTCAGACACATTTTGTATTCTCTACTTTTCCGTATCCTCTTTCTTCGGAATGAGTTAACCAATCATCGGCTAACTATAAAAGCGGGACCGCATTCGAAATTAAATAAGTCACATAATATACAAACAATTATTCTTCTTTATTCAAAACAAGCAGAAAATATGAGTCCATTGAGGAAGAAAAAAAGTTAAAGTAAAGATCAACAGACTAAAGTAGCACCCGTAATGTGTTTGTCCCATACTATACAGCTGCAAATTGCACTCACAAAATTGGCCTTAAAAAGTTGAATGGTTAAATTGCAATTGCGACGCGACACATAAACATGTATAGTGTAACGCCACAGACTTGTTGTATCCACTCTCGAAAACTTGCAGAAAATAATTCCCCACAACGACACCGACTGAAGCAAAGATTACCCAAACAACAAGAACACACCATACTGGATCAGCGTTCAATGACCGACCGTACGAAAAATGTTGTTGATTTAAAGTTAAATCGGAAAAATCAACATTGGACATTGTTATGCTCTATGGAAACTAATATTACGTTTTCACCAAAAGATAAATACAAGATTTAAGGCAAGATAGTTAACAAAATTAAAAAGAAGATTAACTTTGACAGCACCTATCAAAATGCTAATGGTGTTTCAATTTTTCTTATAAAGTCGAAGCGAGAGAAAGAAAGTTTCATTTTCGCCAAAAGTTGAAAAATCGTCGGGCTAATTTAGCACGATAGGTCAGGTCGAATTATGGAACAATGAAGATTTAACTAGATAAATTTCTAATCTACTAATCTTATTTTTCTTGAAGATTCTAACTCCAGCCGGGTAAGAACAGACGCATTTGAAACAATCAAATAATGCTGTAAATACCGAAGTTCAAAAACTATTGGTACTCTAAAAAATATAAATTCATGTGGGATTGATGACATTTCTAACATATGTCTTAAAGACATTTCTAACATATGTCTAGAAGAAGTAGTTTATCAACTAAAACTATCACATAAGTTTATTCGTTGTGTTTCTGAAGAATATTCCCTGAAGTTTTAAAATGTGCAGATGTTGCAGAAAGGTTCTACTGGAGGTTTGTATTTATAATTACAGATCAATCTTCTTCTTCCTGTTATAAGTAAGATTTTTGAAAAGTTTGCCAAAAATAGAAAACTAAGATAACTATCTTAAAAGAATCTATTTTCTTCATCTATCTCAATTTGGTTTTCAAAAAGGTAAATCAACTGAAGATGCTCTTCTACGATTTTGTAGTGCATTAATGTCTAACTTTGACAAAAAAAAGTGTTTTGCTGGTTTGTTCATTATTCTTCTAAGAAAAAAACTTGAAAAATCAGGGTTCCGCTGTTTCATGTTAGAATTAGAATTAGAATTGATTAACAGTTCTCGAAAAGTAAAAGTAGATTACATTCGAAGTAGTCCTATGTTGTTATATTTAGGGGTACCATAAGGCTCTGTTCTTGGCATATTCTGTTTCTCATCTACATCAATTCTTTGTTGGGGTTAAATTTCAAAGGTGAATTTACTGCTTTTTCCGGTAATGTTGGTTTATCTTATGATTGAGATAGTCGCCTTTTTTTTATAATTTTACACGCACTAAGGGAAGTTTGACTATGCTTGATGAAATTTGGACGCAACTTGCTTTTCCACTAGAAAACTGTAAATGATGACAGACCAAAGACATTAAAGACATTGCGGCGGCGGTGCTCGAGAAATGTTCTGTTTTATTTCAATCACCTATCGTTTTCAAAGCCCTTTTTAAATTCTGTTCAAGAAACTCAAGTGAGTTATTAGAGTACCTGCCTGATTAGAAGGGGAACAAGCTTTCTTGCAATGTCGAAGGAAACATTAATACTTGCAGCGTATTTGGGGACGTCGAATATGTGGTAATTCCACATAAGGTAGTGTGATGGACATGCCGAAAACTGAGAGCTGTTTTGTTTCTTCAATGCAAGTGCCACTCATATATAGCAGAATCGGGGGTGGGTTGAGCTCTAATGATAAAAGCAAGCATTGAGTTTTTGAAACATTAAATGCTACGCGGCTTATGGTATAGATCCACATCCGAAGAACAAGGACATGTATATGGAAACGAATATAAGAAGATGAGAATATTTTTGTCAGCAAAACAATTTATTAATTAGAAGTTTCAGACAAATGATCATTGATGAATATCAGAAAAAGAGTCAGAGACAAAACAGAGCCCTGTTTGCAGACTTGGCTCCGATACAACTTGTGTTGAGCGTTTCGAAAGGTAGTTTCACGCATTTTCGATAAAAGAGCATGTTGCCAAACTCTATCAAATGCTTTTGAAATACCAAGTCCAATAATTTTACTTTCTCCAAAATTATGTTAAGATTTGTGCCATTGTTCGGTAATATAAACTATCAGATCACCGCTGGACCTATGACGAAAGCCGTACTGCCAGCCATTGAGAAGCTTTTGTTCTTCTAGATATTTTTTTCCATTACATTATAAATAATAGATGTAAGTACAATTATACGATAGTAGGAGGGGAAAGAAGATTTACTTATTTTAGGGACAGGCTGGACAAATGCTGTTCCTGTTTTCCATCCATCGAAAAGAGACCGGTAGAGTTGAGCAGTTGGAAAAGCTTACGCAATGGCTTTGCCAGCGTAGAACAACACTTCTTCAGAACAATTTTTTCCGTTATTCTTTGTGAGTTGAAAGATCTTCCTGTTCGTCATTTGTATTGTTTTGAAGTTCTTAAGATCTTCCTTATGAAGTCTGGCAACAGAAATGTTCACTTAATTTCACACGTTAATTTACGTGGAAACTTTTCGTACACTGTGTACAACAATGTTTCTTCGCTTTGTTTATTCAATAAACTTCCTCAAGATCCGTGGGATGACCACTCTACCTGGAATGTCTGTTAAACTAATTAAAACTTGGCTTTTTAACTTCAACTTTGACGGTGTTATAAATATTTCTTATTTAATTAATAATTGCTTGGATTCTTTTTTAGTTTTAAATTCTTTAATATTTTGAGTTTTTAAGGTACTAGTACGGTCTAGAACGCCAAAAAACGCACGATTTTTGGGAATTTTTTTCTCAGAAACCTTATTAGGTAATAACATATTTTTTTTAAATAATGAATACATGCTTCAAGAGTACAAAAAAAAATTTTTTTTTAAATTTGAGAATTTTGGCCGAATTATAGAAGGCCCAACGTCGACTCATCAAAAAAAACATTGTCCCATGGCGGACAGTTAATCTCAGTATTGGCTGGACTGAAACAAAAACACCAAAGTGGGTTATTTAAAGGAAGGTTTCTTACGAGACAATTTACCACAATTTGTTTAAAAAGTCAAAACAAAAAAAAAATCTCGAGCTTTGAAAAAAAAACAATTTTTGGGCCAATTTTGGGTCGCCATTTTTTGTATTCATAACTTTTTGGTCAAATTGTGTAAATTGTCTTAGAAAGCATAAAAACAATCTAGTTGCAACAAGTTTTTTGAAAATCGGTTCAGTAGATCCGGAGATTTACTGTCCGCCATAGGAAAACGTGTTTTTTGATGAGTCGACGTTGACGCCCTCTATAATTCGGCCAAAATTCGACAAGCAAATTTTTTTTGTACTTTTGACACATGTATTCATTATTTAAAAAAAAAAATATGTTATTATCTTATAAAGTTTCCGAGAAAAAAATTCCCAAAAATCATGCGTTTTTTGCGTTTTCTAGACCGTACTAGTACCTTAAATGCTTTTTTGTTATTTTTTTAATAATTGGTTCGTTCGTTCAGGGTTCCAGGTTTTCTTCATAACCCTGAGAGTTGTCAAAAAAAAAAAAAAACTGGCGTTCTTGGTTTTCAAAAAACATCCAAAGTCTGTCGATTCTTTTGTTGACAACTAAAAGCAACAAACAAATAATTCTGTGTTCTGATAAAACTTAATTTTTTTTATAAAATAGTTTAAAAAGGAACAACAACAATTTTGCGTTGTTACTCAATAGGTGTGTTTTATTCACTGCTGCATAGCTAGCGCAGCAAAATTTCCCTCGACAAAAAACAACAATTTGATTGCTGGCGAAAAAGAAGCCAGTAAAAAAATGACAGTTGTGCTGGTGATAGAACTTTAAATTATCGAAATGAAAATGAAAAATGAAATGAATTTTAGAATTAAACATATGTGCATACATGTTTGACATAAGATTTTGATATTTTCTATAATAATGGCCAACCTTGAAATATATATTGAAATTGACATATGGAGTGAGTTTGATCGTTTTATTCGTACTTGAATGCTGCACTGGCTATGCAGCAATGAATAAAACACACCTAATATTTCATCTGATGAGGATGATGAGTACAACAAACTTTTAATTGCAAACATACGATAAACAATGGGGAATATCGTGAATAAAATTTCCCTGGGAATTGTTCCCAACTTTCAAAATTGTCATCTCGAATAATGTTGAAAGTTTCCCTTGGAATTTATTGATTTTGGGAATTAAGTTTCATAGTGGCTTTGGCTCTCATTAAAAAAGTCGCCAGCTTACAATGAACAGTGCAGAAGTATTGACCTTTCCAATTTTCGAAGATGAAGAAAATTCCGAGGGAAATTTTGTTCACGATAGCCCCCAATAACATGCGACATGCGAATCGACAAACGACAACAAAAGAAATAGATATGAAATCTAAAGTCACTTTTGACAGTTTCGTCATTACCTGAACTCTCCACAGCAAAATACGTAGATCTATTTAAGGGCGAGTTCAGGGCGACTCCAGGTCTCAAATAACACAGAATTTACTCACCAAGATGACTTCAGGCTTTTCAAAACACGACTTAGGTCGACCCCAGGGTGACTTCAGGGCTCAACGAACAAACCTAATAAGAAAACCGAATGTCGTCATTTAAATTTCTGAGTTATAATATTAAGTAATAATATATAGGTATGCTAAATGATATATCTATGTATTATTTTCATGAAATTTATGAACGAAATTAATCTAAATCTAATTACTTTATTAAAAATAATTTTTGAAACCTAGCTTTAAGAACCTTAAGGATAAACCATAAAATATATTCAGAAGTGAGCTGCACTTAACTTTGAGTAAGTTTACATTTTTTTACAGAATTTCTAAAAGTCTCCAAGCAAAGATAACGTTATCTGTTGGAGGTGTCTTACTGTCAGAGGGCGCCACATCTACTTTAAAGAAGTTTCTCATCCCGGTAATGTTTTAGAGAAATAGAATTTTCGGTTGGTCAAAATTAAACTAGAAAATTATTTGTAAAACTGAAATAAGAAATTCCAATCAATATAAATGTACATACATACTCGTTAACTAGGGAGATATTAAATCTAGATTTCATTCCTACAGTAAATGTGGGAACGTACCAACCTTTATTTTCGTACTGATCTGAATGCAGAATTATTATTTTTTTTTTTTAGTTTTAATTTATAAATGTGAATGTCTTATTGATTATAGCAGTTCATTAATCTTGTAATCACAAACTCAATCTATTAAGAATTTATCTGCACCAACATAGCTGGAGGAGTAATAAAATATACGGTGTTCTCGTTTGCTTGCTACTGCAACTTGAAATTTAGCGACTGTATAGCAGCAGCTGAAACGACAACAACAAAGCCCGGTATGCAGATGCAGGCTGGCTTACCACAAAAAGTACTTTTACCTGTTGGCAGGCAATTGATTGGAGGCTTGCACCGCACACCGTCAAATGAAACGCATTATGGCCAACATACTTTTTGTACATAAGAGCTATAAACACTCAGTTCGTTAACCCCAAGCAAGGCAGTATTGCTGAAGTGAGTGGTATAAGAGTACTTCTGAATAAAAAGTGTTATGAATTTTTTGTCTGCTGTAGTTGTAGCCCGAATTAGTGTTCAGACTTATAATATCTTTCGACTAAATGCAAGAACAATTCTAGTAGTTAACCGTCGAAGAATGCTGCATTATATATTTTTAAGTATTCTATTCATTGTCATTAACAATCTTATAGGTTACTGCGTGTTTTCTAGCGAACTCAGATACTTTTGTCCTTCTATAGGGGCTCATAGCAAGTTGATGTTGATGATATTAAACAAGACATTTCTGTCGGCATTCAAATTGTAATTTGATTCGATAGTTTGTGGTTACTTAGTCGGTCAGTTGAAGTTGCAGTCAGTGGCTTTACAAGACATTATTCAATGTACTTGCACTTATTCCAAGGACTTCTCAGTGATATTAATACAAGCTATTCATATTCAAGGATTGGTTTTTTGTTTTGTTGTCAATGAAAATTAAATGCATTGCATTTTTCTAGCTAACAATGGATGACGATGGAGTGTAGAAGCAACATTTTTACTACAATCAGGGAAAAAGGCATTGAAGATAATAATAATATTGTAAGTGAGCATTATAATGTGGTTTTATTTTTACAAACTGCCTTGATTGAAGGGGCGTGGTTTTGAGTTTTAGTTGAATAGTAGATAAAGAAATATAGCTATTATTTTTCTACTATTATTAGTTAAAAGACACTAATTCAATTTTCAAGAGTATTTACAATCTGTTGAATTTAACATTTGTATATTCCTCAGTGTTAAAACAAACACTTTTTATTTTACAAAAATAAATGTTTGTGAGATAATCTTTAATGTGTTTGCACACCATTTATCGAGTTGAAGTTTGAACCGTTTTTTTCTTTTGAGCGATGGAAATGTTTAGAAAGTTGTTGTAGTTAAATCAGCTCACTGCCCTCAGGGTATATATATTTATATTAAAAACTAGCACTTACTTGTATGATCTTATCAAGTTTTATAAGAATATATGTATTTATATTCTTCGAATAATCTTTTGTTATATTACTACTAGAATCAGGGGCCGAATTACCGCATCAGTTATCGAGTAATACGTGACTGAATTATTTGAGTTTGACATTACTGCTTACGTTATCGAGCAATAAATTACTCCAATTTGACATTTTCATTCGATCACTGATGGGACTCACTCACTCGTCACTGAAGCGGTAATTCGGCCCCAGATTGAGGAAAAATTAGTTCAAGATCAACATTATTTATAGTTAAAACAAAGATAATAGCTAGGAGTTCCCTGATGTACTTCAGACATGACATGATACTGATGTTATCTAAATTAGACCGAATTCAAAATATGAATGCTGTCAAAATAATAGTATTGAACCTTTGTCATCTGATTTTCAAATTAATGTTTTTTAGGCTTTTAATTTCAGAAAAAAAAATATTTTCAGATTCCATAAATTAGTTGGATTTTCAAATCTATAAAGGTCATACAAGAAAACAGCGGTCGAAAAATAGAAGCGCATTCAAAATCCACCTTTAAATATTACAAACGGGAAAGTTAATTAATAGTCAAATTCTACCATAAGTGATAGTGGAGTGTTTCAACCATATATTAATATTTAGTTGCGTGTCCCTTGTTAGAAATAACAGCAGCACAGCGACAGTTATGGACCTCCAGCTTCCCAAAAGGCTGTGCTAGTATAGTTGGCTTACAAAACTAGCAACATCTTGACATCGCACCAAAGATTTAGGGTTGAGGTCTGGGGACTGTGCAGGCCACTCCATGACATTAAAATTCTTTTTTTTTTGAATCACTGCTTTGCAAGGTTACTTGTATGCTTTGGGTCGTTGTCTTGTTGAAAAACCCATTTCATCTTCAGCATATTGGAACATAACTTCCTCCATGATCTTCACATAAGGATGCTGATTCATAATGCCTTCAATCCGGTATATGGGACCAACAACATAGAAGGAAAAACATGCCCAAACTATTATGCTGTATCCTCCATGTTTTTTGTCTTGGCTGTGAAGCGTGGATTATATTCTGTATTTGGAGGCCTTCAGACCAGATCCCTTTCCACCATATAACACAGCGTCTGACCACAGAACATTCCTCCACAAAAACATGAAAATTCAGAGACTTACCAATGATTTTATTTACACTATGTACTATTATTTTGACCGCAACTGTATCTATGTATATACATGAAATGAGGATAACAAAGCTTTTTGAACTTCAAATTAATTATAGAAAGGGATATTTTGCTAATGATTCTTTTTTTTTTGATTTTGCGCGCCATGAAAGGGTCATGACTACCCTTGAAATGTTTAAGAACAATGCCATCGGTAAGGAAAGTTGGATGGGATTTAAAAGAAGATATCCATGCACATTGGTTTAAAATGCCTTAATCTCGCAATGGGAGGGAAATATTGATCCGGGTAAAGTATTCACCATTCGTGTAGTGTGGATAAAGAATCAATCTTCGTCCGAAGTTGGGCTCGAAAATAAACTGTTGGGTATTCCGTGCAGCGCGAGTATTACGGTTGAATTGTTTAAGTGGAGGAATTAACCGACCTATGTCACTAGAATACTGTTTAGTTTGCATTTTTTTTTAGAAAAATAAAACATAGGTTCTCCATTTTTAAGGCAACTTTCTAGAAGAAAGCTAAAATCAGATTAATTATATTTTCCAACAAAATAATTAATACAATTGTATTTTGTTTATCGTTCTTCGATGTGTGCTTGCAGCTTAAAAGCTGTATTTTTTTTTAACAATCAATGTTATCACGTTAAAAGTGCAATGTAAACCCTTCAAGACTCTTTAAAAAAAAACAATTTACAGTATTTTTTATAAAAGCTTGGGTCTTAAAATATTATTATATTTATTATAAGATAATAATGCACAAATAGTGTTGTCTGGATATCCTGAACTTGACAAGAAAATAACTATTTTTAATATTTACATATCAACAAACTCGACAAAGTGACGTCCAAATAAAGAGAAAGTTTAAAGAAATTGTGTGCACTTAATGTACTTCATCTCACTTTAGACGACGACGAAATAATTGTCATAATTTTATTAAAAGGTTTTTCAATAAGAGCGGGTAGATGTTGAAATGGGCCAAGTCCCAAAGCAAAGTTTGACAAGTTGAAGTCTACGTAAGGCCTCGGGTTCACGGACTGCGTTCCTTTGATGTACGAATGTTGAATACTTGATTACTGAACCGGTCATCTAAAATTTGTCTACCGAACATCGAATGCAAGGGGCGCAACAATTGTTACTTTACATGTTGATTTTGCATCAGTAACTAAATAATAAACAACAGATTTGACAGATGTCACCAGCACAACTTGGCCGAGAATATCGAGCATCATTCTAATTGACATAGTTAAGCTATTAGTTTGCGGCTGGTTAGATATCTGAGACCAAGAAAAAAGGGTTCTGAGATTTGTAGTTTCAGTTTTTGCATGGCTCAATTTGGCAGTGCTAAAATACCAATTAAAGGACACCAAAACTACAAGTCTCCAAAATTGAAATGTAGCATTAGGTGTAATAGCGCAATTTTTCGATTTATTCGAACGCCAATTTTTATTCCAGAGCCATTACCTTTGTTACTTCGCAACGCAATTATATTAAGTTCATCTATTATTGATATTATTGATATTTAAATATAATGGCGCAAAATTTTAAACATTTAAAACCCACTCTAAATCAATTTTAGAATGGGAGTCGAGTCTAAATATTGAGTATAAAACGAGAACCGACTTCTTGTTAATTTTAAAGGACATAAACTATACTTTAACGTTAAAGAGCTCGTCTTACTTTAACAGCAGCAAATAGCTAGTTTATCTTTTAAAAGTATACTTTATCCATATTGACAATGGTCATTTCATACCAAAGCTAATGGAAGAAAAACTGTTTACTGAAGTTTTATTAGATTTTTTAAAGATGTTCTTTGTAAAAAGACTGAATCACTGAATATTATAAATTCGAAACAATCGTACGAAAGTGCTCTACAATTAAAAAATCTGTAGATACAAATGTACATATCTTATATATGCACGCGCACCGCCGCGCCGGCCGCCGAGACGAGTATATAGCCAAATGAATCTGCACCTTACAACAACAAATTGAGTTTTTATGCTGTGAATTTGCGATTTATACTTTATTTTCATCTAAAATAATGTAAACAACTTATAAACAATCAAAATCTGTACCGATGTAATATATTAAATGTACTTTTTTCGGCCACAAATTATTTGTTTTTTGTGTTTTTGTAGTTGTGTGAGTTATGCATCTGTCAAATTAAGGTTTGTTCAACGCAATTTCGCTTAGGTTCTGTTGTAAAACCCACATTAGTTAGAAGAGTTGTCTAACGTGATTAAAATTATGAAAAAGTTAGACGAAGTCTCCAAGCTAAACGACTGCGTTAAGTAGAGCCGGTTTTATTCCTTAAACGAGGACTGTTTAAAATTTTGCGCCAATATAATTTGAATTATAAAAAACTTTCTTGTAGGTATATAAATATCTTTCGGTTTCCTTTTCCGCCAAAAATCTCTCATTCCAAGACTATACTTAACTGAAATTAAAAACAATGGCGCAAAATTTTAATTGAATTAGTATGATGCTAAAACTATTTTAGTATGATACTAGGTTAAAACAACGAATTTGCAAATTTTAATCGAATATAGCATCATACTTTCTCTACCCTTTTATTAAAGTTAAAATCATCGAATAGGTACCTACTTTATTTTTTTAGTATCGTGCTAGCTTCATATGACTCATTGACATTTGCAAACATCAAAAAAGGTTCGTGTACTTACTTTTATACACGAAATGTCATTGTTTTGGGTGTGTTCAGAAGCAATTTATTAAGAAAATTCTTTTAGTACGATACTAGTTAGAAAATGTTTAAAATTAAGAATGAGGTAGTAAACTACTATAAAGTTCGCAAATTGTTAAGTAGTATCATACTAATACCTTAATAATAGGCTGTTTAAAGTTTTGCGCCAATATTGGATGACAAGTATGACTTGCAAAAATATAGTACATTTTTTTAGAAATAGCACCGGAATTATTGTCACCAAGCTACTGCGTCAATATTCCTCTCTTCTACAGCAAGATGCCACAGTTCACTATCATTCACATGCCCAAGTCAAGCCGCATAAATAGCCACGGAGTCTCCACATTTGCCTTGCGTACACACACCTTTTTTATCGTTTTTTTTTCTACACATGCATACGTATCATACCTACACACACTGGTGCATATTCTTGCACTGGGTTACCTACATTCCCCAAAAATATAAATAAATAAATAAATAAATGGAGGCAGCTGACATGCCGATGCCGTTTGACTCGTTCTCTAAGTTCATTGACTTCTCGCATGTAGGCCTGATCTACTCCCCCCGTCACGGCCGTGCAGCAGACATTACGTTACGACAAATAAGCAAAAGCAACATGCTGTGTGAGTAGCATACAAGAGTAACCACACTCTCTTGAGTGAAATGATTTGTTATGTGACAAGCACAATGCCTCCCCTTAGAACTTGGGTGTATTTGACGCATGCGTGATGCGTCGCAAAAATAAAATTTAAGCATTTTGAAGAACACCGATCGGCTCCACCTGTCACTGTTTATTTACCCCCCAACCATCACTCCGACTCCAGCAGTGACAACAACTCAAACACACATTTTGTCCGATTAAGAAGTACGACGGAACACTGGACACAACTTCATACAATGCGTGGTGTCATTACAGATGTCGCGCGAGTTCATTGTAACACAAAACTCGAAGAAAAGAGCGCAAATTCCATTTGATTACATAACCACTATTACTATTGTGGTTTGTGGATACGGTGGCCTGGTGCGGGCAAAGAGGAGCGGCAAAGACGTGCTCTTGCTGCTACTTCGCGATCGCTTTGCATTACTGCAGCCGTCAACGCAAAGCAAAGGCTCATAAAACGAAGTGTTGTACGTTTAAGCAAATTGAAAAGTCAGATTTTTGACTGTCAAAGGGGTTCCTCTAATGGAATACAAATTCTTGAAATTTCATTGAACACAAATCGGGTTGCACATGTAATACGGCTCAATGTTGGCACACAAGGTGCGGCCAATGACCGACCAACATTATGCTAGTAGCAGTAAATACAGCATAGGGGTATCAACACAACCATTGCAAATCTTTTTCCGTGTATGCGTCTTAGAGATTTTCTTAGTGAGTGTACCAGTACCTATAGCGTCGGATTTATCCATTCAGCACTAGATGGAGTGAATTTAGCCTCGCGCGCAATTGCATTTACTATTTTAACCAGTACCTACTCATACGCCCCCACTGTTAATGCAAGGAGGGGTTTTTTCTTGACATCTTCTATTGAAATTTTGCATGCAGCTAGTACGATTATTATTTCATAAATGGATTAAACATTATCGAGCTGATGTACGAGCCATTGGTGAATCTATGACGTGTTGGTTGGCAGCATTTCAACGTGCACTGCGTAGATCTGGGAATTTTTATAAGCGGGTATTTTTTCACTTCGGGGGTTTTAAGTTTGTTATTTAAATGATTGCCAATTAGAATGATTTTTGTGTGTAGGTAAGTTGCTTGGCTGCCAAGAATTATTTTTTGAAGGAACTTTGGAGCTGTAGCTGGATTATACGTGTAGTAGATCAAAGTGAGTATATTTACTTATCTGTCAGTTTTTTGGATTACCCTCCATTGTTTCAATATTGTCGAAATGTTATACCTATTATGTATGTTGTATACTTTTAGTTATATAATGTTTTAAGTTTTTGGGCAAAACGCAGTGAACAAAAAATTTGGCCAAAGCAGTTCAATTTTCAATTAAGCAAAATAAATGAATTCCAAAAAGGGTATTTGCTTAGCCCTTAAACTATGGACGGGATATATTGCATTTGCGCTCCATGTTTTAAAAATGAAATATTCTTAATTAACGTCAAGAAAGGGACCTTATTCGGAATTCCCCCACCAAAATGAACTTTTTTTTAACGAATAGATAAAAAAGTGTTGTTTTTTGTTGATAAAAAACATAAAATTATGGAGGAGAAACACTTTTTTATGGTAAAAAAGTGAAGTATAAGCGGACCACCCACAGTACTGTTGGCCCTTATTCGGAATTACCCCCCCCCCCCCACCAAAATGAACTTTTTTTTAACGAATCGATAAAAAAGTGTTTGCTGTTGATAAAAAAACATCAAATTATGGAGGAGAAACACTATTTTATGGTAAAAAAGTGAAGTATAAGCGGAACACCCACAGTACTATAATTAAAACTACTTCTTTTTTATGGGATATTTGCTTTTTTTGCTTGCTTACGCATTACGGCGTTTAAACAGTGAGATACGTATGGGGGGCATGCTGCCCCCCTGCCCCCCTGCAACCCCCCTGGGCACACTATAGGATTTGAGGTAGGTGCGAGGTTGGGTGTATGCAAGGTTTCTTTTGCATTTACAGAATCTGGATTTAAAGAAACTTTAAATTTACCCTATGGCCTATATACATATATACTTCACTTTTTTACCATAAAAAAGTGTTTCTCCTCCATAATTTGATGTTTTTTATCAACAGCACACTTTTTTTATCGATTCATTAAAAAAAAAAGTGCATTTTGGTGGGGGGGGGGGGGGAATTCCGAATAAGGACCCAAGAAAGATAGGAATGAAACATCCGTACATCGTTTGAATGGTTGCAATTCCGGAGTTCATAAAAGAATTGCCGTTGTTTTTAAGAAGGCAGCGTAAGTTATGAAACACCCTTATAAGGAATCTAAACCCTATATTTCGAATTCTAAAAATAAAAGCCTATGATAAGCTCAATGTTTATTTATTTAACGATTTTTAAATTATCTTCTGTCGTTAAACGAAATGTATCACTTTATTTGTGAAAATCTTGCGTACAATTGCTCATATCTGCACAAATAAATTCATTGGATTTTATCAATAATCAAATTTAGAGGTGATTAGATTAGATTGCAAAAGTGCAATTAATGCCTAAAGTTTTCAAACAAAGTATTTCTGAACACCAATATGATATTTTGAGAGGAAGATCTACAACTACTAATTTAACAATACTTTCTAAATCCCGGTTAACCCATATGGATACACATTCGCAAGTAGACCCTATATACACTGATTTTTCAAAGGTATTTTACCGTGTTTAACATTGTGTCCTTTTGAAGAAACTTGAGTTGTTTACCTTCAATTCTTCTCTCCTTAAGTGGATACAAAGTTATTTAGAAGGTAGAAAGCAAATTATCAAAATTGGTAATGTGTTTTCTAAAGAAATATTTAACTTTCCAGGTGTTCCTCAAGGAAGTCATCTTGGATCGCTGCTTTTTATTAATATTTATAAATGACTTACCACTGTATCTATATTATTTTAAATGTCTTTTATTTGCTGATGATTTAAAAATGTTCAGCAGCATAAACTCAATTCATGATGCAAATAAGGTTCAATCTGATTTAAAAAGAATGTGGCGTAGTTACATTTTCCAGAAACCAAAATCCCTGGTGTTTTGTTTACAAACTCGAAAACTATATTTTACAGAGATTTGATAGCCAAAAAGATCTAGGGGTTATATTCGAATCTAAAATTAATTTTGCTTTTTATATTTCATATTTTGCTATTTCAAAAGCAAATTCCATGTTGGGTTTCTTAATTCGAAATTCTAAAAAAAATTCGAAAATCCATACAACTTAAAAACTCTTTATTCTAGTCTTGTTAGACCGCAGCTGAAGTAATGCAGCGTTATACATATAGAATCCACATACACAATCTAGCATTTATCGTTTAGAAAAGGTCCAAAAGATATTCACTAAGTTTGCTCTATGAAAACCTTCCGAAATGCAAGTGTTCCATTCTATGAAACTAGATATATTTTCATGGACTTTAAACCTCTTGTTTTGAGAAGAAAATTAAAATTAGTGATTTTTCATGTCTTCAATTGCATCATTGACTGATCGGTTTTATTATCAATGTTAAATATTTTATGCTCCTTTTCGTACTTTGCGTCCGCGAAGTGGTCATTTTTTAAATGTAGGTACTTTATCACAGTACTAGCCACGCTCGCCAAAATCCTATTACTAAAGCTTGCATAGATTTTAATAAAAATTATGATTTTCCTATTGATTTCAATTTGAATAGAAATCAAATTAAGAATAGTCTAGGCAAAGTTTTGTAACTTTAAAGACGAATAAATAAATATTCAAGTGGACTAAAATAAATAAACCAAACCAATAATCAAGTAGAAACTCATCTTTAACTTTACGGTTAGTTCAACCTCAAAGCAAAAGAGAGAGAAAAAATAATCCTTCTTTTCAGTCCTTCTTTGTGTAAAGGATATTTGCTTTGAGTTTTGTGCGGTTTCAGTTTAAATAAGTAAACCCCAGTTTCACAGTGGAAATTTAAACTGAACTGGAGTTTAAATTTGAGTTCAACTCGTCCGGATTCACAGTCTAATCTGAACTTCAGTTCAATTGCGGTTGTTGAACTGAGGTTTGAACGGCAAATTAGTGTCGTTTAACTTAAACCTCAGAATGAACTCTGTTCACGGTTTAAATGACACTGTGAAACCAAATTTACTATTCAACTGAAGTTTAAAAGTGGAGTTTAAACTTCCACTGTGAAACTGTATTTCAGTTTTTGATTGTTTCCCTTACCCCCAGTTTCACAGTGGAAGTTTAAACCCCACTTTTGGTTTAAACTTCAGTTCAACAATAAATTTCGTTTCACAGTCCTTGAACAGAGTTCATTCTGTAGTTTAAGTTAAACGACACTATTCTGCCGTTTAAATCTCAGTTCGACAACCCCTACAAACATTTGAAAATATAATTTATTTTCATTTTTAATTTTTGTTTCCTGTCACAGATCACAATGAAACAAAGCAAACTTTCCTTGATTGTTTTATCTTTGATTCAGATAGAAAGAGAAAACAATTTACTTAAACTACGTTTAATGAAATGAAGTTCAGACAAGACTGTGAAACCGGACGAGTTGAACTTCAAATTTAAACTCCAGTTCAGGTTCAGCAGAACTTAAGTTTAAACTCTCACTGTGAAACTGGGGGTTAGTGTAATAATTCATAAATTTCAATCTCAGAAACAAATTTAGAAAAATCGTATCTAATGCTAGCTACACACGAGGCAACCGTTTCGGCAACACAGCAACCGTTGCTATGTGTATAGCTATGTTGCCACCTGATTTTGTGTTGCTGCAACCGTTGCCAGAAATATCAAAAAGTTTTGATATTTTCGGTCGGTTGCTCCAACAGTACTGTGGTTGCGGCAACAGTTGCCACGTGTGTACTGAACAAACGAAACAAGTTGCTGCAACGGTTGCCTCGTGTGTAGCTAGCATAAGAATTCATTATTATTATTATTAAATTAAAATACATTTAAACCAGAATGAATTTGTTTTTCAAAATAACGAAATTATCATTGCAACAATTGTCTTTTGAACAGCGAATGTAGTGGATTTAGTAATAGAGTTTTGATAAGTAAGAACGCGATATTACTCGTAACTTGGTTATTGATAAACACACAAATTAACACCTCTTTAAAGTTTAATCTTGTGTCTTGTAATATTCATTGATTCTTATATAGATTTAAAAATGATAGTTGATGGAACTATAACGGATGTCTCCGCAGCTTATGTTTTATATATATATCTTTATTGTATCGCTACTTTTAGAAACAGCGTTCTGGTAAAAAAATATTCATTTTCAAAAGCAGTTCCATCATACTTTTCTCAAATTTAGGAATTAACTCTTAATTACAAAGTCAGATGTCAAACTATCATGCTCAGAGATTCGTGCGTTAGTGAACCAAATCAATGTGGGGACCTTACAAAAATTATGTATCCCTTTTAATTTTAATATTCAAAACTTTAAATACAATGTGCACTAGTATCTGTTTCAAATCCTTCTTTCTCAAAATTATGCCAAAAATCAACAGTACCTACACAAAGAAAACCAAGAATAAACATTTTTGTATTTGCAATATTTCTAGGACTTTTCAGTAGTTCTTGTAAAAAAAAATGCCTAGTGCCGACCGTTAATAACGATTTTTCATAAACTCAACTTTAACCAATCCGAATTTTTAACGAATGTAAAACTTGCTCTACATAGAGTACCTGTATCGCTAGTAAAAATCATAATTCCTCCTGATTTTTCGACTTGACTTCAAACAAAAAATCTACATAGTATAAATTAATTAAAAGATGAACAAAGAAGAACCACGTAGAACATAATAAAAGGCACAAAGACCTTCGGTTAACATTGCGCAGGCGCACCACTGAGCTGAAGTGCTGATGCCATTAGCACGATTCCCACATGTAAACACCAGAACCACTCAGTTCGTAAACCTTTGAAAGTGAAAGTATTATCGGACGTAGACCTACATATACATCCAACTCATATCGAAGCCTCATGCATATAAATGACTGAATGGAGTGCTACGAAAACTACAGTTATTATTGCGGCCTGACTTGCCACTCCACGCGTTGGTATGGAGTTGGCATTTTTTTTAAGTCTTATACACCGGTTACTGTTGGTAAGCAGTGCCGTAGAAGTCCACAATCATGTTGCCGCGCACTTCCCTTTATGCTTTATAGATTCGTACGTTTCTTTCTCTTAACGACTAATGGTTTGGTATTGGTATTGGTTTTCTTGGAACTGTTCCTTCTCTTTTTCAGATTTAATCTGAGAATCGCTATAGCCCTCGAATTGTGTCTGAAGATAAGTATTCAGAATTTAATGTACAGGACAGGGGCTTCCAATCAGAGGAGTCATCTAGATTTGCATGGTATTTTGAGTAAGAACCCTGTGTATGCTTCTTTCAAGTCGCATACAAAAAATCAATTAAAAATTTTTTGATAAACAAATAGCTTCTTTAAGGTGTATCTACAATCTGCATACACTAGGCTGGTCCTCAGTAAATCAAAATTTTTTGAGCTTTTTGAAAAGAAATTTTATGAGGCGTCTCGTGAAAGCTAACATTCCTGATATCTAAATATCTATATAGGTAATAAATTAATTTTTTGTACATAGATTAAAATATAAGAGTACAAACAGGTCGGATCAAAAAAGAGAAACAAATTTTAGAGGTGGTGGCTCTAATACCTTTTAAAAGCCAGTCTGGTTTTCGCAAGGGGTGTAGTACGAAAGTTTGGTTTTCCGTCAACTGTATGCAACATTATCTTCTCCTATCTTACTGACAGAAGCCAGGCTGTAACCATGAACATGAAAACTTCGTCGATCTTGCTTCTTTATCGGGGCGTTTCCAAGGATAGGTGGTATTGGGTCCGATTTTGTGTACACAAAGTTTTTAAATGATTTGCCTGCGGTTGTCAAACGTAGCTCTGTTTTAATATAATGATGATGACGTCCAGATGCTAAATTCTTCAAACAAAATGTGATCCTAAAAAGTGTGTGTTTGGAACTTGGTGATGATTTTGCTATGGTGCTGAAATAGGCAAAGGAAAATTCTTTGGTTTTTCAAATGCTGGAAGATTCAAGGCTTTGCTTTTGGAAACTATTTTGGTTCTCAATCAATGAACATGCTTGCTCTTCATTACAACACAATTCCATATGAAAGTAGTATTGAGAGGAGCAGGATATAAAATTTGTTTAAAAGCAGTTACAAGGGTTGGTATTACTTATAAAAATAAAGGCATTTAAATAAAAAAAGGCCAGGGTGCACCAGAGTAAGCCTTTTCTTAACTCGCCGATATATGATATAAAAATTGGAGATCGCCCCTTACTGTAAATCGATTTTTGTCTTAGAATATACTCAAGAATCGCGCTCTAAAATACTATGCACGAATTAAGGGACACACTGAATATTCATCTAATATTTTTTTTTTACAATTAAGTTCAGTTTTATATTAAATTACAAAATCGCTGCCCAATGCCACACACGACTTGCATTATCGACGTCAAAAACTTCCTAAGGACACATAAATACAACTCAGTACATTTACACCGCGATAAAAAGGTAAAACCTGTTTCTTTTTAAAGGCATTCAAGGGTCGTGGGACTCCAATGATCATTAAGTTAACCTAATTTAAGACTAAGAACACAATGGAACAACTATACAACAACTTTGTCATTGAACTTTCAAGGAACAACAACATCGGAGAAGTGTACGTACTCAAAGACAATTATAATGAACCATTGTGGTTCATTGGGAACGGTTGAAGTCTAACCACGTTGTTCAGTGCCGAAACTGCCAAACATTTCTGACACAGCCACCAACTGCGGATGGAAGTACGTGTGTGTCAAGTACAAGGAGCAAGTTTCTTGTGCCAACTGCGAAACAATCATCACAGGACTGCTGACCGATGAAGACACCACCATCACCATCACCATTAAACTATTAAACTTAGAGGAGATTAGATCCTAACCATCATCGTTGTTTAATTTAAGTATGAGTCCAGGGGCCTATTTCCAAAATCATACATTACATACAATGTATGATTTTGACAGGTTTGATGTATCATTTCTGTTTCACAGAATTGTTGTATGACCACTGTCATACAACATTGTAATCGACAAGAATATTTCCAATGAGATTCTGTAATTTGATGTAATGTATGATAATCAATTTATTGTAATGATGTATGTAATGTATGTGATGTATGATCTGTGAAACAGGCCCCAGGATGAGAAGTGTATAAAGCGATCTCTATATCTCAATGGCATCATCTGTGGCTGGACATCACTCCCAACTAAAGGCAAGTTGAAGGTGATTGCATTCTGGATGGACAATAACAGCGATCAAAACTCATGGATGGTTATTTTTTAACCTAAACATGTTTCCTAAAATACCATCAACATTTGATTTCTTCTTCTCACCTGTACAACAATACCCAGTAGCTCGGACCACCAAGCTGTTCCCCTAAACATCTGACTCTAACAGCCTATCCTCCTAGCCACGGAGCTTATTGAGCATATCATTAACTTTAGATTAGAAGATTGGATGTTGACCAACTGCAAATAGATGTTGAAGGCAACATGGCCCAAACCCTAAAAACAGGAACACCGAAATTTACGCAGATATTGACAGTCTGAAACATGGCATTTGTGACGCACTAGACAAACAAAAACGGTTTAAAACTTCTAAAAACAGACACCCACGTCCCACACTTTCCTGAGTATGTACACAAATTATATGGAAACAGAGCTTAAGGAAGCTTCTTCAAATGATCCACCAGCGAGGGTTGAATACGTCCAACATCAACTACCGGACAGTATGCATCAGTGAGCTACACTGCATCACCGTAATGTTTTGGAATTCCATTCAATAGAACCTGGCCATACAAAATTTCAACAATAATGGAGAAGAGAATACCTTACAAGACAAACTTTGAGCACCCGCAGATTTATTTTAAAGAAATTTCATCCTCAGCCCATTAGCTGATTCAGTCTTTCCCGAGGAAGTTGTTGCCAACAAGCCATGGCGCATAACCTGGATGGATATACATTTAGCGACACCATTCCAGCAAGTGAACCGATTGACAGCTAGAACCGGAATACCATAGAGTATATATATATAATACTAACACAGGTCATTAATAACTCCAAGCCAAAGAAGTCAGCTGGACCGGATGGGGTATCCAACTTCATGTCCCACAATCCATTATCATCATCTTAACCATCATATTCAACAACTGTCTCAATAAAAATTAATTCTCCAAAAAATGAGTAACTGCTTAAATGTTGACGATTTTTAAGAAAGTTAGCCTAAACATCATCTCCAACCGTACTTATAAAGAGATGAGAAGAGAAAACTCAAGAAGTACAGCAGCGAACATGCAGTTTGGGACGGAGAATTATCTCCTGAATCCGAACTTCTAAGTAAAGAAACAGCTTTTTATAACAATAAATACTCTTGAAGGATTTGTCACTTCATCGAGACAGTAGGTGGCACTTAAAAATATTTTTTATGTTAGGATTACAGCGCCAGCGGCTGGGAATAGAACTCAGACCTCCAATATAATTTTTCAATTTATGTTTAAGACAATTAGGTGTTGTTATACGTATATATCTATAAAGTAAATACCAGTTATGTATCAATTAAACGATACAAGTAGCAAATCTTTAGAAATGCAGTGCTGGCAGAGGATTTTGAAGCTACATAAAATAGTAACTAGCAATTTAAGATGTGTACCATTTTTGTTTATAAAATCTGACTTGATTTTAAAAGGTATACAATTTTAAACAACCTATTCTTAAGGGCTAAGCATTTAACTAGTTAGCAATTTGCTAAACATTTAGTAGCTTACTAGCTCTTCGAAAATTCTAATCCTTTTATTTTTCGTCTTACTAACAATGAAATACAAATTCCCTTTTATTAAAAACGGTGCATCTGAAAAAGTCTAAGCATTGACACTTCGTAATAAAAAAAATAAAGCAAACAAACCTAAATCTGGGGAACGGACCTTATAAGTTGAAATGTCAGAAGTCAAAGTGACAACCTACAATTTATATTGTTATTTTTTTATTTGTGACAACCTATAATTTGTTTTATTATTGTATTTTGCCTAGTTCCTGTTCGTTGTATGTATGTATCTATGTATTTATTTTATAATATTATTTCAATAACCTTTTGACCTAATCTCAAATTTGAGGCAGTTACCAAAGAATACAAAGACAAAGACCGAGGTGATGACTTCTCGTGCCAATCAAATTGATGAAGGTACTTCTAAAGCAGCCCATCTTCATCTATTGCAAAAATGGAACATGTTTAAAAGCTGTTGATGTTGGACGACCAGCTTTATTAAAATGCAAAAGAGGAAAATGCTCGTACTCGTGTCGTGAGAAGCATTTACTCGAAATAGAGCAAATGAAAGATCCTCATAAGAAGAGAATGGTCGAACTATAATGTATAGTCATTTTTACTTGCGAACTCGGTACTCAAGGGTCTTCGGTGATTCCCTAGAGGAGAAATTGAAATTTTTTTTTAGCTCTAAAACTAACCCCCCATACACCCGTAATGCATAATCTTATTTATCTCAAAAACGGCTCTAACGATTTTGATAAAAAGAATTAGATGTGATACTATGAACATGGACTACATTTCGGTAAGAAACATTTTTGGCGGGAAATGATATTAACGGTATCTGTCATAGAACGGCTCTAACGATTTCAACCAAACTTTTTATGCAAAAGTTCCTATGTATTTGAAAAAATATAATTTAAAATTTTTTTCGAAAAAATTGTTTTTTGGATTTTTAAAAAAAATAATACAATTTTTTTTTTGATAATTCAATATCTTGAAAACGGATACACGAATAAATTTTTAAATTACGTTATTAAATTTATTTTATTGAATACTAATAATACTAAAAACTTTAAGCAAAATTTAGTACACAAAAAACATGTTTCAGTGTGTCTGCATGTCTGTACCTCTCTGTGCAGCCTAAACCACTAGACTTATGTTCTTGTGTTCTATGTCCTATGTGATTCCCTAGAGGGGAAATTGAAATTTTGTTAGCTCTTAAACTAACGGTACCCCCCATACACCCGTATTGCAAAATCTTATTTATCCCGAAAACGGCTCTAACGATTTTAATAAAAAAAAATTAAATGGGATATTATGGACATGGACTAAATTTTTTGTAAAAAAAAATGTTGAGGCAAAATGTTATTAACGGTACCTGTCATAGAAGGGTTTTTTTGATTTTCGAATTTCTTATCAACGGCTCTATACGATAATATTGTAGGTACATATATAAAAATATTCGAAAAAATTTTTTGTTTTTTGAAAAAAAAAAATCCAATTTATTTTTTGAAAAATCAATATCTTGAAAACGTGTGAACGATTATTTTTTGAAATTATTTCCTAAAATCTATATTACTAAGCACTTAAAATTGGCATCCCAAATTTTGTTCTAGAAAAATTTTAAAGAAATTTGTTATATAAAAAAATACTTTAATAAAACGATTTTTAAACTTTTTTTGCGTAAATTCATAATTTTCCGGAAATCAGGCAATTCCATGCATTTGAACATTTTTATCTCATTAAATAAATGTTTTATATTTATAAAATGTATTTTAAATTCCAAAGTCCTTTTACATAAGAGCGAGTTCGCGCTATCCAGTCGTGAATTTTATTTTTTTTGTTTTTGTTTTTTAAGTTAAGTGTTCATGTTTTTTTTTTGTATCTTTTTTGATAAAATGTATAATATTTTATTTTAAAAGTGTTGATCAATGCGTTTCTGCATGCTGCTTCTGTTCGTGTTATTTCAACGCAGTATCCTGGTATCCTAGTTCGAATCCGTCAGTTGAATCGGTATTTGGCTCTCTTCGTAGAAATGATGAAAATTCCATTCTTTGGCCACATTGTGAGGCACAGCAACTACGACATTTTTCGATGTATTTAGATCCGCATATAGTCTATTCAACAATGTCCTTAATTTAGGCATTCTATTCGACTTCTTGTAGGAGTGTGGCTGTTAGTGTCATAATATCTTTCTTATTTTCTGATGGTGATTTGATTTCTGAAAAGCGTTAGAAAAAATTTAACCAGGGTATCCTGCATGGAACAGCAAAACATCCTAAAGTCCATTTATACTTTCTTCGAGCTAATTCTTGAGACGACAATTGTTGCAGATTTTAGAATCGTGAAGAAATCTTACAACAATATCCATTGTTCTACATCTATGATCAGTTGTAATTTGCACATTCAGCGATTAATAAACTTTAAAATTTAAATGTTTTGTATTGGACATAACATCTACTTTTCAAAAAAAGGAAATGTAAAGCTTCCTTTTCTATTTATGTAGTAGCCATAATAAGTGCCACAACACTCCAGGTTGCTTATTTTTACATGAGTAGAATAGATCGTACCTATATCACTTTTAGAAACCTGGCAATACTATACAATCCCGATTTTAACTCGTATAACTCCGCAGAGGATGACGGAAATTTAATAAAGTGAAGGAGCAACGAAGAAATTTGTTTCGACTGGACCATATCATGTAATGCTCCTATAAAATTAACTGTTGATATATTCTTACAGCTATACTTATAAGATTTAACTAATAATAATTCCAACCTCGGAATAGTTAAACCGAGCCGAAAAACCTACTTCGGGTTTACGCCACGCCAAAAAAATCCTTATTTATGAAATATTTCCTTAGCCGTTTTAACTACGCCTTCCTTATGTCAAATATACTATCAAAAAAATAACCAATCTAAAACTCTGGTTATTATAAACGTAAGCAAACCCTAGTTGATTATCATTATTAATTATTTTGATATAATTGTATGGATTTTGGAAATTTGATAAATTTAAAAGTGGGTTGTAATGGGTGATTTTTTTGCTATTTTCTTTTTGGCAACACTGGTTTCGACAACCCATGCATCTTTCGTGTTTTGTGTCGCTGTCAAACATCTTCAGTTTGGTCTATAATAATAAAAAATTGGCCGAAGATCCGCTTTTTTATCGAAAAATTGTGTTCAGTGACGAAGCTCATTTCTGGTTGAATGAAGCAAAACTGCCGTATTTGGAGTGAAGAGCAGCCAAGAGCTACCAATGCATCCAGAAAAAGTCACTGTTTGGTGCGGATTATGGGCTGGCGGAATTATTGGCCGTATTTCTTCAAAGGTGGTGCGAATAGCAAAATTGGACTAAGCAGATGGATCATTTGAGGCGCAGCCGAGGCCAACATTTGCATGAAATAATATTGAAGCATTAAATTATATCGACCGTACTATCGATTCAAATAAAGATTTCATGCTTTTTTTGAATTTTGTGTTTTTTTTTTAGTTTCCGATCGTTCATAAAAAATCACTCGTTATAAAATTGTTTACAGTCCCTTTTGTAAATTTCACACGATGTCATGTCAAAATAACATTTAGATAGTATATACGAGTACAACGGATTAAAAACTTCCTAAGAACCAGTTTCAACCTACTCCGCCTCTATTCCTCGTATATTTTTTTACTCCGTCGCTAAAACAAGTTAGAGTTATAAGTAAATAAGGCTGTAAGCGTTGCACTAACCCATTAACTTGCATGTTTGTTTTCAAGCAAGAACCAAACTCTTGTTTTGTCAAACCTATAGGTACCTGAAGTAAAATTCTCCATCGTCCAGTTCTTCAAAAAGATTTGGTCGGGGCTTAAAACATTGCACTTTACTGTAAAAAGCTGAGTCTTCAAACATATATCGCATCTCCTCCGGTGCAATATCGACGTGACTGCAAATTTTTCTGAAATTTAGTTAAGAACGCCATAATTACCTAAATGTCAAGTCTATAAGTGGCCAAACCGACGCACAGTGCGGCGACTAGTGGAAAAAAATGAACAAAAAAATTGTGGCAAAAATGTGTAGCAAGTATGCCAAATTCAAGGTAATAAGTCTAAATGAATGAATCAACAGTTTATTTATGATAAAGCTCAATTTTCTGTTGTCAGAGATCGTCCGAAGATCAGCAAAATAACAAATAGTGAGAGTAGGATTTGTAGTTACCGGTTGAAAGAGCGTTCACTGAAGAAAAGAAAAGAACATACGATATTATTTTTTTCGCTATGCTCACAATCAGGAGAGAAAATATAGTTATTCTAACTGCATTTTTTTTTACATGTAAATTTAAATTGTTTTTTGAGAGTCTAAATCAAAGCTTCTTTGTTCGTGTTAAGTACTAACTTTGATAAGTCATATATTTTGTGTGGTGCCATATGGGAAAAAAGTGTTTTTATTTAAAAAAAGAAAACAATCATATCTTTTAAGAAAAAGTAAGTTTTTCTTGCAGCAACTTGCAATTTTTCTTGCAACAAGTGTTTTTTTTCCGAGCATTTTTTACAGAATGTGTTCAAACAGGGAGCTTTTTGATGTTTGGTTTTCTAATTCAACGGCCCGAGTACCTGGTGCTTTGCAGTTTATGGAGGTACAATTAAATATGCAATCAAATATAGAGGCTTGAAGGTCAGGAAATCTTAGCAAGACACGCATCAACAACTTGCTCAGAAATAAATAAACGTTATCACTTCCATCGATTATACACTCGAAGACTCGGATAGTGATCTTTTTTCGTAATTGTTTATTTTTCGGTTTTTCCTTTTGTTATTACTTTTTTTGAATAATAATTTTTGTCAACAATAAAAACATCCATTATATTTTGCAAGATCTTTTATGCGATATGTTCTGTGGTCGTTGTGCTTTGAGAAAATATATACTTTCCTACTAACCTTTAAAATATTACAACTTTTGTATATCATAATCATCATTTTTTTTTGTACATTTTTTCTATATCATACGAAAAATTAAAAAAAAATCAATTTTATAGCAAAAGTGGGCGTGTAAGTGGGCGAACTTTGCGCTATTTTAACTCATAATTTCTTCACTGACCAGAATATTAATAATTTAAATCACTATCGTACTAGAAAACTTCATGTAACCAATTTACTATGAAAAATGGGCGTCGTAGGGTGCGTGAAAATTCCTCAAATTGAGAAAAATCCCCTATTTATTACATTTAGCAACCAATTTTTGATCACAGTTATCTTGCTTTTGAAAAATAGATTTTTTTCCACTACCTGCATACAATCGACGCACTGTGCGACGTGATTGTATGTTTGCTATTGGTTTTTTGTTTGACACAAAAGCTGAAACGTATGGTATTTTGATAAACAAGGAAACTTTAAACGCTATTCCCCAACATTTAGGAAAATTGCACTTATGTCGTTATTACACCGGAGGTGCGATATGTAGAAATCTACGTCTTCCGAAAATATTTTATATTATTTAATTTACTTTGAAAAACAATTAGTTCACTTTTCCAAACAAAATTAGCAAGACATTTTTTCGAGGACAATGACAGATGTCATATGGATTTAGGAAGTTACTGGAAGTTGAAGTAGCCATTTTGTGATTTTAACTTTAGTAAAATTAAAACAAAATAAATAAAATAGATAAAAGACAATTTCAATATTTATTATGACTGTTATTTAACCAAACTTTATATTTGCATTCAGTAAAATGTTAAAAAATAGTAAGATGCTTAAGTCGTTGAAAATTAGGAAAATGTTTCCAACTTACTAGCTTACTTAAATGGCTTTAGCATTTAACTAAATCGTTTATAGTTTTGGGCAAGTTTCACTAAATATTTTCGAATCCAACGAAAGCTTACGCCCCGTTATACAAATACTTTGAATATAGTCAAATCTTAGTTTGATTAAATTATAGTTTAAAGTTCAAGCATGTGAAAATAGCCAAACACATACTTGGAATAGTTCAGGTAAAATCTTAATCGGAGTATGAATTATGTTTGTCAAATTAGCTCCAAGGCTGTGATAAATGAAGCAGTTCCGCCTACAGCGATTGTTATCAAGAAGTTTTAATTCAATTTTACAAATAAAGTGATCTGCTTTGTTAAAGACGATTTTTATGAAGAAGAAATTTGAATTTTTGTTTATCTCATGACAATGAGTAGATGTCATACAACAATTTTTTTTAATTTTGTCGATAACGGCTGCAATGGTTCTGATTAAAGTTCGCTGCTGTAATTTCCGAAGGTATTAAAACTTTCTCCGAAAAATGCGTATGGCCGATTTCATAAACAAACACTAAAAGCACTTTTTTCAAAAATCCTCTTAAATTTTATCGGGTTCTTAAAATTTTTTTGTTTCACCAATCTATAAAAGGGACATTTTGGGGAAATTTTTGTTAAAATTTGAGTTCTCTTCACATCCCTGGGAAAAATAAATTGCTTTTTTCTTTCTAACAAGCGAAATGTATGAGAAGAAATGAGAAAGCGTTATGTGTTCAAACAAATGCCAAGGAATACAAAAAAAAAGAAATGCACACAAAATATTTGGAAAGATTCTGATCCTGACATTCTGTGGCATAAAATCGTTAAGTAATAACCACTTAATTTATTTTTCATTGCATTGTTGGGTTTGTTTTGGTTCCAAATGAAGACCAAACATATTCAACAAACTCATCCACAGATGCTTTGGAAAGTCGGAACCTCATTTTGAAGTCATATAATGTATTTATGTGATCTGGGAATATTTTTGCTTAGCGAATAACTTTGTGTTGACCTTTATTATTGGATGAAGGCGACCAATATTTTTTTTCGAAATAAAGAAACAAATCATTTAAATATTTACTATTAACCTATTCATTTTTGTATCTTCAAAAATTGAACACTAAATCCTTACAAAACAATAATTTCAGCTGCTATACCTATAACCATAGCTGGGCATTAACTCGTTAATCCGTTAATCGTTAATTAATGAAGTTAACATTTTGATTAACATATTTTAAGTTAACTTTTAAAAATGTTAACGGACACGTTAAATCCGTTAATCCACGTTAAGTCCGTTAATCGTTAATCCAATGCCTACTATTTACCGTGCGGCGCGAAAAACAGGTTCAGACAAGTATGAGACAAGCAGTGGCGTAGCGTGGGTTTTTGCCGCCTGGGGCAGAGCCAATTTTGCCGCCCCTAGCAATTTTTTTATGGGCCTTTAATTTTGTTTGCTGTTTTAAAAAACATCAAAGTGAAACAGCTTCTTAACTTACCTTGTTATATTTTAATTTTTTTATATTTATTTATATTATATTATTATATTTATTTATATTATATTATGTAGATAGAAGAGTCTAATCGGGTGATGATTGCTGAAAAATAAAACCGGTTTTAAAAAAAATCAACCCGCACTGCCTTTAATTATTATTATTCATATAGTTATAGTAATAAATATTGTACCCATAATATTTTTTTATTTCTATTATTGTTATACATAAGGAAATAAAGAAACAGAAATATTGGCCAAGGATTATTTTTAACTTAAACATATTTCACAACAGCCCATCAAAATTAAGGTGTTCACAACTGGTTTTATCTTTTAAAAATGGTAAACATGTTTTTTTGCAGCTCAACGAAATTTCCACAGCTTATATTAGATGGAATCGAGACTTCTAATTATCTATTTCAAAGATTCACCAATTACTTAGCAAAACATGTATTACCTTTACTTTAAATTTTTGTTTTTACTTTCTCGAAAGAACTGCCAGTCTAAGTTATAAGAACTTCGTAAAATGTGCCGCCTTGAAAAATTCTCAACATAGGCTCTAGCTCCTTTACTATGGTAACAATGACGAAGGGTCATGACCTCTGGGATAAATCCCTCTACACAAAGATTTATTGTGAAAACTAAACTTTCTACAATGAAGAATAAATGAACCTGCAAATTTGAGAATTTTAAATAAAATTCTCTTGCTCACTGCCGATCTCCATGGCGGATAAATGTCGAACAATTATCCGAGCAATAAATCCAGCCAACTCACATCGAATCAGTCGAAACAAACGAAATGTTTTTGTCTCAACTTCTCGCCTTAAAATTTTATAAAAAAATTATAAAAAAATAAGCGAATTGAAAATTTCTGGAGTAGATTTAGATTTAGTAATTTAAAGTCAGAGTTGGTTGCAAAATTTATTAACACAGTGGTCATTCCCTCTCATGTGGTTTGGCTAAAAAAAAATTGAATTTTTCAGTGTGAAAAAAAATTAGTACCTACCTAAATCTTAAAAAAATGGAGTAACGAAGTAGATCTGTTTTCTTTCGTAAAATTGAAGTAAATTTACTCCGATTGGAGTAAGATTCGAACGCTGCTCATGAGTGGTAGTCGAAAGAAGGCAAACGAAAAAGCTTTGCAGTGCACCAGGGCACACATAGAATGAAACAATCATTTACTGTTCCAAATCAGATTCGTTGTCGATCATTGTACTTCACACTTCCTTATGGCGCAATACACATCTCAGATACAACATGACGATGACACAACAATAAAAAGAAAAAAAAAAAAAAAAACAAGAGAAAGACGTGTATCATTGTTATATAAATGTACCTACGTCCTACGCACACACACGGAACTTTCAGCTCAAAAGGAAAAAATATATTTCCGAAAAGGACAGTATATTTTTTCACAATTTAAATTTGTTACAAAAGTAAGCTTACACCTGAACTCGGTGTTCTCCTGGGTGTGATGTGTATTTCTTTTCGTGACTGAGTGTTCTTTGAATATCTAAAGCTTTATTTTCAATGGTGAAACAAAAAAAAGCTGTTGGTGGCTCGGAAATATTCGAATGAAATGTTTGAAAATTTTGGTTGGTGTGAATGAGGATACTTTTCTATTTACATTATGTAGGTTTATTGTTATTGAATGTGAAGCAGTGTTACCGCTCGAAAACTTTTAAATAATTTATCTGACTGATAAAATTTATCCACAGAAAAAGGTATCGTAATGAAAAGAAAATATAAAAACATAACATACAAAAACCATTTACCTACATTAACGTATTTAGAAAAATTGCAGCAAAGTGCCGCCCGGATATTTTGAAAAATTGCCGCCCCAAGCAAATTGCCGCCCGGGGCCTGTGCCCCCTTTGCGTTTCGTTTGATCATTTCATTATGCCGGTCGTCCACTATGTGCGCGATAAGTTCCACCAACTTCGTTCAACTTTTTATTCAACTCTTTCGTTGGATAAACGAATTTACAACCTCTTACACTATTGCAGCAACTTACGTACGAGTAATTCACGTTGAGCAACCAAAGTTGAACAAATGCGTTTGGAACCCCGTACACATAATTGACAAGCTTTCCCATATGTTGATTAACCCCGCACACCTAGTTGATCAACTCTTAAAACTTATTCCAGTGTTGAATAGCTCCGTACCAACTTACTGAAATGTTGAATAACCTCGTACACTAGTTGATAAACTTGTTCGATTTTGACAGAAACATTTTTTTTTTTGATTTGATCAACTGCGTTTTCGATATTGTTGCTCAACCAGTTGATGAATGAGTTGATACGAGTACCTTCGTACACTTAACCAAAGATCACTCGTTGGGGAATGCGTTGAACGCACCACGATAAACAAAAAACTCAAACGTTATACCTGAAATAATTTTGACTTCAGTTCGGTACATACATTTATTGCCGACGCACGCCTTCGCTTTAAAATATTCTTAAATTTGTTCCGTATGAGTATGATTTCCTCTAACAAAAAAAAAGTGGCTGTCGCATTAATAATATTAGAAAATGAACGACAAAGGAAGAAAAAACAGCCAAGACGATTCTGGGTAGATGATTTTTTCTTGAGTCGCGAAGAAAATTGTTTTTTTTTTTTTTTTTTCAATGAAATATATGAGAAATTAAAATCGATTGATCCCACCCCGCCCGTGAATTCGAATTCAAAGTTTAGGCAATTGCATTTTCGAGGAAATTTGAGACCAAGCCAATTCCCTGGCATCTCGATTTTTATAAGAGGGGCTCTTAATGTCCCATATATTGGACTTTTCCTCAATTGCTGAAATCATTTGCAAAATTAATTCCGTGGTCCACTCTGATTTTTTATCACCTTCCATACCTTCAATGCAATTTTTATCACACATGTTAACGGATTAACGATTAACGTTAACTTGCGTTAATTCTTCCGAAATTTAACGCTTTAACGTTTAACGAAGCTAACTTTTTTAGTAGCGGATTAACGATTAACGAAGTTAACTGTTTGATTAACGGTGCCCAGCTATGCCTATAACCAATTGTTGTTATCTACATCTGATGACATTTCAATGACACTTTTAAAATTTAATGAGCCAAAAATGGGCATTTAGTTTATAAGGGTGTTTAAAAGCTTGTTTAATTTAAAAGCGCTTGGTGAAACCAGAACATCTCATATTAAGGTTTAGAAGCCTGTTAAATGTTTAAAAGTCCTTCGTGAAATCGGCCATTAGAATCTTAACGTTTTCTCTTGGGAAAGATTTTTTATTTTTCGATTATTCTCGTATATTTCGTTACTAGTTCTGACAATTAACGATGCTGTTGCAAAGATGATTCTAAATGATAAAAATAATATTGTTCTCCAATACAACTCTGCTATAAGGGAGCAAATCTGAAGAAATTCATTTTTTAAGTAAATAGTTTTGACTTTTTAATTTTTTCTCATAACAATGCAATAGAACTAATATAGATACTAAATATTAATGCCTTCAATATTTGGCCACGTTATAACCACAAGAAGAAGTGCGTGCGTTCCAGTCGTGCTTATTTCTTTATTTTCTTGTAAGCCTTCTTTTATGCGAAAATAAAACTACAATCGGATTGATCGTTGATGTCATGTATCAGTAGGTACTAAAATGACAAACTGTGAACACAGAAAAGTTTCTTTTGTTATATAAGAACTCTCTAAAAAATAATGGGAACTCACAAAGAGGCAAAGATAGATTTAAGGCCGAGGATGATCCTAACAACACGATTGTCATGTGTTCCATACATAATTTCACCAAAAATTATCAATAAACGTGATATTTGCATAACAGAAAAGGTACTTTTACTATGCCTACTGGTCATATAACCGTCTAATAACTCTTGAGCCTAATATATTTCTTAAAACTACCTGACCTCATATACTTATACCTAATGTAGACACATCTGCGGACTTGTGGGGATTTTGACACCATGAACACGTGTGGTTAGCTTCGTGATGTGTATTAATTAAATGCAGATTGAAGGCGTATTGATCTTTACCGAATGATGGTTTAGTGGAAACTCTGCATTTGGAAGCTATATAAACTTTATTACGGGCTATTTAATGACGTAATCGTCCGAGGTACACGTTTCGAGTACCTACTTTATCCTTATAGTACGGCAGTTAAGGTTGCTATTTGGGTTTTGGTGGATATTTACATTGCTTAAAACACGCTGGAAAACAATGGTAAACCTATAATTTTGTATTGAAGATGTGTGTAAATATCACATGAACAGAACAGTGTTACATTGATGACAGTTTTATGAGCTATCGGTTAATCAGCGCTTCAATGACCGTAAGCTCGTAAAATTGCGAGAGCCGCTTAAGTCGTTTAAGGCGGTTATTGTTTGTGGTAACATTCCTTGAATAGATCTGTGATATGTTTTCTTTATCTGGTAATCGATTCCCAATCGCTGTCAAATTAAAAAATTTTTAAGGTTTCGTCCTTGCCAAAATTATATGGTTTACTCGTACCAATTATTTACTACTTCATATGTTACTTTTGAGGTACCGATCCGAAACACTTCTGTATTTGGATTTTTTAAAGAAAAAACCAAACAGCTGGATGGTTTTTTTTTCCCAGAATGTAAATTATTAAATACTTAAGATTAGTATAGAAAACTCTTTTGTTATAAAATATCTTAGCTATTTTAGTGATTTTAAATCTATCGTAACACAACCCCGCTGACTATTGGTACTTAAAGTTATACCTTTATATGCAGACTTTTATTTTTGAATGGATCAATAAGTGGATTGTGTGATTTGATTTAAGCTGTTAACTGCAGGTAAATGTTGAGTTGAGTAAAGTCTGATAATGGAAAACGTTTTATGAGGTTACTTGCATAACTTTGATAAGTCGGTATAGAGAATAGGATGTAGGTATAGGCCAGATAAGTTTGTTTTTAAAAAAGATAAAATATTTTTTGACTGGTGAATTCTAGTAGGAAAAGTAATCGGGGCTACCATGTATGAGAAAGTTGTGCACGCAACACTGTTTCATATTTGTGTTGATTTGAATGTGCATTTATGGTGTTATTAATTTTGTATATCTACCATGATTGGTAATTAAAGAGTATTTGGTTGTAATATTCGTGGGCAAGGAGCTAATCTTTTGTCAGCTACGTCCATACTAAATTATACATCAAACAAGCTGTTTTTACACTAAGTGAAACTTAGGTTTACTTAGGTAGTACCCCTCGGCATAATGGTTAGTGCGTTGGACTGTCATGCGGAAGGTCTCGAGTTCTATTCTCAGCCGCTGCAAGAAAGTTTTTTCAGGGGTGTACTGCCTCTTGCGAGGAATTGACAAATGCTCCAAGAGTATCTCTTGTCATGGAAAGTGCTGCTCCTTAGCCGTTCGGAATCGGCAGAAAATTGTAGGTCCCCTCCGTTTCTGGTAACACGCACACAGGAATGGTTGAGAGCCTAGGTCCTGGTTCACTTCGAGCTGTTGTACCACCAAATTTATTTTATTTTATTTTATTTTTTATTTTAGAAACTTAGGTTGGCGAGACTTCTGATCCTTTGGACTTCAATGCGCCAACGGTCTCGTTAGCTGTACGCGAAATGATATCGAGTACCAACTCCTACCACGATACGGTCCGTGTTCATGTTCTTCCCTTATTTTCACGTGGTTCAAATTCTCGGTTAGAAAGCACATCTTTCATACTTGTTTTTTTTTTTTTTTTTTTAAAGAATTTTTCATGGCTTCGCTTTTCTGTCCAGACAACATTCAAAAAAATCTATGCTACGATCTCGTGCCAACTGGGTGGCCTCAACGAGTATGCGAATTGTATCCCGAAGAGGGTTTGAGACATCAAACCAAGCATCAGAAAATTGTCTGAATCGAGGTCTAAGCAGGAGATCAAGTTCAGAGAAGTAAGCTTCCTATTAAAACCAACCACACGGAGGAAAATTTGAAAAAGTTTAAGGAATCTAGGACGCCTGCAATGTCATCGGACTAAATATTTTTATGACCAAAAATTAAGGCAAAAAAACTTCAGCGTCCTAAAATTATTTAAAATTTTAGGTCAACTCGAATCTCTATTGGAAGCTTATCTTTTAGCCAAGAAGCTGCTATACGAATTCTATGCTCCAAAGAAGAGTCATGACTCCTCCCGTACTCGAGCCCGTTAACGACTCAGTGGGATAAAACTTTGTTCGCATCCGTGCTTATGCAATGGTCCTGCAAGACCTTGACATACATAAACCCGCTGGCTCCGATAGTATACCCACAAACGCTTACAGATCTATAAGCAAGTGAATGAAAAACTGCATTTGTCCCGCCAGGCCCAGTACGAGGCGAATTTTCCTAAGCCTCTAAATATCGACCGATTTACCGATTGCACTTCCCTCATTTCCAAGGTCATGGAAAATTTAGATTAAGGTATATCTCACCGAACAATGGACAAAATCTTTACATCATTTTGTTCATAGTAAGATTGATATTTGAGAAACGTTTGATTTAGTGTGGCAGTAAGCTCTTTTATTGAAAATGCGGGATTTCGATGTTGGCGACTCTATTTTTCGATTTCAAACCGTCTATTACATGAGGTATTCGATGTATTTAGGTCTGGTGTGCCCCAGGGCTCTGTCTTGTCTCCATCCTCTTTCTCGTGCTCATTAATAATCTTCTGTCTGAAACGTTTTGCAGACGATAGTACTCTCAGATTTTCATATTCGTTGGAAGTCAAACGGCAACTTAATAGATGATCATTCATTTCTGACCTTGAGGTCTGTCTAATGAGGAATAAGAATCAGTGTAGAATTTAATGATTTGTAAAATCAAAAATATTTTTCAAGGGTGTAAACCTCTTTCGAGGAATTGAAAAATCCTAAGACCTAAAATCTAAGTCACTAGACTTAGTCTCTCTACGAGCCGTCATGACCTCTAATTTATATATTTAAATATTTAGTAAGTAAATTCACAAAAAAATTGACCGCAATATGGTATGCAATATTATTTTAATTTCAAATAGACATTTTGGATTCAAATTATTAGGAGTTTTTTCGAAATGAATAAACTTTTTTTCAAAAAGATTTCCACCTTGTATTCACCTAAAAACCTTAAGTCCCAAGTATCAAAAATATTTATTTTATTAGTTTCAGTTATGGGTTGACTTATAGACAGACTGTCAATCCACTTTTTTCAGTCTCACTTTATATGATCATTATTTTAGATTAGATTAAAAGCTGTAGTTCAATTTTGTTCATGATGTATTTTAAACTTCCTCTATAGTTACCTATGCTTGTAATTATATTTCCGATCATCTATCGTTTGTAAAATGATGTACATTTGAACTGTGTATTATATATTTTGTATTTCAACTTATTGATGCTTACTGGAATTTGGAAGTCAATTATTATTTCCCAAATCTATTCATCAGCCTTAGTTCAATCTATGTAGTTAACACACACAAAGGTAAACCTACCCTTGCTTAATCTTATTACCGCGGATAAAGACTCATCAATTCATGAGTTGTCGCATTGAATTTCCAAAATTTTAACGATTTTTCGATTGTCATGCGATCGGAAAATAAAAAAATCGAAGTCGGATTGCAGCTGGCCTGTACTCTGGCCAGTAGGTTATTAATGTTATGAATCTTTTCCTTTTTAGTTTCGATAATTTACAGGCTGAAGTGCCAGCCACAGAATGCATTCGAAAAAATGAAATAAAATTAACAAAATAATACTAAACTGCATTTTGATGGTGCATCAAGAATTTCGGAATCACTCAGTGTTGTCGCGTCACATTGTTGCACAGTGGGACAGAGCTGCCTTAAAATTGAAATAAAAATATCAAACGATCTTAGAAATCATAATTGTTGTAATTTTGTTGATTAATCAAACAACCAAAAATGTTTTCGAACACATTAAAAATGAAAAACAAACTGACGCAAAAAAGTTCTTTGAAAATATATCAGACCAAATAATGACAGTATAGAATAACTGGAATGAAGGCGACTTCAATGAGAGGCACTTTTTTCGTTTATGTTTTAAGGTGGCGTAGTCTGAGAATTAAACACCAGACCTCCGAAGCTTCGAACGCGGTATTACAGTCTAACGAACAAACTATTACACCTGAGTTTTCATTAAATGCTTATTATTTATTGAGCCTATAGAAGATTCATTTTTATTTTTTAAAAGCTGATTGACAACTAAAACGGAAGTTTTAGAATTCTGACGGCTTCTAGTTCTTTTATCAAGTCTCCAGAAAAAATGTTCAAACTGTGAGTTAGAAATTATAGATGTTTGTATTTATATCGAAGGCCCATGTTAAATAATACAACATAGTTCTGCCGTGGCTTCCCTGGGTGACACGTGTCTAAAACGTTAGGCGATCTCAGTGGCCAATTCTCATCGGCTCAGCTTGAGATAACCATGTTTGGAAATCGCACATGAAAATGTCCATTGTTGCACGGTCTGGCGCCGAATTGTTGAATCCATTTGTAGTCGGTGTCCATATTATCCAATTCGGGCAAGAAGAAATTGCTTATTATCGAACGATAGTGCTCGCCGTTCGTGTGGATTGTGATCGGCCCAAATTCCACAACATCGTCGCTGAATATGATCTTGCGACCGAAATTGAGTTGAACTTCTAACGGCTCGAGAGCCCAGGTAGCAAACACACGTCGTTGTCTATAGTCATTTACAAATGTTGTTGAATACTATTACTCTGCATACATGTTATTTATTAAGACAGACTAAATAAATGACTAATTAATTAAGAGTGTGTGTAACTTCAAAAATATAGCCACAATCACTTGTAAAAGAACGTAAGTCCCTATTCGAAAACCCTTTACATGCGACCATACAAAAAGTGGCAATCATGTTTTTTTTACTTGCGACTTATAGGTACTATAAGGCAAGTTATGCATTCGTAAAAGAAATCAAACTCGAGATTTCAATCAAAGTTGACATTACGATGATAGCGAAGACTAGAAAAGTTGGTCTCTCAATTCTGTCTGTCTGTCTGTTCTGTTCGACTACAGCCCAAACGGCTCGGCTGATTTCCTTCAAACTTGGTAGATATCCTTTTTAATTTTTCCCCTCCACAAGTTTTTTTTTTCTTCTTTTTTTTAAGACTAAAAATAACGGTACCTGCCATACGAATTTTTTTCGAAATTTTGTAAATATTTTTTTTCTCAAAGCTGTTCGACAGATTTAAAAAAAAAGATAAAAAAAATTTTATTTAGTTAAAGCTACGTACTGGTTTAAAAAAAAAATTTCCGAAAAAAGGTTATTTAAGGTACCCCATTTTTTTGTTTCTGATTTTCTCAAAAACGGTACGACCGATTTTCAAAAAAAAATGTTTTGGATTAAAAAAAAAATCAAACTCAATATTCCGAAAACCTTATGCTATATTTTTTGTAAACTTAATAAATAAAAGTTTCTCAGCATTATCTACAAGATGTATGAAAAATAGTTTTATTTTTCCCAAAAATAAAGGTACCCATCATGTAAATGTTAAAAAATGGGTATCAAAAATCGTATTTTTCTCAAAAACGGCGTTTAGATAAAAATGCTTTTATTTGAGGCGGGAGAGGTGATTTCACTGCACTTTCATTTCATTTCATTTCAATTTAATCGCTGTCAAACGTTGTTCGAACGCCATTAAGTGCGCGCGTGTTATTGTTATTCTACTTGTGAGAAACATTGATTTTAAACACTGCCGTCAAGAAAATAAGACTCATGTAAGTAATATTTTTAATTTCCCCTGTTCACAGATTGATTTGAATGCCTTTGAAGAAAATCAAAACTAGATCAATGTTTTAAAAATTTAGTATTTTTCTAATTTTCAATTGGGTTGGGGCACCTCATAACATCAAGACGAGTAAACAATCTTTTGTATGCTGAATTTACTCATTAAAAGGCAACTTTGAATTGCTATTCCATTATATAAAAAATTAAAAAAAAAATTTTTTTCATACATTATCACTCCACCCTATTGTACATACATACCTACCAAGAGCTATTTTTTTAAATTTTGAATTATTCACTATCGACATAACGAAATTTTTTTAGAGATGCTTCTAAAAAGTCTAAAAACCATTGCATTTCAGAACTTTAAGAAACATTTTTTTTGAATTTTTGGAAAAAAAATCATTTTTTTTTTGAAAAATTCGATATTTTAAAAACGGCTCATACAGTTATAAAAACTTAAAGTTGGCATACCAATTATTTTCTCTTAAAAATCTTTTAAAACTTTTGTATATACAAAAAGCTTTTTTTTAAGAAACCACTACAACGACTTAAAATTTTTGTTCTTACATAAATTCATATTTGCATAGCATTCATAGCATTCTGTTTTTGTCTCTTACTACTAAAATAATTAAAGAAATTAATTTTATCTTTTATCTCTAATAACATTCGTTTTTAAAATGGCTAGTCTATTACATAGGAGCTAGTTCGTGCGACCCAGTCGTTTATTTTTCTTTCATTACAATTTTATCTTTTGTTTGACATTTTGTTTTAACATTTAGACCCATTAGCTTAGTCATGGTCAACAAATAGTGATATTCATGCGAGTATGTCAATAAAGACAACCCTATATTTTTGTCGAGCAATTCCGGGAAATGTCTGGTGCTTGAGTACTTTGAACTTTCTTTTAAGGCTTTAAAGACTTAGAATCAAACTACAAGATAGTGCTACACACTAACCATTATGTCAAGGGGTTTCTGACATACAACTTCAGTAATATTTATGAATATTAATGGAAAAAATTATGAAAATGAAATCAACGAGTATAAAAATGTTTTAACTTGCGATATACGTACTCGAGATTTTGATCGAAGTTGACATTACGATGATAGAGATCACAAAAATAAATGGTCCGGTAATTCCGTCTGCCTGTCTGTACATCCGTACAGCTTAAGCAGCTGGAGGTACGAGTATTTTCTTCAAACTCGGTACTTAAGGGTCCTCCCTAGAGGAGAAATTGAAAGTTTTTTTAGCTCTAAAAATTAAAAAAAAATATTTTTTTCAATCAATATCTTCAAAACGTGTGAACGAATATTTTTTGGAAATTATTTTCCAAAATTTTTATTACTTAATACTTAAAATTGGCATCCCAAATTTTTGGCACAAACTAAGTATTTGGAAAGAAGTTTTACGCATCCTGAATGAGTCATATGGCTGGGATGTATTAAATCTCACACAAACTTACTCTTCTGTTTAAGAGACTTAGAATTTTAAAAATGGATGTTATTAGGGCAAAATATTCTTTAGCATAAAATTAGTTTTTAAATGGTTGAAATAACTCCGCGATTTCTTAAGCAAATATATAAATGAAGATCGTAAGATATGAATTTTTTTTATTAAAGGTAGGATATCTCAAAAAGTTTGGTGCAAATTTTTCTTCCGACAATTCGAAACGTTTTTAAATTAAACCGCATTATACTCGTATTTTATTCTAATGAGTTTTTCAAATTTAAAATATCTTAGGAGAGGATTTAGAACACAATAATTGTTTTATTTACTTACAAACTAAAGGTGGCGCTATAGTCCGGGGTAGACCATGACCTCAACTAACAAGCTTCTCCAGCTAGCACGGTCCCTAGCTAGCTGTCGCCAGTTTCGCTAGTCAAGTGGGTCCTCTCCCAATTGTGTGCGCACCTTAGTCAGGTCTTCCTTTAATGCGCCGTCCCTCAGGGTTGGATTCGAAGAAACAAGAAATAAATTACCCTTGAAAAATAATTCTTTTAGTATTGTAGGTACTGTTAAAAAATTGTTGATCGTCATGTTTAAACAACTTGTGATTTTCGAAATATTGGGAATTGACATTTTTTATTTTGATAATACAACATTACAAACAAACTTTTGGAAAATCGGAAACAAAAAAACCATTTCACACTTCGATGGGTCCCGGGACACCATGACATTTATGGAAATGAAATTGCTTGCCATTTCATCACTTGATCTGAAAAAAATTGAACCCTGTGTACTTATGCTTCTTTAAGACCGCAAATAAAGATGGTCAACAATTGACAACTGTCGGGTTTCAAGGAATTTTTGGTCAGATATTTCAAAGAAGCAAACAGAGTATCTACTGAAGCTTCGAAGACCTCAATTGTCTCTCTTGTTGAGAATTCTTCGGGTCACAACTCAATAGGAACCCACATGACAAGAAAATGTACACCTTATTTATACAGGGGGTGTCAAGACGAAGAGGTGCATCATCGCACTTCCATTGTGAGGAACTAGAAAATATGTCTTCGGAGAATATTTTTTCGACGAACTAGACGACGTTTCATTTTTTTTTCGGGGAGGCACCCCATACCTAAGACTTCCATTAATCCTTCCTCTTAGGCTAGCCGCGCACTAGCAACTTTTAGTTGCGAAACTGCTTGGTTCGAGCAACTAAAAAGTTTGTGTTTTGACACAAACTAAACGATTGCCTAAAATAAGTTCGCCATTTTATTGAACATATAATTATCTGCAAATTCACGGACATTCAACCAAACAGTTCATCTGTTTTCTATAAGTAACCAAACAGTTTCGCAACTAAAAGTTGCTAGTGCGCGGCTAGCCTTACACTTCCCATTCCTACAATACCTACACTCTCGGGACCACAATGGATCCATTGAGATCCGAGTGATTATACGGCTTGGTGCTTCATCCCGCCACTTAACCTAACCAAATAGTTACTAAACAAAATGTCAATAATTTTGATCACAATGCTTACTTCGATTTTTTTTTAAGGGATGCATAACGTGCCATATTAGTGCATATATATCGCATGTAAAAATACTACATACTTAAATTACCTATATGTACTTTATTATGATATAAAATGTCACTGATTGACAAACGTTATAATATAATTCAACAAAGGACTAAGCAACACCAACTTTTCTTCAAATTTGATAACTTGATCGAAAATTAATTCGTTGATTATCCAATTTTTTAACCCTCAAGAGTCAAAATCGAACACAAAAATACGTAAAATAAGTAAAATTTTAGTGGATAATGTCAATCATTTTACGAAACATCGAAACATATTATTTCATAAAGTAAACTTACCTGGATTGGCCACATAGTTTCGAGTGGCGCTTCATTGTGAAATGTTTAAATTTATTTTGTACCCACCCCACTGTCCGCAACTGATCAGTTGACCAGATCAACATGCTGGTGCGCCGTAATCGTATGTGAAATCTGATGCAATGGTTTGGACCACATCCAATCAACAGAAGATTTTCGAATTCGACTGTGCCGAATACAAGTTTCGTGATATATATATTTTTGTTCCTCAAGTATTTTTGGCAATAACAAATGAAAGCGCCAAAATGAGGATGCAATCTTCTTTATGCTTCGTTTACATTTGCAGTGAATTTTTGGCAGCATTACGTGGTACGGATGAGTGTCTTTTTATTGCATCGCATTCGACATAATTACACATCTGTTGGTGCTTAGGGCGTGTTCGTCGAAGTCGGTTACGGGAATGTCAAAAATTGTAAAAGACGTTGACGGTGCAGGGGAAGAAGTACAAGCAATCAAATTGTCCTGCTGCTGGTGAAATCCATTGCCCAATGGAGGCTGGGATAGGTTAGTGTTTCGAGTACAGTTGCGTATTCAATTAAAATTCGACATAAAAAAATTTAATTATTGACTTTTGGGCAACACAACAGCTTCGGTTGAGGTTTTTCAGGAAACGATGTCAGTCACTTTATTGTTGAAATCTTTGACAGGGATTTTTTTTTCGTTAATTTAAAATAAAGTACTACAAAATTGAACCCTCTGATAAGTAAAAGCTGACATAATGTGGATAAATAACTTGCATCCTTACGTTATTTTATGAAAATTCTTAAGTATTTATATTGATAGAATCCTCAAAGAGTTTCGATTGACTAACGATAAAATAAAATAGTTAAATCAATTATGTACTGATGGTCACAACAAATTTTATGCTTCAGGGAAATGTTAGAATGGTCAAATTGAAATAGTCTTAAAACGCTACCGGGTGAAGAAGTGTAACGCTTGTGTTTTAAAGAGTTCTTAAAATCGTGATTTACATAACAATATGTGGTTAAATGTTCCATATTGAAAATCGATGTGGAACTTTTTGGATTACACAAAAATTGATTTTTGAATAAAACAGGACGCAACATTAATTTCTTAAGAAAAAGTAGATTTACATCAGAAATGCGTTTGTGAATTTTTCTTAAGAAAGGAGAGTGTAATTTTATTTTTGCATTTCCTTTTTCATTTCACAATAGTTTTAAGTGTGCCTTATTTAATGTGGTAGGATCTAAACATTTTATGTGGTAGGATCTAAGCATTTATGCAAATATACATACACAGGTGTATGTACATCCCTTTATTTAATACGTGAACAATAAAAAACAAACAAAATTGGAGAATTTTTGTTTTGATATCCTAAGCATAAGGAGACCCAATAGGTCGAATTTAGGTAAGATTGGTCTTTGTTAATAACCTTTTTTCACCTTCTGACTAAAAATTTATTTAACTATTTTGTTTAAAATTTAATTATCTACAGCTTTGGTTATAATAGATTTTGGGGAGAGTACGATAACTTAGGCGCCAAAAATTGATAACGGATTTTTGTAGAAGGGTCAAATACAAGCGTTTTTTATTATGGGAGGGGGGGGGTCTATCTCGCCCCGTTTAGGAGGTAGGGGCGATTTTAGAAAAAAATGACTTAAATTGAAAAAAAAAATTATTAAAAAACAACGGCAACACTTACAATAAAATACTATACCGGTTTTGAAAGCCAGAAGTCTGTTCTATAATCGTAAATTTAAATTAAATTATTTATGTCGATAGTTTTTGAAAAAATTGCATGCAAACTCAAAATTTTGTTAAAAAAAATAAAAAAAAGGTTTAGACCAATTGTTTTTCAAAATTGTGAAATGTGCTTAATTGGCTTTTTGTGGTCAATGCTACTATTAATTCTGAATCGAACACAAAAAAACCCAATGGTTTTGTCCCTTCTAGTTTTTGAGAAAATTGAAAATTACTAAAACTACTTTTTATGAAATTTTTGATTTTGGGTATTTAACTACGGTGATTTCATTTAGAGGATTAATGTTAATGTGGTTCATTTGAAAGTAAAGTACAGCAAATCATTTAGGGTTACCAAGAATGCACCACGAGGAGGTAGAATTGCATGGCATTTCGCGTCTCAGTCAGTTAGTTTGTGAGTAAGTCAGGTGTTACTTAAAAATAGTCAAGCCAATTTTTCAATGTTCAATGTATTAAAACCGTGTTTACAGGCATTTTGATCACAAAAGAGATAATTATAGCAAGCACCTCCCGAATCTCTAGCCAATATTTAGGCCCATGGAAAAATGTGCCGATAGATGGGTTTATTGCTCTGAGATTAACTTTTATATGGATTGCACCAGAGAAACTTTTAAATCATTAGTTTTAAGCAAAATTTAAGTAACGTTATTTATAAAAATAAAAGATTAACTATGTAAATCATTTAAATGTAATTTGAATTTTATATACCCACCTACAAATTTGTAACTATATATTTACTTACATATGTATCTTAGTCTGTAAGAGTATAATATGCTCTGGTTGATGAATTAATAATAATAATAATAATAATAATAATAATAATATTGTATTCTTACAATTTTTGTCACCTTTTTGAGTTGGATTTGAGAGGAGTTGACGCTTTAGTTGGAATAAGACCAATTTCTTCTAAGATCGCGATGCTTTTGAAATATTTTTTTTTGAAATATTGAAAAGTTATTTAATTTAGGATGAAGTAGTGGATGCTTAGTCGCCATTCTTTATTCAAAGAAAAAAATACTTCACTCTTACAAAGGTTGAATAACGAATGACCTTGGTAAACAATAACCTGTACCACATTAGCATTAAAAATGTTAGACACAAACAATAAACATACATATTAATTAAGGAATTATATAAATTAGCTGCATTCGTACAGTAGTACCAAGGTAATGTGAATTTTCATAATGTATTAAATTTTCATGTACATACATATATTTAGTAGACATTGGATATAGACCATAGGGTAAATTCAAAGTTGCTTTAAATCCAGATTCTGTAAAATCAAAAGAAACCTTGCATACACCCAACCTCGCACCTACCCCAAATCCTATAGTGTGCCCAGGCAGGGGGGTTGCATACATATCTCACTGTTTATACGCCGTAATGCGTAAGCAAGCAAAAAAAGCAAATATCCCATAAAAAAGTAGTTTTAGTTATTTTCAATTTTCTCAAAAACTAGATGACATAAAATCATCTAGTTTTCAGTTTTTGAATAAGAATAAATTAGAGCAACGAATTTTATGCAAAATAATAATATATAACTTTGCAGTTTTGAAAAATTAAACTTTAAACTTTTTTTTATGTTTTTTTTTCACCAAAATTTGAGTTTAAAACTCGTTTTTTCAAAAACTGTGCATAGATTCTACTTGATTTAAAAAGTATCTATTAGATCAGAGTATTGGCTTTAAAAAAAGGTATAATATTTAGTTGTAAGTACTACCGTTATTTTTTTAATATTTTTGTTTCCATTTTAGTACCCCCTCCCATAGTAAAAAATGCTTGTATTGAACTGTTCTACAAAAAACCGTTATAATTTCTTGGCGCCTAAGTTATCGTACTCTTGCCTAGATTTTTGTCTAAGATTAGTATTTTTTCTTTTTTATCCGAAAAATAGGATTGTCATCTTTTTGTCTCGTCTCTTTTAAGTTGAGCATTTTTGTAGTAAAACTTCTTTTCCGGCGTTGGGGGAATCACGATAGCGGCCTGCGGTTTCGTGATAAAAAAAAAAAACATTTACTGTTTTCCTTTTTTATTATTTATATTTTTTGCATTCCTTTATATTTTCTTTATTCGTTTATTTTATAATTATACAATTTAAGTTTATATTATTACTAAAGGGAAGGCCGCTGTCCAAAGCAAAAGGCTGCACCTTCCAATTAGCTTACATAATTCGAACTAAACTTAAAAATAATCTTCAACTTGAACTACACTTCAGGTAAATGGGAAAATGTGCTGTGTTTCCAGAATATGAATTTGTTTTCGAAATATTCATATTTCATTTCGTTGCACAAAAGGTGGAAGGGAAAAGGTGTGCATTCGTTCTGGATTGGTTTTGCTTTGTTAGCAAAAATGGCGTGGGAATCCGTTAGGAATTTATGAGTGTGCTGTTTGGCAAGGGGCGTGTGGGGAATAACGGGTTTACCGTAAAGGGTGAAGTCTCAGACGTAACTGAAGTAAAACATTTTCTATGCAGTTGTCAGTGACATGTCAAAACGACACGCTATCTGTCAAAGACAGCGACATGTTTTCTACAGTTATTGTTCGAACTTTTTAGAGGTTACTTAAAACACTTTAAAAATACCCTTTATCGCCGAAAGAGAATGTTCTTTTAATGAAAAAATCACAACAACTAACCAACAAAACAATTAAAAACATAATTTTATTAAGAGCAAACAATTAAAGCTTTTTTTAATGAATTATGTGGCCGAACAATTTCTCAATCGAAATCCACTTCCCTTTATAAAAAAAACACAAACAAATAAATCCTTTTTATTTATTTAAAACATGAAACACTTTATCCTACACAATACTGAATACCTATAGGTACATATACCATTTAACTTGAAAACTAAGCACTTTACAAATTTACAAAATAGTTAAGGCGAAATATAAAAAAAAACACTTATAAATAAACTTTCTGCTTTCCGTTTTCAAATATAAACTAGCATTGCCATATGCGAACAATTTTAAATTCGGTGTCAAAATTAAATTAGCATTGCCTACAATTAGAAGAATTCTTTAGTTCGAACATAATGAATGCTATAAGAAAAAAGAGATGTAAGCGTGATGAAACATAGTTATAAAATAAGTTTCAAACTATGAAAGCAGACGAGGATATACCTAAATATGTAATGTACGTAGTTAAGCATTTCTCGTCGTCACATTAAAAGGAATTCATAAATGAAGTAAGAACAGTCACACACATTCAATTTTAAGTATCTCATCTGGTTGGTTTCAGAAATGAAATGGGCTTATGTTTCATTTTACTATAATATTTACCATATGTTTCATTTTACCAAACAAACAGTTGCGAAAAAACAATTGAATTTACGCTCAAGGCATAAGGAATTGTGGAACGATTTTATGACAACGAAAAGGTGACAGTGAATCATGTCTCGCTCTCGTCTCGTATTTTTTTGTCTGTCATTTTCAATTGGATTCTAATAACACCATCTAACAAATTTAAGCGGAGATAAAAATGCTCTAAAAACAGCTATTATTGAAATTTCGATATCTTAGACGTCAGTTTTCTTTCACGATTTATGATGTGCATCCAAAGCGCCACCTGTGCGTCATAAAGAGCGCCATTTGTGCGTCATAATGAGCGCCATCCATTTTGCTCAACCTTGGTAACAAACAAGTTATACATGACTTTCTTGATTTTCTCAATAATTGCATCATTTGTAAGTGGAAAGCTAGTCAAAAAGGAAAGAGCTTTTATGTAACAGAACTAATTGGGATAAATTCAGAGAACATTGTGAAGACAATATTGCACTTAATATATCTTTGAAAACGCCTTTAGAGCTAGAAGATGAAGTCGATATATTTATTAAAGTCATGCAAGATGCTGCATGGAAAAACACTCCTTTAGAGCTTCAATTAAAAGCACAGATACAATTCCACCGGACATAATAACTCAAATATGCTATCCGAGACTCAAAAAATCGGAAGATTTCTACCTATCTTGAAGGTCTGACTGCAGATAAAAATACGAATTATTCATTGTGGAAAGCTATAAAAGATGTTAAAAGGCCGCAAATACATTCAGCACCAATCAGACAAAATAGTGGTGGATGGGCTAAATCCGATAGAGAAAAAGGAGATTTGTTTGCTGAACATCTAGAGGAAACTTTTAAACCTTTTGACGGTCAGGCGTTGATAAATGAACATGGTGATATCCAATGGCCATGTGAAAACCTTCTTATTCAGAATATCACGTTATCAGAACTTCATAAAGCTATTAAAAATCTTAAAAATAATAAAGCTCCTGGGTACGACCTAATAAATGCTCGCGTGCTTAAAGAGCTACCCAGAAAAGCATCAATTAAACTTTAGCACCTTATGAATTCGGCGTTAAGGCGTTCACACGTTCCACGTCAATGTAAAGTTGCAGAAGTTTTAATGGTTCCAAAACCGGGAAAGTCTCCGAACGAAAAATAATCTTATAGACCGATTTCCCTCTTGCCACTGATCTCCAAGGTATTTGGGAAAATCTTATTAAAGCGACTGCTTCCTATTATCGAAGAAAAGCCGCTTATTCCTGACCATCAATTTGGTTTCCGGAAAAGCCACTCAACAATTGATCAGGTGTACAGAATAACCAATGAAATTAAGAAATCACTAGAGGGAAAAAATTTATGTTCAAACGCATTTCTAGACGTCTCTCAAGCCTTCGACAAGGTCTGGCACGATGGGCTTAAGTTGAAACTGCGACAGGTCTTTCCAGATCAAATATATTACGTCCTTGAGTCCTACCTCGAAAAAAGGTATTTCGAGTTAAGCAGAGAGGGGAATATTCGGATTTTAAGGAAATCAATGCTGGTGTTCCCCAGGGAAGTGTTCTCGGTCCCATTCTGTTCATACTATATACATGCAATATTCCTCAAGAAGAAGATATACCATAATATGTACTTTCGGAGACGATACAGCTATACTTGCAATATCCTATTTAGTTGAATCTGCAACCGAGAAGCTCCAACGAGCTCTAGATAAAATTTCGGTATGAACTAATAGCGAATTGTTCTTAATGAGTCCAAATCAACACAGTTAATTTTATCTACAAAAAAATTACCAATCTGCCCACTTACATTAGTTCGGTGCAAATACCATATACTAATGAAGCAAAGTACCTAGACACGAAAAAAAAAATATAATTGAAACGGTTTTAAATTCCAAAAATCAAATAGCTAGTAAATTACTAAATGTTTAGGAAACTGCTAACTAGTAAAATGCTAAGCCCTTAACAATAGGCTGTTTAAATTTTGACCCATTGGTTTTGGTCAAATAATACACTCATTTGTATCCTTTTTATTTAAAATAATTTAGCATGTTTTTGGAGCTCTGCAGTATTTTAGTATTTTAGTATTTAGTATTTATTCAATTCGAAAACTTACACAGTAAGATACAATATCTTATAAACTAGTGCAAGCTAAATAAAAGGTTTTATTTAAAAGCTACTTTATCAAAGTTATGTTTAAAATTCAGTTGAATAGTTACAGATTAAAGCAAAATTACCAATTTAATTAGTTGTTTTGGAAATAAAGTTTAAGTTCGTTTTTAATTTTAACAACGCTATTTATTCTTCTTATGTCTCGAGGCAATGAATTCCACTGTCGAATTGTGTTTACAAAAAACTGACGTTCGGAAACTAAACAATTAAAGCGAGGGAGAATTAAATGGTTATTCCTGCTTGATGAAAGGAATTGCAGTTCATTAAATAGATCTAAAGGTTGATTGGTTAAAAGAATATCCGAAAACAAGACCATAGCGCGGAAATGCATGAAGTTGTTGATTGTCATATTAAGTATAGATGGGGCAAGGTGAGATACTCTATCGTAACGACGTAATCTATATACATATCTCACAGTGCTATTGAAGGCAACATTAACTTTCCTTTTACTATCATAATCTAACTTACCGAACATTTCACAACCGTAAGTCAGTAGCGGAATTACTAGACTTTTGACGAGCAATATGCGAATGTTAGTAGGAGTGAAGTGCTGTGTTGCCCATAAAGCACGGAGCACACCATATGTTTTGCTAACTATATAGCTTATGTGATCCTTCCATGACAAGTTTCTATTAAAAACAACTCCAAGGTTCTTAGCCGACTGTACAAATTCTAGTGAAGAATCATTTAAGTTTATTGGAGGAAAGTAGGAAAGGTCAAGAATATTTTTAGATACTATTAGGCACTTAGTCTTTTTTGGATTGAGTATTAGATCAAAGTTTTGTGACCACTGTACGATCTTTACTAAATCTTCATTTACGCAAGTTGAAAAATGTTCGATAAGCCCTAAAGGACAACTTACATACATCTGAACATCATCTGCATACATGCGTATGGAGCAGTGCTGTATAACTGAAGGAAGTTCATTTATGTAGAGCGAAAATAATAGTGGTCCCAAAATGGATCCCTGGGGAACTCCACTTGCGAGTGGTAAAAAATTAGACAGGGATTTTTGAAATTCCACCGCTTGCTGTCGACCTGTTAAATAGGATAAGATCAGTTTGACTGCAGTTGAAGAGAACTTGTAGGACCAATAAAGTTTTGAACACAACTTTAAGTGGTTGACCGTGTCGAAAGCTTTAGAAAAATCAAGGAGAATCAGAAAAGTTACCTTTTCTTCATCAATTGCTTTCCTTATGTGTTCAGAAACACTTATTAGAGCCGTAATACAGTTATTTTTTTTCGAAAGCCTGACTGCCTGGGGGTGAGTAAGTTCTCACGTTCTAAAAATACACCCATTTGTTTCTGCATAATTCGTTCAAATACCTTAGACAAAAATGGTAGTATAGAAATTGGCCGGAACTCATCACCTTTCATGTTTTTGGGAACAGGAATAATCCTAGCTATTTTCCACTGAATTGGATTGCAGTGGTCCAATTTTAATGACTCTTCTCAATAGATCAGATTAAGCTGAATTTGAGTGATGGCCGGTGTTATGTTCACCTCAAGAGCATCGATTGATTGGGGTTTATACGCATTGACCTGCGACTTCAGGAAAACCCACAAAAAAAAGTCTAGCTGTGTCAAATCTCATGACCTTGGTGGGAAAATGCACGTCAGCTCTGCTAGACACAGCCTTACCCTCAAATCGTTCAGGCATGATGTCAATTGTGGAGCCCATTATCTTGCACGAAGCGAAATCCTGCTGGAACCACATTTGGTTCAATTTGGGCCAAAAGAAATTAGTTTTCATTGCCGCCGGACCAAAATCAGCACCAAATGTTAACTTTTTAAGGATGCATTCTCACCTGGTGAGCCTCAGCCATTCATCACCTAAATATGATTTTTCGGCCAACATTGGAGTCCTTTTCCAAACCATCCAAACTCCAGGCAGCGAACAAACTGCATTATCTATGGTCATCTAGGGTCAGTTGGATCTTGTACGACTGTAGGCCCAAGTCCCGCTGCAAAATTAGCCAAGTTGAAATCTTCGAAAGTCCAAATTCTTCTAGGAATCGACTGCCTTGGGTTCTTTTAAACATAGAGGCGATATTCCCGCCTTCCCGGTCGATCTTGCGTTCCTTTGACTGACTGGTATTGACTGATTGTGTGCCGTACCGGCCGTCTTAAAATCGGCCACCAAACGTTGAAGAGTCGACTGTGCAGAGCGCAACGCACTCAACGTTTGCATTAACGTACACTCATTTTAATAATAATTTTTTATCATTTGAACTTGATGTCCAATCGTGTTACGGGTACAATGGTGATTTTGGCATCAGTAAATGAATAATAAACAACAGATTTGACAGATGCCACCAGAACTAGATGGCCGCCACAAGCCGCCAAAATCTATCCGCCAATTAAAAGCGCAACAATCACGCACTAGCGTATTTTGTAGATATTGTCATTTATTTAAAAATATAATGCATGACTAGGTCGCACGAACTTGCTCTCATATAATAGTCTAAGACTTTTGAAAATGCATGTTATTAGAGAAAACTGTTCATGAGCTTAAAATTCATTTTTGAAACTCTCTTAAGCAAATATGAATTAAATAACAAGAACAAAAATTATAAGTCGTTGTAGCGGTTTTTAGTAATGTACATGCAGTGCTGTTAACCTAGATAGTTAAAACCTAAGATTCTGGATGGTTGCACTTCAAGATCCAATCATAAACATGGAATAAGATAATTTTGCCAAAAATATATACCAAGGAAACGGAGAAGCATTTCTTAGCAGCAATTAAATATTCAATTTGTAAGCCATAAATAATTTATTCAATTTAAAAAAAAAAATATTTTTCGCTTAAACAAACGAAGAAATAAGATGTGGCTATTTATGAAATTAAAAAAATATTTTAAGGACGTAGATCCAAGACGCAATTTAAGTTAAGTCGTAAATAAATTGGCACCTTACAAAACGAAAAGTAAAGTATCCAGTGTCCACCTTTAAAATGCACTAAGCATGGCGTGTATCAGGGAGGAATTGGGACCAATTTCTATTTTGAATGCACTTTCCATCTGAGGAACGAGACAAAATCCATGATTATGTTCAAGATTGCGAAGAAAGATGCGAGACGACACTGTGCCGACAGTGCTCAGAAATTCCACAGATGCACTTCATCGTTCCGCTTTTTATTGTTATTATTATAGCCAGTTCATAAAGTGGGTATTCCGTGTTATTAAATTTGGTACACACTTTGAATTGGGCAGTACAATAACCTTTTCATTGGAGAACAGACACCGAAGAGAAAGCAACACACCAGATCGTCAGACCGACCGACATCGACAGACGGTTTATGAATATGCCCAGGCCCACGACAGTACAAGTAGGTATTCCCATAGCATAACCAAATGCCGTAATCTGGTAATGCAGAAAGGGGCTTAACACTTTTCACCTCCAGTCCCACCGCACCTTCAACAATGCACTCGGTTAAATATATGTATGTCGAATGTAAACAAAAATTTCGAAATGAAAATCGGCTCTGTCTGTTCGCTGTGGAGGTTTCCGCTTAAGATAAGAGAATAGGAAATGCGGTGTACTTTGTTCCAAAATTTAGCTGGCCTTCTCTGGTCCGGTGTGATAAGTTTGAAGAAACGCCTTTACATTTTTGTTGTTGATGTGATTCAGCAAAACTTTAAACTCTGATCTCTTTATTATGATAAAAAAAAAACAAAAACATGCATGCATGTCCGAATAAAATGGGTGCACATCATATTTGCTTTTAACTTTGCAGGTGGAATTACCGAAGGAAACTTCCTGTTGGTTGCGGTTTTGAAAGGAATTTAATAATTGAGTAATCATTACTTATGTTCACACTGAAGAGCTAAAACACAAGAACTATTTTTTATGTCTATATGCTTTAAAATAAAATTTCAAACACCAAAATGTTGGGTTTCGAATTTATAGACTCATATAACTACGGACCAAAGAGATAGATGTACAATTTAGGTATAACCAAACGTTAGGTTTTCGAAGCTCTCGAGGGGATAAATTTTAGTTTTTGGTTATGACATCTTCTAAGCTCATTTTCAAAACAAAAAAAGTAGTTACAAAATAAAATGTAGATGTAAAAGACTTATCAATATTTTAAAAAGGAATGTTACTAAGGCAAAATGTTCATAGCCATAAGACTCACTTTTAAAATGGCTAAAACAACTCCTTAAGTAGTTGGAGCTAGGAACAGGACGACAAGGGATTTCCCAAGCAAAGCTTAGTTCATGCAAGAACAAAAAATTATATATCGTTTTAATATTTTCCAAAAAATAAAACAAGCTTTCATAATTTTTTAAAACATTTCTAAGAAAAAAAAATTGGAACACCACCTTTAAATTTGTACTATTGTACGACTGAAAAATAAATTTAAATAAAAAACATTGAGTCGGTTTTTGAGAGTCAAATTTGATATAAAAATACTTTTTTTTCAAAAATTCAAAAAGTATTTTTTTTTTTAATTTTGAAACGCCATGTTTTTCAAACTTTTTAGAAACTTCTCAATAAAAAATTTCATTAAAATCCAATATGCAGTTAATGAGAAATTCTAAATTCGAAAAAATGGTTGGTTGGTAATATTGGCGCAAAATTTTAATTGAATTAGTACGATGCTAAAGCTGTTTTAGTATGATACTAGGTTAAAACAACGAATTCGCAAATTTTAATCGAATATACGTATAGCATCATACTTTCTCTACTCTTTTATTAAAGTTAAAATCATCGAATACCTACTTTATTTTTTAGTATCGTACTAGCTTCATTATGACTCTTTGACATTTGCAAAAAAAAGTTCGTGTACTTACTTTTTTACACGAAATGTCATCGTTTTAGGTGTGTTAAGAAGCAATTTATTAAGAAAATTCTTTTAGTACGATACTAGTAGAATGAGTTAGTAAGCTACTATAAAGTTAGCAAATTGTTAAGTATAATAATAATAGGCTGTTTAAAATTTTGCGCCATTATCTTTATTTAAATTTTTACTTGCGACTTATAGGTACTATAAGGTGAGTTATGCATTCGTTAAAAAAATCGAACTCGAGATTTTGATCAAAGTTGACATTAAGATGATAGCGAAGACCAAAAAAGTGGGTCTCGCAATTCTGTCTGTCTGTCTGTCGGTTCGACTACAGCCTAAACGGCTCGGCCGATTTTCTTCAAACTTGGTAGATATGGGTCTTCGGTGTTTCCCTAGAGGGGAAATTGAAATTTTTTTTTAGCTCTAAAACTAACGGTACCCCCCATACACCCGTAATGCAAAATCTTATTTATCTCGAAAACGGCTCTATCAATTTTGATAAAAAAAATACGTGTGATATTATGGACATCGACTACGTTTTGGAAAAAAAAATTTGGGGCAAAATGTTATTAACGGTACCTGTCATAGATCCGTTTTTTTTTATTTTCGACTTTCACATTAACGGCTCTAACGATTTTAACTAAAAATTTTCAGCAGGAGTCCCCCTAAGTTTAAAATAATATTGTATATAAAAATATTCGAAAAATTATTTGTTGGTTTTTTTTTGAAAAATTTTTTTTTTTTGAAAAATCAATATCTTCAAAACATATGAACGATTATTTTTTGAAATTATTTCCTAAAATCAATATTATTAAATACTTAAAATTCGCATCTCACATTTTTTTCTTGAAAAATTTTAAAGAAATTTCTTATATAAAAAATTTATTTATTTAATAATAAAACGGTTTTTTAAAGTTTGTTTGCATAAATTCATACTTTTCCAGAAATCAGACGGCAATTTCATTTTAAATTCATATTTTATATTTATAAAATGTATCTTAAATTCCAAAGTACTTTTACATAAGAACAAGTTCGTGAGATGCAGTCGTGCATTTTATTTCCTTTTTTTTAAGACCAAAAATAACGGTACCTGCCATACGAATGTTTTACGAAATTTTGTAAATATTTTTTTTTCTCAAAAACTGCACGACAGATTTGAAAAAAAAAGATGCAAGAAAATTTTATTTAGTTAAAGCTAGGTACTGAATGAAATTTTTTTTTCCGAAAAATGGTTATTGAGGGTACCCCCCAAAGAACTATTTTTTTAGTTTTGGATTTTCTCAAAAACGGTACAACGGATTTTGATCATTTTATTTGTGCTAAGCTCCCCAAAAATTTAAATAGAATTATATATTCAAATTTTCAAAAAAAAAATGTTTTGGATTTAAAAAAAAAAAATTCAAATTTTTTTTTTTTTCAAAACTCAATATTTCCAAAACCCTATATTAGATTTTTTTCAAACTTGATAAATAAAAGTTTATCAACATAGTCTACAAGATTTATGAAAAAAAGTTTTATTTTACCTAGAAATAAAGGTATCCACCATACAAATGTCAAAAAATGACTTTCAAAAATCGTATTTTTCTCGAAAACGGAGCCTAGAATTTTGATAAAAATTTTTTTGTTTAAATTAATTAATTAAAAAATTTGAAATTAAGATATTACAGCTTGTACCTACCATAGAACTATTTTTTTAAATTTTGAATTACTCATTATCGACATGACGGATTTTAATGAAATTTTTGTAGAGATGCTTCTAAAAAGTCTTAAGTCCATTGCATTTCAAAACTTAAAAAAAAAAGATTTTTTGAATTTTTGAAAAAAAAAAATAATTTTTTTTTTGGAAAATTCGATATTTCAAAAACGGTGCAATATTTTTTTTGGAAATTTAATTTTCATTCGTACAGTAATAAAAACTTAAACTTAGCATACCAAAATTATAATTTTTGTTCTTGTATAAATTCATATTTGCATAACATTCTGTTTTTGTCTCTAAAAGAATTTAAAAAATTAATTTTATCCTTGAACAGTTTTCTCTAATAACATTCGTTTTTAAAATTCCTAGTCTATTACATAGGAGCAAGTTCGTGCGACCCAGTAGTGCATTTTATTTTTATTGAATCATAGATCGTAAAAATTTAACGGAAGAAAAAAAATGGTTTGAAAATTCTAGTTGTCGTTCTCTAGAAAAATACGATTTTCGGAAACCATTTTTAAACATTTGCAACGTGCGTGGGTACCGTTATTTTTAAATAAAATATTTTTTTTTCACATCTTGTAGATTGAATTAAGAAACTTTTGATTGTCCAAGCCTAGTACGCAGATCGAGACAAGACAAATTTTTTCTCTACAATTTTAATCTCTACAAAACTTTTACAAATCTCGCGCAAAAGTTTGAAGTTGGAGAATTAAAAACTAATTTAATGTGTTTTGTAGTATATCTCTGGAACGGGTTGTCTTACAAAAGTCGTTCATACCTTTTTGGAATCTCCTCTCGATGCTTTCAAGAGAAGCATAAGCACCTTTTACATAAAACCAGTTTCGACAAAAATCATTTTCGGAAATACGGTGGCTGTCAAAATTTTTCCCGAAAAATAATGCTTGTATCATTCTTTTTCCTGGCAAAATTTAGTGGAGACATTTTGTACAGCAATTCACAATAGTATGAATTTTGCGCGCGAACTGCGTACTGCTCGGAAAAATATCCGAGACAAAATTTGTCCCAGGAAAAAAAATGTATGGGAGACAAAATTTGTCTCGATCTGCGTACTAGGCTTTAAGGTCGATATAATTCTCTTTGCGATATCTTCTAATAATATCACCCACAGTATTAGGCTTCATATCTAATATTTCCGCGATTTCATTGTAAGTTAAACCTTTTACACAGCGGTTAATTACAAATTTTCTTTTCTCAAGCGAAGAATTTTTTCCCTTACGGCCCGTTGCGTTTCCTTTTACAAATTTAAACTTTTACAAAAGTTAAATGAAATGGGAGTACTTAAATTATTACAGTTACAGTTTCAAACTGACATTAAAATAATTATTATCGATTACGTTGATTAAAACAGAAAAAAAGTAAAAGTTAAGTTTTCTTAGTTTTTCGGGTAGTATAGCTTTGTATATAAAAATATAAATATACAATGGTATAGTTCTTCATGGTAAAGTCCCTTACAGATTTTCTAAAACCAACCCATAAAAATGGTGCAATAAAACACACATTAAAACTAAAAATAAATGGTTGCAATCCATTTGCCTCATAAAACATTGCATTTTATATAATCAAAAGTTCACTTAAGAAAACATAAAAAAAATTACGGAAAACTTCGCATTTTTAAATTAAATTATAGGGTAATGTAAAGCTTTTAGACCCTAGCTGCAGAGACTATTACGCTCTTACTTAATGAAATATTTATAAAGTTAATTTAAGAAATTCAATAAATTTAGTTACGTTTTCAATATTTGTAGAGATTTTGTAAAAATTCATATACTGGTTTGTTTTGAAAAACGGATTCCATAATAGGTCCGGAGATGTGGCAATTTTCAAGGAGATGTGAGATATTTAATTTTGCGTTGCATGAAGTGCATAAAGGCGGGTTGTTTTTGGCGAGTAGGTGTTGGTGGGTTGTTGAAGTGTGACCGAGTTTAAGATGCACAAAGTTTTATATTTTGCGTTTTAATTGCTTTTTATGGTATTTTGATTGGCATTTTTCTGGATTCACTTTTTTATAATGATGGTCATAGAGGCTCCATGTAGTTTCTTGCTTTCGTTAATATTTGTTAGTAATTGTAATCTTGTTAAAGGTGAAGGGTTAACAAAATTTAAGAATGTTCGAATTCAATTTTAACCTAAGCAATAGGTATGCATTTTAGTTTATAATTAGAAATTAAATCTAGTATCATTAATTTTGATTTCAAAATTTATTCTTTATCTATCAATGACCAAGTAATTTAAAAGATTTGTTTCAGATGTGTTTTGTGTTAATGATGCTTCTGATTGTTATTGGTACGAGTTTCATAACTGAATAGCATGAACAAAAACCGTACGCCAGTTAAATCTTGGTTGTATATCAAAACAGCAGCTCTGTATGAAGTCCCAAAAACTAATCGGTTATGTAGATAATAAGGTTGACAAGAATGTGTAATTGTTTGTAACCCAGTGTGTCTTAAGGTGTTAAAGGTTTATGAAAGTCAGTACCATAAGTAGCTTAGAGTAACATGGTCAAAATACCTAATATTGAAGATTAGTCTCGCAAGGTTATTTTAAGGTTATTATAAATTAACAGGATGGGTAGAAGAAGTGCTTTGGCAAGCAGCATCTTAGTTTTGCCAGGAGCACATACATTATTTTTGGGTTGATCAGAGTAGAAGCAAAGCACTACAATATCTTACCTATTGTAGTACCTACATGATGATTTGAAGTTAAAGCTTCATTGAAAAGTATATCTACTCAGGTTCCCAACAGAATGTACATACCCTCTAAGTGCTCAAGTTGAATCTGTGGAAGGATTGAAGTACATATACATATAAAGCGCATTTTTTTATTTGTAAAGCTTATGTTTCAGTGTCCGCTGAAGTATAATTTCAAGGTATTTGTTTATTATGGCTGATGCCATCCAATGGACTTCACAATTGATATTGCACGTCATCAGTGAACATATGAACTTCGAAAGACTTAGCTAGACTAGGAATTCACATACACAGAAAACAATAAGGGCCCAATGATGGAACCCTAAAACACCCCTGAAAAAAACGTTCGTCCGAGTGCCGAATTTTTGTTATCGAACGTAGCCAATAAACGTACGATGCAATCGAAACAACAACATTGTTTTTTAAATATTGAATTTCTCTGAAAATAATAAATAAATGACATCTGCATTTTCTCTAATAGTTTTTAACTTTGGATATATTCAAATTAAGCCACTATTTTTCCCACAATTTGTCCCTTTAAATCCAAAAAAGTCTTAAAATATCTCTATATAGCTGTACATAACAATTTCCCTTCCCCAAAACACATATGTATTTTTGCACCATGTCCTGTTACTTTCGCATCGATAGAAATATGGGCGACTAAGGCGCCAGTTATACACATCCATACGTAGCCATCGCTAAAACTTATCATTGACTTTTTAATCTTTAATTTCAAGACATTATTCACATTGGAATTGGACTTACTCCACACTTATTTTTACGTCTCTGTAGTAGAGTTTTAAAGTAAAAAAAGAACAAACCTATCTATTTCATAATTTAAATATTGTAAGAAAAAGAACGTACCATTGGATCTCCGCTACGCAACGTTAAGTTCGTTATACTAATGTGTAAACAGGGATGTTGTTTGAGACAACATTACATTTTTACACTTATGTATATTCAAACAGAGATGTTATCTGATACGAAATAGACTGTTTTTACTCGAAACCGATTTTTAGTCTCTGTTTCTCTTTTGGCTTCCTTTCTATTGTAGGTGCTTTTAAACACAGCGATTTTTACTATAAGTTAACTTTGTCGAAGCAAAGAGGAGTTATCTCTTCGCACTCCTTAGGCTTCGGCCACGCACTGAGCGACTGAGCGATTGAGCGATTGAGCGACGCACAGTGTGGGAAATGACAAATCTAGCGGAACTTAATTTTGAAAACACAATTTGAAAAGTCTTACACCCATGTTCTGTATTCCGAGTGAAAGTGAATTGAAAACGAATTTCAATTTCACTTAAAATGAAAAGGCATGTTCTACATTCCGAGTGAATTCAATTCACTCCGAATTTATTTGTGAAATGTCAAAATCAGCTGAAAGACAATTTGCATCATTTATTAAAACATTGTTTCTTGTGCATAACGAAAATAGATTCACTATTATTATTAATAAATGGTAGAAGGGACGAAAATCAATGATAGAGAGTTTGTGGAAAAGTTTTACGTAGTAAAGCCATAATTTTAGATCTTCCAGAAGCAGCGTAAGTAAAAAATGGGGAATGAATTAACATGGTCATATTTGAATTATTTGTAGTTTCAAAAGAAGCTTCAAACTAAGCGAAGAGACATTTGTTTACATTTAAGAAATAAATCCCTTAATAAAATCGACTTCAATTCGCTTAACACAAAATTTCTTCCTTCTTATTTCACAAATTGCAACCCAACTTTTTCTTGTCGGGAGCTCTTTTGTATTTTCTTGTAAACAACAATTTATCAATCAATCAAATCAAAATCAATTAATCAAAATTTCAAATCTTTATTTACACATTTATCAATTTCACCAAATAAAACTAAGTGAATTGAATTCACCGTAAAACGCTATGTATTCGAAATGTAGAACACGAATTTTCATCTCCGAAAACTCAATTCACAAACTTCATTTCGGGTGGAATTCAGGACACCAACATTTCACATTCGGAATGAACAAATCACAAAAGTCATTTTATGCGGAATGCAGAACATCAAAATTCACTTTTGTTGCTCGAATTCACAATAAGTGAAATGCAGAACATGGGTGTTAATTTTAACTTTTTTTTTTTAAGTTGAGTTTTAGAAATGTATCCTCGTGTATCTTTCGTGAAATATTTTTTTTTATAACTGTTGATTCAGTATCTGTCAAATTGTGTGGAATTTGGCTTTGAATATTTGCGGCACTCACACATTTTAGATTTTAGTTTAATTTTCAATGATATGTACAGTACGAAAAATCGTGAAATTTTTTAAATTTGGCATCATAATAGAATGCAGAATAGAAATAACGTCATTTATAACTATGTATGTATATACTAATAGAAAAACACAATGTTGAGGCGGAAGATCAAAGCCTTCGAAGTCTAAAAATTTTTGATAGCAGTTTAAGCAAAAAAATAGACATACAATGGAAGAGCAGCTACCGAAGGCTTCCAAGGTTTCTTGCTGCAAATGAAACATGGCTTGAAAGGGAATTATCCCTTCCAGATAAATTGAATAAGTTGCTAGGATTTAAAAGGTCGACAAATCCTACACCGCGCAGTATAGGACGACCAGCGAAAGATTTTATTGGATTCAGAAATGTCCTTTTCAAGTTCCAATGTATCTGATGACCAGTGGCGGATTAGCACATTTCCCAAGTATAGGCTGTTGAATTTTTGCCGCCCTTACCTCTACAATTGTGAATTTTCAGTTCCTAGATTATCTTTACAATCCAACAATTTGGTTCAAATTGCACAAGAAATAATTTTTGAGTATATTTCTAAGGTAGTCAAAGTTCAATGATGTACGACTAATAAGGCGGGGTATGCCACTCACACAATAATGTACATTCGGTAAACATAGTTAAATAATCTTCACTGCGCTTACAAACAGTTAAAAATAATAATTTCAATTAACTTATTAAAGTTTCTTACAATACCTTTTTGGGCGATTTTTTGTTGGCAAAATTATCGATAATGTCGTCGTAAGTGATCTTGTTCAATAATTCTGACTCTATACACAAAAGAGCTAAAGCCTTAATTTTTCTTGAATTATGGTCGATCTCAGATAATTTTTTACCCTTTATAGATATGAAAAGCTTCTCTCACCCGAACAATTTGTCGCTGGAGTACATAAGGTCCTAGGAAGAGCTATGTCCAAAATAGGATAAACGTTCTGCAAATTCGAAGAAACGAAGATAGAATTTCCAATGATTCAGAATTTGGTTTCATCATTTCAAGATCTGTTCTCCATCCGTTCGGAAAAAACTATTCGAGGAATCGAAGCAACCCTTCGGAAGGAAGACACTGAGGATCTGCACTCGACTTCACTTCGACCGTCAACGACAAAAACACTACAGGAACGAGCATCTCTACACAGAAGCGAATTTAATCCCACTGGACAAATATCTAGTTCATTCAACGAAGAAACTAATGGGGAACATCATCGGCCACCCAAATCAGCTTATGAGAAGGATGACCACAGAAAAACGACATCCCGAACCGAGGTGCCTCAGCGGCCCTATTTTGTATTACGAAACGAGCGGCAAGTCAACGATACTGAGGAATACGAAACTCACGACAAAGAGCGATTAAGTAAAACGAAAAAGGCGTACAAAATTAATTAATTTTTTATTAAATTACTTTTCACTAAAAAATGTATTACATATTTATATTTTTATTTACATTCTTGAAGCTCCACCTATCTTCACCTGGCAGACACAATTTTATTTTGACAGCTAAACGAAAACGAAAGTTAAACCATAGTTATATGTCAGAACTAACGAATATCGTTAGAATTAAACGATTCTCGATAAACATAATCGCATTTCAACGATAACGAAGTAATTTCAACGATAATCGTTTTACAAAATAGGGCCCCAGTGTGATGGAAACTCTGGATGACAACTTAATCATGGATAACGAGGAAGTAGTGCCGTTCTACGCTGACATTGGGTCAGCCTACCACAGCGGCTAAAATGCTTTCCTGCCCACAACCCACAAAAATCACCACTGATAACTGGGAATGAACACCCTGAGGAAAATACAGTCAACCGACCTTTTAAATTTTACTTTTTTCGTCACGTAAATTTTATTATTGTTTTTAAATCTTTTGATCCATTCAAAACGAAGAATATCTCCAACAAAACATTTTTCTTTGCAACAATTTTTTATTCAGATCTACCACACCAATACCGCAATCACCAATACGTACGGACTTGTATGAGTACGTAGTGGGAGTGGGAAGAGGGTGCAATATATTTTCCGCAATTTCGCTATCATTTCACTCATACAAAGTGTGGGCAATGTCCAATTTCTGGTTGGGGCCGTGAACTGGGTGTCTTACCGTAGAATATAGAAGTTTGCGGTACCGTTCAATGTACAATAAAGGAAAAGTCATGGCAAAGGTGTCTTGTAGATTTGTAGAGAGATATTAGAAAACCGTCATACAGAAATCTTTTTGAAGACGACTAAGAAAAAAATATCGGTTTTCGACTTTTCCGCCCCTAAAATCTGCCGCCCTAGGCTCAAGCCTACTTAGCCTGCTGGTAAATCCGCCACTGCTGATGACAGTAATCATGACGATGATGATTACGATGCTGTAGACGAAATATAAATTATTAAACAAATAAATAGATAATGATATAATTCTCATATAAAACCACAAAAATATTTTAAAGATGTAAAGTTTGTTTTTAAGCTTAGATAAAAGATGTAATATCCAAAACTAATCAAAAATGTATTCATCTATATTTAGAATGGACGTTCATCTTGGAAGTCTAGACTGTTTTTTGAAATATATATATAATTGTCTTTAGTTTAAAGCATGAGAACAAGGACAAGCTGCGCGTACAGCTAGTTTAATATTATAATGAATAAAAAGTAGTCAAATTTTGGGACAAAAATAAATTAAAAATGCGCATATTTTGTAAAAATTTCACGAAATTATAATAAAATATTCATTTTATGTGTTAAATAAGGTATAACTTTTATTATTAATTATTATTAATGTATTTATAGTTATATTAAAGTTTCCAAAAGTCCCACTTCAGTGCAAAAAACAGGTATTTTCAGAGATCCGTTTTTTTAAATTGACAAACTATAAAAATAATTGATGTCTTAAATCATTTTGTAGTTATTTTAGATGAGGAAATTTCCTTGAATTTTATATTCAAAGTCTGCAAAGTCTACCGCTTTTGATTATAAAACTCATTTTGATATATTTTCTTACCATTTGCGCAGCTCGAGATGTTCTTTAGACTTGACGAACATGCGTTCACATTCTCAAATACGCTTGTCATGTATCTAAAATATCAAAACATTTTGAAATCCATCCAGCATGTTTGACAAGCCACTAGATGGAGCGTTTACATTATCTAAATCAAGCCAATCATGCCGTTCTTGTCAAAAATATTTTAGAATGTGACCGCCCCTAATGGTGCACGAAAATATGATACTTCAGTTTGACTTTTGGATCCTAATTACGATTCTTTTTTTCGTTTGTTTCGACTTTCGTTTTTTTTGACAGTGAATGTGACAGGAAAAACGAAAAAAAGACTCGTGTAATCAGGCTCTTGATGTCTTTTTTCCACTATAGACGGTCGGTGTTCACACTGAGCTAAATCCTATGACTTTTTTTTTATGTATCTGTACCTTATCTTACTCCCTCTGTCAGAGATTTATCAACCAATTGGCATCATTTAAATCTTGTAATGGAAATTGTCAAAATAAATATAAGCAAGAAAGACTAAAAATTTAAAACCATTGGCAACGTAGTCATCATACAGTTCATTGCTTAACAGATGGAGAACGATCTATATTTTGATATAATATAGAATATTTAACTCGAATGACAGACAGATAAAGGATAAATTAAATTTCAAGAAACGAGAATATTTCGTTGCAAATGTCAACATTTTTCGGATTTTTAAATGTCAACTCTGAAAATGCATTTCTTGGCAGCATAAAATAAATTGTAATCGTCCATCACTAACGTGAAGTGGATTGACTTTGAATTAACCTGCTATGTCTTTGTCTTATGTCTTTTTAACGTATTGGTCGAGAGGTGAAGAAATGTTGGAGGAGTGAATATACTCGTACTTAGATCTAGCCAGCAATGGAAAGTTCTAAAATCGAGATTTCAGTAATCAAAGTTTACAATGTAAACACGATGTAGTAAGTACGCAATATTCCCAATGTAAACAGGGTCTTAAATGCAATCTTCTGCAAGATAAGTTTCTTCACGGAACCTGTAACCGTAACGGACCTGTATTCGGGATTCAGTAGAATCAGACGATTTAAGCGATGAATGAAAAGGCACAAACACAAATTGAGCATTGAAGATATGTATTGCAATGTATATTTCTGGGGACCTCCATTTCTCGATCACTGTTTCCAAGCATTCGCAAGTCTTACCATATACTTTTTTATAGATTGTACATAGAGGTTCAACAAACCGAATATCTCTTGTCACAAAAAGTAGTGCTCATCTCAACCGTTTGGACTTGGCAGAAAATTGTAGGGTCCCATCATTCCACGCACACAGAAATGATTGAGAATGGTAAGTCACTGCAGTGGAGCAGTATTTTACATGAATAATAAATACAACATTAGCAGTAGGATTACTGCCAAGCTGTATAGGCTGATAGGCTTAAGACATTTTTTTCCAGTACCGAATGGAATTTTTATTGATAAATTTTATTGATTTTAATGGATGTGTTCGTAGAAGAGTTGTGAGTTTTCTTCATCATTTGAAGTAAATCATTAGGACCCTTAAAAATTTGTATCAGATAATATTCATTCAGTTAGTTTCAAAAAAATTTTGGCATGACAGTCCAATGCAATAACAATTACGCCAAAGGCTACTATCGATAGATTTTATGGAAACGTCAAAAAATTGATTGATCCAATTTCGTTTCCGTACAAACGTGAATATATCTGAGCGATGGAATCAAACAGTTATTTTTGTAAGAAAAAATGTGCGATCTTGGAATTAAATTTGCTTACTGATCAGTTTGTATGCTCTTAAATTAAATTTGGTGCTGGTAACGTCCCTATTATTAATCATACAAAAATGAAACCTTGTCGACTCCATGTACATACATAGGTACATATTATAAATGAAAACTTTTTACTTTGAACAAAGTCTACGAACAAACTCTTAAATTTATTTTTGGTGCAATCGAGGTACATGTATGAAAAGTTTATTTCATATAAGTTATAAGCATAAACTAAAGGCTACCTCCGCATAAATTGTCACATAAGTGCCTTATACATTATATCTACTCACTGTTCAATGGTTTAAGTTTGACTGACCTATGTATTAACAAAATTCAAATTGATTAAAATTAAAATTTCTTTCGTCAAATGGAATACATTGTCGGTCCCAAGGTAAAACCACTAATTACCGAAAAAAATATCAATGAAAATTAGAATGCAATAGTTTCTTCCATCCACAAAAAGTCGAATTATGCAAGATATTCATAAAGATATTAAAATATATGCCCTGGAATTATTTCTCAACATTTGCGAAACTATTAAGTCTAAATTATTTTAAATTGATTTAAAAATTTAAATATGGCAAAAGTAAGTTATTACCCAAGATTTTTGCTTCAGATCTGCCCATTAATGTAATAAATACCGCTTTCACACAATCTGTATAGGCTTATATTGCTGTATCTAAAAATAAAGGAAGACAACTGATTTGTGTATAGAAATGCTCATTTTGTTTCTATTTTGGCAAACACAAGCACAGACAGACCGAAGTTGAATGAACCCCAAAATATCCCGACTTTCTCCAGTCATCAGCTGAAGAAAACGAGGTTCACTACCCGATATCGTCGGCACTCATACAAGTATATTTAAACAATATGAAGACACTGTCATGCTTGCGAGATCTAAAAATAGTTAAAAACTTTTTTGTTGGCCCTCTAGCCCAACCCAGTCGCAACAGTGAGCAAATTTGGTAACACTTTAGACTGAATCTTATAGGTAGTCTTGTACTATGAACAACTTTGGCATACTAATTTTTTTTTTGGACTCATATAACTTGTCGGGAACTGACGATGTAGCTGTCGCGTCGTTGTTGGACTTTGCTATGTAACAATGGCCATGCAACACAAATTTCTACATAGCCACACAAAGCCCTCACCAAGAGATCAATGATCTGCAACTAAAAAGCCAGACTACGATGAAGAAATTTGGAAATTTCGGGCAGTGGCACTGACCATTCTCTTGAAGAAGCAATGACGATCACTTTATGCGCCAATCCCAACTGTTGCTCTGTGTTGCGGAGTTTGAGGGCATGTCTTTATGCTATTATGTTAATCAATAAACTTCTTTTGCCTTTCGTCGTAGGAATTCCCAATGATGTTTTGAGTTTCTTATCATTGATTATGCACGAGATTTGAATAAAACGAAACGAAATTTCAATTAATTAACACATAGGCCTATTATTCGAACTGTCAGCTTTTAAGACTTCTCTCCAATAGAAGTCGCATAATTTGTATAGTGGTCGATGATTAATGGCAAACTTTTGCATTTGCGGACTTAGAAAACGATTGATTTGTATAAATAATCGTTTTATATTTTGGCTTAAGAGAGAAGACAATGAACCGTTTTCATAGTTAAGTAAAATATATGTAGATATATAAATATACAATAGAAACCTATCAATTTATTAATATTATAATCATTTTTTAGTCTCCCAATATCGAATTTGACCTTTTTGGGCATTCATTTGGCTAAAAAGCTAATCAAATTCAAAGTGCTTTAAGTGTTCCATTTGATTTGGAATATTGATAATGTAAGCTATTATTCGATTTCTTTGAATATAGATTGCAACATTTAAAATCATCGATTGGAATAAAAAAAACATCCTATGTATGTATGGTTTTACTAACTGCAGACTTAGTCACACAGACTTATTCAACCCACTTTAGTTTTTTTGTTTCAGTCCAGCCAATCCTGAGATTAACTGTCCGCCATGGGACAATGTATTTTTGGATGAGTCGACGTTGGGCCTTCTATAATTCGGCCAAAATTCTCAAATTTAAAAAAAAAAAATTTTTGTACTCTTGACACATGTATTCATTATTTAAAAAAAAAAATTATGTTATTATCTTATAAAGTTTCCGAGAAAAAAATTCCCAAAAATTATGCGTTTTTTCCGATTTCTAGACCGTACTAGTACCTTAAATAATAGGTAATTCAAAAAGTATTGTACATATATATGGTTTTAAAATAGAGCGGGTAAATTTTGACAATTCGTGACAAGCCATATTGTGTTATGTGTTCTAAATGTTTGTTTAGTTAGAATTCATCTTCAGCGACGAGGCACATTTTTGGACCAGTGTCGAAAAAATCCAGATAACCCATGGCATCGTTTTTAAGTTAATTTAAAACCATTTCATATTAAAGTGTGGTGGAATTCCTTTCCTTTCGTTAAGTCAATGATTGCCTATGATATGGTATTGTTCTATGTTGTCGCATCAGAAATGAAAAGAATCGGGTGGGCAGCGTCTAACTGCCTTGAATTACATAGGACACCGTAGGTTTCGCTAATTTACCACGTAAGCCAGCAGAAGAATCAATTCTGGTGTTTGAGGATTGAAAATTAATATACTAGTAGTTTATGAATAAGAAGATGACTATAACTAATCAGTTTTGATCATGGATGCTAGAATTTAAAATCAAAACTTTTACAGGTAAATCCTATTTTTGAACCAACTCACCCACATTTCACCAAAAAATATACACAGAAGAAAATATTCTTAATGAATGGAACCTTAAATTAGCATAGTCAGAAAAGCGTGGTTTTAGCGTCGATTATTTGAGTATTCATATCAACAATGTTTAAGATTACTATACCCATCGACCGTATGTACATAGCGATCTACAGCAACGAATATGCTTTTATTTTTGCTCTACAGTAGATATCTATACGGATTATTCTAAAACGTTTGACCAACTGTCTTATGAAATCATCTTGTTTCAAATGGAAACACGCACATTGTACATATGTACATGTACAATCAAAGGGCACGGTAGTGCCCAGCCAAGTTCTGGCACTACACCCTTTTTACAGGAACAAACTCTGGCGATTTTTGACCCCTCCCTATCTTCAGTACCAATGAAGTCAGAAACTTAAAATTCCGAATATTTGCTAAGCTAGTTAGGCACAGTTGCCTCACCAAAATCAAAGGGCACGGTAGTGCCCAGCCAAGTTCTGGCACTACACCCTATTTACAGGAACAAACTCAGGCGATTTTTGACCCCTTCCTATCTTCAGTACCAATAAAGTCAGAAACTTAAAACTCCGAATATATGCTAAGCTAGTCAGGCACAGACGCCTCACCAAATACCAATTTTCTAGCATAAGCCGTTCCTGAGATATAAGGCCTCAAAAATCACAAAAACCGTAACTGACTGACTGACTGACAGATCATCAAAATTATGGAGCACTTCCCGACATCGTAGAATCTTGTAATTTTGCACAACGGTAGGTCTTGTCATGCAAGCAGAGTAAAAAATCGAAAATTTGAAGTTTTCCATTCAGGGGGCGTGGTATCCGCCCACTTTCCCCGAATTGGTGTTTGTTGAATGGAGCACTTACGACTGCTGTAAAAAGATTTGGTGAGCCAGTAGGGCTTAAATTGCATATAAAGGAAAAAATATAAAATTTGAGGTTCTCCATTTAGGGGGCGTGGAATCCGCCCACTTTATGAGAAAATGTTTAATTTATATGGAGCACTTCCGTTTGCTGTAGAATGATGAAATTTAGTAGGGCGGTATAACTTAATGCACGTTCAAAGCGAAAAATAGAAAGTCTAAGATTTTTCATTCGAAGTGTCTTTTTATTATCATTTTGAAACTATACATACCTCTTGAAAATTCATGGCTTTTCTAAGAACTAGAGTGCTTGATTGGTACTCTATGTTTTGTTAACATGTATGAAAAAAGAAAATATTTGCATACCGGAAAAAATCATGAGTTTACATAAAAAAAAACTCTTAACTGTGATGTGAATTATAATCAAACCACTAATTAGGCTTTTAATTGGTGGGCTACCTTCATTTAAAAAAAAGGAGTAGTTAAAATTGCAACAAAAACATAATCGCATCCTCAACAATTATTGCTTTTTTATGACTTTGAGCGGATGTAGGCACTAGTATTTATAATGAAGGTAGTGTTAGTGTCAGGTATCTTGCCAGGACAAAAAGAAACAAAACAACCAATAACAAAAAAAATATACCAAAACAAATAGGAAGCTATAATCTGAGGTGATTTTAGTAGATAGAGTCCTCCCTTCTATCTTTCCGTATCCTTCGAGATTTTGACATGGTAAAATATTAAAATCTTTGCAAAAAAAAGTGAGATCAGACCAAAAACATAAATGTTAAAAAAGAGCCAAGTTCTTCTACACAAAAACGTTTGTGTAACAAGTCAGCCGTGAAAAGTACTGAGATCTAAAAGTACGCCAAGTTCTTACTTCATGACGGTTTAATACCGAATGTATAAAGTAGAATAATATTGAAACAGCTACAATGTAATAGAGAAATTTTATTATTTAATTATTACTGACTAAAATTTGATGGGCTTACTTGGCAAGTTTTTTCTTATGCCCAATTCGAAAGGTTTTAAAAACTTGACCAGTGAACCCATCAAATTTTGAAGAAGAGAATAAAAAGAGAATCGAATACAAATCGTTGGAACGATTCTGTTCCACTTTCTTGGAACCATAATCAGCTGTTCATTGAAAACGATTTTCGTCATTGAAAAATTAAAAGTAGTCTTATGAGAAATAACTATTTAACATATTTGTTTATTTTTATTTGCAAAAGTAAAATATATAATTGACTAGCTTCATTTGTATACCAAACATTCTCAATGTTCATACCTAGTTTAACGACCCCAAAAAGTGAAAACAAAATTTTCAATGATGGTTTTTAATGATAGCTATAACTAGGGCCTTAAAAGTTGGTATGTACACATTGCTTTCCTGTACAAAATAAAATTAATGTTAGGTTATAATCAAGTCTTACTTATCGATGACGAAGAAGAAAAAAAAAGTAGTTTTCGGTCCGGGCTTCTATGCAATCAGGAACCTGTTTCATAAGAATATACTAATATACAAGTGTGACAAGTGACAATTTGTAAAATTTCAATTGAACTTTACACTTTAACGTTATCCAAGACAAAATTAATAAGAATATATTCAGGTGTTCAGCGGGAATATTTCAAGATTAATATTGAATTAAAAATAACTACCGTTATTTTCATATTTTATTTAAACAAAATGGAGATTTACATGTGGATTTTATATTATAAAAACAACATCGTCTAAATGCCCAGTCTATTCCTCTCAACATACTTTACAATACAATTTTAAATTTGTCAACATGCGAGAACAAAGCATTTGGTTCAATGAAAGTTACTTTACTGCGGATATTTTCTTCTAGACTTGCTAGAATTGAATTGAATTGCTTGGCGATTGTTGTTGTAAGGCCTCGACTACAGGTGATTTAATTAAAAAGTTCAACAGTGTAAAATCCTGTGAGCTGTGACCGGTCATTGCTAAATTCATATTCAATTTTAAAATGGAATACGTTTCAAATTGCAATCTGTAAAATTCTCAGACAATAGCGACCAATTTTTATAATTGTCAGCTGTCAGTTTTTATAAAATAGGGTTCAAGAGTATGAACATTGAGCTACAGCTTAAATGTAACGAACGGATGTGCTTTTAATTTGATACACAGTCTAAATATGGCTCAACGATTTTCATGTGTTGGTATCAAAAACTGTAATTGGTTGTAGACTTTCTTATAAAATTGAACAGATTTCGATCGAAATTTTTACATTGAAGTTGTTTTACAAGATCCAGATAATATTGCATACCAAAATGCAAATTTATTTTTTTTATAAAATTGAATTAAAATCCGAAACTATTAATTTTCCATAAGTCTGCCGCATAAATCAGTCTGAATTTAACCAGTGACATTGATCATGTTTTGCTTTCAGAGTAGTGAGGACTTGTAGTTTATCGGCATAGATCTGTGACTTAATAAAACCCCACAAAAGAAGGCTAATGAGTTAAATTACACAATATTGGTGGCCAACTCACATGACCTTCGAGTGAGATTACCATGTTGAGAAATCGCTTGTGAAAATTTTCAAGTATTGACTGATGATGCCGAAAGGGCAAAATTCACATCGAGCAGTGACTCTCTCTCTGGATGCATTGCAATTTCATGGATCTTAGTTGTATTTTGATCGTCCATATTGGACAATTTAATTTTATTTATGGATGAACTCATTTACCCAGAAATGGACTTTGTCGCCGAATAAAATGTTTTGACCGAAATTGGGGTAAGCTTCCAACTGCTCGGACGATCAACTTTCATTCAACAATAATTTAATCATCTGCACAAGTTGTTGAATTCTCTAACTCTTCACTCTTCTTTAGCAAAACAGACCTAATAATCGACAGCTAATTTGGTAGAAGTATGTACCTTCAAAAGTATGGCAGCAAAGTTCACTTGTCATAATCCACTAGACATTTAAATTTATTTTTATTTTCTTTATTTTACACGTTCTTTTACAATGGTTCCATGTAAAACCAACACAAATTTTGAATAGAAATTTGTCTCTAAAAAAGACTGGAGACCTAGTTGAAACGATACGAAAATTTTATTTTCTGAGGAAAATTCTTTAGAGTGAATTTTGAATTTTTGTTTGCAAGAATTCATTTACTCAAGAAATCAGATAGTTGTTTTTTTTTAATTTCAAAAGTATTTAAGGAGTTGTTTTAAAAATTTAAATGATTTTTCGTTTAAAGCATTCATGTGTATTTCCCACATAGTAATATTCACCCTTATTATAATAGGCGTTTCACTTGAACGACACTCGTCACTTCTTCTGTCGAGTCACTTTTAAGGCGTTTAAGAGTCGGTATTACGATACTTAAACGCCAGGCGTTTTGAATCAACATGCGTTCCACATAAAAATCTGTCATTGACAAACAGATATTTCAAAACAATTTGTGTTTTTTTTCAATACACAGTGTCTTGTAATTCGTGGGCCATACTTTGTGATGTGATTCTTGATCATATTCTTAGAAAAAAATTGTTCTACGATAACGTCTGATTTTCAACTTTGACATCACTTTTTGACGATGTAAAAAAAGGCTAACTTTGTGTACCCTGACACATGTTAAGGTCAATTTCTCTGTCAGTACTGAGATTTTTTATTTTAGACTTTATTTTGAGTAGAAATACTAGCCTCTTAGCCTACGTTTAAATTGAGCTGATATGTTTTAGGGTTGCCAGATATTCAATTTTAAATGGTGTTCAATTTTTCTTGCCCGAGCAAAATTTTGACTTTGAGGTAAAAACATAAAGTTTTCTTATTTTTATCTGATGAAGAAAACAATAATACAACAAAAATCATTAATAAGTGCACCCAAACACTCAAACATTTTATGATACTTGGGAAGATCTAAAACGGGTAAAAAATCGAAATTTGTGTTTTGTATACCTACTTTTACTGCTAATCCTTGCAATTGGTGCGGTTTTCCAAGAATTGTTAGTTTTTAGGTAATTTTCAAGACTGTGTTCTCATAGACCGAGAGCCCACAGCAATTTTTGGGTGTTATTTACAATAGTTATTTACAAATGTGAACGTCTTGCATGCTCTAGTGGGAGCTATAGTGCATAAAAATCCATCATATATGCAGTTCTTTCCAAGTCTAAATAATTGTGATAACAACTTTGCCAAAATGAAGAGTTAAGCCCCCTGATTGCAAGTATTGAGGTCTAAGACGTTTTGCAGACAGCCTTCTGCCTGTAAGACGCGATAAGAATATCGTACTTCTTGCACGAAGAAGACCGCGTTCAAAACGTCTTGGACCTCGATATTTGTAATCAGAGCACTTAGCTCTTCATTTTGAAGTTATGGCAAATTTTGTATCACAATTTTTTAGACTTTGGAAAGAACTGCATATCTGATGCACTCTTATGCACTATTGCTCCCACAGGGTATGCAAGACGTTCACATTTGTAAATAACTACTAAAGGCCTATCTAATTATGCTAATTATTTTTTGTTATTAATCACACCCAAAAATTGCTGCGGGCTCTTAGTCTATTATAAAAAGGGTAAAAAGTGTACTTATACCTATTTGACTTGCTGTCAAAATCCTAATCATCTTAACCCTTCACAGGGATAGTTAAATTTTGGGGATGACTGTTTAATGGGTAAATTAACTAAATAAGTAGTATAAAAGAATAGAAAAACTCAAAACTCATTCATCAGATTATCAAGTTTGATAAGAGCGCTTTTTGAAATGCCTTTACTTACGAGAGAAGAAAACGCAGACATTTTATTCGTTTATGGGTTGTGCAATGGAAATTTAAGAAGTGCACAATGAAGATACCAGAAACTTTACCCTAACAGACGTTTTCCTTCTTGAAATGTTTTTTGGAAATATCTTTCGAAGGCTTTTTGAAACTGCATCAGTTTCAACTGCAAGACCTAACGCGGGAGCTGCAAGCACAAGGAAAGTTTCAGTGATACACTGCATCTGTATTGGGTTAGTTATTTTCACCCTTAAATAAAACAAATATAATAAAAATTACAAATTACACAATACTAACATGTAAAACTTTCATCTTTATCCAATTTCGACAATGAGTCGTTTGAAAATTTGTATTCGATAAAAAATAGCGTTCTGAGAGTCGTAGAAGTCGAGAAAAACGACAGTTATAATACAGATGAGTGACATTTCTCATACGAAAACTTACGTTCCACTCAGAGTATGGCGTTACGACTCGAAAAATAACGATAAACGACTCTAAAACGCCATTCATAATACAAATTTTTGAAAATGACATTTGTCGTTCAAGCGAAACGCCTGCTACAATAAGGGTGATTATATCAATAAAGAACTAGCGTATGTTTTTCAATGGTTAGAGACGTAAAAGCTATGAATTCGTCCACTTTATTTATTTTTAAAATCTAATCAAAATTATTTTATTTTTATTATTTCCAAAATATTATAGCTGCAACGATATAAAAAATGATATAGAGTTTTCATGGTCTGTCATTTTAAAATTGTTTTAATTAATATTATTCGAAACGAAAATATAGTTCAACTATAATTTCCAATTCTTCCGGCTCTTCATTCAAAATAATAACAACAACAATAATAAACAACCTTCCTCTTAACCATAAAGTCTTTTTTATCTCTGCAGAATTAACCAACTTGTCACAATAAAATCTCGACACACAAATTAAAACTATCAAATTCTCTGCTGAATCCGGCTTTGAGATATAAAAGCTGGTTCCACGACCTCAACATAACACAGAAATCTGCAGATTATGCACCAACCTCAAACCGAAAGTTCACCATAAGTCGTCGACCTCAAATTATTTAACACTTAATTCAAATCTGATTTGCTTCAACAACAAAAAGTAGAGAAAGAAAAAGCATTCAAATAACCAAACAAATAAAAAATAACTTTCTAAAGTGTTACAAAAGTCAATGTTTGAAGAAGTAAAGACAGTGCGAGAGATTTCCCTATAAATCTGACAATCAACTTCAGCATTAGGCCCTCCATCCAATTCAATGAACCATTTTTCTACTAATTCTCATGGCCTACTGCCGTAGCCGTTGCCCCATGGGCCATGGCATTGAATTCATTCTTCCGCTAGAGTCACGTTTAAGTATGTTTATGTTTATGATAATGATGCTGAGTATTTATAATGAAAGATGCAATCGACTTCCAAGTTCCAAATGATTTGCAGAATTTCTATAAATTCTCATTTACGCCCTGGCACCTGGCACAAAGTGCAAGTTCATTTTTATGATATGACTTTTGCATGGTGGAAAATTATCCTTTATAGTTTGGGAGGTAGAATTAGAAATTAAATATCTCGTTACTCTGTCATTATATTGTTAAGAAACTTGCCTTATATTGAATAAGGCGTTTTTCTTTTTTTTTACTCTGAGCAGAGCTTGAGCATGTCGAGTTCGTTCTGAGCAGAGTTTGATCAAAGCTCTTCGACCTATTTATGAAACACACTGAAGTACTGAAATGCCAAAGGCATCGATCTGAAAAAGAAACAGATCTTTTTTTGACAGTTCAGTTCCCTGCTCTCAGCATAAAAAGGAATACGCACATTTAATTGAGTTTATCAACAATAAATTAAACAACATTTGACATTTGTAAATATATGTACATAAGCTTTTTATGTACTTAGTAGATAATTTGACACGATCGAAATTTGTATTTTTGAGAATAAGGACATGACAAAAACTGTCGTCTTCCTAAATTGACATGAAAATATGATTTAAACATAATAAAAAGTAAAAATGCAAAAAAAAAACAACTGAAAATATAAGATTATATTTAAACACAAAATATAAATAAAAGATATATGTATGTAAATTATTTTCAAAAAAATATAATAGATACAATTTCTTCAATTACAAATATTGTAATTTGACAAAAATGAAAATAATTTCAGACAAGGAATTTCGATTTTTTGAAGCACTAAGCATCATTATGAATAGCAACATGAAATTCTAATATTTGAATAAGCTATTTGACATATTTTTAAATGAAAGAACAATTTACGGACTTACCGCGATTATTAATCATATTTTGATTTTTGATATTCCCCGACGTTTCGACAGGGTTTCACTTGTCGTGCTCACGGGCTTTCATATAAGGAGTCCAAATTTTGACTGCAATTCAACTCTTAATGAGTTTGATGCGCTATCTAATTCCATTTCTCGAATTGTTTCCCTGTACACTCACACTGAAGTCGTTATTGCGGGCGACTTCAATGTACACAATTCAAGTCTGCTCCGCAATTGAGCACATACAACACCCGAAAGAAGATATGTTGAAATCTTTGCTGAGATGCACCACCTTACTAAGCTTGTAGATGACCCGATGTCGCTGGGCAAAACACCCACACTCTCGATTTGTTTCTTACTTCTAACCATGATAAGTATACCTCGGCACTTCGGACCATTGCGTAATATAAGCCAATTTCTCGTGTCCTATTCTTCCAGTTAAAGTGAAGCATCCCACTAGGACCGTCTGGCAATACGAAAAAGACTGGTGACTATGTTTCCTCGGAAGTAACGTTGATTCCAGTGCTGATATGATCACAAAAGTGATTTTTCTTGGGATGCATAATTTTATTCCTAAAAGTATTAAAAGTATAAATCCTAAAGAAAAGTCTTGGGCGAAACAAGCTTTAAAGAACCTATCAGATTAAGAGAAGTAAGTTTCCGCTGTAATAAAGCCAATCTAACTGAGGAAAATCGGAAAAAGTATAAACAAGACAGAAACCAATGCAACGCTGTTATAAAAAAAAATTCTTACATGACCATAAATTAAGACAAAAAATCCTACAATGTCAAGACAATGCAAAGGCAGTAGACATTTCTGGCCCTTCGAAAATCTTCGAGATCTTGGTATAAACGAATCCGCTGGTCCTGATGGTACACCCCCATTCTTCTAAAGAGTTGTTCTTCATCGCTGGCAAAACCATTGTGTAAGTTTTTCAATCGCTCCCACTGTTCTTCAATCTTCTCTAAAAGATGGAAAACAGCATTTATCCAACCTGTTCCTAAAAAAGGTGAAGGGTCACTATCCCTCCTCCTATCGACTTACGTCCCTCCTTTCCAAGGTCATGGAATCGCTGATAAATCATCAGCTCAAGAAATATCTCGAAGATCGAAAGCTTCTGAATGACCGGCAATACGGCTTCCGCAGCAATCGTTCCACTGTTGATCTGATGGCATATCTTCCCGAAGAGTGGCACAGATCTTTACATTGTTTTGTAGAGAGAGGAAGATTATTGCCATTAATATTTCTGAGGCATTTGATAGAGTTTGGCACCAGGCCCTCTTATCAAAAATGCATGATTTTGGTATCAATAAAACCCTTATCCTTTGAATTAAAAATTACCTTTTAGATCGCTCAATACATGTTGTATTAGACGGTTTCAAGTCTTATCTTCACAAAATATATGCTGGTGTTCCTCAGGGCTTCGATTTGTCCCCGACTCTCTTTCTCATTTTTATAAATGATCTCTTGTCTGAAACTTCTAGTTCACTTCATTCATTTTCCAACTAATCTGCCCTCAACTTCTCATACTCGTTCTCAAGTTAAAAAAAAAAAAAACAGATTATGGTTAAAATTTCTGGAAATACATCTTCATGCAGAAGAAGTTGCTTTCGAAAGATTATCTACAAAGAGTTTATAACCAATATTCGAAATATATCGTCAACATTATTTTTCAACTAGACAACTCTAAAGTTTATTTTTCCTGTCAATATAATACGAGTATCTAGCATTATTTGAGATAGCAAAGATATGGTCGATGGTCGAAAAACCTGGGCAAAAGCTGGAAAGATGCTTTAAAGATTATTTTTCTCAATCTATTTAGTAAGCCTTTCATTCAGAATTGCAGTAAATATTTTCTTATTTAACTAAGGATCGAAATGGCTCTATAATTTTCTGCAGCATTCGCATCACCATCTTTAAAAATAGAAAAGCTAACTCATCGTTATACTCGTATAATCAGTTGAAGATAGAGACGAGAAAATTTTAAAAATCGGTAGTATTGTTTTTCCAATTCATTAACCGTAATTTTAGGTAGTGTGTAATCGAAGGTATAACGGTCTTGGACAGATGAGAGCACTCGTCTAACGTCTCGGGTTCTAAAGAGTACTTCATATCCTAACTTCGACCACCAAGTTAGCGGACTACATCCCAGAATAACTTAGAGTTAGAACAGTTCTCCAGTTTTTGAGCAAAATTTCTCAAATAAGCAATTTTCTTACTTGAACACATTTTACTATATTGGTTATTTGTTCGAAGATAAGTATTTTTGAAAAATTGGGAGTTCGTCGTTCTAAAACTCTTTAGGTAAACAAATAAAAGTTTACGGAGACTTTTGCAATCCTTTTCAAACCATATATTTTTCGGTACAAAAGAGTTAGTGGTCTTCGAAGCAACAGGAGCTGCAGCTTTTATGAATCGTTCTATGCTTTCACACGTCTCCTCAGCCGAGTGTATATATGATCAATATATTTTCAAAAGAAGTGTTATTCATAAAGTCGACAAGTTCGTAGAATCCGTTTGAGTTTTTCTGAAGCGATGAACTTTAAATTGGATAGACTGTTTTCTGTCACAGCCGATTTGACAGTTGTTGGTTGTTTTGGGGTTATTTTAGTTAGCAATTCATCATAAATGTACTCACGCCTTGTGCAGCATTTTCAAATTGCTCAAATTATTTTAAAAACAATGATTTAATTCGAGAAAATATTTAAATGTATTTTAACTAAAAATAACGGTACACACCATACCATACAAATAAGAAAAAAATGGCTTCGAATATCGTATTTTTCCCGAAAACATCACCTAGAATTTTGAAAACATTTATTTTCTTTCCATTAATTTTGTATTATTTATTAACATAAAATTACAAATTACATGTTAATAATAAAGAGAACTAGGTGCAAAAGCTTTACACTCAATCCATTAATTCTCAATTCTATAATACAATAAAAAAATCAAATTTAAGTATTACTGACTGAACTTTCCAATAGAACCATTTTTTTGAATTTAGAAATTCTCAATATCGGCATAACGAATTTTAATGAAATTTTTTATAGAGCAGCTTCTTAAAAGCTTGAACAACATTGAAATGTCCATGTCTAACGAGCTTATGAAGAAAATCGATCCCGTACTATAAAGTTAGAGTGCAGTATGCTACTGAAAACCTTGACCTCTTTTATGAACAAATTAGATAACTTTCAGACCAAATGCACAATATTTTTTAGTTGCTATATTGTATGCATGAACTAAAGGGCAATTTTTATATTCGAAGAATAATCAGACCTAAGGTAACTCTGATAGAGAACGGACAAAAAGTGGATCCTGCAATATATGTATGTATGTTATAGAAATTGTGTTATTGACAGCAAAAATTAAATTCCATAAAAGCAGCACTAACTCTCCGACTATAACCATGAGTATTGAAGGTATATAATATCCAACAGGTATAGATAGGTTCATCTTAACTTCAATAGCATGCTAGATGGTCGGTTAAGATTAAATGTTTGGTGTTTCTGTAATTTTTTTCATTTCTCTCATCAGAACAGCGAAAACATGACCTACCTTTTGGCAAACGAAAATATAAAATTGCAGTAAAAGTCCAATTGGTTGGAGCAAGAGTTATTCTAAGGCTTTCACTTCTTCCGAGTTTCATAAACTATGCGGTGCTTTGAGAAATCGGCAATATCAGACAGAAGAAGTAATCAGCAGTGATGGAGATTTAGTGACAGCAAAAAAATCTAGTTTTATACCCGACGAACACGGTATAAAATCCATAGAAGATGTTGCCTTCAGTGCATTATGCATGCTGCTGTCTTTGTATCCTGTCATCAAATTTGTCAGGTTCTGTTCTTTATTTTGAACCACTCTATTCAAATTATACTAGATTTAGCTGATGTTAAACTTATGTTGATATCTACACAATTTTTTTTAGGGACCATAATTAAGGAACCAACTAAAATTCACGGCTGGATTGTACTTGTGTAAAAGCAACTTTTAATTGTGTGTACATAAATACAATTTATAAAATAAAATTATAAAATATCATTATCGGCTCTAACAATTCTGACCAAAATTTTAATACAGGAGCTCCTTTGAATCTAAGATAATATTGTTTATAAAAATCTTGAAAAAAATATTTTTTGGATTTTTTAAATATTTTTTTTTGAACGAAACGAAAATTGTTTCCTAAAATGTATATGTTTAAATACTTCAAATTGACATCCAAATTTATTTTTAGAAATTTCTTATATAAAAAATTTAATTTTATAATAAAACGACTTTTTAAGCTTTGTGTGTATAAATTCATACTTTTTAAGAAATATGACGACAATTATATGCATTTCAACATTTTTCTCTAATTAAATCAATGTTTATATTATGATTTTTTGTTTTGCTGAATTATATTATTTGTATATTTTATTTTACCTTTTTTTTTTCCTCATTATTTGTATATTTTATTTTACCTTTTGTTTTTCTTCATTAAATAAAAAAAAGGTAAAATAAAATAAATCAATATTATTATATTTAGAAACAATTTTTAAATTCGAAAGTACTTTTACATAAGAGCAAGAACGTGCGATCCAGTAATGCACTTTATTATGTTCGAAATTTCCCTAAAACATTTACAAAACAAATTAATCTGACAATTTCAAGATTTTAATTTAAAAAAAAAACGTCAACTCGTTTTCAAGATATTGAATTCTCAAAATAGTATTTCAAATTCAAACGGGCTCCTGTACAAAAGTTTTGATTGAAATCAGTAAAGTCGTTAATGAGAAAGTCGAAATTATGAAAACAGTTCTACGGCACCTACCGTTAATATTATTTTTTGTAAATTTTGTTTTGCCCAAAATGTACACCAAGATAACAATAGTACATATATTTTTGTTTATTAAATTGATATAGGCGTTTTCGAGATATATAAGATTTTTCATAACTGCTATTAATCACTTGGTACCCCTTAGCATAATCGTTAGCGCATTAGACTGTCATTCAGAGGGTTATGAGTTCGATTCTCAGCCGCTGCAAAAATGTTTTTCAGGATTGTAACTTCTTGTCAAGAAAGGACAAATCTTCCAAGAGTATCTCTTGTCATGTAAAGTTGGGAATCAGCACAAAATTGTAGGTCTCCTTAATTCCAGCTTAACACGCAGATTGGAATGTTTAAGTGTTGTTATTTCCTAGGTTCATGTTCTGTACGAGGTTTTCTACTTTCCCTAAATATGTATGTAAGTTAAAACAAAAACGAAACAATAGAAGCCATTACGACTCTAGAGTCCTTAAGAACCTTTGTAGTTACTTGCGAATTTTAAAATTTCCTGTGCGCGTGTTAGCAAGAATGAAGGGGATCTACAAATTTTTAATCTGCTAATGAGCAGCACTTTTCATGACAAGGGAAACTCTTTGAAGATTGGTCACTTCCCCGAAAGTGTCTGTTCACACTTGAAAAACTTTTAAGCAGCGGCTGAAAATCAAACCGAAGATCCTCTGCATGGCAGTTCAATGCACTTACTAAATTGTACTAAATCGTACTAACTGTATGTGTGTATATTGCTTATTTACCCGTACAATCTACAAATTCAAACAAAAACGTGAAATAAAACGAGAATTTATTTATTTAAGAGAAGATTTTCATCATGCGAAGTTTTGAAATGCGGATCCTTATAGCTAAGCTTAATAAAATCTTGTAGTTTTTGGGTTCTTTGGGTTATATATTTGTAGCCTTTTTTTAATTTCTTAATTCTGGAGGTAGGCATATAAGAATTTCAATTCACTCTCATAGAACTAGACTTTATTTTAATATTTACGATTATTACAGATTTCTGTTCAATCATACTCATCGTGTTTCATGTTTCTAAAAATAATTTGTTTACCAACAAGTTTGTTGCACTTGTAGACACCATCTTACTTTGATTGAGTCAGAATTTTAAAATTATACTTTGCATTAATGTAATGTAAATTTGTTTTCAATTTTGATAAATGATTAAATATTTTTTCATTATTATTGACTGTCTATTGTTTGTTTTATATTATATTAATAAATCAATTAAGCATTACAATAATTGAAAACTTGGACTTTCATCGGTATTTTTTTAACTGTCATTGAACCATATTCTTGACAGGAATAAATTTGAATGATACCAGACACGAAAAAGAAGAAAAAATAAATCTCTGGCGAAACACCACTTTGCTAAATTCTTAGAGTTACCTTTCGAAAGAACTTAATAATTTATATAGCTTAATAAATTCTCTTACAGCTCATTATATAGTATCAAAGCAAGCCTTTTTTTATTTCATTACTCGTATACAAATACATATTTAAATTTTAATTTATGGTTCTTAAAAAAATATTGCAAACTCGAAAAAGATTTAAATAATTGTATACATAATGTTAAATTTTCAAAATTTTACGCAGTTTGGTTTTAGTTTGCCTTTAGGTATCAATGCTTTTATCAACTAAGCCGAACGCAAAAAACTTTATGTATGCATTTAAGTGGTAAGATACTCAATTGCCCCTTCACAGCTCTTCGCTTTATTTTGCCAACAAAAATCATTGGCTTAGGTTTTTTTCTTAAATTTAAGTTTGAAAATATTTGTTTCTCTTAAATAAACTTTATACATACCTTTATGAATTAAAATAAAATAAAAAAATAGATTTCTGGTTTTCAAATCACGTATTATATACTATTAATTCATTTAATTTTTAATTCATTTTAAAATACCTTATTTGTCTATGATTAGGATAACGTTCTTAAAGAAACCATGACAAAAAACATGCATTACTAGATCGCACGTATTTGCTCGAATGGTCAAGAGACTTAGAATTTAGAACAAATTTGTATACAAAAATTTGGGTATTATTCTTTAGAGAAACGTTCAATAGCATAACATTAATTTTCTGTAAATTCTTAAACAACTCCCTTATAGTTTGAAGTAATAAAAAGAATACCATCTGATTTATTAAGGAAATATATATATAAATTTTAAAACATATTTAAGATCTGTAAATAAAATCGAAATTAAAAAAAAATATTTTTTTTAAATCCAAAATATATTTTTATGGAATGTTATGTTATGCAATGTATTTTAAGTTTCTGTATAAAAAAATCATTTTCATCTTTAACGCCCGATAATACAAAAGTCAAAATCAAAAAATAATTATTCAGTGGTAGATAATATTAATAACATCTTAATTCATTCATGAACCCGTTTTCAAGAAAAAATGGAATAAAGATCTTGCATGAGGTATTTAACATTAAGTACTATCATTTTGCGATAAAAGAATATTTTTGTTAAAATATTCATGTACATTTTAATGAAATTTATCAAAACAATTTTTTTTTTATATTAATACACAGTTTCTACTATATAAACATTTTAGAAACGTTTGAAAAAACAGTTACATAACCAAAATAAGTCGTACCGTTCTTGAAGATGTCGAAAATTTCAAAAAGGCTAGAGCTACCAAGTTTGAAAAATATGAACTCAAACGTAAAGGTTGTAATCGAAAAGACGGATTTGCGAGACTTACTTTTTGCACATTCCCTATCATCGTAATGTCAAGTTTAATCAAAATCTCGAGTTAGTAAAAATTAAAAAGTACTAAAAAAAGTATTCTTCTTATTTTCGTATTTATACTGTCCAAATATTGTCAATTTGCTAACTTTAAAGTAGATTACTACTATTTCTTAATTTCAACCATTTTCTAACTAGTACCATGCTAAGGCTTTGTTTTTTTTTAATAAATTGCTTCTGAACACATCTAAAGTTATGACAGCTCATGCAAGAAACTAAGTAAACAGGTCTGTTTTGGCGTTTGTAAATGTCAAAGAGCCATATGAAGTTAGCACGATACTAAAAAAAAATAAAATAGGCATTCGATGACTTTAACTTTAATAAAAGGGTAAAGAAAGTTGATGCTATATTCGATTAAAATTTGCTAAATCGTCGTTTTATCCTAGGGCCGTACCAACAATCAATGTAAGAGACGACTTTATTATTTAAGCGAAATGGACCATTATTTATTATTATTATATTATTATTATTATGAACTTAATATTTAAGTGAACTCTAAATTATGAACCATTTATTGTTGTACGGAACCTAAAAAATAAAATGCAGCATATATGTATGGTCAGTTATTTAGAGTCCATTAAATAATGCCTCATTTCGCTCAAATATTAAAGTCGTCTCTTTATTTGATTGTTGGTAAGGCCCCTAGTTTCATATAAGAACATCTTTAATATCATACTAATTTAACTAAAATTTTGCGCCAATATAATTTATGTGTTTAATTAATTGTCCGTCAAAGCTAAAGTGATAAAAGCAGTGAAAAATCAAACATTTTCAGTTGGAAGACATTGATGTTGTGAGTTAGTTAGTTGTTGGAAATTCAGTAACGAGTATTCACTGAAAAATGCAATGGCTTTTTCCAGGACTCGAAGCCATATAGTTAAACTCGGAGTGCCTTATTCGAATTATTACCAAAAATTTCAGATGTATGTATATAGAGTTTGTATTATAAAAACCTTCATATAGAAACAATGCCAGGCCACGGGCAAAATCTTCCAGCGTTAATGATTTAGAATTTTAATCTTGGTTGGATATACTTCACATTTTTTGTCAAAAACTCGATGTAAGATGAACTGAATTTAACCAATCCCTTGTGGGACTTTCGGAACGAAACGCCAATTTTTGTAGACTAAGGGCCAAAATACCTATTTTGAATCAATAATTCAACAATTCTAATCAAATAGTTCTAAGTCTTCTATTTGGCTGATTTATTTCAGTAGTAATTTGTATTATAAAAACCTTCATATATGAGTAAAAATAGGATTTAAGTTATGTTTAATTTTTTATAGTCGGAATCAATGTTATACAGCATGAGCTAGAATAATTCATAAAACGGTATTTTCGCCAAAGTTTTTTCAACAAAAAAAAATATCGATTTGAGGAGAAACATTTTGTATGTCATAAAATCAACATTTATGACGTTAGTGGACTACAATTATTCCTATAATACTCAAAGACCATGTAATGTTTATATTTTGAATGTTTCCCATGGTAACCCTTAAATTGTTAAATTAAATTTCATAGAAAAATGTCAATTCGTATTATAATAATAAAATATTATTTGTGGATTTTCGATGTTAAAAATTTCGAAACAAATAAAGTACGTTGTTGTTACTTAAAAAAATAAATTATTATTTTTATCAATTCAGTATTTTCCAAGCTTATCAAACATTTGTTTTCTTATCGAACATTTGTAAAATTGAATGAGTGACAGCGATTATTCAGTAGGTCAACAAGTACATGTGATTGTATCTACGAAAATCTGGACCGTAGCTTGAGTTTTTGTTTTGTTTGCATTTGGGGTGTTCTTTTGAAAAAATATAATTATATTTCATTTGGCAAGTATTTATACCTAAATTGAGGAATCATATGACGAAACTCCTATTCAAAACTGATTTTCTAACTTTTGTAACTGAAGTTTATATACAGACATATGTACATACTTAATAATAATTTAACTTAGCCATATAAGAGTACTGGAGCCTGTTCATGCTTGTGATCGTTCATATTTTTTAATTCATTAAAAAATAATCGAATTCTTATATAATTTTATTTGACTCTGAAAATAATCTAACCAAGAACCAAATAAAATAAATCTGCAGGGAAAAGAGTATTTTTCTGTCAAGCTGCTTAATTAATATTTAACAATATTTTTGATTTGCAATTATAATTTAAAAAACCTTTGTCATAGATAAAAAAAAATTGGAATGAGTCCCTTCAATCATTAATAAGATTTTTTCAACAGACCCCTTTGCAATTGCAAATACTCAATTTTTTTTTTGAATGGTAAAATAGTTTTATTTCACTGTCGCACATTGAATTCTTTAAAGCGTATTTTGTGTTACGTAACATAAACGTTTACTCGTAACTTAAACTTTAATATTTAATATTCCTATCAGTAAAAAGCTCTTAGAATTTGCCGAGGCAAGAAGGGGGATCGTTCACCCTCGTTTAATTTATTTAGTAGAGAGGAGTGAAATGCATGTTTATCTCAACCCAAATTCCAATAAGTTATCATTTTGTAAACTAATTATAAGGCTATGAAGTGTCTTTAATAGATGTAAATCAAAGTTAAGCCCCAAACTGCTTCCCAAGGCTACGTGCCTATCAATAATTTAAAAGTAAATAAATACCTTTTCATTTTTGTTTACAAACAAAATTAAATGATCCTCTGATCAAAAGTTTAAGAAGATTGTAACGAAACGTTCTTACAATTAACCACGTTTTTTATGTTTTTTGATAGATAAGTAACAGTAAGCAACGTCTCGTGGCCTTGGAACAAGAACCAGTGAATCAAACTGATGTATCCCAATAAAAAAAAGATTGATACGATTGAATTTTGTATGAGTCGCTTTAATAATGTCGAAAAACCATAATCCCAATCCCCATTCCAGTAACAATAATATTCCTTAAAATGGTTGACCTCATGCTGGTTTGTGGAGTAGTCGTGAGGAATAAGAATTTGTTTGTTTATTTGGTGCGGTGACCCAAATTTTGCTGGCAAGGAAAGTTTATTCTTATATGAGATGGTTGCTATAGTGATAACGATCCTTTCAAGAAGGTGTTTTTGAAAACAATCAGGTAACATTCGTGATTCCAAAAACAACATTATTCAAAATAACTATACATTTTTTGAAGAATTTGATTAAGGGGTCAGTTATAGCTATGGAAATTCATCGTTGATAATTTTCATTTCCATTTTTAAGACGATTAATGACGGTCTTATACAAGGTCTCCTTGGTTCTTTGAGATAGGATTTTATTACTCAAATGCCTTCTTAGCCCGAAGAAACAGCGGTTGACAAGAGCAATTATTCTTCGCTTGATCTCTGCACTGATGTCGTTTTGCGATGTTATAGTGGAGCCTAGGTAGACAAAGTCTTTGACGACTTCGAAGTTATACCTATCCATCGTGACGTTTTGCCCGAGTCGACGATGTTGAGATTCCTTTCTCGATGATAGCATATACTTCGTCTTGTCCTCATTAACAGCCAAACCCATTTTCGCCGCCTCCAGTTCAATACTTGCAAACGCACCGGTAACAGCTCGCTTCGTCCTCCCAATGATATCAATATCATCCGCATAAGCAAGCAGTTGAACTGACTTTTGAAAAATTTTACCTCTACTGTTGACGTTTGAGTTTCGTACAATTGCTTCAAGAGCGATGTTAAATAGGGTGCATGATAGCGCGTCGCCTTGCTTCAGACCTTTCTCGACATCAAAGGGTTCGGTGGTGTTCTTACCGACCTTGACGTAGCAGCGAGATTTCTCCATCGTCATCCTGCACAAGCGGACGAGCTTGGCAGGGATTCCGAGATGAGACATGGCTCTATATAGTTGTTCTCTGTTCACGCTATCATACGCGACTTTGAAATCGATAAAAAGGTGGTGTGTATCGATTTGGAACTCCTTGTTTTTTTCCAAAATCTGTCGAAGTGTGAACATCTAATCCAGGGTGGATTTTCCGGGCCTAAAACCACACTGATAGGGGCCGATCAGCTCGTTGACAAACGGTTTTAGGCGCTCACACAGTACAGACGACAGGATTTTGTATGCGACGTTGAGGAGACTTATACCTCTGTAATTGGCACATGTCAGGGCATCTCCTTTCTTGTGGATGGGGCACACTATGCCGAGGTTCCATTCATTGCGCATACTTTCATCCGACCAAATTTTTGAGATGAGTTGGTGCATGCTCCCTACCAAGTCATCCCCACCTGCTTTGAATAGCTCAGCTGGCAAGCCATCCGCGCCAGCAGCTTTCTACGTTTTCAGCTTGGCTATCGCTGACCGCACTGCATTTAGGTCGGGTGGACGGAAATTTTGACCATCATCGTCCAGGTTGAACGGAATGTTCCGCCTAGTTGCGGAATTTTGGCCTTCCTCGCCGTTCAGCAGTCTCGAAAAGTGTTGTTTCTAGATCCTCAGCACGGACTGCGTGTCCACTACCATATTCCCACTCTCATCTCGACAGGCTTCCGTTCTAGCTTTGTAGCCCTGGGTGGATTGCCTCACCCTTTGGTAAAACTTTCGAACATCCCCCCTGCCGGTACAGTCCTCAATAGACTCTTTTTCCTCCTTAGAAGTCGACGTTTCTCCCTTCGTCTTTACCCGTAAAGCTCCCGGGCATCTCTCTCAGCAGCTCTGGTTCTTGCCTGCAGCATTAATTGGTAGGCCTCGTTCTTTGCTACATGCGCCAACCTGCATTCTTCGTCAAACCAGGGGTTTCGTTGTAGTGGCCTTGTGAAACCCAGCACATCAGTGGCGGCACTACTGATGGCATTCTGGCAGTGCTTCCACAGATCCTCCGTAGATGAAGCTGGAGGCGGGCTTGCTGAGAGATTACGAGAGACTCGGTCTGCAAAAGTCCTGGCGACCTCCTGCGATTTTAAAATCTTTTCACAGCATCCGTCCGTCGTTGTGACGTCATGGATATCCGCATCCATACTTGGGCTACCACCAAGTAATGATCCGAGTCTATGTTGGCTCCTCGGAATGTTCGGACATCCAGAATACTGGAAGCATGTCTCGCGTCTATCGCAGCATGATCAATCTTGTTGACGGTTAGTTGATCCGGAGACCGCCAGGTCCCTTTGTGTATATTAAGGTGTGGGAATCGAGTGCTAGCCATGATGACATTTCGCCCCGCCGCAAAGTCAATCAGCCTGAGTCCGTTACCGGAAGTGTTGTGGTGCAGGCTGTGTCCTCCGACTATCGAACCAAAGATGCCCTCCTTTCCGATCTTGGTGTTGAAGTCACCAAGAATAATCTTGACGTCGTACTTGGGGCACTTATCATACGTTTCCTTGAGAAGGTCGTAGAATTCTTCTTTGGTTCAGTCATCTTTTCCTTCCGTTGGGGCATGGACACAGATCAGCGTCACGTTTTTGAATTTCGCTTTGATGCGGATTGTGACCAGGCGCTCGCTTGTATTTCTGAAGCCCAAGACTTCTTGCCTAAGTCTTCCCCTTACCACAATTCCACATCCAAAAAGCCGCTGACCCTGCTCCTTGTAGCACTCGCCGAAGTAGATGTCACACGTTTTCATCCTTCGTATGCCCTCTCCATCCCATCGCACTTCCTGGATGGCTGTAATGTCAGCCTTTAGCCTATCCAGGCTCTCCACTATTTGTTCGGCAGCACGTGGCCTGTTTAAGGTCCGGACATTCCACGTGAAGAACCGAAAATCATTGTCCTTGTTTCGTTTGCTGGGGTCGTCAACATTAAAATTATCCATATCTGAGGCTTGTTGTTGTATCGGAACCGTTACATTTTTCCGTGGTAGGGAAGTTACCCCAACGCACAACCCCCGACCTTGAGGAACAGACCCTTAGTATAACTCCAAGGGTAGGGAGCCGGACGAATCCGCTCCTTATAGGCCTGAGCTACGAATATGTCGTAGTAGCCCATATAAGATGTTCACCAAGTAGTTCATCCTAACTGGAACTGTAGACGCCACCGTTGATTCCATCTGGGGAATTCTTCCGCTGCCGTCTGGGTAAAAGGAGAGGTGCCTTAGTGGGAACACCTCTCCCCCCCCCCTCTCTCGTTTGCTACCCCCAACAACTTTCCACTGGGGTTGAGACCCAATCTCCAGTTGAGGTACTAGGTACCCGATGTTCACCACGGGGAGGTGAGAGTAGGAGTTGGTGGACAGAGGTGGGTTTTAAAAAAAAAACCTGTGGACGCCTGTGTGTCCACCATTTGAACATCATACATATTACTATGGCTTGTCAAAGAAATGAAGTCAGCATTCCAATGATTTGTTCCAATGATGCATTTCCGTGAAAACTATAACTGGGGCCTAAAATAAGAAAACTAAAATACTTAAATTGCAAAAGAAGAAGGAATTTCAACAAAAGTGTCTTAGAGGTCCAGTTAAAGTAATCATTGAAATGCATCATTGAAAATTTGCTTTTAATTTTTAAGGCGATTAGACAAACTATAATGGCTTTAACTGGTATCGAAATGAAGCTAATGAGTTCCTTTATTAAAAAATACTAAATTCTGATTTTATTTTTTTTTAAACACTTTTATCATTTCACTGATAAAAATCAATTTCAATGAACAGCTGATTTCAAAGGTTTTTTGTACACCCTTATTTATGAATATGCCGCAGATATAGTGTAAGCATTGAGAAAAAAGGGAGGGGTTGGGTTAGAAAGGAGGTGGCGGTGTACGTTGGTGAACTTCACAGTACAGCCCAATGGTAAGCCGATAGGCATTCTTAGAAGCACGAGTATTACGGTTGAACTGTGTAAGAGGAGCAATGCAGGTGGCTATTCCACTAAAGCAAAAAAGGCTGATGCAAGAAACATTAAGACGATGTTCGAGTGACGTAAATGAGTCAATGATGTTATTGTCACCAATCATTTTTAAAGCTCTTTTTTGAATACTGTCCACCAGCCCAGAGATGGGAGTTATACTCAAGCCTTGGACGTATTTAGGTTTTGTAGATTGTAACCAGATCACACGGAAGACAAATTTCTTGCATCGTCTCAGAAAACCCAAAAATCTTGCGGAATTTTTGGCGACATCGCGTATGTGATCGTTCCGCAAGAGGTGGTGGGTGATGCACATACCAAGAATATCGAGATGTTTTTTATTATGCAAGTGCCACTCATAGATAGTGGCAATTAGGTATATCGCGCTTTAACGATACAAGACACCATTGCGTTTTCGAAGCATTAAATTCCACGCGGTTTCTCATTCCCCATTGTACATATGCTGCATAGGTTGTAATTTAATGAGCTTATCATATTTCGTCATTGCAGTTCCTCATCCGAAAAGGAAAGAAAGCTAAGAGTACTATCGTCATCGAAATAATCAATTTGATAAGAAGCCTGCAGACAGGAGATCATTTATAAAAATGAGAAAGAGTTTCGGGGAGAAAATAGAGTCCTGGGGCACACCAGCATTTATATTGTGGGTTTCAGACTTGAATCCGTCCAATACAATATGTATTGAAACGCTTCGAAAGAAAATTTCTAATCCAAATTTCTAATCCAATTTCATCGACACCGAAAACACGCATTTTTGATAAGAGAGCAAGAATCCAGACTTCATCAAATATCAAGTGCAATAATCTTACTTTCTCTAAAACGATGTAAAGATTTGTTCCACTGTTCGGTTAGATAAACCATCAAATCACCGGTGGACCTATTGCTACCGAAGCCATACTCCCGGTCATTAAGAAGCTTTCGTTCTTCAAGATATTTTTAAGCTGATATTAATTAGAGTTTCCATGACCCTGGAAGGAAGGGACGTTAGTGCAATCGGTCGATAATTTGAGGAAGAAGAAGATTCGCCTGTTTTGAAAATTTGCTGAACGAATTTTGTTTTCCAGCTACTCGGAACGAGCCAGGAGGAAGAAAAGGATAGATGGAAAAGCTTACACGAGGAAAAGGAAGGATTTCTTAATTTTTTTACAAATTACCAAAAATTCTTTCCGCCTTTTGGACATTGCAGTATTTTTTGTCTTTATTTTTCCTTAGTTGGGTTGGCTCCAAAATACGGGAAGCTTACATCTATTTCCTTGATAACCTCCTTGCAGCTCAAATCAAACTCTAACCTCAAATACATAGAGTTGGTTGCTATTAGCCACTCACAGGATTTTTTAAGTCATACCATTTTCAGTTAAAGCCAACATTTAAAAATTACAAACATACATACATATATATCATGTGCCTAAAACTTCATTTTTTTTTTAACTTTTTGACCTCCTGTTTTTGACTATTTTTAACAACTGCAAAATGAAGCTGCAGGAAATATCTCACATCTTTAAAATATCAAGTATGTTTTTACAACATTTTACACGAAAATCTAGGCAATATAAAATTTCTGACTGAGTTGTTGTCGTGTTTGCTCACAGTGGGTCCCAACAACGAGTCGACGTCAACGTGGTAAAACTACAAGAATTTTATATTGTCCATAATATAACACATAATTTTCTTATCAAAATCTTTAGAGCCGTTTTCGAGATAAATAAGATTTTGTATTACGGGTGTATAAGGGTCACCGAAGACCCCTAAGTACCAAGTTTGAAGAAAGACCTCCAGTAGTTTAGGCTGTAGTTCGAGGTACAGACATACAGACCAGACATACAGACATACATACATACAGACATACAGACATACAGACATACAGACATACAGACATACAGACATACAGACATACAGACATACAGACATACAGACATACAGACATACAGACATACAGACAGACAGACGGAATTGTCGGACCCACTTTATTCGTTGTTGTTGTTGTTGTTTATTTCATCAATCAGAGTTAACTCTTACAGACTAATTAAACATTAATGTATTTGTATAAACAAAAATTAAATAAATAATATGATATAAAATAATAATTATAATAATAAATAACATAAATTTAATAAATAGCATTAGCGTGATTAAGTACAAATCTAAATTTAGAGATTAAGGATAAAACTGTAAAATAATTTTTAAATCTTTTTTGAAAACATTAGATTATTTGAAAATTTAAAACTGGAGGGTATATCATTAATAAAAAGGATAAAAAGCAAAGGACCAATATGACTCCCTTGAGGGACACCTGAGGTAACATCAATTTGTTTTGATATCTGTGATCCAATTTTAACAAATTGAAAACGATTTTCCAAATAGGATGAAATCCATTTGATAAAGCTGGAATGAAAACCGAGTTTCGAAAGCTTAAAAATCAATATTTCATGGTTTACCCTATCAAAAGCCTTAGCGAAATCAGTAAATATTATATCTATTTGCAAACCATATTCGTCTTCTCTATCATCGTAATGTCAACTTTGATCAAAATCTCGAGTTCGATTTTTTTTCCAAATGCAGAACTTGCCCTATAGTACCTATATCGCAAGTAAAAAATTGTTTTTGTATGATTTTTTTTTTTGCAACCAATTCTTGCCAACTTATAAATTACTGCATTTAATTCAATTTTAAAGGTTTATATAAGAGTAGTTCATCGATCGGACAAACACACATATCTTTAGCAAAAATTAAAATAATTAATTCATTATTTTTGTAGATATCTTCCTGATGAACAAAATTCTTTCGGCTGCCGTGTAACCTTTAAAACAGAGCCTATTAACATATTCAGTGTCTTCAATCTGCTTTTACTAAAAGAATCAACAAAGTAGTAGAAGCTAGACGGAACTATGTCAGGTGCGTATGGAAGGTGTGGCACTACACCTATTTCGAAGGAAATAGGAAGAAGGTATATTTAGTTAGGCCCCATTTAAACTTTAAATATTAACTAAGTTAAATAAAAAGAAAAAACTGATTTTTTGTTTTATTTTATTTAATTTTTAATTTCAGTCAAATTAATATCACAACTGTTTTAAGAAACTGTTTTAAAAAGTAGTTCGCCTGATGATGGAGCTATAACACTCCGAAACGCGTAGCCTTGATATTATAAAATTAAAAATGTTGTGATATTAATTTGACTGAAATTAAAAATTAAATAAAATAAAACAAAAAATCAGTTTTTTCTTTTTATTTAACTTAGTTAATATTTAAAAATTCTTTAAGTAACCACAACTTGGAGACATAAAACCATATAAAAAAAATGCACCCATTTAAACCCTTTTGAAGAGTGACATATCCTCAATTAAAAATCCCACCCAATTCTTATTTTATGTCTAATAAAGAGTCTAATGTTATGGATTAGAGATGTTGCAGATGCTCATTTTATGACATCCGCGAATTTTGTAAAACGTTCTTCCGCGGTTTGTGGGTACACATGCGAATCTTTATTTAGATTAAAAAAACTACACATACAATAGAAGAAAAACAAAGTCATCCCTAGTAATTTTATCAGTTTTATGAAATAACTTATTCAGGTTTTCAAATAAAGTAAATTATTCTTCTGATTTAGGATGATTTCTTAAAGAAGAACTGATATTTGTGAGAGTAGGTTGTATTACATATTTTACACTGAGCCATTTCCTAATTATTCTCATTTTGATTGTGAGTCCATTGCTACACTTTTTGCAATAATTATTATTTGATCCGTGAGTTTTAATTCTGTGCACATGTCTTCTGATATGGCTTCAAATTATTTAGTTATTTCTTTAAAAAGCGCATTACATCGTCCTTTTCCATGGTAGACAATTGTGGTTTCCAAAATTTTATCTACACACGAGGCAACCGTTGAAGCAACGTGTTGCAGCAACATGTTTCGTTTGTTCACTACACACGAGACACGAGGCAACTGTTTCCGCAACCACAGTACAGTTGGAGCAACCGACCGAAAATATCAAAACATTTTGATATTTCTGGCAACGGTTGCAGCAGCTCAAATTTAATCGGCAACACAGCTACACACGAAGCAACCGTTGCTTCAACATGACCGTGTTGCTGCAACGGTTGCCTCGTGTGTAGCTAGCATTACAGTGTGGGCTTCGGATATTTTTCGGATTCTATAATGCAAAGTTCTTTTGTAAACGGTCTAGACATATTTAAAGAAGTTTTTAAGTTTTAGTATGTTAGAGAGAATGAGGTATCAGCTGTTAGCTGAATAGATGCATTTAAAAAAGTTTAATGCTTTTTCTTATGAATTTTGATCAGTTCGTGATTTTCCCGTTTTATTGCGAGTTTCGTGGTCTGCGTTTGTTTAAAACATTTGTGTGTTATAAATGCTTCTTGTTGTAACAAATACATATATGAAAGTTTTTTTAAATCTCTTTTCTAAGAATTATTGGAAAATAGTTTAAGTTATGTGAATCCACCTTAGACCCATAAATGAATTGTTTAAATTTGTTCACATCATTGAGGGGCTACTGTGGTGTAGATATTTGGTCTTTTCGAAATAAAGTTTTTTTTTCAATAAAGTCGAACATATTAAAATGGAATAAAACAAGCTGCTATTTTCAAATTTCTTTTTTTAATTTGAAAGACCCTTTCTATGCAAATAAAATATGTATGATATTTAATTGGATCTATTTAAAGCGGGCTGTAGGTATTGACCTATGGCCTAGTGGTCCAATTTTCAATTACTCTTCCGCATAGATTCGGCTGAATTTGAGCCATGGCCTGGGTTATGATCACTCTAAGGGTGTCGTTCGCATAGACTTGCAACTTCAGGAAACCGCACAAGAAAAAGTCTAGCGGGGTCATGATCTTGGTGCCCAATTCACGTCATCTATGCGAAAGATAAACTTACCCTCAAATCGTTCATGCAGAATGTCAACCTTGGCTTCCGCTCTGTGACACGTAGTGCAGTCAGGCCTGCTGGATCTAGATTTATTTGGTTCAATTTGAACCATATGAAATTGGTTATCAACGTTCAGTAGCGCTCGCCATTGACGGTGAACACCTCACCAAACATTGTTTTCGTAAAAGTGCGGACCAATGACGCGATGCTGTTGAATCGTGTAACTTGCCATGGTAATTTGACATCTGTAACTGAACTGAACTGTAATACACAACAGATTTGACGGATGTCACCAAAACAACATGGCCGTCAAAATCGACCCGTGCCAATTCAAAAGTCCTTTAGAACTATAAAAACAAGTGTAACCGGTGTTTTTTTTTTTTTTTTTTTTGTTAAAACAACTGTGTACCTATAACAAACATACACAATGATATTGTTTGGAAAGGACTTAGCCCCAGGAAAAAAGAAATGTATGTAATCTGAAGCGCAAACATCTGTCTAATGGCCCCTCTACTTGATGGACCATTAATGTCTCATCAGATGGTCGATGAGATAGCTGTGCAATAGTTGCCTCGTATCTACACGATGGCGCTGTTCAGCTTTGATTTCACTATTGAAGAAGAATGAAAAGTAATTAGTCAAACAATAAGTATTGGGTCAAGTGTGAACGTACCCTACCACTAGCCCACTATCCTTTGTTGTGCGGGCGAAAAAGCGACGTCAACGCCATCACAGGCCATCGGACCACGTTGTAAGTCATCCGACTCCATTTACCCATTTACATGATGGCCCATCGTGAAGAGGGCCCATAACATACTAATGTTCATTTATGGAAGTTACCCGCCTACGAAATCTGTAAAAAAAATAATAAGAGATTCAACTACCTTTATAATATGTATTTACGAAAAAAAAAGATCGTATTAAAACGAAAATATCACCTATGAAAGAGACCTATCACAATTCAAAACTCCCAATCACAAGTCGACCTCTACCCCTCCCAAAGAGCATGTTTCATATATTAAGAGTCAATAAATTCATATGCATTTTTCTGCAAGCGCAAAGTGAAATTGTTAAGAGAAATTCTTCAAAAAAATAAGAGTACTACGTGAATGAGGAAAGCACGTGTAGTTGTGTTTGTGTGTTTGATCGCAACGGCATCATCCATGAACGGCCACAAAATAAAAAGACGTAGTGAAACAGAAAGAAGAAATCAAAAACAAACAACACGATTTGATTACGTTCAACGGTCGTTGAACCTCCAATCAATGCCCCACCATTTGACCCATATATTATGAAAGTGGAACACTAGGTGACAGCTGATCGCAGGCCTTCTCTGATAGTATTTGCAGAAGATATGCGTTTGTAGTTGGGCATATGATAGCATATGGATAATGATGATGGCTTGAAAATGTATGTATGTGTGTTTGCAAGATCATTGCGCGGTGTAAATGTAGATGTTTTTGTGTTTATGCTTATGGTGTCGCGGTGCTCGGAAGTGCAAAATGAAAATATACGTCATGTGCGATTGTGTGCTTTTGGGGATCATTCGTGTACCGTGTGGTGGGCTTGATTGCATTTCTACGACAGGAGGGGGGCTCTTTATGTTTGTGTTCCTCAATAGAGGGCAGTGACTGCAAAGTGGAAGTAATTGTTGTATGTCCGCTTGCCATGGTGAGGGCGGGGGAGACATGCATGTGCACAGTTGTTGTAATTGAAGAAGAAAGCATTATGTGAATTATTAAAGCAGTAATGATGAGAATTTTAGATATTATCTGTTGTTGATTTATTTTGTATTGAAGGTGTCGCGTGAGGAAATGTTTAAAAAAAAACAGCATAAAAAAATTTTAAGTTGTATCTACATTATTTTGATTGTTGTTAAGACAATAATAATACGTTTTTATTTAAGATAGAACTTTTAGAAGCTAATGATTTTGGGATTATTTGCTTTCTGTTTACATTCTTTTCAAACTTTCTCTTTTTCGTTACATTAAAAATGTTTAAGGCTGCGACGTGAAATAAAACCAAGCGAAATAAAGTCAAAAACAAAAAGGGCATTATTTCGTTTAAAATCTGGAAATAATGCCAAATTTTCGAATTAATTATATATTTAACTTCAGAAAATGAAATAAGACCAATTTGGGCTGACTAAGAAGAGGGAAAAACCATATCGCGTTCTTAATCCATATAGTCTTAAGATTTAAGAAATAAGCTTTAAGCTTCAAGATTCGGTTGTATGTCCAAAATATTTTGGCATAATTTCGATTACCACAACGAAATAAAGCCAATTTGATTTATGTAATTTCGCTTACAGATTTTGATAAAAATTGGTATTATACCATATCTGTTGAAAAATAACGGCTCCATACACATTTTTAAAACATTAAGGAAAATCTTATTTTTCTTAAAATCTTGTTTACAGATTTATATAAAATAAATTTAAAAAATTACTATAGTTCAATTTTACCTTTATTTCAGAATGATTACGCAGAAAAATATTTCTTAATGTAAGATTCTTACCATAGACACATTTTTTCTTATTGTCAACTTTCTCGAAGATGTTGTAACGAACTCGAAAACGTTGTATCAAATTTAATACAGAATGTATAAATAGAACCTATAGTTAACCAAATTCTACTTATATGTAAACGTTCAGTGATTAAAAAACTGCTCGAAAAGTCAGTCTGTAAAAATTAAGTTTTATTATTAAAAAAATTAACGTAAAACCTTAATGTTCACTCGTTTGAAGAATAAAACCGACTCAACTAAACACAGTTTTTTAGTTTGGAGGCTTTGTCTAACTTTTTCATAATTTTTAATAAGTTAGATAACTCTTCTAACTAATATGGTTTTCGATTCAAAATAGCTTTTTTGGCCTTTAGTCCAGAAAAATTTGCGTTTCGCAACAGAATCTATTCTAATGTCGTTTTTATTTCACAATTTAGAATCTCTCTCCGATCCGGGATCCCAACTGAACAATTTTTACTTGCGACTTGTACTATAAGGTACTATAAGGCAAGTTATGTATTCGTAAAAAAAATCAAACTCGAGATTTTGATCAAAGTTGACATTACGATGATAGCGAAGACCAAAAAAGTGGGTCTCGCAATTTTGTCTATCTGTTCGTCTGTCTGTTCGACTACCAAAAATAACGGTACCTGCCATACGATTTTTTTTCGAAATTTTATAAATATTTTTTTTTTCTCAAAAACTGTCCCACAGATTTAAAAAAAAAAATCATAAAATTTCATTAAGATAAACCTAGGTAATGGTTGAAAAAAAATTTCCAAGAAATTATAATTTTTGATACCCCCCATTTTTTTGTGTTTGATTTTCTCAAACAATTTTGAAAACAAGATATTACTGACTGTACCTAACATACCTACCATAGAACGATTTTTCAAGATTTTGAATTTCTCATTATCGGTATAACGGATTTTAATGAAAGTTTTTAGGGAGAAGCTACTAAAAAGTTTAAAAAACATTGCATTTCAAAACCTTAAGAGAAATTTTTTTTTTGGATTTTGAAAAAAATCTATTTTTTTTTTTGGAAAATTTAATATCTCCAAAACGGCTCAATATTTTTTTTGTGAATTTTATTTTAATTCGAACAATAATAAAAACTGAATTGACGTACCAAAATTTATTCTTAAATTTTTTTTTTTTAATTTTTTATATAAAAGCTTATTTTTTTAAGAAACCACTACAAAGACTTATAATTTTTGTTCTTGCATAAACCTATATTTGCTTGAATAACATGGCATCCTATTTTTACCTCCAACTACTAAAGAAGTTGTTTTAGTCATTTAATTTTTTCTTTAATAACATTCATTTTTGAAATTCTTACAGCCATATTTATAAACTCATTACAGTGAGTACATAAGGCTATGCAACCCTTATAATGCCTCTAAACGCAAAATCGTTATTTATAAAACTTATGTGACGTTGAATAGAGGCATTATAAGCTAAACGCGTTTGGAGGTTGAATAGTGCCTACATAAGGACATTTTAGTATTGAACTGTACCATTCACTTTGACATCACATTGAATTATAAAGATTATCAACAAAATAAAATTACTTTTACTTGATATTGAAACTAAAGCTCTGTTGTTTTTATTTATTGAAACTAAAATGTTATACTAATATATTAAAAACAAATTGAATTGAAAATTGTTTAGAATTAAATAGATAAATATTCTTGTTGGTGATCTCTCTCCAACGATCCTTCTTCATCCGGTGTGTTAGTGTTGCAATCTTTATTTTGCATTATTAAATTGTATCCTCAATAACTTATCTGAGGAGTATTCCAGCTAGGATAAAACGAACAACAATTTGATTTCCAGTAGATATGTGCTAGAGATAATTATGTACATACCTTATCTGATAATTCAAAGTTAATTATTCGAATTCTTTTAGCTTTCGGTAGTTCCATTTTTGTTTATTAAATTCGATTTACAGACAGGATGTTTTTTCTTTGTTTTTTGATAAACAGCTGAGTGTTATGAAGGCTAAATGTAATAGATTCTTACTTTTTGGTACTTTATTTGACACAAGCTCATTATAACTATGCAGGGTAGGCAAATGTTTTATAAATATGAATTTGCATAGTGGATGAATAAGTCCTTATGCAGTGCATAACTATTCACGCGTTCAGCGAATTCTAATAAATAAGGCTGTTAGTCTATTACATATTACATTCTTAGTCTATTACTTAAGCTAAGTGTACACGATTGGTAGATCTTACAATATTGTCAGATCTGTCAGTGAAAAATATGCTTACAATGTCTTCCAACCGTGTAGTCTTACAATTAATTGTCAGAAAATTTGTCTGACAATTAATTGTAAGAAATCTGACAATCATTTGTACGCTAGCTGACAATCGTGTAATCTTCCAATTAATTGTCAGAAAATGTATCTGACAATTAATTGTAAGACGGTAAATTGTAAGGTATTTGATATTCGTGTACACACACAATTTATTGTCAGGCCTTCCAATTTTTATCGTTGTCTGACGTTTCTGACAATGAAGAAATTGTAAGATGTTCTTTTTTTAGCATCATACAATTTTTTCATAGTCAGACAATTGGCAGCCAAGGTTCAATTGTGACAGTTTCCATAATCACAAAAACTGACAATTAATTGTGTGTGTACACGGTTGGTAGAAAATCTACCAATCTCTTACAATTAATTGGTAGGTATTAAGCCGGCTATCTGAAAATGAATTTTCAGCCAACTTCTGACAATTAATTGTAAGAGATTGGTAGATTGTGTACTAACCGTGTAAACACACAACTTATTTGTCAGCTCATTGGTAGATAATTGTCAGGGGCCTATTGCACCAACTACCACGATTCTGAAAATTGTTGTGATTGTATTTGTGAAGTATTGAATGTGGACAGTAATGTTGTTTTTTTCAAAATCAAAAATAAAGTTTGTTGAAAGAAAATCACTTCGCATTAGCAATTAGCAATTAGGATAGAAAAAGTCACAACTGTCGAATTTGGCGTTTGAGTGTGTTAGTGCTTCTGAATTCGATTCTGATTTCAAATCAACCAAATAAAAACGACATATTATGTAAGTGAATTCATGTTGTGGACAGATAAAGAACTCAAACACAACTATATAAAAAAAAAAATTAAAGGTATTCATGCAACAAGATAATTTTCCTCTTTGAAGAAGGATATAACTTTCCAAAACATGTTTGCATGAACACCCCCTAAAAAATACTTACATACGTAAATGTGGGAAATATTCAGCTGTTCGTCAAAAGTCAAAGTCATCTCATAAAAACTGTTTGTAAAAAATGTATATTTCATTCGATACTTTAACTTAAAAGTGATTCTGTTGATTAAAAGATGCTAAGAACAAGCAAAAAAAGAATTTTTAAAATTGTATGAGGAAATTGCTTTAAATGACTTAGCGCTTTTGTGATATGTCAAATTAAAAGTCAAAATCGATATTTCTTTAGTTTATCAGGTTTATTTCTTCTCCTTCAACATCGAATTCATGAGATAATTTTATCAGATCTGCAGAAAGTTTTTCCCATACAAATTTTGACAGCTAGTTTCTGCGGAGATAAAATGATTTGGTTTCGGAGTTTTATCAGGGTTTTTCGCATTTACCCTTACTATTAAAAAGAATACAAACAACTTCTAACCAAATAATTTTTTGACAAAAAATTTAATTTTATATAATACTTACATACAGATTTTGATTGTTTTTTACATTACATGAAGTATAAATTGCTAATTCAAAAAATAAGAACTCAATTTTGTTGTTGCAAGGTGCAAATTCACATGATTATACTCGTACATTTGTATAATGTACATTTGTACGTACAGATTTGTTTGTCCATCGCCGCCGCCGCAATATTGCAAAATTAAAGACCCTTAAGCACTCTTGTACGATTGTTTCGCATTTCTAATATTCAGTCTATTTACAAAGCACATCTTTTAAAAATTCAAATAAAACATCAGTAAACATTTTTATTTCGATTTATTTTTGTGTGAAATTTCCATTGTCATCTGGATTAAGTATAGTCTTAAAAGATAAAGTAGCTATTTGCTACTGTAAAAGTTAGACGAGCTCTTTAACGTTAAAGTATAGTTTATGTAATTTAAAATAAACAAAAAGTCGGTTCTCGTTTTATATAAATATTTAGAGTCGACTCCCATTTTAAAATTGATTTATAGCAGATAAAATTTTAAAATTTTGCACCATAGTTTTACGAGTATTGTTTTAAGTGCGTTCAGAAGCAATATATTAAGAAAATGGTAAGTGAAAGAACTAATTATAATAGAAACATTTGAATCTCCCCAACACCGCTGCAATGTTTCTTGTCTTTCATTATATTACTCGCTCGTACTGTGTTCGAATATTTTAAAGGGCGTCATAATCCGTTTAGTCCGTGCAAGTTATAACAAATAAAATACACGACTGGGTCCCCAAACTTACTCTTATGTATGTATGTATGTAAGTAGACTGAGAATTTAAAAAATAATTGTTATCATTGAAAACTTTTCATAAATCATAAGCATGAAATAAATAAATTTATTAAACTCTTTTAGTAGTGAGAGATAAAACAAAATGCCATGTGATTTCTTAAGGAAATATGAATTAATTCTAGAACAAAAATTATAAATCGATGTAGCGGTTTCTTTACAAAATTAGCTTTAAATACAAAATGTTCAAGCTATTTTTAAGAAAATATTTTGTTACGCCTTTAAGTTAAATCTTTATTATTTCACGAATAAAAATTTAATTTCCAAACGGTATAAGATGTATGTTATCTTAGAATTGTATTAGTTGCGCTAAAAAGTACCTATAAGAGTATGAGCTCTTCAAGAAATATATTTACAATTTTTTTTGGACATAAACAGTTAAAAGTTTAAATCAAAATATAGAACGCAATTTTATTAAAGGCCAATTTCACATCCCGATCACATTATTATTAACAATTTGTTTAACGATTTTAACTAAATTATTTCGGCTAAAATATTTATACGTAAATGCAACAAAAACGAATTCTATATGGTTTAGCCAAGCTCATATAATATTAGGGTCTAACCTTTGAGTCCTTTTAAAAACCATGACCAGGACGAATATTATTACATACATAATGTATGATTTCTTTTCGCTTCATGATTTAAAATCTTCTACTGAGTGTAGATTCTGGCTTTGGTGACATCTGTCAAATCTATTGTTTATTATTCAGTTACCAAATCATGGATTGAATACTCGTCCAAATGTTTAAAATTTATTTCCAAAATGAGTGTTCGTTTGTGCAAACGTTGGCGTTGCGCCCATTTTACGTGGTGGCCCTTCACGTCAACTCTTCAAGGGTGCCAAATTCGAGACGACCGGCTCGGTAGTTAATCAGCCAACATTCGTACGTAGGAGAAAGGCAAGATCGGCCGAAAACATCGCCGCAGTCCGTTAAGTGTTTAGCAGAACCCGAGGCAGTCGATTCCTCGCCGTACACAAGAACTCGGCGTATCGCAAACTTCAACTTGACGAGTTTTACGTGGGGGCTTTGGGCTATAGCCGTATAAAATCCAACTCACTCAGGAGGTCAAAGTTCATGACCATAGCCAAGGCCGTTTGTTCGCTGACTGCCAATTTCAGTCGAAAAATCATTTTTAGGCGACGAGGCGAATTTTTCGATGAATAGCTGTGATGAATGGGACAACACCAACCCACACTAGGCTCACCAGGTGAAAATGCTTCGCGAAAAAGGTACCGTTTGGTGTGGATTTTTGGTCGAAGTTTTCGAAAACGAAATTTGTGAGGCGGTCAACGTTAATGGCGAGCGGTACGGAACGATGAAAACCAATTTCTTATGACCCAAATTATACCATATGCACCTAGACTACATGTGGTTCTAGAATAATTCCACGATAAACATGGTGCATGAACGATTTTAAGGTAAGATTATCTCTCGCAAAGGTGACTCAAATTGGCCACCAAGGTCATCCGATTTGACCCCGCTAGACTTCTTCTTGTGGGATTTCCTGAAGTCGCAGGACTATGTAAATAAACCACCCTTAAGGTAAATATAGCACAGGCCATAGCTCAAATTCTGCCGGATCTATCCGGAAAAATCATTGAAAATTGGATCCGTGCTACCGTAAGAAGCCGAAGCGGGCATGTGAACGATTTCATATTCAATACATAATAGCACATACATGGCTCAAGAATTTTGTTAATACCTCATACACAGCTTGTTTCATTCTATTTCACCCTCATTGAAAAGCCCTTTATAATAGAATATTCGATCGTAATATAAAAATTCTATTAAAATGTTTTTAGGAATCGTAGAAATGTAGGAGCTTTAGTCCATATTGCAACGATCTTATACCATTGGCCTACATAGTACATATTCACATACTGTTACGCACAGACACAACACCGACACGGAGCTCTATACTCCTACAGCGCCATCTGTTGGAAAATATCATATCTACTTTATGGAAGGAACAAAAAGCTCTTTTCCAATGTTATATATATGTATTTCCCCTTATTCCAAACATCTAGAACATTCCAAGTCGAGAACCTTCGCGAATTAGTTTCGTGAACAAACAACGTGAGTATATAAGGGAGTGTTCACGGTGAGCACGGACAGTTGTTTTGTGATTATGAAAGTGTCAATGCCTGTCCAAGGTTTGATGTTAAAATCATCCTTGGGGATTTGAACGCAAAAATATGTCGGGAGCCGGTATTCAGGCATTACGCAGGCACCCATCATAGTTTGCATGAGAACACTAATGACAATGGACTTCGAGTCTTAGAATTGGCAGCATCGAAGAACATGGTCGTTGCGAGTACCAGGTTCCCGCGTAAAGATATCTACAAAGCCACCTGGGTATCACCTGATGGAGTCACTCGTAACCAAATAGACCACGTGTTGATAGACCGTCGCCACTACTCGAACTTGATGACGGTACGAACGTACCAAGGTGCCAATATCGAATCGGATCACTATCTTGTTGGTATGGTTTTCCGAGGGCAGATTGCTTTGCGAAGACGCATTGCATCCGCCGCCGATCAGGTTCGAATCAACACGTCTGCCCTGCGCAATGAAAATACCAGTAACATCTTTGGTAATGCGTTAGGACTCGCCCTAGAAACACCTGATTTAAGGAGAGTAAGTCCTGGAGCCAGTATGCTGGGCGTAAATGAGAAGTGGACACTTCTTAAAAATACTGTCATTAGTACTGCCAACTCCATCTTAGGCAGCAGTCGTAAAAATCGGAACGACTGGTTTGATGATGAATGCAAATGCTAGCGACTGAACGTAAGAATGTTGCGTACTGAGCAATGCAACAATCTCATAGAACGCGGGCACGCTCAGAAGAACAGAAAAACGGCTTCACAAACAAAAAAAATCAGCCTGGGAGAAGAACCTAATCTGTGAAATAGAAAACAGCCGAGAGCGAGGTCCGCATCAGGCGCGGAAGTTCTACCAATCCGTCCGTAACATGACGCAGTACACACCACGCTGCACATACTGCAAGCACGGAGAGGGAAATCTGATCACCGATCCTGAAAGCATACTAGAGCGATGGGAAGTGTACTTTAATGAACTGCTAAATGGTCAGCTCACTGCAGAAGTGGAGGCTCTACTACTTCAAGAAGAATATTCTATGTTGCCGCCACCAAGCATAGAAGAGGTTGAGAAGGCTATAGGCCCGCTTAAACAGAACAAAGCCCCGGGGGCCGATGGCATACCAGCCGAATTATTCCATCACGGCGGGCCAGCCTTACGTCAAGCAATTCATGATATTATAGTACAGGTATGGGAGCAGGAAGAAATGCCAGAAGACTGGCGAAAAGGTTTAATATGCCCCATACATAAGAAGGGAGATGTCACAACGTGCAGCAATTATAGAGGTATCACGTTGTTGAGTACCACCTATAAAATACTCTCCTCTATCCTACAAGACCGGATAACCCCATACGCTAAAACCATCATCGGACAATATCAGTGTGGTTTCATTCCAGGCAAATCAACAACTGATCAGATCTTTACCCCTAGGCAGGCGATGGAAAAATGTCTAGAATTTAACATCCCAACATAGCATCTGTTTACAGACTCTAAGGCCGCCTATGATAGGGTAGAACTTTACAAAGCCATGAGAGAATTCGGCATCCCAAATAAATTGATACGACTATGTAGGTTGACCATGACCAACGTAACAAGCCGGATTGCTATCCAGACCAATCAACATCTTTAATGGACTCCGACAAGGGGACGGTTTGGCCTGCCTCCTCTTCAACCTGGCGTTGGAGAAAGCAATCCGTGACTCTGACCATCGTCAACAGGTCCAGCCAGTTACTGGCTTACGCAGACGACATAGACATCATCGGAAGAACCGAACAAGCTGTACACGATTAATTCATCCAGATCGAGCAGGCGGCACAAAATCTGGGGCTGCACATTAGTGAAGGTAAAACAAAGTACATGGTGGCGTCGAATGCGAGAGGAACAGTTGGTCAAATAATCAAGGTAGCGGAGCACGAATTTGAAGTGGTGCAATCCTTTAAATACCTTGGGTCAATAGTAGCAACCGATAACAATATAGAAGAAGAAATACGCGGGCGGCTTCTCAAATCCAACAGAGCCTACTATAGTCTGTCAAAGCTTTTCAAATCCAGAAATCTCACCATAACTTCAAAACTGCTGCTGTACAGGACCATGGTCCTGCCAGTACTCACATATGGATCCGAGACTTGGGTGCTTAGCAAAAGGCACTCCGACCTCTTAGCTGCGTTTGAGAGAAAAGTCTTAAGGAGAATTGTTGGCCCCATATGTGAGGAAGGACGATTCCGGAGACGGTACAATCATGAACTGTACGAAATCTAGCAGCAGATATCGTGACAAAAATTAAGCTCGGTAGACTCCGGTGGGCAGGGCACCTAGCTCGCATGAACGAAGAAGAACCTGCTCGGAAAGTTCTTTGTGGTACATTCTATGGTAGACGACAGCGTGGTAGACCATGCTTGCGCTGGAGAGATGGCGTAGACCAGGACGCCCGAAGCCTTGGGGTGCGCAACTGCATGGCGTCGGCCGGGATAGGTGGAGAGACTTGTTGAAAGAGGCCAGGACCGGAACCCGGTTGTCGGGCCGATGATGATGATGATGATAAGGAAGGCATAAGGGGCTAAGGGCATTTGGAGCTAAGTAATTGAATAATTATAACTTTTTCTCTTTTGTTTGATATTTAATTACTGGTACATAAGATTTTATAATAATCAATAAAAATAGTAGGTTGACATATACAAATTTGAAATATTTTGACATTCTTTTTTAAATTCAACATAACTAATTATCATAGCTGGGCATTAACTCGTTAATCCGTTAATCGTTAATTAACGAAGTTAACATTTTGATTAACGGATTAACTTTTAAGTTAACTTTTAAAAATGTTAACGGACACGTTAAATCCGTTAATCCACGTTAAGTCCGTTAATCGTTAATCCAATGCCTACTATTTACCGCGCGGCGCGAAAAACAGGTTCAGACAAGTATGAGACATGTGCCGCGCGGTGCGTTCCGCGGTTGAAACAAAACCAGCTAAGTACGTATTATATTAGATATATAAAATTGTTCGATTTTCACAGAAAAAAAGTTTTTCAGGTTGATCAACTGCGTTTTCGATATTGTTGTTTAACCAGTTGATGAACGAGTTGATACCTTCGTACACTTAACCAAGGAACCAAGGATCACTCGTTCGGGAACACGTTGAACGCACCACGATAAACAAAAAACTCAAACGTCAAACCTGAAATAATTTTGACTTCAGTTCGGTACATACATTTATTGTCGACGTACGCCTTCGCTTTAAAATATTCTTAAATTTGTTCCGTATGAGTATGATTTCCTCTAAGAAAAAAAAAGTGGCTGCCGCATTAATAATATTAGAAAATGAACTACAAAGGAAGAAAAAACAGCCAAGACGATTCTGGGTAGATGATTTTTCTTGCGTCGCGAAGAAAATTGCTTTTTCAATGAAATATATGAGAAATTAAACCGGTGCTTAGAGAAAAAAAATATAAAAAATGCAATTTTTATCACATGTTAACGGATTAACGATTAACGTTAACTTGCGTTAATTCTTCCGAAATTTAACGCTTTAACGTTTAACGAAGCTAACTTTTTCAGTAGCGGATTAACGATTAACGAAGTTAACTTTTTGATTAACGGTGCCCAGCTATGCTAATTATATACTTGTTAACTAAAACTAACAACTCGTTTGAATACAAATTTTTTTCTCCACTGATCTACTCAATCACTGTTTGACAAAAAGACATTATTATAATCAAAGCTTATATTTTATTGCCCCAATACACGAATTATTAACTTTGAAATTTAGTATTAATTATTAGGTCATATCTTCCTTTCTTTTGTGAATAAAAGATCTTTCATACATATGTTTAGTAAGAAATTTCTCATATCCCAAGTTCCACATTGTTAGAGCTCGTATTTGATAGGCAAAATCACGTCTCTTCAATGGACAAAAGAAAGTCACTCATAATTGCATTCGCAAATAGACATTATCAGTCTAAAGAAGAAGACTTGCATTAAATTACCCATCCATCCTTTTGTAAAACGTACAAAAATATTTATCTTGTTAAACGCCATACAACACACGCCAGCGACAATGCCAAAGCGCAACTTGTAATGCCAAACGTGGAAGATGTGCGAAAGTTGGGGCTCACTGGCACATGTTGCAAAGGTTTCCCGCGCTTACGGAAACTAGAAAGATGAGTTTCCTTCCGGAATCAATTAATAGCGCACATCCACTCTTCTTCCACTTTTTGTTTTGCCATATGTACTCCTCAAGTTGACTCTGGAATTTCCTAGGATTTCTAGATTGGTCGGGGAAAGTGATACATACTCAAGATGGATGGTTTCTATTTTCGGCCCAAAGAGAGACCACCGACTCGACTCCCACCATGACCAGCCAGAGCCACCACCATAAGTTACTAGAGTGCAACGGTCCAAATTTCACAAATGCGGCTTTTTCAGTTGGTGTAATTTTATTGAATCTGCGAACAAGTAGCGGAACGGGGGAAGCCCAGTATCATTCAGCTACTCTTACAATATGCATGGACCACTTGGACCGGCTTAACAAAATACGAAAGCGGATGTCGAATTGTATGCATGCAGGCGAATTTTCGAGGGCGCCAATGTAGGTTAGTGAAATAACACCAGTCAGCCAGGCTAGGCCAGCAGCAACAGCAATAGCGCAGTAGAAACATCAAGAAGAAATTTAATGTTTTGAGCGGAGAGTGGTAGCAAAAGGTTAAAGACACTCAATGATGGTGGCGCGGCATCGGTTGCCATTGCCATTGCTGATACAGCGTTTCAGGAAGTAGGTGAAGGTAAGTTGATGATGACAGTGGAGCTGTATATCTTCCTCCGCTGTTGTTTGCTCGATGAATCATTCGTTGTTTAGAATAGGTAGATACATTGTTTAGAGCCCAAGGTTTGTGTGCTATCTGAGCTTTCTATCTGCAACCACGAACGATTAGGGTGTTCCACACAGAATATTACCCGATTGAATTGAACTTCGGTTCGTATGCAGACCGTGTTCTAACCCAAATTCCCGATGACTTCGAAGTCGACGACGGCAACGACTACGACGACGTACATATGCCTCTCTTCCAATTCTCTTCGATTTGGATATTGATAAGCTGTCTGCCAATGATCCCCACAAATCGTTTTTTTTTCTGTTTTTGAATATCATTGACACAAAAATAGGTAATCGCGCCCGTTTGGCCCGAGGCTATAAAAGACCCTGCCTAATGACGGAGGTATTTATTATTCCCAAGTGCGCGGGCGGTGTATATTTGGAAAGAGGTCTATCACTGAGGAAGCGGCGGCGGCGGTAGTGACGTTGTGACATTTAAGGAAATGCATGTCATTTGTGGATATATTCTGAGCGTAATTGCTGTGCCGATAATGTTGTGTATGTCTATGCAGAGTTGGAATCCTGTGATGCCTCCGGTGCCCCGATATGGTGCTAATACCAAGATGTTAAAACAGAAGAACAGTAAGTAGGTGGAGACGTATCCAGCAGAGGTTTGTAATAGATGGTTACAAACATTTTTAAGGAGTGTAAAGTGTGCGTTCTTCAATTTTAGGTCCAGAATTTATTGATTGGTCTGAAGAATGTGAGTCCAATCTATGGGAGCACTGTGGCCTATTTGAAGGCGATATAATGCTGTATAATGATAGCCGGAGGAATGGTTTACTAAACGAAAGCTACTATTGGCCAAAGGCAATAATACCATTCTACATCGACAGCAAGGATTTCGGTGAGTAATTTTATTCCTTCTAGCTAGTGTCGTGTAATACTGTTCAAATACCCATGGAGGTCTTCGAGCATATAGTTTCAATTTACTTATTTCATAGAGGGGCGTACAAATAAGACATAGTCTTTTATAGTGCCTTAAAATTGGACTCTTATGTTAGTAAAAGCTTTCGTTTTTGGAGTACTAAACATAATATACGTTATAAAAGTTAAAATTACATGACTATTTTCTAGATACGGTTTTATAAATGTTTTATTAGAAATGAGAAAGAATTGTGATATTCCTATTATCTTTTCATTGCCAATGGTAAGGAGTTTCGGAGTTTAATGGCATAAACAAAAAATAGCCTTTAATAATTTATATATGTGCATATTTGAAATAAGATTCATGATTCGATCAGACTGCGCAAAGCATATTTTGTAACATATAATTATGATCGTGTTTTTCTCTGTATTATTCAATGCAAAATACAACACCTGGGGTGGAATCGGCTAAGGTGATAGTTGATTGTGATTGTGATTTTTGACCATCGCTCTCTCTATATTTCTTTATTGATATGATGGAGACAGCTATAGTCAAAATGACAATCACAATCAACTATCACCTTAGCCGATTCCACCCCTGGATTCAAAGAATTGTTAAAAAGTGCACCCTAGGCCAAGTTGATGGTATTTAGAAACATGGTCAAATCTTCGCAAACCAAAAATGTACCTAATTATATTATTAAAATCAACAAGTATTTTACCACATTTTACGTAGTGATTGAGAATCCAGCTTGGGGTTAACTACTGAGTGAATAAGTGGTATAAGCAACGAGTTTAGTTTCAAGCGTTGTTAGATTAGATAACATATTCAATTTCCGGAGACATCCATACAGACATCCAACAGAGAGGTTAATGTGGTCGACGGCTGAAGGATAAATTGCTTGTTTCAAATTGTTTTTTTTTTTTTTTTTATAATTTAAGGCCACTACAGCGACCAATTCTGAATCTCATACAGATCGGCATTTATTCTGCAAAGTTAGATTTTCCAATAAGCCAAAAGGTGCCGAAAGATAAATTTGAGCATAATCAGGATTGGAAGGATTGTTTTTCTTAGGCACAGAAATCACCTTTGACGGGCCTCGAACATTTTGGAAAAGAATAGGTCGTGATACAAAAATTTACAGTAATTTGTGGTAATATCATTTTAATAAAACATATTGGAACTCCATCTTCACCCACTAAGTTGGATCTTAGAGAGAGGATATACATGACCAAATAATTCTCAGAAATCACTTCAAATTGCTAAGTTGTTGATTGGAAAGCTAGATGATTGTAGGTTGTTATCTGTTGTATTTAAAAGAACACCCTTTAACATTGCTACTTGCACATAATCTATAAATATAGATGTATGTATGTATATAACTAAACATACATACAATCTATTTATTATTATTATGTATATATGTATATTACCTTGTAAGTAAAGATTGCATCATCCGACACTCGCGTGATCTCTTCTACCGGTTGCGGATGACTTGCTCCCTTTACTCTAAATTTTAATAATAAGTAGGTTTTAGAGTCTAAAACCTACTTATAAAATAATAATATTTAAGCTAAAGTTAAAACTAATAAAACTCTAATGAAATAAAAATACGAAGTGTTCTTAATAAATGGAAAAAACATAATAGTGGCGACGAGGATAAACCAACATTAAAAAGTGAAAAAAAAGTTACACAAGGATAGTACAAAATAATGACCGAAACAGCTACAGGCAGCGGAGATCGAAAAATTTTGACTACAATAATGTCAAAAAGTAGTGGATTTGATCAATATATTCCCGGTAATAATTTTAAAGTTTGGGAGAAAAGATTTATACAATTCCTTCTACGTGAAAAAATACCTGAAGCCGACAAAACCATGTGGCTAATAACAGTAATTGGGTCGGAGCCTTGTGAAGTACTTATGAATTTAACTAGTCCTAAAGAAGCAGAAACGGTACCATTTCAGGACTTAATGCAAATTTTAGGCAAGCACTATGGGCCTAAGACTAATAAACGTTCCGAACGCTTTAAATTTTACAAAGCACTTCAAGACAACGGAGAAACTATAAGTGAGTACATAGTGCGAATCAAAATGCTGTCTCAAACTTGTGAATTTGGACAATTTTTGGACGAGGCTGTATCAGATAAGCTTATAACTGGATTACGCAGTGAGAAAATCCAACAAACACTACTCAACAGAGAGGAGGCCAAGTTCGAGAAATATTGTGAGGTAGCTCTTAATATTGAATTGGCAGAACAGTCAACGAGAAGCATGAAATCATCCGCAATGTCAGTAGTAGGTTCTATAAATAGAAAGTCAAGTCATGAAAACCAACAACAGTTCACCAAAAGAGATCGAGATTTAAGCCATCAGTCAAGTCAAAAAATTGCACGAGCACGTGGTCGCAGTTCAAGCCGTAGAAGTACGAGTCGGAGCCTTGGGGTTTCTAATGGTAAAGGATATTGCAGAAGGTGTGGAAGACGTCACAGTGAAGAAACGTGTCCAGCCAAATTGTGGACTTGTTTTCAATGCGGAAAAGAAGGTCACACCAGCAGAGTTTGTTCGCAGAAAGATCAAAAGATAAGTATCATCAAAGTCATTGGATGTTTTAGTCAGCCATGTGAACTTAAAATTGAAATTTCTGGAAAAACGTTTGACATCGAAGTGGATACTGGAGCAGCAGTGTCAGTTATGAGCGAAAGAGAGTATCGTTCTAAGTTATCACATTTGTGTCTTATTAAATCTAATCATGTTTTGACCTCTGTTTTAGGTAGTTCAATAGTTGAAGTGGGAACGTTAAAGGAGATCGAAGTGCGACTTGGAGATAAAAGCCGGTGTTTGGACATAGTGGTATTGCAGGGTGATCAGCCTAAGAAAATGCTTATGGGACGGACATGGTTGGACGTATTTTTTCCTGATTGGCAAACAAATTTTTTTCAGTCAAGTGCCATTGATAACGTAAGTAGTTTGAGCCAAGAAATAGTTCGTAAATATCCTTCGGTAGTGCACCCAGAGGGAAACCATTCAATTGTCGGGTTTGAGGCGGACATAGTTTTAAAAAAAGATGCCAAGCCAATTTTTCATGCAGCATATGGGGTACCTTTTAAGTTGAGAGACAAAGTAGAAGCAGAAATAAATCGTTTATGTAAAGAAAATATTTTGGTGCCAATTAAATACAGTCGCTGGGCCAGTCCTGTGGTAATCGTTCCTAAGCCAAATGGTGAAATACGTATGTGCGTCGATTTTAAGGTCACTCTTAATAAGCTTATTGAAACTCAACATCACCCTTTACCAAATCCTGAGGACATATTTGCTAGCCTTGCAAATTGCAATGTTTTTTGCGTATTGGACTTAAAAGGGGCTTACCAACAATTAACAGTCAGCCAAGAGTCACGTGAATACTTAGTGATAAATACTTTTAAGGGATTATTCGGTTATTTGAGGTTACCGTATGGTCTTGCAGATGCACCATGCATATTCCAGTCTATCATGGAACAAATCTTAGCGAATATATCCCAAGTTTTCATTTTTATTGATGACATCATCATAGGAGCAGCTACAGAGGTAGAATGCAGGGAAAAATTGTTTATGGTACTAGATAGACTGAAAGAACACAATGTTAGTGTCAATATTGAAAAATGTAAGTTCTTTCAAAAAGAAGTTCAATATTTAGGACACCATATTTCCCATAATCGGATCAAGCCTAACCCAGAAAAGCTTAAAGCAATTCAAGATGCTCCTCCTCCTCAAGACCTGCAACAACTTCAGTCCTACTTAGGTCTTATAAATTATTATCGAAAATTTGTGCCTGAGCTGTCTTCAGAATTGCATGTGTTATACAGTTTGTTACAGAAGGGAAAGCCGTATGTTTGGTCGGCAGAATGTCAAAAAGTTTTTGAAAAGAGTAAACGCCTTATGGTCAGCCACCAGGTTTTAGAGTTGTACGATCCAGCTAAACCCATTTTTGTGTCAACAGACGCAAGCCCTTATGGTGTTGGAGCGGTATTGTCACACCAAGTTGGAGGTGTTCTTAAACCGGTTTTCTATGCATCGAGTTCACTGTCTGATGCCGAAAAAAACTATTCCCAGCTTCACCGCGAGGCTTTAGCAATAGTGTTCGCTTTAAAAAAGTTTCATAAGTATATATACGGTCATAAGTTTCATATAATTACGGATCACCAAGCACTCAAAGAAGTCTTTAATCCTAGAAAAGGGACACCATCAGTGGCAGCAGCCAGATTACAGCGATGGTCAATACTGTTGTCCATGTATGAGTATGAAATTTCTTATCGTCGCGGTAGAGATAATGTTGAAGCTGATTTTTTGTCCAGAATGCCTTTAAAAGAAGGTACTGATGTAAAACAAATAGGTATTTTCCATTTTGAGTCAGGAAATTCAGTAAATCTAGAATTAGTCCGAGCTGAAACCAGTTCTTGCCCAATTTTGTCTGAATTATATAAAGTTTTAATGTCTTCTTGGCCAAAAGAGAATAAAAAGTCATCGCTGAGATCGTCCGCTTCAGAGTCTTTGTCAGTTTTCCGAAAATTTGAGTCAAATTTAAGTACAGATAGTGGAGTTATTTTTTATGGAAATCGAGTCGTTATTCCTAAAAGTATTCGCACAAGCATTTTACACATGCTCCATGAAAATCATTGGGGACTAATAAAAATGAAAATGATAGCCAGGTCATATGTTTGGTGGCCTCAAATTGATTCCGAAATTAAAGATTTTGTTGCAAATTGCAGAATCTGTCAGCAGACAGCAAATGTACCGAGAGAAGAAGTTTTGTCCAAATGGCCACTAACATCATTTCCCTTTGAACGTGTTCATTTGGACTTTATGTATTTTGCAGGGAAAAGCATCCTGGTGTTAGTGGACACATATTCGAAATATTGTGACATTCGTGTTTTACCATCTTGGAATGCTCAAAAATTAGTCGAGGAATTAATGAAAACATTTATTGTTTTCGGATTTCCAACTGAAATTGTCTCGGACAATGGACCCCCATTCAATGCGGCGTACTTTAAAAATTTTTGTATAAAGAACGGCATCAAGTGTTCAAAAAGTCCGATTTATCACCCACAATCAAATGGTTCCGCTGAACGCATGGTACAAACGATTAAAAAAGTTTTTTATAAATTTATATTAGAACGTCCAGACATGTCATTATCCGAAAAAATTGAAAAGTTTTTAATAAATTGGAGAAATACTCCTTCGACGGTAACGGCTAAGTCGCCCTCCGAACTCATTTTTAACTTTAAGCCCAAAATTGCTTTAGATAATGTTAATATTAAGAAAAAGGTCACATTTGATTTGTCAAAAAATAAACTTAAAGATTGTAAAATTAAAAAAAGGCAAGAGCAAAAGTCAAAAAATTCAAACTGTAGAAGTTTTTTAAAAATATTAAAGAATAAAAATATAAACAATAGTACACAACCTTTTAAAGAGGGAGAAGTTGTATGGTATAGAAACCATGAAGTTAGTTTTGTTCACTGGATTCCAGTTAAAGTCATGAAAATAGTCAGTCACTTCACATATTTGATAAATAATAATGGAAACATAAGATTAGTACATAGAAACCAAATTAAAAAGTCCAAATTAGATTTATTTAAAAATTCTGAAAGTTGTATACAAACTGAAACTGAACAAAATTCACCTACACAAATTAATTTTAAAAATGAAAATATTTCAAAAAAGCTTGAATTAAATGAATCGACCGTGGATAAGACTAAAAAGGTCAGACCGCGAAAAAATTGGAATTCAGAAAATTTAGATGTAAGAAGATCTGAGAGATTAAAGAAATAGCAAATATGTGCATAGCATAGATATGCAATAAGTATGTAAATTGAAAGAAAAAAAAAAAAAATTAAAGTATTGAAATGAAGCTCTCACAGAACAATAAAATTCATAAAAAATGAAATGTAAAGCATTGTTAAAAAGGGGAAGATGTTGTATTTAAAAGAACACCCTTTAACATTGCTACTTGCACATAATCTATAAATATAGATGTATGTATGTATATAACTAAACATACATACAATCTATTTATTATTATTATGTATATATGTATATTACCTTGTAAGTAAAGATTGCATCATCCGACACTCGCGTGATCTCTTCTACCGGTTGCGGATGACTTGCTCCCTTTACTCTAAATTTTAATAATAAGTAGGTTTTAGAGTCTAAAACCTACTTATAAAATAATAATATTTAAGCTAAAGTTAAAACTAATAAAACTCTAATGAAATAAAAATACGAAGTGTTCTTAATAAATGGAAAAAACATAGCCTTTATTAAAGTCATTTTGATCTAAAACTAGTGCTAGGAGTAGTCTGAACATTTTAATAGTGCTTATGTTAATGTCAAACAATCCACCGCGGGGGAGGTGAGTTTGGTGGGTTTTTTTTTTAGTTTTTTTTAGTTTGCAAAGCAAACATGAAGAGTGCATTCAAAATTGTTAACTTATTACTTGATCTCATTTTTCCAACATTATCTTCTAAAGAAGACAATGCTGGAGAGATCTTATTCTAATATCGTAAGTCGTAGCTCGTATCGTTAAGTAACTATGTAAGTTTATTTCTTAGTCTTTAAAAGCAGTCGACTTTAAGTGTTCTTTTTGTAAAGTTCGTAGCGTTAATTTGAATAAAGTTCATAAAATTAAAATTAAAATAAATTGTGGTTTTCATTCTCAAGGAATTTATAAACCACATAACTATATGTTAAAGAAAGTTAGTGGAAGAATATCCGTTTTGCGGAACAAAATCTATGAAGGCTGAAGAAGAGTTCTTATCTGAGTCTTAAAAGTAGTTTTTCACGACGTTATTGATGTTTTAAGCGGGAAAGTTGTCGGGACCAAAATTGTACGCAATGAAATTATATTTTACTCTTTCGCAATTTGTATCGTTTTCTAAGCGGTTCACATACATATTATTGAAGATGATGCGATATTGAATTGGAATATAAAGAAAATCATCCGTTTAATTGTGTACAAAACCTTATAAACAATTCAATGTTTCTATAATTTTTGAAATCCATGAAAACGTTAATAAACTTACAACAAAAACATACATTAATGAAAATTACATAAACACTACACTACACAATTTTTAAATCAAGATTTTAATACAATAAGTGTATCATTAATTTCTTTAACATAACCTACGCAGTCTGTCAGCTTTGCGCAGCGGCGATATCGTAACCAATGAGATATTGGTTATTATAGACATTAAAACTACTGAGCCGATTTCGATGAAATAGTTTACTCAGTTATTGGTGGGAACATTTATTAAGTGGTTTTAGTAAAATAGTTGCACGCATAAATCTCACCCTCCTTTTCAAATTTCGACAAAAAATGCACATTGTAAAAGTTGTTCAAAATTTAATTCTCTATACTATTTATTGATGTCATTGATATACATATATTATAGATGGATTGTTAGTTGTAGGAAATTTCTATACAAACGCTCCAATGGATATGGTTCGAATTCTTACTACCGATATTAGAGCTATTGGTGCAAAGTGATAAAAATAAATATTAATTTCAGAGGCCATCTCTTGGAACTTGGCATGAACCCGGATTTTTTGCCATAGAGACAAAGGACATCTTTTATTGTTACTTATTGTGAACAGAGCTATCTATTTCAATTTAAATTTACATTTTAACGTTATTCAAGATATATAATAATAAGAAAGTTAATGGTGTTCAGCGGAAATATTTCAAGTTTAATATTGAATTTAAAATAATTACCCTTATGTTATTATCATAATTTATTTAATGTTATAAGAATAAACTCGTCTAAATGCCATCTATTCCTCTCAACATATTTTACAATTTTTAATATGTGAAGGTGAACACGCGAGAACAAAGCATTTGGTTCAATGAAAGCTACTTTATGGCGGATATTTTCTTCTAGAGCATAAATTGCTTGGGGATTGTTGCTGTAAGGCCTCGACTTAAGGTAACCTAATTAAAAAGTCGAACGGTGTAAGATTAAGAATTTTAAAATTGGATAATGGGATACGTTTCAAATAGCTTTTTTCATTGTATTTATATAATTTCGTGAATCGTGACTTCGCTAATTTTTTTTTCAAAAAAATCTTCATCGTTTGTCTTTGAGCTTTATAATTTACCTATTCATGTTCAACCGTTTTTTTACTAGAGATAGTTTGCTTCTTATTGTGAACACAATGTTTACAATTGAGATAAAAAAAAAACAATGGAAGATTTTCACAATTGATTTTGAATCAAGAAATAAATCAATTTTTTACCAATGAAATACAGATTTCCAAAATCAGCGTTTTGACAGTTCAAAATCAAAAATTTGAAAAACAAAATAATTCAGGGCGCAGCACATCATATACATACATACATACATACATACATACATAATATGTAGAACTAGGGCCTTGTGCTTTACCAATCTAACGAATCACAGCACTTTTAGTAATGCTGTACTAGTACTCCCGTCCCTGATAAATGCTTATTATGACTGGTAAATCCGCAAATAACACTGGTCAACAAATTTGTAATTTTTTTTTGTCACATGAAAACTTATATCAAATTTTGAATATACTAGGGCCACCAAACAATAATATATCAATGGAAAAAAATGTACACATCAGGTTTTCTTGTGACATCAAAACATATATTTTCGTAAAAAAGTACAAAAATCAGCCACATTTACTGAATTATATCCTAATATCTAATAAATACTTATTACTTTCTTGAATATTTGGCTTTTGGTAGGTCCCTTTTAAGTATCCAACAACAGTCTGCTAGCATTCCTGGACTCCCTTTCCCTTAATAGCGCTTCTCCATTGTGATGTGCTTTTTGCTTTCCAGCCGAGGTTTTGCTCGCCGGATTTCCAGGGTCGTTCTGAAGAAAAACACGAAACTTCAGTAGGAAGGTCTTTAGAACCTTGTACAAAATCTTTATTGAAAAACAAATCTTAAATTCATATAACAGTTTAAATATTCTTGACTTTAATTAATTACACCCTGCCTAGTGTATCTGGTAAACATCGGTTATTCTCCTTGTATCGGGGTCCTGCTGGTTTCCTCTAGAAAGCTTTCTTCTGGCATCTGGTTCCTTCGTCAACTGCCATTCGGTATCGGGCCACTCTTTATAAATACGGGCTACGGACTACGCTCCTGGCGCTTACAAGATCAACAGTTTAAGGCCCTGGTAGGCACAAGATCAGCAGTTTAAGGCCCTGGTAGGCACAAGATCAGCAGTTTAAGGCCCTGGTAGGCACAAGATCAGCAGTTTAAGGCCCTGGTAGGCACAAGATCAGCAGTTTAAGGCCCTGGTAGGCACAAGATCAGCAGTTTAAGGCCCTGGTAGGCACAAGGACGTTTTATTCTTCGAACCAAACTGATGGAACGAAATTGCCGGACAATTTCAGACGACTCGTAAACTATAATCTAGCTCGTCAGCTTCGACCGTAGTAAACAAGTGACTTTCCTTCCCAAAAGGAGGTCCACTTGTTATATTTATCGTAAAAACTGAGTGTGAATTATATACTGGTCGAATGTAAATCACTCAATGTGTTCAACAAACTGTGACGTCATGATCTTATAGTGACTGCATATTATATTAAGACAAGGTATAAAATCCCTTTATCGTGGAGAGGTAACTGGTGTCGCTGGTAGCTGCGGCGTCGTATGGTGTCGTCGGTCGGTGCTGCGGCGGCGGTTGCTTAGTCATGGTGAATTAAATTACCCAGTGTGTTCAATATGGGTAGAAGCATGGAACGCTTCGTTACATACTACTCCCCCTTCGGAGACGAGAACCTTCTCGTCTTTAATAGAATTCTTCCTTTTATCTAAATTCATTTTCTTCTTGTCTTCGATGGAATTTCTCCTTTTTTCTAAACTTATTTTCTATATTTCATTTCTTTTATTATTTCTTTTCTTTTCTTGCTTTCTTTATTTTTCTTTCGGTATATTATATTTTTTTTCTTGAAATTCTTTTTTTTTTTGTTTTCGTTTCCTTATTTTCTTCTTATTATCATTTTTTTTAATTATTCTTACTTTCTTATTTAACTTAATTTTCCTTTTTTTTTTCGTTTTCCAAAACAACCTTAATTAGTAACTAGGTAACTCTCTTATTAAAATCTTAATAAACTTTAAAATAAACTTATTTTTTTTTTTATAAAACTTTAAAAACAAAAATTCGACTTTTTTTCGTCTCGATTTTGGCCTTACTTCTTGTAGGGGAACGGCACCCTCTTTCGCTGCTCGCCATAACTTAAAATGGCTACGCCTGGTTTTACTATGCGGACGTCAATCTTACCGCACGTCCGTTGCATGTAAAAATGTTGACGTCGGTATTTCGGGTTGTACAGTCGATGCTCTACTATTTTGATGCCAATGAAAGGATCTACGGGCTTCGGCTTATGGACTCTTCTCTTTTGCTGGCTGGTGCTAATTGCGGGTTCGGTTGTGCGCACTTTTGCGTTGATCGAGTGTGTAGTGACGTGCACTGGTTTAGTCTTCAACTTTCTCTGGTGGATGTTGGTGGCAAAGGAAGTTGGGGCCGTTACAGCCGACGTTACAGTGGGCGGTTTGTGGGAGGTTGCTTGCTGATTACCAGCAGGCGTCGCGGACGCTGGCCCTCTCAATTCGTCGGCAATCGCCTTGATTCCTTTATCAGGAGTTGGCGGTAGGAGTCGTTTCCTTGATTGTGAGGTGCCTGAGTTTTCTCCAGCTATCTTAGTCGGGATCCTCGTTTTTTCGTCTACCCTGGCTTTTGCTGTAGGCGAACGCGTCACAGCGGTAGCTAGTTTCGCCTTTCCCTGGTTTTCGTGTCCTGCTTGGCTTGTATTATGCAAATCTGGCAGATATATCACAGATCGAATTAACGGCTTCATCCTCGCTGGTCTGGTTGGCTGGCGTTTCCATGCCTGTGCACTTTCATCGTCGCCGATTGTTATAAAATCCTTGTCTTTACTTTGTGCCTGTGACATCGTTGTTATAATTGCGTCGCTGCTACTGAAGGGCTGATTGCGAAATTCTCATTAAAATGTCTTCCTGCTGCAGGGGGTGTTCTCACCTTCTTAATTACATGTTCACCTATGCCTGGCTTCCATGCTCTTCTCCGTAAGTTGTAGTGCCCTTCGGCTATTTTAGTGTGCATGAGCCCACTCGGCTTTCGCTGAGATGCCTTAAATTCCCTGCATATCTGACACCTGCTCACATACTTTGATATATCTCGATACATTCCTGGCCAATAATACAACTTCATAACTCTGGACGCCGTCTTGGCTATGCCCAAATGACCGGCGGTGGCCACGTCGTGGCTTTCAAAAATGATTCTGCTTTTCTCAGCAGTAGGAACGCATAGCTTCCAATCCTTTTCGTGATTCGATAATGGATGTACTGCAAATATCCGGAAAAGACGGTCCTTATTCACTCGATATTCCGGGTAACATTCTGGTTTTTGCAGCACTTGTCTGGCGCGTTTTTCAGTCCAATCCTCTTGACTAGTGGTCATAGTGACTAAGTCGCTCTGTATAACAGGCTGTGGATGACTATCTTCTTGTTTCATGACTTCCTTCTGAACAGACACACACTGGTCAGTCTTCTCCTCTGAATTGCGGGGTTTCACCGGGTTCGTTACGTTTTTGTCGGTTATTACTCCGTTTATTCTTTTGGACGCCTTTTCGACGCTCTCCAAGTTTACTATTGTTTGTTGAACTCGGCTCATTTCTAGAATACTGCGCCTGTCACAGAGCATTGTGACACGGTGTGGATGGCATGAACAGTACTCGGTTCGTCGACCATCTTCTCCGCAGTATGAACAAAACATACGGTAGGGGCGACGACATTGATTCTTATTATGTCCTCGTTGTTTACAATTCCAACAATGCGTTGCTCTATCATATTGAGCAGAGGACGTAGTTGGCCGGTTCCAATTGTTGCGTTCACAAGATACTTGTGGCGCCGCTGGTTGCATTCTGTTAGGTGGCATTCTGTTAGGCCCGCAAGTAGGTCGTGGAATAATCTGCTGACGGCTTCGGTCTTCACTCTGTATATATTCATACTCTTCTGCAAGCTTCATAAGCTCGTCGAGAGTTTCGAAATCCCGTCTTTTGATATACATATGATACTCTGGACGTAAACTGTCGTAGATTCGATCTACGCTTTCCTCTAAACTCATACGGGGGTGTTTATGTATTAGGTATTGAGTGGCCTGAATGAAATCTTTGGCCTTTTCTCTTGCACCCTGTCGTCTTCTCATGATTTCATCCTCCAACTTGTGAATAAAACGGGCGGGTAAGAAATGTTGTAGGAAAATCCTGTGAAAATCTTCCCATGTCTTTAACCTATATCGGTTTATGCGGAACCACTCAAGAGCTGTTCCTCTTAAAATCTCTGGGAGTGCTCTCAGCACATCGGTGGGTCGGATATCGTAGCAACATGTTAACTCTTCGAGTCGTTCTATAAATTCCAATGCATTGCCTGATGAGTCAAACTTCAATCCCCATTTTCTAACCGTATTCATAACCTCTGCTTCATGGCTGAGTACAAGCCTTCCAGCTGACCTGTTTGTAAGCTGCGCTTCATGATGCGTCTGGAGGTTACTGGCTCCTGGCTCGGAAGTAAATACAGGGTGTGACTCGGGCGGCTTAGATATAAATTTACCTGCGCCTTGCATGTTGGGAACAGAACGTGTAATCGGCGGTACTTGGAAAAATATTTCCGTATATTTTTCACCACTTCTAGTATTCCCTGGCGCGGTAACCACTTCTTCCTCTTTATATTCTCTTTCAATCGTTGCTTTCTCGATTTCTGCGCATAAGTTCTGTGTAGATTTTCTCTGTCTTTGCGACTTTACGTAAGCGCTGAGTCGCGCTCTTAAAACGGCTATAGAGCCTTCGGTATTGAGTCCTAATTGACTCATTCGATCCACTAGCTCCTGCTTCCTCAGAAGGTAGATTGCTCCTAAACTGGCGAAGACATCGAACTCCTCTTCGCTTTCGGACATGGTGAGCTGGATCTTCGTTGCGGTCGGTTTGTTATATGAATTGTTTTTCGATTTCGTATTTTACGGGGATGGACCTTATAGTCCCTGCTCGGGCGCCAATTTGTGATGTGCTTTTTGCTTTCCAGCCGAGGTTTTGCTCGCCGGATTTCCAGGGTCGTTCTGAAGAAAAACACGAAACTTCAGTAGGAAGGTCTTTAGAACCTTGTACAAAATCTTTATTGAAAAACAAATCTTAAATTCATATAACAGTTTAAATATTCTTGACTTTAATTAATTACACCCTGCCTAGTGTATCTGGTAAACATCGGTTATTCTCCTTGTATCGGGGTCCTGCTGGTTTCCTCTAGAAAGCTTTCTTCTGGCATCTGGTTCCTTCGTCAACTGCCATTCGGTATCGGGCCACTCTTTATAAATACGGGCTACGGACTACGCTCCTGGCGCTTACAAGATCAACAGTTTAAGGCCCTGGTAGGCACAAGATCAGCAGTTTAAGGCCCTGGTAGGCACAAGATCAGCAGTTTAAGGCCCTGGTAGGCACAAGATCAGCAGTTTAAGGCCCTGGTAGGCACAAGATCAGCAGTTTAAGGCCCTGGTAGGCACAAGATCAGCAGTTTAGGGCCCTGGTAGGCACAAGATCAGCAGTTTAAGGCCCTGGTAGGCACAAGATCAGCAGTTTAAGGCCCTGGTAGGCACAAGATCAGCAGTTTCGGGCCCTGGTAGGCACAAGATCAGCAGTTTAAGGCCCTGGTAGGCACAAGATCAGCAGTTTAAGGCCCTGGTAGGCACAAGATCAGCAGTTTAGGGCCCTGGTAGGCACAAGATCAGCAGTTTAGGGCCCTGGTAGGCACAAGATCAGCAGTTTAGGGCCCTGGTAGGCACAAGATCAGCAGTTTAAGGCCCTGGTAGGCACAAGATCAGCAGTTTAAGGCCCTGGTAGGCACAAGATCAGCAGTTTAAGGCCCTGGTAGGCACAAGGACGTTTTATTCTTCGAACCAAACTGATGGAACGAAATTGCCGGACAATTTCAGACGACTCGTAAACTATAATCTAGCTCGTCAGCTTCGACCGTAGTAAACAAGTGACTTTCCTTCCCAAAAGGAGGTCCACTTGTTATATTTATCGTAAAAACTGAGTGTGAATTATATACTGGTCGAATGTAAATCACTCAATGTGTTCAACAAACTGTGACGTCATGATCTTATAGTGACTGCATATTATATTAAGACAAGGTATAAAATCCCTTTATCGTGGAGAGGTAACTGGTGTCGCTGGTAGCTGCGGCGTCGTATGGTGTCGTCGGTCGGTGCTGCGGCGGCGGTTGCTTAGTCATGGTGAATTAAATTACCCAGTGTGTTCAATATGGGTAGAAGCATGGAACGCTTCGTTACACCATTAAGGAAATGTCCTGAGGGAACCTCTCACCTTGTTCGTCACTCACAGCACCCAAATTTGCCAGAAAGGAATCCAGATGAGAGTCCAGCATAATGTATTTTTAAGAACATATTACACTCCAAAGCTTTATATGATATCATAAGTTCATTTATTAAATCTTTGTAATTTTCCGCTTTATGGTTACCTAGAAAATTTTGAATAACATTCAGAAAACATTTCCAATCGAGTCTTTCCTGATCATTTAGTTTTTCTTCAAAGCTCTTATCCTTCATGAATTGCCGTATTTGTGGACCTACAAAAAATATTCCCTCTTTGATTTTCGCCTCGCTGAGTTTGGGGAATTTCTTTTCTTGTTTCGTCCAACCTAATTGGAACCTCACACACGTTACACAACATTTATGTGGAACCCAGGGGTGGAATCGGTTAAGGTGATAGTTGATTGTGATTGTCATTTTGACTATAGCTGTCTCCTTCATATCAATAAAGAAATATAGAGATATCGATTGTCAAAATGACAATCACAACCAACTATCACCTTAGCCGATTCCACCCCAGGGTTTGTCTTGATTCCTTACAGGAAAACCAAAATAGTCTAAATAGCACTGTTCAATTATAGCCAAACCACAATCTCGCGTTTGGTCGGTCGGGCTTTGACATTTTGAATAAAAACAATAGACTCTTATGAGGCAATCTGAAATGTTACCTACGGCGTTGCGACAGCTTTATATCGTAATATCGTAAACGTCAGACCAACGCCAGGCCAAAGCAAAAGTAGATCTATTTTCTATTCGGTCGGGCGTTTGACAGTTCATTGTCGGCCGTATTTTGTATTTGTTTTGAAAATTGAAGTGAAATAAGAAGTAAGTAATTGAAGTTCTTTTTTTATAAATAATTAAATCAAAATCTGGATCATGCTTTTGCATTGCATCATAATTAAGAGCGAAGAATCCATCAGTGTCTCTGCTTAAATTGAGCTCCCGAACCCATCGCTGCCTTTCTACTCTTTTTTCGTTGTTTTTAAATGCCTCATACCCAGCATAGCTCACAACACCGAACAAGGAAAAGTCAAGGAGGTCATCAAGATCATCCATATCGGCCATATCCATCTCTTGTTTAAGAAAATAGCTTTACAAATTAACTATTTTAAATGCCCAAAATTTAAAATACGCAATATTATATACCTTGTAAATTAATAAACAGTAACAAAATTCATTGGAATATAACAAATAAGTAGGTACTTATCAAAGATGTCATGGAAATGTCAGTCAACGCTCGAGGTTTGAAGCTAAATTTCGTTTTACAAATGCTACGGTCGCGCTTTTTGACACACAAAATCGTTATATACGATCAAACGCCCATTTAACGCCGGACCGACGAACGCGAGATTGTGATTTGGCCATTAGTGATGTGAAATTTCGACGCTGAAATGTAAAAGTTAATTCTTCACACACATACGAGTAACAAAAACTATCCGGGTTGCCACTCTCGTGGCATATTTACGATCTAACTAACGTAAATAAAATGTAATTTAGCAATCACAATAGTTACACAGTCGACTAAATGTAGTTTTTTAAGCAAAGAAACGTATATAAGGTCAGAAATGAATATGTAGCTGTCACAAGAAAACTGGATGTGATAGAAACAAAACTGTTATATATTTTTAATGAGCGCACATCAACATAAACAAAAATCATAACAAAGTTCGTGTGACAAAAACAATGTTTACCAGTGTAATCTGAATCGAACAATACCGCTTAACCCGTTAGCGTTAGTTTTTGACCAAAGCATTTACCACTTAAATAAATCCGCTCAATCTCTATTTTGTATAAATAAAGTATGAAAATAGCCTTTGCAATAATAGCGCTAGTTGCAATATACATAGTTTATGAATAGAACCAGCGTGAAGTTGGTTCCTGGCAGTCCATATCTAATAAGTCATGCAATGATTGATGTGCTTTGACTTAATCCCTGAAATAAGATCATACTTAAGTAATGTCGATTTCCTTTATACATGCGAAATCAATTTCTGTGTGAAGATTTCGATCTCTCGACAGATTTTACGTTCCTTCACACCAAAAAAATCGATTTTTTTTTACAGAGTTCAAATTTTTCGAATCCGTATTTGAAGGGGAATTTACAAGTATACGAAATACGCACACCAAAAGAAAAAAATTGACAAGGGATCGAAATTCCTAGTGTGTAAAGCCCCATTTTGACTTTCGTTCTTCATTCGCTGTACGTTGTTCGTTTTTAGTTCATCTCTCAACAACGTACAACGAAGAAGCATTAACATTAATTCGGTTTTGTTTTGTTTTGTTTTTTTTGAAAAGGAAACATTTATAGCATACAAATCTTGTTTTATTTACTAAACTAGCACTAGAAGTGATTATAATATCGTGCTTTTTTGCATGTTCCACTGATTTTTATATCTAAAGTATTATTATTCGTACTAGAAAGATAAAACCCATAGACAAAATATTTTATTTATTTACCTATAGGTACCCCAATTCTCTATTCACTTATAAAAACTTCAAAAATGTCCCAATAAGTTGCACGGCACTGCAAAACAATGTTTATTTAAATAGTTTTCATATTTAAACACACGTTGTCCGGGTAACAACGAACAACGAACACCGAAATTTCCGAGCTTTTTTGAATTTGTACTTTCTTCATTCGTTGTTCGTTTTTATCATTTACATTCTCGTTGTTCCGCGTACGAGCAACAACGAACAACGTACACAGAGCACAACACCGAAAGTCTAAATACAGCTTAAAGGAAATCGACATAAGTTAGCAGTTAGTCGCCAGTAAGATTGACATACATAATAAATAATACATAATAAATTCTATTAAAAACAAAAAAGTTATTTTAAACAAAATAACTGAAATTTCATATTTAAATGAAAACAGAATCAATAAAAAATAATAATAAAGTTTAAAACAGAATACAAATTGAAATCCTTTTGTTAGTGAAAAGTTTAATCCTCCTTGATTAAACTAAAATATGCTATAGTATTATCTATGGTGCCCGAATAATAAACGTATTTAAGTGTATGTAGTATGTCTGTCGATATTTTTTATTAAATTTGGAAACAAGGGAGTAAAGATTTCTTTTAAAATTAGATGGATGGTCCATATCAAGTTCGATGATTCATCAAGCGGATTGGAAATATTTATCCAAATTGCACAATATTAAGCTTAAGAAATTTAAAAACTCTCTCTGTTGATCAGCGTGGAATCGGCTAATCTGATTTGTGACAATTGACAGTCCTAATAAACAAATTCGTTCTGCATTATGGTGATTGTAACAAGTTTGTCCCTGTTGATTTATTTGTACGACTTGAAAATGAGAAAAATGAAAACTATAATTACAAAAATAAAATAAACTTTAGAAACGAATCAAATATTTTAGTTTTACCAAATTCAAAGTAAATAAACACATGTTTATTTAGAATACCAGGCATCTTTCACTTTTTCGAACAAAGTGTCCAAGTTTGCAATGTTTTGTATGCTAACGGCCTTTTCCACGTCATCCCATAGATGTTCGATGGGGTTAAGGTCAGGACTTGACGATGGCCAGTCAAGTACTCGCAAAGAATTCTTATCAAAACACTGTTTAGTGAGTTTCGCGGTATGCTTTGGATCATTGTCTTGCTGAAATGACCAAATTTCCATATTGTCCTCCGCCCATGGTACCATTATGTTCTCCAGAATTTCAACATATTTTTCTTTATTCAGGATGCCCTCAATACGGTGAATGGGTCCAACGCCTTTCCAAGAAAAGCATCCCCAAACACAGATTGACCCACCACCATGTTTCACAACCGGTGAAATGTATCTTGGATTAATAGCCAAACCACAATCTCGCGTTCAGACGGTCGGGCTTTGAAATTACATATAAAAACAATAAACTCTAATGAGGCAATCTGAAATGTTGCCTCAGCAACGCCTGAGGTTTATTCGTAATATCGTAAACGTCAGACCAACGCCAGGCCAAAACAAAAGTAGATCTATTTTCTATTTCGTCGGGCGTTTGACAGTTCATTGTTATTGTTTTGATTAAAAAAAGGAAAGAAATTAATTAAAAAATATGAGCTCTTTCGAAGACAAATTAATAAACATGATTCGGGATAACGATTGTATTTATAATACAAAAAAGTCTACACCTTACAAATGCTAGGGTCGAACTTTTTGATACGTAAAATCGTTAATACGACCAAACGCCCATTAACGCCGGACCGACCGAACGCGACGTTGTGATTTAGCCAAAAGTTCTTGGCATTTCGAGCGTCTCATATACTTTCTGCCATGCATCGGGGCCAATGCGGTTTATTTTGGTCTCATCGCTCCACAAGACAAATTTCCATCTATTCACTGTCCAATTTTCATGTGTTCTTGCAAACTCGATGCGACGCTTTCTTTGCGTAGTTGTAACCATTAGTTTCTTCCGTGAAATCCGTCCGTGAAGTCCAGCTTCAACCAAACGAAGAGCAACTGTTCTTTTTGATATTGTGACATCAGATTTATCCATTATTTCTCGCTGGATGACTGCTGCGCTTTTTCTAGGATCTGCTTTTGATAGCCGAACAATTTTTCTGTCTATGCGAACTGATGTTTTTCGTGGTCTTTTTTGGCGCGGAACATTTTTTGTGGTTTCATACTTGCGGAAATGAGCAATAGCATCAAACACCATCTTTTTAGAACAATTAAGCTGCGTAGCGATGCGTTGATATGGAAGCCCTGTCTTATTCAGCTCAACAATAGCCTCTCGCTCAGCTGCAGTACAGCTTTTGGATTTGCCCATTCTAAAACAGCTTTTAAGTTTTTTATTGTTGTTAAAATTGTATAATGTATAATATACCATAAATGTTTACCTTTTTATTTTCAAGTCGAAAAATGATATACGTTTTTAGTTTCTATTTAATCGTTTCTAATTAGGTGTAAATCGAAAAATCAGTTGTTTAAACTAAAATCTTAACGGTTTAAAATATTTGTCATCTAGAAAGTGAATTTGCATAGTATTTTAAAGTGTAAGTAAGATAGAACATAATTTCTTCAAATAATTCACCGTTCGATGAGAAACAGCCTTCGGGCTAAGGAACAATGCGAAAATTGCATCGTTTCTAATTAGCTGTCAACAGCTGTATATCCTCAATTAACCCTTGTACGAGCATAAGCTATTCAGCTTTAGTTTTAGTCAGTGGTAGTTTTTGTTTTACACTTGAGCAATACGGTTGCTTTCAATAAATATATTTTAAACTTAAATTCTTTGTCTAATTATTTCATTAGTAAGTCGAACCGTTTTGGCCAGCCCCTCAGGGGTTGGCGTTCGCGTTTTTTTAGGATATCTCTCCTGAGATATCATAATTTTCAGTTCGATTTATTTACATTTTAAAAAGTTAGTGTTTACAAATTTAATTCAATACAAACACGAAAAAATGGATTTATGACAACTGTTAGTATTTGTCTCTCAAAATGCTGCCTAATTTTAAATAATTTTTGTTGATCACATGCGTTTATTAACCAAGCGATTCCCGTTATAATTGCTAACGGTACATCCTGGAGCCAAATAATTGTTTTTCGTCGAAATCATAATTTTTGAAGGAATAAAGATATTGTTGAGTCCCGTCATTACATATTTCACCAAAAAGTGGAACAGATCTTAACATTTGTATTTCCAAGGCATTTGATAGAGTTTGACACCAGGCTCTCTCATTGAAAATGCGTGCGTTTGGTTTCAACGAAATCCTTTTTACTTTGGATTACAAATTACCTTCAAGTATGATCTTCATGAAATAAATACTGGTGTTGCCCAAGGCTCCGTTTTACGAGTATATCCGAATCCGAATCTCTTACTCATTTTTATAAATGATCTCTTGTCTAAAACTTCAAATCTACTTCATTGTTTTGCCGACGACTCTCTTCTTCGCTTCTCATACCTACTCGTTCTCAAGGGAACGTCCATCTCCTTCGGCAGTCGAAATGCAATTGATAAGCTCATGAAACTCCGATCTTTACAACATTGTTAAATGGGGTATACAAAATCGTGTGGAGTTTAATGCTTCGAAAACGCAATGCTGTCTATTGTCTTTGAAGCAAAATGCCTTTGTTCTTGAATGGAACTTGCATCGAAAAAACCGAAAAGCTCTTAGTACGGTATGTCATATGTGCGTCAAAGACGAGACCACAAAAAACTTTTCTAAATTCTTAGGATTTCTATGTATATCGATATAAGAAATTTTTCACCCCCTCTGATAAGGCGTATAACTCACATCTTTGTGTAGGTGCAGCCCAAACTTCTCTCTATTTATTGGATAGAATCCAGAACAGTGCAACAGAGTTATCATGGAATCATTCCCATCTCTTGAATACCGTTGGAATGTTGTATGTATTTCTATGTTTTATCGTTTAAAGGTAAGAACAAAAAATATCATGTAAGTTTCATATTTTTATTTCCTTTTTTTTTGGATAATCTAAAAACAGATTTTTAAATAGCAACTAAAACGCTAGTTTTAGTAAAACGACTATATAAATGAATAAAGAATGAATTAAGTATTAATTAATTATATCTTAATCTATATATTTCAAGATGGCATTCAAATTGGAACAATATTAAGAGCATTCGAAGAATATCACAAAAAAACTTGTATTCGGTTTCGACCCTATCAAGAAGGAGATTCTAATTTTATCGTTTTTAAAGGAAACTATTCTGGATGTTGGTCTAGTGTTGGAATGCGAAAAGGTGGACAGGTAAGTAGTTAGTACCTAACTTAATTTTTAAATATTTATTATTTGTTTTTTTTTTTTTTTTGTGTTATCAAGGTATTAAATCTTAGCACTCCAAAATGTGTAACCCATGGTATTGTCATACACGAACTCCTTCATGCCGTTGGATTCTATCATCAACAAAGTGCTACAGATCGGGATAACTATGTAAAGATTCAGTGGGAGAATATTCTTGAAAAGCATCAACACAACTTTAACAAATACGATGCTGATCGTATTACAGACTTCGATGTTGGATATGATTTTGGAAGCATAATGCACTATAGCGAAAAGGCATTTTCGAAAAATGGAAACCCTACAATAGTACCATTGGTAAATTTTACCAATTTTAGTATTGAATACGTAAATGAGTTGACAGTTTTTTTGTTTATGGTTTTTTTTAGAAAGGAGGAGTTCAAATTGGTCAACGTAAAGGTCTTTCTCCAAAGGATATCGAAAAACTTGGTGAAATGTACGAGAACGAGTGTGATGATGAATCGTCTGAAGAAAACTTCGATTTCTTACAGGAGTTGATAAAGTTTTTTCAACAATTTTTAGGAAAATGAATGAATGCGTTTTGTAATTGTTTTTAGTAAAGTAAGGTTAATTATAAGTCAAGTGGCCCAGAATAGTTAGTTGATATGATCAATTTGTGAATTTGTTGTTATTTTTCTTGATTACTAAAACAATTTTTTGATAAGTCTTGTGTTAAAAAATAAATTTTATTTCTCCAATAAATGTTAAATAATTGGTTTATTTTTTCTCAAATAATTAAACCGTATTTAAAAAATAATAATATTAAATAATCATCCAATCCAATCCACAAGAGGTTTGAATAATTGTGTCTATTTTTTTGACCAATAATCGGTTGGTGGTGATTGCGCAGCCTGACGTTGATTTCCTAATCCTGGCGCGCCAAATGGGCAAACATTTCGGTGCTTAGCTACTTGACTCGAAGAGACTGGAAGCACAGAAGACCATACAGGGTGTGGCCGCCACCGGACTGGTCGTTCCGCCGAGAATATCGTGGCTGTGACTGCTGATGTCGCTGAGAACGAAAACAAATCAACCAGACGTCGGTCCACGCAATTGGTTATCACCAGACGACCCTTCAGCGAATTTTAGTGAAACACTTACTAAGCGGGGCTTGGTGAACATGTGGTTTCAACTAAATGGTGCACTTGCACACACAGCACGAGTCACAATGTATATTTTCTGTTTTGGTGATATGGCAGGGCCAACAAGATCGCCCGATTTAACCATCCCAAGCTACTTGAAGTCACAGGTTTATGCCAACAAGAATAAAAAAATCGCAGCCCTTAAGGAGAAGGAGAATATTTGATAGGAATACGAAAGTCATGAAAATGCGATAAAACGGATACAAATGCGTATCAACACTGGCGGCAGCCACGTGACGGATACCATGGTAAAAGTCCAAATAAAGATTTCCATCATTCAACATAATTTTTTTATTTAGTAAAAAAGTAGTTCAAAAACAAAATAGGTTGATTAATTTTGGGCATCTTGTATATTAGGTCTGATCAATCGCAATTGTTCCAGGCGACATATTTCGTGTGATCCGTAAAATTTTACGATGCATAACCTGTCTTTCATTTAAGAGTTCTTCATTAAATTTCTTTTAAAAATAGCTCTTCGATTTCTTTAATGTCATCTTTAAACTTCATCTATGTATTGATCACCATCCGAACGGCTTAAACCAGGGACCAATAAAACATAATTCAGCTTTTTATTCCACACTCGACTTTTTTTTATAATTTTGCACGCACTAAAGGGATTATGACTACTCTTAAAATGTTTAAGTACAGTGCGAGCGTTTCAGGAAAGTTGGAGAAGATTTAAAAGGAGGTACCGAGTCGGGTGTAGCATTCCACATTCTTAAGAAAGATTCTCTGAATTTAACCGTACGTCCGAAATTGGAATCAATTGTAAACAGATGGGCATTTCCTGAAGCACATATGTATATTATTCGATACATCACTTAAACTTGCTGGTTGTAAAATAAAGATGTTTTCTTATATTGCTCTATTCGGAAAAGCAGTAACAGCACCCATCTGATAAATGTTGAGATTGAATTTGCATGTAATCGCAATCAAAAAACTAATCGACGAGTATTTAGCTACATATGAAAAAGTCCCTTGGTAGTCGATCCGTTGTTTTTGGGAACAGCCTTTTACCACCGATCGGGCCTTGTACCTCAGAATTTCACCATTTACATCTGGCTTTGTTTTAAAGATCCACTTAGATCTAAAAAGATATTTGTCTTTGGGTAGGTTCACCAAATCTCATGTTTGATTCAAATTGAGAGATTCAAACTAGACAATCAGGTCGTGACATCGGATCTTCAACTTTTTTCGGTTCATTATATTTTAACTTAACGTTATATCTTGCCAGATTATTTGGATTCGACTTCGGAACTCGTTTAGATATAGCAAAAAAAAATTCAGACCCAATGTCCGATTCTTGATTAAAAATTTCCCCAGAAATGCCATTTGATTCAATTGGTTCTTCAAAAAATGAAACAAAAGGACTATTCAAATTTTGGGTACCATCAATTATCTTTTCACTTCGGGAATTCTGACGTTTTTCATATGGACATGGAATTTGCACCATCGCCTTACAACTAAGCTCCCGTAACATTTTCAAATCTGGTTTTATTTTCGACCACAATCTTGAGGTACTCTTAATTTCAAACTTTTTAAGAGATCCGATTCAAAATGTATGCTGCTGTCCATGATGCTTCAGCCCAAAATCATATGCCAAGATTGGCCTCAAAAGCAACGCAGCAAACAACGCACTCGTTCAATAATGTTCCGATTGATCCTTTCAGCAACTTCAATCTGTTAGGCTGATTTTTAGTGTTGAATGGCACATCCGGAAAAGTATCGTTGAAATCTTCAGTATCCGTCCGAAAAAATGTTTATCTTCTTTCCACATTGTTTTTCAACAAGAGCCTTGAACGCTAAAAATTTCTAGAAAACTTCAGACTTTTGCTTCAGTAGATATATATTTATATAGTTTTCTATTAAAGTCATTCACAAATGTTACAAAAAATCTATATCCTGAACACGACTTCACCGACAATGCTCCAAAACGTCAGAATGAATTAATTCTAAAACACCTTTCGCACGGATTCCAGTTGAGGGATCTCTTGTTTGCTTTCCCTTGACGCATACAACACATTTTTCATCCATCTTTCCATCAAATGATACTCTGGTTACTACTGTCTTCCGTTTTATTAAATTGTCTTCACAAAATTTTGCAGCATCGTCGTTGTGTCGATGCTCCTGAATCTACATACATACGTACCATTCACCTTCCGGAACTTCGCTTTTTTTCTAAAACAGATGATAGCATAACAATTTCATTTGATTTGTTGGTTACTTTTTATATTTGGACGTTAGGTTTGTTCGTTGAGCCTTGGGGACGCCATTGTTCAAGTCACATTTGTTGTGTATTGGGAAGATAACTGACCTTTTGAATGATGATGGTATTTCTTCTATCGAAAATATTTTATTAAAAAGAGATTGAAGTTGTGTGTGAAAACCTTCGGTAGCATTCTTAAAAAAATCGTATGGAACTCCATCTTTTCCAAGGGCTTTTCCGTGTTCTCCTTTGAAAATTGCAATTGCAATTGATTACAATTTCATCGGAGATCCATGGTTCAGCATAATAATACAAATGTTACGTCAAACTAGCCGTATAAGAGATTTAAAGTGATTAGACAGATCATAAACGGTAACTACTATTCCAATCGTATGTTTTTCAACATAAATCTCTTTGACTATCTTCCAATAATCCCTCGAAAGTGTATGAGTTTGATTGTTTTCAAAATCAGATTTCTTTTTGAGACACAGTTTCTTGTAGAATAATTGCTAAATCAAATTTATAAACAAAACCATTGCAGGATTTAGCCACATAACCTTATCAAAATACCGACTAGAATATTCCAAAAGGAAAAAATAAAGGAGGCAAACAACTGATTGCTTCGATTTTTAGAACAGTTGTAATAATATTTGTTTATTATATTATTATTATTGTTATTATTATTATTATATTTATTTAAATATTAAATTTTGAATAGCATAGAAATAGAAATTTATAAAGCACAATATTTTTGAACTTAATCATTCATTATTAAAAGAAAACAATAAAAACAACATTAAAATATATAATAGTTATCAAAATTAACAATCATCCGGATAGTAAAAAAAAAACAGGTTTTCTTCATACATTCATCGATAGTCGTTCTGCACAACGAAAATATTTTTTTTAATGACATTTTCATTCCACACCACACTCAACTACATACAAACATGTATCTGCAAACGATTTGTGCATTATAGTGTTAAACATTTAAACACATTTTAACCATTTTTTTGAGGAAAAATTGATATGCAATACTCTGCAGCTACCGAGGGTAATATTTAACAAAAATATAATAATTTACGGAAGCCGTCGTTCGAAAATTTCGACATTGACAAATTTTAAAATATACCAATTATAACCGGCTAAAATCGTTTCAATTTTTAAGCGACCAATGTATCTATTTTATATCTTAATCTAGAGTTTACTTATAATTCTAAGTTTTAAGTTACAATAAATTTATAGAAATTATTTACTTAAGCATAAAAGGAAAAATGTTTCAGCTCATCCAGCATGTATTTTGCTTCCTAGAAAAAAAATAGTTAAAGTGCATAAACTTTTTCCTAATAAATAATTTCATTACCATTCGAACTTCTTCACTTCTATCTTCAATGAACGATTCGATGATCTTTCTTACTTCAGATGACCAAATACTTTGAAGACCACGCAAGCTAAATCGTCCCAATAAACGAAAAAGCATACATAGTCGCACTCGAAGAAGTTGATCTTCGTGTTTTATTAAATTTATCAAATCCAACTTTGGACTAAAAATTATTTTCTCAACCAAATCGGCGTTTTCTGGTAGCTCACGCAGCACACAACACAGTAAGGCTATCACACAATTAGTAATTCTAACAGCGTTTTTGTTTTTAAAATCTATGGAAATAAATGTGTATTAGGAAAATAATCCAAGGTCTTATTTAGAAAACTCACCATGGCTTAAAAAATGTATTAAAAGTTCATCGGCAGACAATATAACCACTGCATCACAAAATTGCGAAAGAAATTGTTCCTTAAGATGAACTAAATGACAAATTAACTCGTAAAGACGAGATGCGGCTATAATTTCTTCCTTCGTAAGTTCCGAAACAGATCGAATTGAGTTTCTGTTGTTCACGTAGCCGGGCAGTGAACAATTGGAGTCATTGATGCACTTTGTGCTTAAGAGTAGTTTTGAAGCAAACATCAGATTAGGAACCAATTTGACTTCGGCATATACCTAATAATAAACATTCAAAGATTATGATTGAAATCTGTTATGTGTAGTTCGGAAATATATTAATTTATCATTCGCGAAAGAGCATTTTCACAACACACTAAGCTCTAAAACGGTGACTAACTTTGCAAAGACAGATGGGTTGCACATACGAGTATGTACTTACTCTTAGGCCTTACACCATTTCACTTAAAACTTCAAGTATTCAATGCTAACTCAAAAATTGAAAAATTGAAGAGAATGGAACGTAAAATTATTCTCACCGTTATAATAAGATCAATAACACTGGCTGGACCACCAAGGACTAGCGGCAAACTTAGTAGTTGAGCCACACCTTCTACGACTTTGGGTGTTGCATTTGTATTTCGTAGAGGTGCCACAATAATGCTTACCTGTAAAACAAAGTAAAACCATATAATACAATTTTGAAATCTCTTTTTCGTCACTTTCTTACTAAATTCTGTTGTTTTAAGGAATCCAGTTCACCATCAAGAACCTCTTGAATTGATCTGTGTAGAAATGCCAACCATTCTTCATTTTCAATAACTGGGCTTTGAGATTCATCACAGGAATCCCATCCTGGCAGCAGACAAGGAGGTGTGTTTCTGGAATTTTAATTAAATTATAAATACATGCATTGTTTTTATGGTCATTTCCTTACTCATTCGGTTTCTCTTCTGTAGACTGAGTCTGAGTGTTAGTCTTCAACAATTTATCTTTTTTCTCTCCACATTTTCGAACATTTTCCAGATCTACACTGTTGCCTAATCTAAGAGAGAAATTATCCAAATTTTGGCTAAGTTTTCTCTTCTCCAAATCTTTATTGCGGGAAGTATTCTTTTCTGGAGCACACGGCAGAGCGGACTTTTTTATATTTAATGAAAGATTTGCCTTGGATTTAGAAGTATCATTCTGGGGTTGATCGGACTTGAAATTATCATTTAGATGATTCACAATCATATTTGAGTTTTCCGAGACAAAACACACACTTGTTGTTCCAGTTAACCGATGATTTGATTTGAGAAGATCAATCGATTTCGCAGGTGGTAGTTCAATTTTGTATGGCCTTTCAGAAAAGGGAACGGTTACTCTGTTGCCACCATCTTCGACATCAGTTTCCAAGTTCTCTATGTCACTCTGAAGAATAGCGTTGACGCTGTCCCGGGATGAAGTTAGGTTATCGGTGCATTGGGATCCACCTTGTAGAGAAAGTGATTCCAAGTTCTTACTTAGACTTTCATCCTCATTTGACCTACAAAATATGCATGGTTTCAATCATTATTCACATCCAATAGAAGAGTTTCACCTGTCCTGAGATGCCTTTCTACTGCTCTGCTTGTTTGCTCGAGAATTCTTCTTGGGGTTGATGAAAGGGGAGTTTTCACCAACGATACCAGATATGAACAGCTTCCCATCAACAAAAGGATGACACAATATCTGCGCCCAGGTTATTCGTAATGATGGGTCTTTTTCCAGTAAGCCCTTTTAAGAAACAAATTTACATAACTTAAATCAGTATTTTGGAATAGACATTCAAAAATAATGAACGTTCGTTTATCTAATACATGTATAATATTTTGACGAAAAAGAAACATAATTTTGTGGTTAGTTTTTGTCGAGTATTAAAACCAATGTGGGTATTAATAATAATAAATAATTAAATGCTGGCAATAGGCCCGATTAATTTCAAAAATAGATAAATATAATAAATTAGATGCCATGACGGCTTGTAGAGAGCCTAACCCTCAACCATTTTTGTGTGCGTGTTTGGAGAAGAACGGCTAATGAGCAGCACTTTTGGAGGATTTGATAAACCACCTGAAAAACTTTTTTCCAGCGGCTGAGAATTGATCCCAAGACCCTCTACATGACATAACCATTATGCCAAGGGGTACTACCGATTAATTTTAAAATGTTAAAATAAAGAAACAATTAAAAGACAGAACCTTCAGTTAAAAAGCAAATGGGGTACGCTTTATTAAATCGGAGAGGAATTTTTGTTAAGAAATATTAGTTGAATGATGATATATAACTTTATTTTGCCGGCGAAGTTTTTCCTTTGGGAACAATGTTGATCAGCATCGGCAGGCGCGGGACTTTTGGCTGTCTTTTAATTGACAAACTTAAAACAAACACTGTAAAAATTAAGGAGAGACATGAATTTTCGGACACTGTTCGAGAAAAGCAAATGTCTTTGAGGGAATTTTAATATTAATCATTTCCACAAAATTTGGCATACCAAGTTAGAAAAGCCGGTCAGTTTCCTTGAAGCAAGTTCCAACCAGTAATGGAAAGCTCAGCCTGATTGAAATTGAGTTTTTAAGCAGTGCCGTCAACATCAAAATTTTAACAAGTTCTTGATTCATAACAAAAGATAACGGTTGGCAGGAGTAGTTATTTATTTTTGGTCATTCCAAAATTTAAAAAACAGGTCCAAAACAAAAAGAGAGTTGCCAAGTTTGAAGAAAATCGATGTAGCCAATTACGCTAGATCATAAAGACAGAGGTAAAAGAAATATTTGCTTTATATACATATGTATGTGGATCTCATCTGATCATAACACTGCTTCACAAAATGTTGGGTGCCGGGAGTAGATAATACTTTTTTGAAGGAATTCAATATAACTTGAGCTTTTTAGAACTATGTACTTGTTTGCAAAATTAAAACAAAAATAGAATGGCTTTCCAAATCGTAAATAAAAATAAGCAAATAAGCACAGTCAATTTTGGTTGCCCTTAGTTCGAATCCAACCTCAGAACTGCTGTCCCAGCTCAGGTTTTCAAGATTTTGTAGTAAACTAGTTCAAGAAAATCATTTTTAACACCTTTTCAATATTATATAATTTCACAAAGTTTACTTTCTTTGACAAACATACATAAATAATATTCCCCTTAAAGAAGCATCAGAATTAGAATATTTTTGTTCTCACATTGGCACATGATATCACTAATTAAAGAAGGCAGGAAAGAAGCCAGCTCCACCAGCACCAGCTACAACTCCATCAGCCAAAGCAGCAGTCCAGTAAAGGACTGCACTGTCCAGCAACAAACCAAACCAAAAAGGACAATCACAATTTTTAATATTTTACGATGCCAAAAGACTGTTTGGAACAGATACCTTTTCTCTTCTGCAAAAGGCAAAGGTCCCATCATTGGATCCGAAACTGACAGATGTTTTCACTTCTCCTGAAAAAGTGGCTGACATTACTGGAAACTCCAAAAAATCAGCAGGGATCGACAAGATTTTTAATAACGTATTTAAAAAGTTAGCGAATCTTTCTGTTCTTCTGTTGACTATAACCTTCAAACGGCAATAGTTGTCCCCATCCCGTAGAAGAACAGCCGCGCAAATATGGAAGGATATCGGCCAATTTCGTTGCTTAGCTGTATGAGCAAGATATTCGAGGCGGTAATATTAAAGAAACTCAACGTTTTCTGCAGAGAAAGAGATGTCATACTATATCCACTTGTGGGACTCCATACTGATTTTACACGTGGACTCAACAAAAGGGAAACGACTGTAGCGTGCTTGGTGGACATCGAAAAAGCTTTCGACAGGATTTGGATAAAAGTACAGTGCGTTTCATATATATAACCCACTCATCAATAGGTTCGTTCGTTCAACTTTACCCAGGTTTTCTTGACAACCCTCAGAGTTGTCAACAAAAACTGGGGTTTTCGGTTTTCAAAAAACACCCAAGGGCTGTCAACTGTATTGTTGACAACTAAAAGCAAGACAAAATAATTCTATGCTCTGATAAAACTTTAAATTTGTTATAAATTAGTTTTAAAAATCAACAAAAATAATTTGCGTTGTTGCTGAATGTTTCATCTGATGAATACAACAAACATTTAATTGCCAACACAAGCAACAACATGCAACATGCGAATCGCCAAATGACAACAAAAGAAATACATATGAAATCTCATATGACTTTTGACAGTTTAATCGTTACCTAAACTCGCCCTAGCAAAATACTTAGATCTACTTCAGGGCGAGTTCAGGGCGACCCCAGGTCTCAAAAAACACAGAATTTACTCACCATGGTGACTTCAGGTTTTTCAAAAAACGATTTAGGGCGACCCCAGGGTGACTTCAGGGCTCAACGAACAAACCTATCAGAGCTTTAACTTTAAACAAAATTAAAAACAGATTCTCAAAGATGAAGAAAATATGCATAGGTGACATAACTTGTAGACTTTGATGGTTCAATAGTACCGCAATTTCTTGTTTGATTTTTCTTTCAATATAAATCCGTTATATTTGAATTGATCTACGTTGTTAGGTCGATTTGAAGTGTTTCATATTTATAACCCACATTACAACGAACTCTATTAGCGTGAAGGTTAGTGTGCTCCACGTCTTTTAGATCGACACAAGGTTGCTAGACTGCAATTCGCAGAGGATTGGACATCTGTAAGTTTAAATATGCAGTTTCATGGAATTTTTGTTTAATCTGTTTTTGTTACATTTACCTACAAACCCGATTCAAAGGTAATTTGTTCTGATAAGAAAAAATGGAACTTAGATGGTCCTGATGGATTGCACTCGTATTGTTGCGACTTACGGAAGGAACCACAATATTTCGAAAGGCGTAATTTTGGTGGAGGCTCAGTGATGATGTGGGGTGCTTTCTCTTCAGAGGGGTGTCTGGAGATGCAATTCACTTCATCGAAAATGAACAGTAGCGATTACGTTCAAGTACTCCGAGGCAGTTTGGTTCCTTTTTTTGGCAGATAACCATGAGAAATCATGGATTTTTCAGCAGGACAACGCCAGAATTCACACCAGTAGACAAACAATTTATTGGTTGGGACTAAAGTCCATTAATTTAATGAACTGGCCCGCATGTTCTCCCGATGTAAATCCCATTGAAAATCTTTGGGGCATCCTAGTCAGGCGAATATACGCAGAAGGAAAGACGTATGCGACCGTTGTAGAGCTCAAACACGCTCTCCGTGAGGAATGGCTCAAAATTGATCCAAAAGTCATAAAAAACTTGATCACATCCATGAAAAAAAGAATATTTGATTTGATTATTGCTAAAGGTTCCCAGATAAATTATTAGTTTCCCTTTTTCATTTAGTGGAGTTTTTAAAGTGAATTGTTTGCTTAAATTTACTAACATGGCTGTTACTATTATATCCCATAATTTTTTTATGAATTTTGTATTGACGGAAAAAAAATTTAAGGTTTTTGAAGTGGGTTATAAATATGAAACGCACTGTATTACTATTCTAATTCTCGGAACTTGGACTTCCTAATCACTTGGTAAGAATAATCAAAAATTTCCTAACCCATAGACTTTTTTATGTACAGGTATCAAAACACGCATCATCAACGAAGGGAATCGACGCTGGAGTTCCTCAAGAATCAAAACTTGGGCTGCTGCTGTTCATTACTTACACTGCTGATCAACCAGCCAACTCCATCACACACGCCACCGCTTTTTCACCAGAAATTGCTGCCAGGAGAGTGCAAGAGCACAGATACTCCGCATTTGCACTGAACTATACTATAACCCACTGATGAAGAAATATATATATACATTTGAAGAAATCATCCATAATGACGACGCACCCTTTTACGAGAAGAACAATCACAAATTAGATTAAGGAAACATTAATATGATATTGTTAGCAAATAGCATTATGTAAAGCCAAAAGAAGAACGTTAGCCCCCTATTGTTGAGCCAACATGGTTTAATTTAGTAACACGTTGGTTTTAAGTCAAATCTATATATATAAATTAAAGTTTGGTTTTGTGTACGTTCGCTAACCAGCCAAACCGGTTGACCGGTTTTTTAATTTTTTTTTTAAATTAAAGAGGAATGAGGGTAGAAGGTTTAGGACAAAGAAAATTTTAAAAAAGTAAAGAAAATCGTTAAAAAAAGAAATGAAATTTCAATTATTTTCCCATGCAAAATTACGTTGGAGAATGGCGGGAATCTGTGTAGCTTCCGTGATTTTTCGAATATTTTAATGAAACAAACGGGTATCGAATAAAAAAAATATTGAGTTACACATATGTAGATGCAAATGAAAAAAAAAAAAAATTTCTTTGCGGCTTTAAAATGTTAAAAAGTATGAAAAAATAAAAAAAAAATAGTTAGACATTTGCGCGGAACACATGTACTAAAATAATTTTTTTAATTTTTCTTAATTTTCTTTTTAAAGATAAAATCATTACGGAACTAATGACCGTCTTATTTTTTTGTTTTCTCTTTATTTTTTCTAAACAAAAATCCAGAAAGCTATGAAAAAGAAGGAAAATCACGCAGTTTTACGCACACAATACACGATAGGCATAGCTGGGCATTAACTCGTTAATCCGTTAATCGTTAATTAACGAAGTTAACATTTTGATTAACGGATTAACTTTTAAGTTAACTTTTAAAAATGTTAACGGACACGTTAAATCCGTTAATCCACGTTAAGTCCGTTAATCGTTAATCCAATGCCTACTATTTACCGCGCGGCCCGAAAAACAGGTTCAGACAAGTATGAGACATGTGCCGCGCGGTGCGTTCCGCGGTTGAAACAAAACCAGCTAAGTACGTATTATATATAGATATATAAAATTGTTCGATTTTCACAGAAAAAAAGTTTTTCAGGTTGATCAACTGCGTTTTCGATATTGTTGTTTAACCAGTTGATGAACGAGTTGATACCTTCGTACACTTACAGACCGATTCTCCCCAAAGTCAGTGATACCTCACAAGTCACAAGAAGAGGTGAAATTGATTTTGTGACTTTTTCGGATTCTGCCGCTCAGTCACAACTTGTGAGAGTCACAAAAACAATCGAAACTATGATCTCCTTCAGAGCAGGTCAAAACTCATAAATTTTTAAGTTTCTTGGACTGACATTCAGTATATTTTGTAAGAAAATTTTCTAGATTTGTGAATAATAATTGTGAGTACACAAAAATGGAAGTGGACTTTGTTCTAGTGAATATAATTGCTGGTCTTTCTCACGAAAATGAAAAATAACATTTTTACATAAACAAACATTTTTTTAAAAAACTAATAGTATCAAAAAATTTGCAGCGCCGACGGCATTTAAAAACTCTGAGAGATACAAATGATCCATTCGCTCTCCAAAACAATACATTTATAAAGTAATTTTTTTCGTTTTCAATAATCAGCTGTTCAAATAATGACACTTAAAATTCTCACCATTCTGTGGTGAGTTTCGTTGTGAGCTTTCTTGTGACGATTAGGGGGAGAATACCAAAATGTTATCGAGTCACAACAATCCTCACAAGGAATAGTCACAAGAGCTTGTGACTTGTGACTCCTCACAAGGGGGAGAATCGGGCTGTTAACCAAGGAACCAAGGATCACTCGTTCGGGAACACGTTGAACGCACCACGATAAACAAAAAACTCAAACGTCAAACCTGAAATAATTTTGACTTCAGTTCGGTACATACATTTATTGTCGACGTACGCCTTCGCTTTAAAATATTCTTAAATTTGTTCCGTATGAGTATGATTTCCTCTAAGAAAAAAAAAAGTGGCTGCCGCATTAATAATATTAGAAAATGAACTACAAAGGAAGAAAAAACAGCCAAGACGATTCTGGGTAGATGATTTTTCTTGCGTCGCGAAGAAAATTGCTTTTTCAATGAAATATATGAGAAATTAAACCGGTGCTTAGAGAAAAAAAATATAAAAAATGCAATTTTTATCACATGTTAACGGATTAACGATTAACGTTAACTTGCGTTAATTCTTCCGAAATTTAACGCTTTAACGTTTAACGAAGCTAACTTTTTCAGTAGCGGATTAACGATTAAAGAAGTTAACTTTTTGATTAACGGTGCCCAGCTATGACGATAGGTATAACTTCTAAAATACAAAAAGTATTGAAATCAAATAAACTTATTTACAAAGCTACTGAAGACAAAAAAATATCTTTTTTTTTGACACATTCGCTGCAATTCAAATTGCATGGCCTAAACCAATTTTTTGATGAGGAAACGACAAGCAAAGCAGTATATTTTTTTTTTTTTTTTGATATTTTTTTTATCAAATTATAGCAACAAAATAATTATTTCATTTAGTTTCTTTTGATTAAATTTTTGAAAAATTGTATTTTTTGCATTTTTACGATAAAAATATTCAAAATCATGCACACATATGTAGATATATTCAAGAAATTGCTACTAGGTGGCTAAATGGAATATTTGTTTTTCCTCCCGTATTCTCATTTTTTTCTTTTTAAACCGCATTCGGGGAGTCATAAGAACGTGTGTATTTTATCGAACTGTCAGTTTAATCCATCGACGTAACGGATGCAACGGATTCTATGGGTTGGCCTTGAAATTTCTTTCACACCAATATATGCAAGCCCATTTACATTAAGTATAAAATGAAGTGTAAATTGATCCAACAGCGGCAGAATTTTCCAAGCAATTATTGAAAATTGAAAATGGAGAATTGCCTCTTGATATTGATGGTCAAATAACATTGCCAAATAATTTGTGTTCGTTATCAGTTATTGTAAATAACTATCGAAATTATGATTGGCTAAGTCAAAGATGTATATTGGCATGTACAAATGGAGATTTTATTAGTATCAATGTGGAAATTATGAACTAAATACCAGGTGTAAATCTAGCTTATAAATCTATTGATACCGTCATGAATCGGGATGAAGTTGTCAACTATCCGATCGAATTTTTAAATTCATTGGATTTACCAGGTATTCCGCCACATTATTTACAATTAAAAGTTGGTATTCCAATTAGAATGTTAAGAAATCTAAATCATCCAAGTTTATGCAATGGCACCAGATTAGTAGTTAAACGATTAATGAATAATGTTATTGAAGCGACAATTTTAACTGGTAAATTTAAAGGCGAAGATGTAATAATACCACGTATACCAATGATTCCAACTGATTTACCATTTGAATTTAAGCGTTTGCAGTTGCCTATTCGCATGACAGTTAATAAATCTTAAGGCCAATCGCTTGAAATCTGTGATATGCATTTGAAACATCCAGTTTTTCTCATGGCCAACTTTATGTTGGTTGTTCACGGGTTGGTAAACCATCCGCCTTATTCATTTATACGACCAACAATGGAAAAACCAAAAATATTGTTTATCAAAAAGCATTGGAATAAAAATATTCAATAAAGCACGTATAAAACAAATAAAAAAACAAATTGAAAAATATGTATTTTAAGTAAATAAATAAAGTTCGCACAACTCCATATTTTTTAAGAAAATTTGTTTCATCGCAATGCAAATCATAGTATTAAACCGTTTAGGCTATAGGGCGATGTATAGATGATGCACGCCCATAATAAAGAGGCAACAAGTAAACAGAAGTGAATACAAAAGAAAGGAAAAATAATACACAAATAATTAATGAGTACCTGCAAAAATGAACGACAATCACTTGTCAGGAAGCTGGGCCATTTCACTTCTTCGTGTTTAATGAGTTTGACCAAATGCAAAATAGAAGTTGTGCAGAATGGCGGCTGCCCGGCCATGGTTTCATAGGAAATACACCCGAGCGACCAGAGATCAGCTTGATGGTCGTAAGGTCTTTCCGCCAGCAATTCGGGTGCCATGTAGAGTGGAGTCCCTTTTATTGATGTTAGCACATGTGTGCCCATGGTCATGTTCCTTGCCAACCCAAAATCACAGAGTTTCGCATGCAAGTCGTCACTTAGCAAGACATTTTGCGGTTTCAAGTCACGATGAAGAATTCGATTGGAATGCAGATAATAAAGAGCCGACACCAAGTGGCAGATGAGTTTTTGGGCCTTTTCTTCTGAAATTGCACCGTTTTTGGCCAAATACCGATGCAAATCTGTTTGGGCGAAGTCGGTCACGACAACTAAATCGTTTTTTGTTTCGAAGGACTCAAACATTTCGATGACGTTGGGATGCTTCAATTTTGCTTGGATATCACATTCTCGTCGGAGATTTTTTAGTTCCTTATTCGAACGTCCTCGCTAATGAATAAACAGAAAGTATAGTTAGAATCAACGCATTTTAGTTCGCATTTTTTTACGCACTTTCGAAATTATTTTTAATGCGACAATTTGATCATCGATCTTGCGAGTCGCTCTGTATACACGGCCAAAGGAACCTTCACCAATCAATGAGCTTACAGTATAGCGATTCATTGAGGAGGGGTTATTGATATCTTTGTTTAACAATTTAATTAAATAGTTTATCGAACTTGTTGCGCACTCCTGAAAAATAAACAAATACAAATAGCGGCAAATAAAAATATGGCATTTGGATGACAGATGATTATCGAGTGTCGATAGTATAAAATGAGTTGAGCAGAGTTTTTGAATTACGATATCAAATTACGACCTTATCTAAAATGAACTCATACAGCCTTAAATTGAAAACGATAAGAAACCCCGAGAACACACAGTAGCCGTATTTTTTTGCAAGTCCATATAGAATTGTAGAAAAAAACGACATCGGGACTTAAGAACTTTATTCCAAAAAGTTGGAAGCACTGTGCACGCTATGGAATTTGGCAGCTGTATTGACGACTAGCATCAACCAGCATCCAAGAACGTCACTTTTGACTTCTCTGAAGAAATTATCGATAACATATATGCAGATAATATTATTTTGGCATCATGGTTTTTATCGGGTTTTTATTAAGGCTAGTCGTGCACTGGCAACTGTGATCGAAATCAAATAGTTTAATCACCAGTTGAAAGGGAACCGCGCACTGGCAACTCTTTACTCACGCTCACACTCTTTTCTCTCTTGCTCTTATAGAAAACAGCTCAACTGTTGCGAAGGCAATCGTTTAGTCTGTGTCAAAACACAAACTTTTTAGTTTCGAGAATCGAGTTGCGTGGTGTCCCATATAAACTCATATGTTTCATTTTAGCAACTAAACAGTTGCGAAACTAAAAATTGAATGTGCGAGCCTAGCCTGATAGTTCTTTTTCGCCGGATTGCTTACCCAAGCGATAAATGCTCAAAGAAATGATTATTTTCTTAAATTGGTGGCTTCTGTTTTCTGGCTGTGTTGAATTTGCTAGCTCACAATATTAGCTGTGTTTTTTTGGAAAAGTTATCCGTAGTACAGTAGGATTTTATATGAATAACAAATACAATATCCGCAGTAGGGTCACTGCCGATAAAAGGAGAAGTGAAATCCTGCTGCAGATAGAGATTTGACGTTTATTTGAGTATTGACAGTGATCCTACTGCGGATGTTGTATTTGTTATTTATATAAAATCCTACTGTACTACGGACAAATTTTCCAAAAAAACACCACTATTGTCATTTTTTCAGCCAATTATATTTAAAAAAATAACGTGAATCTGATAAAGGGTATGTTCAAACGTTGCTGCTATGATCTTAAATATATTTGAAAAAAAAAATTGATTTATACTGTACATTATTCCTGCCGCTGTACAAGAAATTTCTCGTAGACCTGTCCGAGACTCGAAAATATTTGTATTTAAAACGTCAGTTGTCAGAATGATTTTTTGAATTATTTTAAACAGATTACCATTTTGGTACCACGAAAACAGATTGTTCTTAAGCTTTAAAATTATTTTTTTTACCCAAACAATGGAAACAACCTCGCAAATTCTTCAAAGCAAACTGCTGCAATGTCGCACCATTATCTTCAACGGCTACACAAGTACCAACTCTAGTGGTATTCCTTGGCTGAATAATTTTTGTGCCGAACTTGAAAAATTTGCTAACAATTTACATAAATTTCTTATATTCGAATGCAGCAAGAACGACGAGGTAATCGAGACAATGTTCCTCTGTCTGACTCAAATCACCACCTGCATACGGCACATGGAGCGAACCATCAAATCCGAAGAGTCAGGCGGACGAGCCATCTCGGCTGCGCGGCAACATTTCCTTGATCGAATCCTTTGGTGCTTGGATCGCATTAAAATCGCATTAAATTCAGTTACTAACATGTCCCAAATGGATGAAGAATCGAACTTTGTCACCTTGATGGACAAAGTACTCGACAATATAGCACCATTTAGCTCGTTCCTCGAGGGCACCAATTGCTCAAATGTAGCCGAAAAACGTGCCGAAGCTATGTTCGCCAGCAAAGAGATCCGATCGACCGTTGATCAGATCCTGAGCCACACGTTAGCATTTGCAAATGTAGCACTAAAGAACGATAAGAAGATCATCAGCATTCTCTGCCAGAAGACTATCCGCGACTGCATTGCCTTCGAGGAGGAGTGCTCGCTTTCGGATGTGAAAACAAAAATCAATGAAAGTGAACGCAAGCTCAAAGCAATGTCCTTGGAGAACTCGCTCTATCAACTGGAGGACTTCATCAATGAAAGTCTACTCCGACTTGTCTTCCACACTTTTCTGGATTACTCAAAGCTCTCCGTCCAAAAATTGCGCGAAGCTATTCAAATGAATGTAAATGATTCTATCCTCGACGAAGTGATTGCTGATTTTGATGTTAATATCGATAGAACTACCCAAATCGGAGTATTTGCTATAGCATTTGCTCCAAATGTAAAGATCAAAACTGCTGTACGCAGTTGTCTGGCTTCTCTGGAGTCACTCGATTCGTGCATAATCCCGTCGCTGCAGTCGAACTCTGACATCTACTCGGAGATTCTCGAGCAACATTTCAACGAAGAGGTAGAGAAGTTCAAGGTTGCCATTCAGGAGATTATCGACAGCAACGCATTTTGTACATCATATCTGGAAATGCTGTCTGATGTAATCACTGCAAATAACCAGCAATTGAATAAGGAACAGCTATCAGACTTGCTGGAAATGGGTGCCATCCTCAAAGAACACCTCCATCTGAACTACACCTATTTGGAATTTCAGAAGGACGCAGATAATCGAACCAAATACGAGAAGTTCATTCTGATGTTTGAAGAGTGCCAAGCGATTCTTGCCTGTCTTAACCAAGTCGAGCCACAAAGAGTCCTAAAACGCTTTAAGATACTTCGATCTGTCTTGCTCAAATTAAGAGATTCTCTAACCGATTCAAAACGGACATCAAAGAAAGTTCCAATATCCGATGTATTCATCACATCCGATGAGATGTGTGAGTCTGAGAGGCTTCTTGAATCTGTTGGTATTGCTCCATCAACGAGTAGCATCCTGTATCGAAATGATGTCAGTTGTTATAAGCGAAGTGCTTCTTTGGTGAAGCCAAACTATTCCCGCTCAAATACTTCCACTTCGGATGGTGGACAGGTAAAATATTCAAAATTAGACGCTCCCAGGAGCATTCGCCGAAAGGATAGCTTAAGAACAACAATGTTTAAGAAAGCAAAGACCAATGAGTCGCAGAATTTTTATAAACTGTACAGAGAACAGTCGCATGTTCTTCAAATACGTGAAATTCTTGATCAAGTCACTTTATCAGTGGGAAACACCGAGTCTTCATCGAGCAGCTGAATTTTTATTTGAGATTTTTCATAAAATCGAAACAATTATTGATATTCTACCGATTTTAAATAAATAAATAAATAAGTAAGATATGTATTCACGTTTTCAGTTATTACATATGTATTTAAATTTATATATATCTGAATCTTTGATATGTCTCACAATATTTCCGATAAATATATTGCCACTGATTTAAATTTTAATCCATTTTTTTGTTTCATTCGTTTCTAGTAATAATTAAAGGTTACTTATGTACGCTTCCACGTATTTTATAAGCTAGAGTTAAAGATATTTCAGATTATGCGAAATCAGATCAGTACCATTTTGAGGTCCTATTATGTTATGCATTATGCTTATTTTTGTTAAACACTTCCTAATCGTAATCATCAAGATTTGAATATACATATACACCCGTGTTCTGATTTTCGTTTACGAAAGTAATACTTTCGTTTTCATTTCGTTTCAATTTTGTCTGAAGAATTTGAATTCGTAAATCTAAAAATGTATGTATGTATGTATGTATTTTTAAAAATAGGTTTGTTCGTTGAGCCCTGAAGTCACCCTGGGGTCGCCCTAAATCGTTTTTTGAAAAACCTGAAGTCACCCTGGTTTGCAAATTCTGTGTTTTTTGAGACCTGGGGTCGCCCTGAACTCGCCATGAAGTAGACCTAGGTATTTTGCTGGGGCGAGTTCAGGTAAAGAATAAACTGTCAAAAGTCATATGAGATTTCATATGTATTTCTTTTGTTGTCCTTTACTGACTCGCATGTTGCATGTTATTGCTTGTGTTTGCAATTGAATGTTTGTTGTACTCATCAAATGAAACATTCAGCAACAACGCAAAATTGTTTTCGTTCATTTTTAAAACTAATTTATAACAAATTTAAAGTTTTATCAGATCACAAAATTATTTTGTCCTGCTTTTAGTTGTCAAGAAAATAGTTGACAGCCCTTGGGTGTTTTTTGAAAACCGAAAACCCCAGTTTTTGTTGACAACTCTGAGGGTTGTCAAGAAAACCTGGGTCAACCCTGGGTAAAGTTCAACGAACAAACCTAATATATCTTTAAAAATTATTTTTTTGTCTTTTATGAAGGGGAAGACACATGTGTAACAGAAAACCTCTCTGAATGTTGGTACCACCTGCAAGGCAAATTTGTACGAAATTAAGAACGTCGTTTTCAAATCCGTACGAAAATCAATTTCGGTAACGAATTCAATTCGAAACGAAAATCAGAACAGGGGTGATAATGTATGTTTAACGGATTTCAGAATCCAATGCTGAAGACTAGACTAGTAGACGGTTTTTGTTCTCTTAAGGTTTTAGACAAGGCGATGCTCTGTCGTGCGACTTCTTCGACATCGTTGTTGAAAAAATAGTGCAAAACTCAGACGTCAACACTAGAGGCACCATCTTTCAAAAGTCCGTCCAATTACTTGGATACGCCGACGACTTTGACATAATTGGAAGAACAAAGTGTGTGAGCATTGAGACGGAAGCGAAGAAAATTGGTTAAGCGGTCGATAAGGGTAAAACCTTGTATACACTGTCATCAAGAAAGGACACCCAACACCAACGTCTTGGACAGAACGTCACCATAGACGGCTATAATTTTGAGGTAGTTAAGGACTTATAGCAAAGTCCTCTCTCGGGCAACTAAAGCGTCCCTCTATTAAATTCTAATCATCTCGCTCCTTGCAGAGACATACCTTAGGATGTTTCGAGAGGAAAATTATCCGTGTGATCTTTGGTCTCGTATGCATAGACGGGCAGTGAAAGAGAAGATATTACCATGAACTGTACGACCCGAAAAGTCTTCGAATCCAACCCGGAGGGACAGCGCAGTAGAGGAAGACCGCGACTCAAACCTCAATCAACTTGACGTGTGAAACTGGAGACTGTTAGGGACCGAGCTAGCGGGAGAAGCTTGTTGAAGCCCTGGTCCACCCATGACTATAGCGCCACCTTAAGTAAGTAAGTTTTGCTCTTTATTCATAAATGCTTCGATTTGAAAAGTATTACTTTGAAAACAAAATTATTTCTTAACTGCCATCTTGTGCCGTTGTTAAATTAGTTTTGAATTTGACAAGAAGAATTTATGTCGATTTCCCTTACACACTAGGGATTTCGATCCCTTGTCAAATTTTGACTTTTACGACAGATTTTACATTCCTTCACACCAAAAAAATCGATTTTTTTTGACAGAGATCAAATCCTTCGAATCCGTATTTGGAGAGGGATTTACATGTATACGAAATACGCACACTTAAGAGACAAAATTTGACAAGGGATCGAAATCTCTAAAATCCCTAGTGTGTAAAGGAAATCGACATTAGAATGAGGCATTTTTTTTAAAATTATTTAGTTGACATATCCCTGGGTGGAGACCAGGGCCGGAGCAACCCTATGTCTAAAATGTGCAAAATTCTGGAGGCGCATACTGCCATTGGAATTTTAACTACGAAACTTGTTCACATAATCCCAAAATACGAGTAACATCCACCACAACTTAATGTGCTAAGTTATTTCTTGCAAAATAAACTAACATCAATTTCCTTGTTGCAGTTAAGGAGAATTTAACTCAAAATATCGTAAAATAAAGATCCCACTAGACCTATGCAAGTTCAATCTTATCTAACTAATCTCAAAATATTTCAATCTGTTCGTACAAAAGAAGAAATAAATCTCAACACATAAAAGTTCCACGCCACCTTATTTGTGCATGTTTTATTTTATACACAGAGTCAGTGAGTCCCAAAATTAACATGGGAAAATATGACAAAGAAAAAAACTTATTAGGGGTATTCACGATTTGGTGCAACGAGCCTAGTAAAAATGTGAAATTTTATTATTTTTTAGTAGACCGTGTATTTTTGGTATTCACCAACCACTCACAATGTTTTTCGAAGTTCGAAAATGAGAGCCACTCTCTCTTGAAATGTTGTGGAATGTTGGTCTTGACAGCAAATGGATACTCTTCTACTTAGCATTGCTCACATGGAATCGAGTCAAATGCGTGCCGGGCACGTCTAACTGGCTGAACACAATGGAGACGGAGCTGCAACTGGAGCTGCAACTGGAATAGCTGTCAAAATATTCAATACACGTAAATTCAATGTTACGAACACAACACAACGCAACTGCAGCCGGTGCTGCAGTCGGTGCTGCAAGAGTTGGCGAACTTTTAACTTTTTCGTGCAGCATTTTTGACATTTCAAATTTTATATATCTGTCTGTGATTTTAAGTGTTGTTTTGTTGTATTGTGATTTCGTGGTTAAATTTTAATTAAAATAATGGACGAAAATCTTCAATTTCAGTGTCCATTTTATAGTTTCAATTACTTAAAATATCTAAAATTTGCCAAAGATTCAACACCTGACCCAACAAATGACAACAAAACATGAAAGCTGTACAGCCTCATTGTGGGCGCATAAAAAAAAGTACGTACGACACTTTTTGACAGCTCTTCCAGTTGCAGCTGCAGCTCCAGTTGCAGCATTCTATTGTGTTCAGCCAGTAAAGCGAACAAATTTTCGAAGAGAGCGCTCGTAAGTTTAGGAGTGGTAGGGACCTGTGGAGTCCGGGTGTTATGATGTGATGTCAGCGAACGATTTTATAACAACAAAAAGGTGACAGTAAATCATGTCTCGCTCTCGTCTCGTGTTCTCATCACATTATATATGGGGCATAATTATAAAAACTTTTATTGTCTGTCGTTTTCATTTGGATTTTAATGTCACCATCTGACAAATTCAAGCGGTGATAAAAATGCAATAAAAAACGGCTAGTATTGAAATTTTGATATCTTAGACGTCAGTGTACTTTCACGATTTATGATGTGCACCCAGCTTCGTAATCATAAGGCGTTAAAAAAGCGCCATCTGTGCTTCACAAAGAGCGCCATTTGTGAGTCAAAAAGATTGCAGATTTCCGTATCGTCGAAAGGGGAACACACCCAAACAGTACTTTACATCTATTTTCAGGAGAAAAACTGTCATTCTGAATGCCAATAGAACACTTTCAGACGAGTTTACTCCCAATCGAAAAGGCCACAAAAGGTGCTTGCCAGCCCAGTACATGGTACGTGCTCGTGTGGCGTTGGATTTGAATGTGAAAACTAGCAAGACCATGTGGGTCGAACGACAAATCGTTGAATGTAAACCCCACTAAAAGTGCAAGAAAACTTTTCGTTCGTTGATAAAAGAAAACAACTATCAGCTGCTTGTTGTTTGTGGGTATGGTTATTTGTACCTAGCGTTAATTTGTTCAATGAATTTGTTTTCATTTTTAAATTAAATCATTTTGGAGTGATGGATGTAATCATTAGATATAAGTATCTAAAACTTTAAACGTGGACGAATCAAAACTCGAGATTTGATGCCGCCGGAATAAATAGTTTCAATTGGATTTCATTCTTATCACTCTCATCTAAGTAGTTTGTATCTTGATATACATATAATATTAAGAAAATACAATTTCTACATCATTTGTTTGTTAGTTTTTGCTGGGTAGGGCAGTAATATACATAGTTCATAGTAAAGTATAAATTGCAACAAGATCGAGATGAGTCTGTCGGAAATTTCCAAGTTCTTCACTGAAAATTCTCTCGATGAAATAATTATAAAAGCTGGAGGTACCAAGCATTCCTCTTTCAAGTTTGGCAAAGGATTCAAAAAGGGTGACTCTTACTTGAGCAAGGTATTCCGGTTGTGTGTTTATGGAGAACATGAAACTTTGGGGTAAGTGAACTAATTTTGTATATGCATTCAATTTCTGATTTAAAAATGATCTTATTTTTAAGAACCAAACAGGAAGTCAATTTGATTATAAAATCTATGCCAGACAATTTAGCTCGGAGGAAATTATTTCGATCGGCTGACTTCTTTCGTAATGAGATCTATTACTACACTAAAGTTATTCCAGCTTTGGAAAAGTTTCAAGAAAGCAAACATCCAGTGAAACCTTTTACCGAATATCCAAAGTGTTTTTTATGTTATTGTGATGGAGAAAATGACTTCATTGCATTAGAAGATGTCAGTTTTCTAGGCTATGGGAGTCCCAATAGGTATTAAATATTTATTGTTATTATAATTCGAATGTCGTATATGGTTTCGTTTATAATAGGCAAGACTATATTTCCCTCGATGAATGTAGGCTGACAATGCGAACAATGGGACGACTTCATGGCATTGGTTTGGCATTTGCAGACCAAGAACCGAAAGCATTCGCAGAGACAGTTGGAAAATTAGAAGAAACTTACTACACCGATGAATTGCGTAGTTGGTATATGGACTTCTTACGCCTTGCAATGAATGTTGCGAAAGATGCCGTTTCAAAAACATATCCGGGAACAAAATATGAAAAAATTGCTAATAAGTTCCTTCAGGATAGCCTATATTCTGACCAAATCCAGATCGCGGCAACTAGGGGTAAGAAAATTTAAATTCTCTTCAAGTCTTCTATAACCCGGGTCTGAAAGAAAAGGTTGTTTTTTTATTTAAAGAAAGTTTCACTACGCGGCTTACAGTAAGATTGAATTGGTAGAATAGTCACGTAACGAAAAATTAACATCTGTTTATTCGAACGAGCGTCCATTAATAGATGAGCAGAAGAGTCCGCGGGCACATTGATATGGGCACTCTATCTGCATCTTCTCTACATATTATATGCGCGTGTGTGTGCGAAAGCTACTAAAGAGATTTGTACAGTTAACACGAGCAGTATAATCCAGACTTGAGAAATCACTTTTTGCAGTAGGGAGATTTCAATTTTTAAATTTTGTTTAATACAACAAAACAAAAATTGCACGTTTAACTATTTAAAGCGGTGGTGAGGAGTGCGCAAACATTTAACATTCTACTGTTTGAACGTTAAGCCTTGTTCTAAAAAAAAATTATCAGCAATAATTAGGTTTTGACCCCTAAGCTGCTATCAGACAAAATCGTAAAAAAAAACATTTTATAGGCATTCCGAAAGATTTTAAAGTATAAATTCTTTTAGATTTGTCTGCTTCTTTAAATAATACCGAAACTTAAGGTACAAGTATTCTTTTTGTTCACACTGTTGAAAGAAATGAAATAAAAACAGAGGCAACAGATACCGTTACTTCGTTACTTACTCGGATCCCAGACTACACATTTTTTTGGTTGGAAAAAATAAAATTTGTATATCTAACTTTCGTAAGTACTGATGAATTGTATTGTTAATTATATAAATATTTCAATGAGTGCTTAATGTCAATCCGAAAGAGGCAGTATTATTTTGTGTTATAAGTTCTCCGCTGAATTAAAAAATATTTGTATTTGATATATTTAAGCTACTGGACTTATGAACACACCAATTTCAACTTTTACATTTTAAATTTAAAATTCTGCCGAGTCCGAAAGAATATATTGATAAGCACATTTCATGGCAGTAGACTCTCTTGAAGGATTTGTTTCTTTCTCGGATGAGGAAGAAAACATTGATGTTGAATTTATTAAGAACAGTTTGAAATCGTATTTTGTTGTGATGGCATTTGCTTAGGAATATCCTGGATAACGAATCGAAAACGCTAGAAGTTGTTTGGTTAGTTATTTTACAATTCAATTGGAGTTATAATTTTGTTTTGTGTGTACAAATATTTTTTAAAAGGTAAACTCGCCACTATTGTTCACGGGGATTGTTGGACTCCTAATTTTCTTACAAAATATGGCGGGGATGGATCCGCAGAGGCTGTGAAAGTTATCGACTATCAGTTGACAAGGTAAGTCTAAAATCTATAACATAATTTACCAGAATACCTCATTCCTCAATTTTTTTAGATGTGCTTCGCTTGCATTGGACATTTCGTTTTTCATTTACTCATGCACAAGTCAAGAATTAAGAGAACAAAATTATTTAAAACTACTAAAGGTTGATCATGTTCAAAAAGACGTCTAAACATAAAATTAATTATAACTATGGTTTTCAGGAATATCATGAAAGCGCTTGTGCCTTAATTAAAGATCTCGGTTCAGATCCAGACCAGGTGATTCCATTTGAAGAGTTAATGGCAGAGTTGAAAGCATTCGGTAGATTTGGTTGTGGCATGGGCATTGAATCCCTACCAATGTCATTGATTGAAGATGAAGAAGTTGCAGATTTGGATGAAATTAAAGAAAATGCCGTACTCACTGATGTTTGGAACATAACTCCTTTCAAAGAAGAATCAAAAAGGAGAAGAATAGCAGATATGTTTAAGCATGCTATTGATCAAGAATATATTCAATGAAATTATCTTATGATAATAATTATTATAATCTAACAAAAGTCAGAATAATAATCTTAATCTGTGTGCAAAAGTTTTAAACAATCATAACAGAAAGTAATTTTTATCAATTTTCTTAAGTTTTTTCTTATTTAAATTCTTTGTCGATAACGATATTTTGCAAAGTTTTTAATGCGCCATCCATAGATAAGAGTAAAATAAAATATTTTAGGTTTAAACAAAAGATACAAAACACAGTGGTCACAAACACTATTCCGCCACACAGAATCTATAACTTTAAAACAAAAATAAATTAACAAATCTTACATTTTCGGGATGCTTAATCTTCTGTCGTCAACGGTTTTCTAGACGACAGATTTTCGAGTTTTTACAGGCTATTTTTATGTAAACTACTAACATACATTTATGTAAAAGTACTTTGGAATTTAAACATATAAAATATAAATTTAATTAGAGAAAATGCATAAAATTACCTTCTGATTTTTATAAAAAGTCAGAATCTATGCACACAAAGTTTAAAAAATTGTTTTATTATTAAACATATTTTCACGTAAGAAATTTCTTTAAAATTTTTCCAAAAAAAAATTGGGATATAAATTTTAAGAACTAAATAATATACATTTTAGGAAATAATTTAAAGAACTAATCATTCACTCGTTTTCAATATATTAAGATTTTACATAACGGCTGTATGGCAGGAACCATTTTCTCTATTGAATAACTGAAGACCCTTAAGTTCCGAGCCTAAAGAAAATATCGCCAGCGGCTTAGCCTGTATTTCGAGGTACAGACATACTGAAACATGGTTTTTATACATAACGTTTTACGTTAAGTTTCTATAAGAAAAATTGATATGCTAGGTTTAAGTATTTAATGATATACGTTTAAGGACATTATTTAACAAATTATTCGCCTACCAGTTTTCAAGAAAAGAATTCCAACAAAAAAAAATAAAAATTGTTTTATTTTTCAATCCACAAACTTTTTTTTTCTAGCATTTGTGTGTACAATATTTATTTTTTAATTTCAAAGGAGCTCCTACATACAAATTTTAGTCAAAATTGTTAGAGTCGCTAATGAGGAAATCGAAAATAAAAAAATTCGTTCTATGACAGGTACCGTTAATAATAATTTTTCCTAAAATTTCGTTTGACCAAAATGTCTTATATGCCCATAATAGCACATATTTTTTTTTTTGATCAAAATCGTTAGAGCCGTTTTCGAGATACATAAATAAGATTTGGTATATCGACTGTATGACAGGTAACCTTATTTTTAGAGCTACAAAAATTCAATTTCTCCTTTAGGGAATAAATACCAAGTTTGAAGAAAATCGTTTCAGCGGCTGCGATACGAGAAACGCTTGCGTGCGAGAAAAATATTCGGCCTAAGCGAGGTATCCGTTCGGAGCGGAAAATTCTCTTTCGTACGATTCGGAGGAATTTTGCTTCGAGGTATTCTTCCGAACAGCTGTTCTAATTTTTTTCCGACATTTTTTTAACACCCGGCGAACTGCATTGAAGTGCGATCAAGTACTTTATTTGAAATTTCTGACAGCTTAAAGCAATTGTTTTTTTCGATTTCGTCCGACACAAATTCTTCGCGGAACAAATTGCGCTAAAGCATTTGTGTATTTTTATTCTTTCCGATAGGATACCTAGAAAGCAATTTGAACCTCGGACAAAGTATGCGGTCCGCTCGGACCGGATACCTCGCTAGAGCCGGTTTACATTTATTCTTATATATATGTATGTACGTGCGCACAGTGAAGCGATATTTGATGCGATTGTTGCGATTGTTGCGAGTTTTTTTTTCGCAAGCATCTCGCTCAAAAACTCTTCTGACCACTTTTTCAAGCGAGTTTGTTCGAGAAGGTTCATATTGTCGGGTTTGATGTTTGCGGGAAGTCCTCCTTGTTGCTGTCGCAAGCTAGGAAAAGAAGATTATCGAGTTTTGTCAAGTCGCATGATTGCGCCAGTCAATTGATGAACGCTCGACGTGAAATGACCGAGTCGCCAAATTTATTCTTGGTGTGTTTAATGTCGTTTTTATTTGGCAATCCGGAAGCCTTCTGGACTCTTCTGAAAGTGTTCACTTGGGAAAAAATGACAGTTCTGCTTCTGAAAAGAAGAGAAATTTGCTTCTGGATTTGAAATCAGAATCGAAACCAAAAGCACTCACACATTCATATAGTTAAACGTCAAACTCAACAGCTGTGATTTTTTGCGTGCTAATTGTGCGAAGTGTATCTTTCATCATAGGTTTTCATTATTGTTCACATTTGATGTTTCACATATACAATCACAAAAAACTTCAGAATCAAAAAAAGTGTTCAGTTGGGATTCCGCATCGGAGAGAGATTCCGGATTGCCAAATAAAAACGACATAAGAGTTGATTCTCATCGGCTGTGTTGGTCGTAATGTTGATTAAAATGAAAAAAGGCTCAGAAAAAAATAAAAAAAATAAAACTTCAGATAAAATAAATGAAAGATTTTTGCATTTCCTTTTGCCCAACGTTTCGACGGTGGTTGCCGTCTTCTTCAATGGAGATCTTTATTATACAAAAAAGGTTATTACACATAAGTCATACTGTGTAGGGTGGACATGATACAAACTTACATGAATATTGTTGTAATATGTTAAATATACAACTCAAAGTAAAAAACAAAACATTACAGAAAATAAAATTAACTTAAACTAAACTTCTTCTGAAGTGTTTAAATTAAATTTATTTTCTGTTATGTTTTGTTTAAGTTAGAAGTTTAGTTTAAGTTATGTAAAATTATGGATGTGTTGTCCGAAACTAAGGAGCAGTAAACCGCTGAAATGTTTTGTGTGTCTTGAATCAACTCTTAAACACATCTACAATTGAACTTGGTCAAACATTTCATAAATAAAAATGTATTCTTTACAACTTCGAGTGTCGGTCGTTTGAATGGTATATAGCGCCATCTTGTTGGAACCACAGCTCGGATATATCGATGCTGTCGAGCTCGGGCCACAGAAAGCGACCATTTACGGTAAAAGTGTCTCCTTCCTCATTTCGAAATAAATAAGTTCCAATTATGCCGCCTTGCCATAAGCTTGCTCCAAACTGTTAAACTGTAGCAGCCTTATTTAATAACTCGTTTTAGCGACGGTGTAAAGTCACTTCGACTTTACAACGGCTCTAATCCTGAAAACCTTATTTATAATGAAAATGCACGAGGAATAGCGGTGGAATAATCTAAAACTGGTTCATAGGAGGTTTAAGGCCGTTTTATGTCGTTTTTATTTGGCAATCCGGAATCTCTCTCCGATCCGGAATCCCAATTGAACACTTTTGTTTGCTTCTGATGATTCTGAAGTTTTGTTTGATTGTATATGTGAAACATCAAATGCGTACAATAATCAAAATCAAGAAAAATGTTTGTTGAAAGCAGGGTTGGCCGAATTGTCACTTTTTAGAAATAACTACATTTGTTACGTCTGCTACGTATTTTATGTAGTTTAATGTAGTTAAATGTAGTTAATTGTAGTTAATAGGCGTATTTTATTGGTAATGTATACATAGTGCAGCAATGGAAGTCCGAATAAAATGCTTTTTTGACTGCATATACACTTACTTTAAATTTTAAAGTTGGTATGCTTTGCATTTATACCCGTGTCAAAATCAGCTGATTTGGAAATGAAGCAAAATAAATATGTAATTTCTTACAAAAATAATACAAATTGAAATGAATAAAGATCCAAAACAGAAAAGGGCTATATGTACATAATTTCTGAGTTTCTTTTAACAAATCATCTTAATTTAGTAGATATTCCAGACTCATTAAGTGAACAAAGTAAAAGGAAACGAAAACCAAAAATGAAATATATACCTACGAATAAACAATCCACTTTTGAATAAGCTAAGGGATGCGTTGGAAAAGTATACGTTTTGATGTGGCTTATGCTGAATTAACATCACTGAAAAATTTGTTGTCAAACAAGTGGCAAAATTATTAATAAAATAAAATCTCAATGGCATGTATGTACACAAAGTCAAATTAAGGGCTCGGTGTCAGAAAAAAATTATTTTCATGTCCTTTTTAATCGTTTGGCATCGCAGCCTACCTTCGATGATTTTCATACTCTCACGTGACAGATAGGGAACATGCACACGCATTAAGAGGCAAAATTTTGACCATTGACTATTAACGTTTACCGTCTAATCGTAAATTAATATTTCAAACCACATAATTTTGCGCTTGTGAAAATTTACGATAAAATGAACAAATATCACCGAACACATTCTCGAATAATCAAAACCTGCCAACCTCACGAAAAATAAAACTTTTGCAACCAATTTGAGTGTCACTGTAATCCAGATGCTCCAAAACTTTATCAGCACTATTATGTGCACTCTTATTACTGCCTAGTTTATACGCACTATTCCTTTGTTGTTGTTTACTGTGTAAAATTTTACTGCGCTGCCTATACAATTCCCAATAAAAAACGACTAATATAAGAAATTGTAGCATTGCTGTCAATTAACTGTCAGTTATGCATTTGAAATTTGAATTTTTAAATTAAACGTTCAGTTATTCTTACAATTCTTCATCTTTATGGTAAATGAAACTTTTTTTTACAAACCTTCATTAGGTCATAAAAGTGCAAAATTGTTTTTTTTTTCTTTATTATATTTAATTTTTATGAATTATTTTTTGTGAATTTATTACTACTAATATGTAGCAGACGTAACAAATTGTAGTAAATTTGGCATGTAGTTTCTTCAATAAACTACGTGTAGTTAAATACTACGTTTATATGCAGTATCGAAAGATCGAGTTGGATTAGGGTCGGATTTTCGACTCACATTTCTACTCGACACCGCTGAGCGATTGGGATCGAGTCGAATGAAGCTCATTTCAACTCAATACAGGTATATAAAGGTTCGAATCGAGCTTCAAGCTCGTTTTAACACCTCATATAAACGTAGTAAATCATGTAGAAAATGTAGTGTAGTTAATTCGGCCAACCCTGGTTCGCACAATTTGAATACCAAAAATCACAGCTGTTGAGGTTGACGTTTAGGTATATGAATGTGTGAGTGCTTCTGGTTTTGCTTCTGATTTCAAATCCAGAAGCAAATTTCTCTTCTTTTCAGAATCAGAACTGTCATTTTTTCCCAATTGAACACTTTCAGAAGAGTCCGGAAGGCTTCCGGATTGCCAAATAAAAACGACATTAGTATCTAAATGTCATTTTGAGATGACATCTTGTGAAATTTACAAAAAGGAGTGTAAGCAATTTTTTTTTCGTTTCTTACTAAGACAAAAAGGATAAATATTTATATAATATAATAATATAATAATTATTTATAGGTATTTTCCAAACGCTCTAACAGTTGTACGGTATTGGGAACACATGCGGTTTGGTTGGTACATTCATTTATTGGATTTGAACTTTATACAATCCAATTTTAAATGTAGCCAATTTCCAATATCATCATCATCGGCTCGACAACCGGGTTCCGGTCCTGGCCTCTTTCAACAAGTCTCTCCACCTATCCCGGTCTCTAGCCGACGCCATCCAGTTGCGCACCCCAAGGCTTCGGGCGTCCTGGTCTACGCCATCTCTCCAGCGCAAGCATGGTCTACCACGCTGTCGTCTACCATAGAATGTACCACAAAGAACTTTCCGAGCAGGTTCCTCTTCGCTCATGCGAGCTAGGTGCCCTGCCCACCGGAGTCTACCGAGCTTAATTTTTGTCACGATATCTGCTTCTAGGTAGATTGCGTACAATTCATGATTGTACCGTCTCCGGAATCGTCCTTCCTCACATACGGGGCCAACAATTCTCCTTAAGACTTTTCTCTCGAACGCAGCTAAGAGGTCGGAGTGCCTTTTGCTAAGCACCCAAGTCTCGGATCCATATGTGAGTACTGGCAGGACCATGGTCCTGTACAGCAGCAGTTTTGAAGTTATGGTGAGATTTCTGGATTTGAAGAGCTTTGACAGACTATAGTAGGCTCTGTTGGATTTGAGAAGCCGCCCGCGTATTTCTTCTTCTATATTGTTATATCGGCTGCTACTATTGACCCAAGGTATTTAAAGGATTGCACCACTTCAAATTCGTGCTCCGCTACCTTGATTGTTTGACCAACTGTTCCTCTCGCATTCGACGCCACCATGTACTTTGTTTTACCTTCACTAATGTGCAGCCCCAGATTTTGTGCCGCCTGCTCGATCTGGATGAAGGAATCGTGTACAGCTTGTTCGGTTCTTCCGATGATGTCGATATCGTCTGCGTAAGCCAGTAACTGGCTGGACCTGTTGACGATGGTCCCTCTTGTTGCCGTGCCAGAGTCACGGATTGCTTTCTCCAACGCCAGGTTGAAGAGGAGGCAGGCCAAACCGTCCCCTTGTCGGAGTCCATTAAAGATGTTGATTGGTCTGGATAGCAATCCGGCTATTTTTACTTGGCTTGTTACGTTGGTCATGGTCAACCTACATAGTCGTGTCAATTTATTTGGGATGCCGAATTCTCTCATGGCTTTGTAAAGTTCTACCCTGGCTATGCTATCATAGGCGGCCTTAAAGTCTATAAACAGATGGTATGTTGGGATGTTAAATTCTAGACATTTTTCCATCGCCTGCCTAAGGGTAAAGATCTGATCAGTTGTTGATTTGCCTGGAATGAAACCACACTGATATTGTCCGATAACGGTTTTAGCCTATGGGGTTATCCGGTCTTGTAGGATAGAGGAGAGTATCTTATAGGCGGTACTCAACAACGTGATACCTCTATAATTGCTGCACGTTGTGACATCTCCCTTCTTATGTATGGGGCATATTAAACCTTTTCGCCAGTCTTCTGGCATTTCTTCCTGCTCCCATACGTGTACTATAATATCATGCATTGCTTGACGTAAGGCTGGCCCGCCGTGATGGAATAATTCGGCTGGTATGCCATCGGCTCCCGGGGCTTTGTTCTGTTTAAGCCGGCCTATAGCCTTCTCAACCTCTTCTATGCTTGGTGGCGGCAACATAGGGTTTTCTTCTTGAAGTAGTGGAGCCTCCACTTCTGCAGTGAGCTGACCATTTAGCAATTCATTAAAGTACACTTCCCATCGCTCCAGTATGCTTTCAGGATCGGTGATCAGATTTCCCTCCCCGTCCTTGCAGTATGTGCAGCGTGGTGTGTACTGCGTCATGTTTCGGACGGATTGGTAGAACTTCCGCGCCTGGTGCGGACCTCGCTCTCGGCTATTTTCTATTTCACAGATTAGGTTCTTCTCCCAGGCTGATTTTTTTTGTCTGTGTAGCCGTTTTTCTATTCTTCTGAGCTCTTTATATTCCTCTTCGCGTGCCCGCGTTCTATGAGATTGTTGCATTGCTCGGTACGCAACATTCTTACGTTCAGTCGCTAGCTTGCATTCATCATCAAACCAGTCGTTCCGATTTTTACGACTGCTGCCTAAGATGGAGTTGGCAGTACCAATGACAATATTCTTAAGGCGTGTCCACTTCTCATTTACGCCCAGCATACTGGCTCCAGGACTTACTCTCCCTAAATCAAGTGATTCTAGGGCGAGTCCTAACGCATTACCAAAGGTGTTACTGGTGTTTTCATTGCGCAGGGCAGCCGTGTTGATTCGAACCTGATCGGCGGATGCAATGCGTCTTCGCAAGGCAATCCGCCCTCGGAAAACCATACCAACAAGATAGTGATCCGAGTCGATATTGGCACCTCGGTACGTTCGTACCGTCATCAAGTTCGAGTAGTGGCGACGGTCTATCAACACGTGGTCTATTTGGTTACGAGTGACTCCATCAGGTGATACCCAGGTGGCTTTGTAGATATCTTTACGCGGGAACCTGGTACTCGCAACGACCATGTTTTTCGATGCTGCCAATTCTAAGACTCGAAGTCCATTGTCATTAGTGTTCTCATGCAAACTATGGGTGCCTGCGTAATGCCTGAATACCGGCTCCCGACCTATTTTTGCGTTCAAATCCCCAAGGATGATTTTAACATCATACCTTGGGCAGGCATTGAGGGCCCTCTCGACTTGTTCGTAGTAAGTCTCTTTTTCTTCGTCTGAGGACTCCTCCGTAGGTCCGTGAACGTTAATGAGGCTGATGTTCGTAAATTTGCCTCGCACGCGAAGGGTGCATAGCCTTTCGCTTATAGCGTTAAAGCCGATGATAGTAGACTTCATTTTTTCGCTGACTAGGAAGCCTACCCCGAGCACATGGTGTTTTGTATGACAGCTGTAATATACGTCATATTCTTTCTTCTGTAAAACACCATTCCCTGTCCATCTGATTTCTTGGAGAGCTGTTATGTCAGCTTTATATTTTGACAGGGCATCGGCTAGCTGCTGAGCAGCTCGAGCTCTATAGAGCGATCGTACGTTCCATAAGAAAATTCGTAAATCGTTTTTCCTTTTTCTTTGCGTTGGTTGTCGTCGTGTGATCAGTCCGTTTCCGAGGCTTGTTGTCGTTCTCGAAATTCTCTTAGTTTTACGGGACAGGGAATTAACCTGTCGCCAACCTGTGGAACCAGCCTGATCATATTAGCCAAACCTTTTTAAAAGGCTTGTTTCTAGCGGCCGCCGCGAAGAGGCTATGATCACACTTCCACCAGTCCCGAATAGTTACGGCACGTGCATGTTTTCGTATGCTACATGTTGTTCCCCCTATTCGTCTGATGGCTGACCGCCAAAATTTCCAATATGCATACAATAATAATAAAATGAATAATAATGGAAATCAGCAGGGGTTTGCTGGGGTTCTTGTTTGTGTATAGTAACCACAGTTTTAGATTGGTGACTTTTTTTTTCCAGTATATTTGACATAAGGAAGGCGTAGCTAATAGGGCTAAGAAAATATATATTAAATAAGGATTTGTTTGACGTGGCGTAAACCCGAAGTAAGTGCTTCGGCTCGGTTTAACTATTCCGAGGTTGAACCCAGTATTAGTGAAAAATAATAAATAAGGCTGTAGATGTATTGATACTTATGTCGTTTTTATTTGGCAATCCGGAAGCCTTCTGGACTCTTCGGAAAGTGTTCACTCAGTTCTGATTCTGAAAAGAAGAGAAATTTGCTTCTGGATTTGAAATCAGGGGGGTCATTCCGTAACTCGATTATCGTCAGACGATATCGTTTAAACGATAGCGTTGCCTTTTTTGATTCACGTAAGTCGATAATCGTCACCAGGGTTGTGACTTTACTGCAATTGCAGTAGATCTACTGCATTTTCTTCGAAAAAAAATCTACTGCCTTTAAATAAAATCTACTGCACTTTGTGTGCACATGTCATTCATTCCATTTATGTGCTTCGATAGCCTGCAAAAAGCTTCCAAAATTTATTGAAAAGATAACCAAAGACATATATATATGTATAATCACTTTTCTCATAGTCCTAAACGTAAAGGAGCATATAAAGAATTCCAAAAATATTTCGACATTAAAAACAATAAAATTTTAAATGTTTCAATACCCGATGGCTGTCAATGGAAAGTGTTGTCTATCGACTTTCTTATAGAGCAATGGACTCCTTTACATCATTATTTTCAACTCATTAATTTTGAAAATCCTGATTCTTTTAATAAAATTTCAAATTTTTTCAACAAATAAACTTTACTTTCTTTTCCTTTCTTATATATTAAAGCTAATAAATAATAAAAAAAAGAATTTTCCAAGCTGAATATACACTAATGCATCAACTTAATGAAACCATAACAGATTTGTTTACAAAAATTTTAAAAAAATTATATATTACAATAGGTTAGATGCAGTCAATACAAGTAAAGATTTAGAAAGTACTGCAGACTATCTTTGCTATTCGGACATGTATTTTGGGATCGGGTTCCAGAGATTTATTGCACCTTAAAACTTCGAAGAAAGCAAACTGTACGAAATCCCAAAAATATTTGGTTGCATTTTGCATAGAAGTTTGTCGTCAAATAAGAAAAAAATAATTTGAATGACGAAAAACTAAAACTTCTGAAGTACTTAGATGCAAAGATTACAGTTTTTCCATTCTGTAACGAAAAGCTTGAAAATGTTAATATTGCTTAGAGATTTTTGGTAGGAAAAAAATATCTGTTAGAAAAATATTACGATTCTGATGACGTAACAGCTTTTTGTGTTAAACTAAATAACGACGAAAGTGGGGAGAAACCATTTAAATATTTATGCAAATATATGTTAACGTTGTGTTCTCTACCTCATAGCAGTGCCGCAGCCGAACGGACATTTTCGACAGTTAGTTTAGTTGAGGATAAACTTCAAAATAAAAAATAAACATCACCACTTTGCAAAATATTATTCTCTGCAAGGAAATGGGTGATATTGAAAAAGATTGTTTTGAACCTATAGATTCTGTGGGTCTTATAGACCATTTTAGTCAGTTCTTCTTTTTCGATGGACAATTGAAAAAAAAAAAACAATGAAAAAATTGTGCTTTAAGACTGGTTTGTATGAATTTTTGTTTTGTTTTTGTTATTTTTTTTTTTAAAGAAAATGAATGTACCTAAGTTTTATACAATTAAGATAGAAAATTATTTCTGTTTAATAGATCAAGATATTTATTTATTTATATTTAAAAATATAAAAATCTACTGCGATAAAAATGAATCTACTGTGTTTTTCTTTCAAATCTACTTCGGAATTTTTTTTCAAAAAGTCCCATCCCCGATAACCACTCATTCCTTATTCCTTCATTGAATTGTTGTTGCAAAAATAATTTTGCATCACTGTCTGACCAAACGTTAACAATCATGGCATGATCCAGCGTACCTTGCATCCACAAACCGTATTTGCATTTTATTGATTTTGACAATTAGCTACGAGCGACGATGTACTTTGTTTTTTTGAGCTTCTCGTACGCAACGTATACGACTTGAAGAATAACGATTTTGATACGAAACGAGTTCGACTACGAGTACGAGACAGAATACGACTTGTGGAATATGGGTGATAATTTTTTAAAATTCTAAGTCTTTTTAACAAGTTCGTGCGACTCAGTTGTACATTTAGTTTTGTAAATACTCGGGCGTTATCGTATTTTGTTTTCTCCTATCAGAGGCTCTTGTTTAAAATATTTAAGTGGTCAAACAGATAAGCGAGGAATGACAATTTTTATAGCTAAGCAGGAACACAAAATATTCATATTCAGCCTTTTTTTAGCACATTACCAATTAATTCGGCTTTTAGTTCCAGAACTCGGGTCAATACCATTACTTTGCACAACCATCTGACCTTTGTGTGATACATGTAATAAAGGAGATTTTGATGGAGCGAACCAGTGTTTTCACAAATGACCCTTGTATATAAAGGAAATGACTTTGCAAGGCTTTTCATTTCATAAATCATAAGGTACAACCAGGAGCCATTACTGCTTCAGTGACCCATCAGTGATCGAATGAAAATGTCAAATTAGTGTAATCGATTGCTCGATGATGTAAGCGGTAATGCCAAACTCACATAAGTCAGTCACGTATTACTCGAAAACTGATGCGGTAATTTGGCCCTTGGTTCTTTTCGAGCTATTGCACCATCAAATTTTATACATACTTTTTAAAACCTTGGCTGCCAAAGTTTGTTGATAAAGAAAGCAGCTTGTTCAAGAAACATTTGGCCTACAAATAACGATACAATTTTTTCGGTATCGCATTAGCAAAAACAAAATACAAAATATAATTCTGAAACATCTAATACAAGGAAAAATGTTGGTTCTCCTTTAATTTTCCCACTAGTTGTTCTCGAACCGACCGAAAAACCTAATTCTATTCATAAACTCAAATAAAGGAAATATATTGATTGACTTTTAATAGTCCTTGACTATTTATTATTTTTTATGGATGTACAAGACGTGTTCTTAATATTTCTTTCAATAAAAAGTTAATAAATTATGGACCTACCTATGTATGTATATACATATATCTAATAAATTAATCATTGACCCATCGCGTGCATCATATTCTAATTGGCGATTTTCTAAATGCTTGCGTTTACATTAATTTACATTTTTCTCAAATCATTTTCAACGGTAACACTATACTTTGCTCGCAACAATAATAATAATTATAATTTTCTTCTCTTAATGTGTGTATTTACTATCTATTATTAGAAGTTTTTAGATTATTCTATTATAATTCCATCAACGTCCACCTTATTGTGGTTGAATTCTCGAGTGCTGATAAATCTTTTGTATGCCCCTTCATATCTTAAAGTCTTTTTGCATTTATTTACTGTTGAACTGCATTTATTTTTATTATTTTTTCTTTAAGATAAGAACCGCCAAAACAATAACAAAACAACATAAAATTATATTCAACACACAGTACAGTGTTGTTAGAGGTACTTCATTATCTAGAATTAGAACTACTGGGAACTTTCTAAGTCAGAGCTCTACGAAAGTTTGTCAGTTGGCGGTTGTGAGTCGACGCGAACGGACATATTCTTTTTCGGAATCCAATAAAAACGTTCCGAAACAGTTTAGAAAACTTACCAAAAGTGTTGTGTGCGTTCAGATACAAAACATAATTAAAATTCAAATCACTGCACGCCACGGTACTGGGTTTGCAAATAATTGTTTGTGTTTTTAAAGAAATTATCTTAAATGCTAATGAACACGCTGAAAGTGCCATAGAAGTAATAAGTATTCGTAAATTAAAAAAAAAATTAAATTAGTCATACTTTGCCTTGTTTATGGATAAAGTATGGGAGTATGACCCACAGAAATTTACGTTATACTCAATTTTTGTTTCTAATAGGTTTGTGCTGCCACTATAAAGTATCAGTAGTATTAAAGTTTAGAAAAGTGTTTCACTTGTTGTATGATATGCCAAACCTCTAGCAATAGGAACATTATGTGTGCAAATCACGATTTGTTTTCACACTTGACCGACACGGATGGCTGTTAACGCTGGTTGTTTTCTAGTTCTGATTTTGAACTTGATATGTACGAGTACATGCAATGGCATTTTGCTGTTGCTGATAGTGCATAATTGTACTCGTATATTGTGTATCATGCAGAAAGATCAATGAACTGTAAATAATTGAAGTATAGTGATGAGTGATGACATTCTAAGCTGTACCATAGCTGGTAAATCATTTTACCACGACAGCTTGGTTTTGATATTGAATTTAAATTCTTTAAACTTTTATATGAAGAACTAATGACATTGAGATTAAAACTACTTAAATAGAAATTAATTGAAAAGGTTAGGTTAGTGAGCTGACAGTTGTTCTTGTTACCGTCACACTTAGATCAATGTAGATCCATTGTGATACTCTAGGGTTTGTGACACCTTTTATTGAAACCTATGCTAATCCTATGACGATCAAGCCCGTTAAGGGTATAGATGGGTTACAGCAAGCTTTATCCGGAAATGTCAGAGGGTATTTCTAAAGTGTTGAAATTTCTAACGTCACATAATAGCCTGGCTAGGGAGAGGTATACGCCTTTTCGGGGGGTATTCCTTTCCTTTACCTTCCATTGAGCAATCATTCCCCCCACCAGACCCGTAGGAGCATGTGGCTCCTTGCAACGCCTGGTAGATGAGTTTGAAAAGTCAGTGTTTGGTGTATATGTTTGTTTGTTTGGTCGTTAGTTAAGTCGAACAGGCTGTTTCCATACCATAGAGGATTTTACCAGTTACACAGGTAGTGAGGAGTGTCCTCATGTATCTCTTCGTCACCGCATTCTCTGCATAAGTCGTCCATACTGAGTTTTCTTGTGGTAACCGAGTTTTTTGTGACCTGTGATAATGCTCACGAGAAGAGAGAGAGACTTTTTATTGAGTTGGATGATAACTTCGGTCTTTTGTTTACTGAAACTAGGCCATAATTTTCTGGTTGTAAGACAGGAATCGAGAGACATCCATCTCTTGTTTGCTAAGGCTAGAATTTTACTCTTGATTACATGTTTAAGATTGCAGGGTGGGATTTGAACTGTTTTGACTGCTTGATTAGGATCAAGTGTTAAAAAGTGAGATAAGATTTAGCTGTCTACTTTCCCATCAATTAAACAATTTTGCGAAAGGTTTACTTGTTGACAAACTACATAATAATAAAATGCTTGAGAAACGAGAACAATTGTAAATTGTGTGAAATATATTATAATTTATATTTTAATTTTTATCGTTCCCAACGGAGCTTACGTATAATTGTTTATACATCGAAAACGTTCCGTAAATGTACATATATACTATGCACATTTTTTCTTCAAAATATTAAGTTTTGAAGTGTCTATTTGGTTTTTGTGGCTGCTGCCAGTAATAATATACATTTGTGCCCGTTTAATCGCATTTTCCATGATAACTGTTTCTTTCGAGTATTATCCTTAAAGGCTGCGATTGTCTGAAGCTTGTTGTCATAAGCACGACGCTTCAAGTAGCCCCAAAGAAAGAAGTCTGAGATGGGTAAATCGGGTGATCTGGCTGGGCATGCCAAATCGCCAAAACGCTTCCTTCACAATATTCATTGTGGCTCGTGCTGTGTGCGCGGTTGCACCGTCTTGTTGAAACCACGTGTTCACCAAGCTCCGCTCATCCAATTCCTGCAGTAAGAAGTCGTTTATCATGGCCCTAACAGCGACCGTATTCCCGATGGTGTCCTCAAATAAATACGGATGTAATGGCTCTTAGTGCATCACATGCGTATTTTCAGTGCCTCAGAAACGAAGATTTTTCATATTGACGTAAGATCTTAAGTGAAAATGCGCCTCGTCGATCATCAATATTTTCGACACAAAATCGTCCTCATCGTTGTAGAGGTTGAGAATGGCGTGACAGTAATTTGCCACGCGACGGTCTGAAGGCATTATCTGATGCACTGTTTGCAATTTGTACGCTTATATGTGTAAATCTTTCACTAAATTCGCTGTAGGTCCGTCTGGTGATGTCCAGTTTCATGGCCCGTTTTTTGGTTGTTGTTTCCTCGTTCTCAGCGACATCGGCAGCCACAGCCGCCATGCTCTCTGTCGAACGTTGGCCACAATGACCTCGCCCTGCATGGTTCCAGTCTTTTCGAGTGAAGTAGTTAAGCGCCATAATGTTTGTCCAGTTTGCATGATACGATTAGAAAATCGATGTCGAAATTTACGCTGCGCTAACACCATCAACCGATTATTGGTCAAAAAAATCAAGACAGTTAATTCACGCTCTTGCGGAGTATAGCGCTTTATTGCTTGTCTGTTTGTATACTTTAGCTGTCTAGTTCACTAATGTCAAATATGATTGACGTACGACGCAATTTGCAAAAATGATAGCATCTTCCGATAGGGTGATTCATTTCGCGCTGCCTTGTAAAAGAACTCTCCTTTTTTAACATTTATGTTTTTTTATTGTGATTTCACCCTTTTTTTGAAAGATTTTATTTTGTCAGGTGAACATTTCCAAGGATATCTGTGAAGCTAGTGGCGTGGAATTATAAATACGAACAAACAAAGGCATATCAAAATAATTTGTTAAAACGAATTTTTTATATAGAATATATGAAAGAAAATAAACAACGTTGATGTCCCACCCTCTTACAAAATTGCATCATTCAACAAAAAATCAGAAATGCGCCATATAATCGCTATATAAATGTGGGTGGATTCCACGCCTCCTGATTAGAAAATCTCAAATTTTCGATTTTTCTCTTTGTATGTGCTTCAAGCATCAAGCCCTAACGCTCTACCAATTTTAATCGTTCTACAGCAATCGGAAGTGCTGTTCACGGAAAATTGTCCATAATTATGACGATCTCTAAGTGAGTCAGTCACGGTTAGAAGTCACGGTTTGAAGTCTTATACCTCAGAAACTACTAATGCCAAAGAGTTAAAATTTGGCGAGGCGCCTATGTATTATCAACTCATCAAATATTGTGAATTAAGAAGCTTCAGACTTTATTAGTACTGAATTAAGAAGGGTGTCGAAAATATGCCTGAGTTTGTTCCTGTAAAAAAGTGTATGTGTAGTGCGGAAAACTTGTCTGGGCACTATTGCACGATTTTCCCATCATTTAACAACTATCACAACCAAAAAGCTTTTACAAACTCACTTTCGAATATGTTTCGATCTATGCACTCTTATAAAAAAAAAAGTCAGCCATTTTTGTGGTAAGATGCTTGCCAGACGAACTATAAATGATGACGGATTATGAGGGTACTTTGAGTTCGTTCCCGGGGAATATTACTAAAAAATATGATGAACAAGTCGAGCGAATATTGGCTCTTCTTAGCTTTCGAACATCCTTGATATTGAGTGCTACAATTTTTCGCCACACAAATGCGTAAAATACGCTATCGGAGGTGGTGTCGTGCAAGCTGTAACTTCCGACTAATAAACTTAAAGTAAATTCTTCTTGAAGTCTACTTTCAAAGACATATCCTCACCCAAATATGTATAGACGATGATTTCTACCACAATCTTCGATATTAAAAATGATCTTCAGCAGGGAGCGGTTAACTAGCCGATTCAGTTCAGCATTATTACACCAGCGCAGCGATTTGATATAGGTAGTCTAACTCAGGTAATTGAGTATACCGACAAGTAATTGCGTGACTTCGACAAGATTCATCGATATTGCGATGACTGAACTCCGTTACATGGAGCCTTAAGACATACGAGAAAAAATTGGCATTAACTAGTGATTGTAGATCCACATGGAAAGCCAGTGGCGAGTAAAAGTGTAATGAAGTACCTTGGCATCTGGTTGGATCAGTACTTGTATTTCGACAGACATATAAATGCTGCTCTGGTATACGAGTATATAACCTATAGTATTATCATGGAGCGTGATTTTGTATTGCGAACGCTAGCCTGGTGGTGGTGCAGAAATTAGCGCACGCTTTTACAGTGGAGAGTAGGATAACATACAAAACAAGTAGTAAAATAGAGAATATTTTATTATTAAATTTAGCAAAGACAAATCTAGCAATTGCAGTCCCTAGCCTTAAGATGTCGCCACAATCTTTCGTCTTCTTGATAGTACTATAAGTTTTATATACAAAGATACTACTTCAATATCGAAGAATAATACCATCCCGCCAGATGCAATCCTCTTCTAAGACAGTTAAGGGCTGGTCCAGGATAAAATGGCGGTCCCGATAATCTAAAACATGTGGATAGGCGGCTTCTTTACAACCGAGACGTCCAGTAGGACTGTGTGACTGTGTCCGATCGGGCTCATAGAAATAGGATAAGTTAGGAAATCAAGTTCTGGTGGTTAAGCTCTGATATCGAAAATTGTCATGCAAGTTTATTGTTTTACGAGTTTTTTTCAAATTCTTCCCGGTGAAAGTCAAAACAGATAGATTATAGATTTTTAACGAAAGGCATAAGCTTTAAGGTACTCGTATTATAGTCAATTGCATTAAGAAAATGCTTTAATTTTAATTTAATTTAATTATAAATTAGATTTTTTGACACTGGTGAGGTAGAATTGTATAGAATTATGAAATGTCAAACATTTAACATATGGATTCAATCTATCCAAAATTTTAAAATAATCTAAGAATTCTACCTTAATCTAGTTTCTCCGTTACCACTAAGGCATGAGATATAATATAGATTGGCACTCAGAACTCAGGTCTTTAAAAAGGATTTACTGTTAAAGACCGAAATAAGTGAGCTAAATTCCTTTGCGTAAAAAATTGTTGACATACGAGTATGCACAAATCTGATGATTAAGATTAACTATTCCGTGAGCGGGTCACAGGACCCGAGAGGATGTTAATAGCGAATTTATTGATTATAATTGAAAAAATGATTTTTATAAAAAAAACCATTGAGCTTTTCATTAAACATATATGTAATAGTGGTTTACTTATGCCTAGTCTGGTCAGTTTAAGATAGAGACCCTCAAGCCATACAATGTCCAAAGTCTTTTCGAAATCAGCCAGAGAAGCACCATTACAATGACTTTTGTTTTTGTTACATGGATATCAGTGTTCAATTTAGACGCGGCACGAATTGTATCATGTCCCGCCTTAAAACTAACCTGAGAATCCGGAAAGTTATTGTTGTCCTCCGCTCATTTGGACAGAGCTCTATTAATAATTTTTTTCGAATACCTTACTCATTTTTGGAAGAAGACTTATCGATCAGAGATTCGCCAGATTGGAGTTGTCCTTTCCCTTTTTAGGGAGAGGATGTACCACAGGTGTTTTCCATTTCTAGCTGTCGTAATAAAACGTTGGATATATCATCGACCTATGTTGACTTCTTTTACTGGAGCTGAAGCTCCATCTTAGAAACTAACAGGAAACTAGGCGACTTACAAAAATCATGGTTAACAGATGTTCCACAATTCAAGCGCTATTACATACTATGCACTATTTACTTGCTTATGAACTAAATTTATTGTATTAAGAATACAGAATCTACAGACTGTAACTAATACCAAAGTTATAATTGCTGAAAATTCTGAGTAAAAAGCTGAAATCGACGAGAGACAAAAATATAATATAATTTCGATCTCCGATTATTTTGTTTTGCACTTTTTAAGGAATTTATTTTATGAAATGGTTATGAATAGCATATGGTTAAATAAAGTATAAGATGGACAAAAAACATAAAGGTTGACCATTTAAGATATAGACTAAATTCTGAAAGTAGAAAGAAACTATGACCGTTAAATATGAAGCTGTTTAAAGTTCAAAAATATTTTAAAATTATTTCCGTTATATTTAAGTTAAATAAAAATATAAAAAAAATCAGTTGTAAAAAAGTAATGCCACTTTCTGTCGAGAAGAATTTGTATTTCACGGCTTACAGCAACTAAAGCAGAATAACTTATTTTTGCAGATTTAACAATAACGAAAAAACATGCATTTAAATATGTCGGAACTCTTTTGGACGATATCGCTGTTATTATTAAGCCAGTGCACAGCCGTTGAAAAGTAAAGTAAACAATTTAGAAATAAAATCGCTTAAACAATGATACCTATATGTATACATTTTCTTGTCAATATATGTAGAAAGCCATGGAAATGCAATAATTCTAATCTCTGCCAATTAGACCCCAGCGATGAATCAAATACTCCAAGTTTCGAAAGTCAAAAAGATTGCAGGATGTCATGCGGAAAATATGGTGCAATTTGGCCAATGCCAACGCAGGAATGTAACATTGCCCACGACCGAGTTTATTTCGATCCACTGAAAGTAAGGTATGATTTCATTTACAGCGGCGGTTGTCAGTTTAACTATTTTGAGTTGTTCTTGTTATGCGTTTTTTTCTTTTTTAGTTCAGAGCAGAGCCCGAGTTGTCAAAAAATTAAATGTGTTTTTTGTTTAGTTCAGAGTGTTCAAAGCTTCGAAAATGTGATTCTTTTTTTGTTCTGAGCGTCTTCAGAGTGTGCTCTATGAGCTCAGACAAAAATAACTGAGCATACAGAGTTAACACAAGCATTTGACAGGTGAAATTTAAAAAAAATGGTTACAACTAAGTGTTCAAGATTCAGGTCTGTATCAAAAACAACTCAGAGCGTTCAGAGCGCGCTTGGTTCAGAGGAGCTCTATTTTGAACTAAAAAAGAAAAGCACCTGTTATAAATGTAATGCAAACATGTACTTATTTAAATGCAGTTTATTGAATATAAAAAAAAAAAACAAAACAGAATTTCAAACACTTTCAAATGAAAATGCATTTTTTGTATCTAGTTATTAATTTTTGTAATTGTTTTCCTACATTTTATCTAGATTTAATGTAGTTGCACCAACTTCACAGACATCGCAATTTATTCGTGAAACAAATCGCATATTTGTGAGTAATGCACTCAAAGAATGCATTCGAAACTGCACATTGACTCTTAGCAAGGAGATTCTAGTTAAAACTACTGTTAACTCTACCAGCTTAGATTTGGACTGGGAAACGAATGAATCTTATACACTAAACTTGAGAACTACGGGTTGTTATTTTTATTATATAATTTACTCTTATTTTTGTGAAAAATTAAAATCAAACATTCTATTGTTTAGAAATGGCAACTTTTGTGGATATCAGAGCTATGACTGTTTTTGGAGCAAGGCATGGCTTAGAGACGCTGAGCAACTTAATAACAGGTGGATTAGGGTAAGTTATATTTTAAATCGAATTGAAGGCTTTAATTAAATTGCGGCGTAAAACTATCCACGAGATTATTGTTCAACAATAAATGCCCACAAAAAAGAGAAATTCTCTTTCAGATTGAATAGATAGTTATCCTAAGAAATAGAAAAACAAATAGGTACTTAAAAAAAATATTCTAAGGTACTCCAATTTTATGCCCGATGAATTATGTACACACATCCCAACATGTTAACAATTTTATTCAAGTAAATGAATCGAGGTTAAACAAAGTGGACGTTAATATCTTCACTTAATTCTTAAAGATAACGAAATCTAATCGCTCTTTTGATAATTTTGTATATTAATCATATAATAAAACGGCAAACATGTTTTTTGTGGTACACTTTTCTCTAAAAGTATTTAACCGATTTCGATAAATTTTATATGGTTGGAAAGCCACAGTTACGGAGATGTGCAGAATATACTTGAGACACGCATTTACACACTGTGGGTCATTTTTGTTTTTGCACTGTCGAACACTTTGCATATTACATAAAATAAAATTTAAATTAATAAATTTGCTTGAAAACACTGCCAATATTTATTAGTATAAAATAATTTAATCAAGAATATAAATAATAAATAAATTGGCACTCGAATTTCGAGAGCTGGGTCGGCTAGTATATTAATAAAACCTCAAATATTATTATACTACATAATGTAGCTACATTTCATAAAACTACATACTACATACATATGTACATATATTTAAAAAGAAACTACAGCAATCGCTTTGAATATTTATTATTTTGAGAAATTTGTGACAGCAATTTTAAATAGGTACACAAAATGTACATATGGACCAAAACGCGGACTGTTACGTTACATTCATACGCATATTTCAATACAAATTTACCTGAAAATATATGAAACTGAATACTTTTTCAATATCTACTATTTTTTTCTCAAAATAGACTTCCTAACTAACATTTTCTATTAATTTAAAAATCAGTGAGGCCTGTCATTTAAACGCTAAAAATGTTTTAGCAGGACTGTTACGTTACATGAATATGGAAGTAGATTTTGAGGTTGCATTACATTATGCAATAAGTCTGCTCTTTTAGTGTACTATTTCAAACGTGAGGTAGAGTAAAGTCGGGTAATATGGACCACCAATCATATTTTTGTTAATAAAACACAAACGGTGTAAGTTTTTTTAAATATATTTAAAAAAAAAAATACATCAGTTAATTCTGATTAAAACAGTAGCAACAAAAAAATAAATTCACGTAATAAAAAATTAACAAAAAACAAAAAGTTAAGTAACTCTAAAACGTAACAAAAAAAAGTGGAGGGTAATATGGACCACCTGGTTTTCAATCCATTGACGGCTATTTATCCAGTTTGGACTCTGACATAAGCCTTGCCAAGCAATGCACATATATCAAAATCATCAACAGTCGATCATTCATCCTCATCCAGACCCGAAACTTCTTATATTGAAATAGCGGGTAATCTGGACCACTAGTTCATATACTCCTTTTCTCCGGTGGTCCATATTACCCGCAACATAATGTTTGAAAAAAAAGCAATTTTACAACAAAATGAGACTCTTTAAAATAGTTTTAAAAATAAAAACCTTAAAACAAATATTGACTTCTTATATTTAAAAAAGAAAAGGAGAACAAACTATATTTTTAACTATAGAAAAAAGGAGAAACACCTACGAAAAAAAAATAATCAATGCCTTGGATTTTCTTTTAATCCGAACAACTTTGTAACGCGCTACTCCTGACTACTCAAACTATACTTAGTTAAGTTTAAGCAGGTCCCGCATAATCGCAAACAATCGTCTCCTCGATTGCATTTGTGTAAGGCGAGAAAAGCTGGTGGTCCATATTAGCCGACTGGTCCACATTACCCGACTTTACTCTACGAGGTTTCTGAGATTAAGAAAGGAAGTAGCAAATAAAATATTAATTACACTAAATACTGTATTTTTAGATTCTGTGGAAAGAAAAATGTTGGGACTGTTACGTTACATGAAAAGACTGTTACGTTACACGTGCGATCTTGGCTCTTTTAAGAGTTAAAGTCAGCATGGAAGATGGCTAAAATTGTATTTTTTTTAGAGTTATTTGGTTTTCTTATCGTTAGACATTAAAAAAGCGTAACTTATGTAACATACAAATTAAATTAAAAAAAAAAAAATATTTTTCATTATAGGTAAGTATCTACATATCGAAATTGTGGCGATCCATTAATCCACTAACTTACTTTAAGTATTTCCACTTAGTTTTAAAAATGATAATATTTTACTTTATTTAATATAAATTCATCAATCATTCATTGTAATAATTTATTAAGTTTGTTTATCGAATTTAAACAAAATTTTAGTATAAATAGTGCTTTGTAAATAAATATAAATCAATTCTAATTTGGAATTCAACAACTTCTCAAACTTTTCCGTCCTTTTTAAACTATTTACATACATATATACACTATACAGCCTTATCATCGTATCGTTACGATCGTAACGTTTATTTCCTTCATGGTATCTGTTTCGTAACGGAAAAATCCGACGTTTACTAACGCGTGTATTTGACGTAAACGCCAATAAATTAATAAAGTGTTGATTCGTTTGAAATAAGCAAAGAAGAATCATGGATAGTGTTATTGAAAGCGGAAAGATATGAATAAAGAAAATTAAATAAAGAAAAAAGAATATTCTTAAGAAATATATGTATCAAATATTTTCTAACTCAGATACAGCGTAATTATAAATTATAAAAGTTTATTCGTTTTTAATTTTACTTTGGAAAATTTTCCATTTATAATTTGCTGTCGGAGAAATCGGAAATCAATTATCTTCATAAATCGCATGAATTCACCATGCGATGCTGCAATTTTGACATTTCATCGGCATGCAACGCAAGGATTTGACATTTTCAACGCACACAAACTTTATTTTCGTAAATTTTTCCGATTGCCCTATCGGAACGGCTACAATCATACAAAATTCGTACATTTCGTAGAAATCGGAGAAAATTACGTTCCGATCGGGTACTATGATAAGGCTCATAGTTTTTGTTCTTTTGGGTCTTACTAAGCTTTATCTAAACATTAGAAGTATGATTGTGGTTATGAAATCAATATAGTTACAATTTTTTTAATTTGAAAGGAAAAAAGACTGTTACGTTACAAACTGTTTTCTGTTCTAAACAACGGCATTATTTAGTATACAACAGAATTATTATTTTATTTTTAAAATAGACTAAAACTACTCGGAGAAAATATGGTTGTATTAATATGTTGATATAATAGAAGCATGGAAAAATAAACTTTTAAGAGTCTTGGACTGTTACGTTACATCAAATATTGCGGTGGGTTTCTTTGTTGTTTTAAATGCTGATTTCAATTTGTTTTTTCCAAATATTTAAGCCCTATACTTTCAACAAAACTTACTTAATGTGACCAAAACGGATAACACTTAAAAAACTAATTTTAAATTAATAAAACTTACCATTTTGTTTCGTTTTGTATTTAAATTTTTTTTTTTAATTTCAAGGAATCAAAGAAAAACGTATGTTTATCGCGAAGTAAGTAACGAATATCTCTTTGAAATTTATGTTACTCGTTACTTTGGGATGTATAAAAAATAAAAATGGCGAAAAGCCCGCGAAATTTGAAATATTTTTGATGTGTAAACATCTTTCCCGGCGGTAGAGTGAATCGAAAACGTGTGTAAAACGTATACGTCCCGTGTAACCCGTTACGGTTACACGTTACGGTTACACATTACGGTTACACGTTACGGTTACACGTTTCGGTTACACGTTCAGTGTAGCAACCTACCTTACCGACGATTGCATTTAACACCCTGTTTACATTGTAAATAATGCGTACTTACGACATCGTGTTTACATTGGAGACTTTGAGTACTAAAATCTCGATTTTATTACTTTCCATTGCTGGCTAGAACTTAATTCAATCCCTCAACATTTCTTTACCTCTCGACCAACTAGGCCTATTCTGCCACATTTGTTATTCTGCTATAGATTTTCTGTTATGAATCATAAAAGATTTCCACCTTAAAAGATCTTTTATGATTGGTATTCAGAGGTTCGAACTTTTATAAAAGTCTCTTAGGCTAGTCGCGCACTGGCAACTGTGATTGAAATCAAATAGTTTAATCACCAGTTGAAAGAGAACCGCGCACTGGCAACTCTTTACTCACGCTCACACTCTTTTCTCTCTTGCGCTTATGGAAAACAACTCAACTATTACGAATTAATTTTAGGCAATCGTTTAGTTTATGTCAAAACAAAAAGTTTTTAGTTGCTCGAATCGTGTTGCTTTAAGTGCGCGGTGTCCCATATAAGCCCATATGTTTCATTTTAGCAAATAAACAGTTGCGAAACTAAAAATTGAATGCGCGCGCCTGGCCATATGCTACTTCGAAAACGAGATCTGTTATAAAACTGAACTAAATCTGTTATGTGTGATTATGTAAAATATTTCATCTGACATAATTTAAATGGATGACGAACAAAAAAGTAAACTCTTAGGCTAGGCGCGCATATTCAATTTTTAGTTTCGAAACTGCTTGGTTCGAGCAACTAAAAAGTTTGTGTTTTGACACAAACTAAATGATTGCGTGCACATTCAATTTTTAGTTGCACAACTGTTTGGTTGCTTATAGAAAACAGATGAACTATTTAGTTGAATGTCCGCGCAGATGCATATAATTATATGTTACACAGAATAGCGAACTCATTTTAGGCAATAGCTTAGTTTGTATCAAAACACAAACTTTTAGTTGCTCGAACCAAGCAGTTGCGAAACTAAAAATTGAATGTGTGCGCCTAGCCTAAGGCTATTTTGTGTAAAATAATAATTATATGCACCTGCGCGGACATTCAACTAAGTAGTTCATCTGTTTTCTATAAGCTACCAAACAGTTGTGCAACTAAAAATTTAATGTGCGCGCCTAGCCTTACACACTAAGGATATCCATACAATGGAACACGATTTTATCTCATTATGTTTCTGGGAATACCAAGGCCATACTCTACTTATTTCTTTATATGATATGTGTTTTGATACATTTTCTTTCATTTGTCTCCTTTAAAGAACATTTGATAGACGAAAGACAAGATAAATATTCATTATTACTTGATGCACCTGTGTAGTGTGTACTTATTTAAATCTTTTATGATAAAAGTAACAGAAGTTTGTCTTTTATTCTTTTATGATTTTTAACAAAAATGCTATTCGTAAAAGATTTTTTCTATGTTCGAACGTTTGACAGTTCATAAAAGTTTTCTTAGCAGATTTTATAACAGATTTTAGCGTGCTGAATACCAAAATTAAAATTCATAGAAGATTTGTTGACAGTTCAAACATTTGTATGGAAATTCATAGCAGAATAACAGAATAGAAGAATAAAAGATCTCGCCGAATAGTCCTAAATATGTGAAAAAGACGAAACACAAATCAACTGGTGTAAAATTTCATAGCGGGTTCATTTAATGTCTTAAAAAATCCACTTCACGTTATTGACGGACGATAACATTTTATTTTATGCTTGCAAAAAATGCATTTTCAGAGTTGAACTTTAAAAATCCAAAAAATGTTCTTCAGGGCAATCAGTTGACATCTGCAATGAAATATTCTCGATACGTCAAAATTTAATTTGTCCCTTATCTGTCATACCATATAATTATTTTAATTATCGAATTAGATATTCTTTATTATATTAAAATATACTTTTAGCATTCACTATATCAAAATATAGATGGTTCTCCATCTGTCAAGCCATGAACTGGATGACGACTACGACTTCAATGTATTAAAAAAATTAGTTTTGCCACTTATAATTCCATTACAAGGTGGGAATGATGTCAATCGGTCTGTAAATCTCTGACAGAGGGAGTAAGATAAAGTACAGAAACCTAAAAAAAAGTTAAGGGATTTGTTTGATTTTGGTAAGGTGAACGCTCCATCTAGCGGTTTTTTCAAAAAAAAGTTTTGACTTTTTCGCTGCATGACAAGTATATTTGTTGGCGGCGTTAAGCCAGATATACATTGTTCAAATGCATGAAAAGCACGTGCAAGTCTATTATTTCAGTGGCGAGAGATAACGTTGCCCTTTGTGTTTTTTTTCAGCAAAATTGTGTTTTTACGAATTTCTTTGGGATTTTTGTAATTTTATCCGAGTAATTTGTTTTATTTTGTCTGTCCATTTCATCATATAATTTTCGTTTGTTGTTTTAATATTTTAATCAGTGCTTATTATGCTGTGCTGTGTTCTCATCTCTTCGACGTACTATACGCAAATGAACCAATAAATAAATGATCAATCATCAACCTTGCATATACAATATTTCTATGCAGTACGCTAGATTAAAAAGATTTTGATTTTTCTTCAAGCCTACATCCAATCTATATACGTGTGACTTTTTTACTAATACACTTACAATTGCTGAGAAAAATGCGAAGTTATCGTTCATTCTTCTTTGTGGTTTTCTTTTTTATATTTGGCGTTCGCTCAGTGCAATTCGCTTAACTGAGTAGAGTAAGGAGTGCGAAGAGATGACTCCTTTTCGCATGAACAAAGTTAACTTATATTAAAAATCGCTGTGTTTAAAAGCACAGATGCACTCGAAAGGAAGCCAAAACAGAAACAGAGATTAAACTCAGATTCGTGTAAAAACAGTCTATTTTTTATCAGATAACATCTCTGTTTGAATATAAGGGTAAAAATAAAATGCTGTCACAAGCAACATCCCTGGTTAAACATAAGTCAAACAAACTTTACGTTACGTAGCGGAGTCCACTCACTCCTAACACATGAACTACTTCATCGAAGCATATTGTCGATAAGGTTTTTCTGTCGTGTGAAATGAATATTGTGTCGACATAGCAGTGCGAACTCTGGGAATCGAAGTAGTATGCCGACATGGCGTGTAAAAAGGACCGAACTAGTTCGTAGAAACAATTTTTTATGATGTTATTCGGTTTTAGTTGTTAAAATTTACAAATCGCCTGAAAAAGCAAGAATAAAATTCAATCTCCTTAAGCAAGAATTCAATAAAGCTCTGATCAACGCAAAAAAGTGGTTCTGGAGCATTAAAATTCAAATATGTTTCGGTCATTTTCACTTTTCATTTAAAATTTTACAACTCTACCATTTCACAGCTGATTTTGGCATGTACTTCTACGTCGGCGTATTGGTGTGTAAATGCCCTAAAGTCACAAACTAGTACGATTGCATTGTATGTTTATTGGGTACGTTCGATAACAAAAATTCGGCACTCGGACGAACGTTGATGTTTACACATCTTAACCGTGAGTCCTGGCACTCACACTTTTTTTTTCTTTGTGGTTTCGTTTTTCGCGTTTTGGTCCATATGCATTTAATATAAAATACAATAGACGGGTTATGGTAGAATCAAGAATCTGGTTTTGGAATTCCGCAACTCATTGCAAGGGAATTCGGCAATACAGAATTCGTACACATTTGCACTCGCTCAATCTGGCGGATGTTATAACATATATGTACATACATATCTTTGGATATATCGTATTTTTGAGTCGTTTATAACGACTGGCTGACTAGGCGTCGATGCTTTTTCAACTAAAAATACCATTTTTCAAAACTGGGATTATAAACTAAGACTTCTCAATTCTTAGGATAATGTTATCAATTAGAAAAGGTGTCCTATTTATCCCGTATGTATCAGTTAGCGCCGTCTATCATAAAATTTGCTTCGACATTTTTGATTATAGCAACATCGCTCTTAATTATAGTTGTGATATATGTAATGTACATATAATATACATGTATGCAGGCACTATAGAGCTATGTTTATGGAAATAACAAAAAATACAATAAAATAACGGCCTCAACCAACAAGCCCCTCCAGCTGGCTCGGTCCCTAGCTAGCTGCCTCCAGTTACGCACTCCAAGTTGGTTGAGGTCGCTCTCCACTTGTGCGCGCCACCTGAGGTGGGGTCTTCCTCTGCTGCGCAGACCATCAGGGGTGGATTCGAAGATTCGACGGGCTGGTGCGTCGGTGTCTATACGCTCCACGTGTCCCAGCCATCTCAGCCGTTGTATTTTCAGCTTCTTGACTAGGTCAACGTCGCTGTAAAGCCCGTATAGCTCGTTGTTGAACCTTCTCCTCGATACTCCATCGATAAAGACTGGACCGAAGATCAAACGAAGAACTTTTCTTTCAAAGCACCCAAGCAGATTTTCATCCGTTTTAGACAGTGTCCATGCTTCTGCCCCGTACATCAGGACCGGGATGATGAGGGTCTTGTACAAGGTCTCCTTGGTTCTTTGAGATAGGATTTTATTACTCAAATGCCTTCTTAGCCCGAAGAAACAGCGGTTGACAAGAGCAATTATTCTTCGCTTGATCTCTGCACTGATGTCGTTTTGCGATGTTATAGTGGAGCCCAGGTAGACAAAGTCTTTGACGACTTCGAAGTTATACCTATCCATCGTGACGTTTTTCCCGAGTCGACGATGTTGAGATTCCTTTCTCGATGATAGCATATACTTCGTCTTGTCCTCATTAACAGCCAAACCCATTTTCGCCGCCTCCAGTTCATTACTTGCAAACGCACCGGTAACAGCTCGCTTCGTCCTCCCAATGATATCAATATCATCCGCATAAGCAAGGAGTTGAACTGACTTTTGAAAAATTGTACCTCTATTGTTGACGTTTGAGTTTCGGACAATTGCTTCAAGAGCGATGTTAAATAGGTTGCATGATAGCGCGTCGCCTTGCCTCAGACCTTTCCCGACATCAAAGGGTTCGGTGGTGTTCTTACCGACCTTGACGGAGCAGCGAGATTTCTCCATCGTCATCCTGCACAAGCGGACGAGCTTGGCAGGGATTCCGAGATGAGACATGGCTCTATATAGTTGTTCTCTGTCCACGCTATCATACGCGACTTTGAAATCGATAAAAAGGTAGTGTGTATCGATTTGGAACTCCTGGGTTTTTTCCAAAATCTGTCGAAATTTGAACATCTGATCCAGGGTAGATTTTCCGGGCTTAAAACCACACTGATAGGGGACGATCAGCTCGTTGACAAATGGTTTTAGGCGTTCACACAGTACAGACGACAGGATTTTGTATGCGACGTTGAGGAAACTTATACCTCTGTAATTGGCAGACGTCAGAGCATCTCCTTTCTTGTGGATGGGGCACACTATGCCGAGGTTCCATTCATTGGGCATACTTTCATCCCACCAAATTTTTTAGATGAGTTGGTGCATGCTCCCTACCAAGTCATCCCCACCTGCTTTGAATAGCTCAGTTGGCAAGCCATCCGCGCCAGCAGCTTTGTACGCTTTCAGCTTGGCTATCGCTGACCGCACTTCATTTAGGTCGGGTGGACGGAAATTTTGACCATCATCGTCCAAGTTGAATGGAATGTTCCACATAGCTGCGAAATTTTGGCCTTCTTCAGCAGTCTGGAAAAGTGTAGTTTCCAGATCCTCAGCAAGGACTGTGTGTCCACTACCATATTCCCACTCTCATCCCGACAGGCTTCCGTTCTAGCTTTGTAGCAATGGGTGGATTGCCTCACCCTTTGGTAAAACTTTCGAACATCCCCTCTGCCGGTCCCATCCTCAATAGACTCGACCGCCCGCTTCGCATGCTCTCTCTTTTTCCTCCTTAGAAGTCGGCGTTCCTCCCTTCGTCTTTGCCCGTAGAGCTCCCGGGCATCTCTCTCAGCAGCTCTGGTTCTTGCCTGCAGCAAATTGGTAGGTCTCGTTCTTTGCTACATGCGCCAACCTGCATTCTTCGTCAAACCAGGGGTTTTGTTGTGGTGGCCTTGTGAAACCCTGCACATCAGTGGCGGCACTACTGATGGCATTCTGGCAGTACTTCCACAGGTTCTCCGTAGATGAAGCTGGAGGCGGGCTTGCTGAAAGATTAAGAGAGACTCGGTCTGCAAAAGTGCTGGCGACCTCCTGCGATTTTAACCTCGCGACATTAAATCTTTTCACAGCATCCGTCCGTCGTTGTGGCGTCATGGATATCCGAGTCTATGTTGGCTTCTCGGAATGTTCGGACATCCGAACATTCCGAACATTGCGTCTATCGCAACATGATCAATCTGGTTGATGGTTAGTTGATCCGGAGACCGCCATCGCCAGGTCCCTTTGTGTATATTGAGGTGTGGGAATCGAGTGCTTACTATGATGACATTTTGCCCCGCCGCCGCAAAGTCAATCAGCATGAGTCCGTTACCGGGAGTGTTGTCGTGCAGGCTGTGTTCTCCGACTATCGAGCCAAAGATGCCCTCCTTTCCGATCTTGGCGTTGAAGTCGCCAAGAATAATCTTGACGTCGTACTTGGGACACCTATCATACGTTTCCTCGAGAAGGTCGTAGAATTCTTCTTTGGTTGAGCCATCTTTTTCTTCCGTTGGGGCATGGCTGGATTGTGACCAGGCGCTCGCTTACATTTCTGAAGCCCAAGACTTCTTGCCTACGTCTTCCCCTTACCACAAATCCACATCCAAAAAGCCGCTGACTCTGCTCCTTGTAGCACTCGCCGAAGTAGATGTCACACGTTTTCATCCTTCGTATGCCCTCTCCATCCCATCGCACTTCCTGGATGGTTGTAATGTCAGCCTTTAGCCTATCCCCAGACTCTCCACTATTTGTTCGGCAGCACGTGGCCTGTTTAAGGTCCGGACATTCCACGTGAAGAACCGAAAATCATTGTCTTTGTTTCGTTTGCTGGAGTCGTCAACATTAAAATTATCCATATCCGAGGCTTGTTTTTGTATCGGAACCTTTACATTTTTCCGTGGTAGGGAAGTAACCCCAACGCACAACCCCCGACCTTGAGGAACAGACCCTTAGTATAACTCCAAGGGTAGGGAGCCGGACGAATCCGCTCCTTATAGGCCTGAGCTACGGATATGTCGTAGTAGCCCATATAAGGTGTTCACCAAGTTGTTCATCCTAACTGTAACTGTGGACGCCACCGTTGATTCTATCTGGGGAATTCTTCCGCTGCCGTCTGGGTAAAAGGAGAGGTGCCTTAGTGGGAACACCTCTCCCCCCTCTCTCGTTTGCTACCCCCAATAACTTTCAACTGGGGTTGAGACCCAATCTCCAGTGGAGGTACTAGGTACCCGATGTTCACCACGTCGTTGTTCAAACATGAAACAAATTATAAAAATCGGTTATACCGTTTTTGAGAAAATCAAAAACAAAAAAATGTCGCTAGGAACGGTACCTTTAGTATAACCACTTCTCGGATTTTTTTAAGCTTTACCTAGCTTTAACTTAATGAAATTGTTTGAATTTTTTTTTTAATCTGTGGAAAGTTTTTGAGAAAAAAAAAATATTTATAAAGTTTCGACAAAATGCGTATGTCAGACAATAAGACAGAATTGCGAGACCCACTTTTTTGTCTTCGCTATCATCGTAATGCCTACTTTGATCAAAATCTCGAGTTCGAATGCATAACTTGCCTTATAGTACCTACAAGTCGCAGGTAAAATTAAATTTTCGTAGTAAACTGACGTTTATAAAAAATTTAGTTCAATAAGTAAGAATTCTCATTATCATATCTAACGTCTAGTCTACTTAAATTAATTATTAACTTACGGCTTGCGTCTGTTTCTAGATTGAGATTTGATTTTGTGTGTTGATTTGTAAAAGTATTGATAAAGTATGTTTTTTTAAATTTGGGTAATAGTACTAAATAACATACGTTTCACTTTATTTGGGATATCATTCAAAATGGATTAATTGAAGTCAATCCTATTGGAACAAAATATGAAGCTATGAACATTTTCACAAAATACCTTGATTTGACCCGTTTTCAAGATATAAGTTTAAAGCTTAATTTTAACGATTGAAAAGAGGTACTGGAAACTTTGCAATCGTTTCTAGGTAATATTTAATGTATTGATAAAATTGTTTGCCCGATTATAAAAATTGTGAAAACAACATATTCTATACCTATTACACTTTAACGAATATATATCCTATTATAAATAAAATAGTTCCTAATAAACAATAATATAACTTTTTCAAAAGCTTCTGCATACATTACAAATCAATTTTAGGAACGGTTTAATAATGGTTGCCGGAGCTCGAATTCGTGACAGACCAATGTTTCCACATCGTGGTTTACTGCTGGATTGTTCTAGAAACTACATTCCTGTGCGATCCATAAAGACTACTTTAGATGCAATGGCTACCTCCAAGCTTAATGTATTCCACTGGCATGTTGCAGACTCTCAAAGTTTTCCGTTGGAGATTACAAGAATTCCAGAGTTGCAAAGGTGAGTACCAAAAATATTTCGATCTTGAAAATTAAAAACTTACAAAATATAAAATTATTAGTGAAGAACTCATTATACCTCATCATCCACATAATAAAACAGAAATGATAAAATTGTAAATCAAAAAACTGGGGTGGATTTTGAACTATTTAATTGTATAAAATCCATTGCCAAAATATTATTTTAGAATCAGAGACGTTCTATCTTTTTTTGCGATTAATCTAATTATGAACCTATAAATTTAAAGTCGAGAAAGCGAAAAGTCTATGAGATTAAAAAGACCCACCCATAACTTTAGTCTAAACATTAACAAATTCACTCGTCGGATAAATCAATATTAACGCTGATAAATATTTAAAAAAAAAAATGTTTTTGCTATGATTCTCAGATTCGGAGCGTACACACCCGAGCATGTTTACAGTCGGACCGACACGCAAAACCTGATAAAATATGCCAAAATCCGTGGAATTCGAGTACTCGTCGAAATCGATGGACCGTCCCATGCTGGAATGGGTTGGCAATGGGGTCCCATGGCAGGTTTAGGTAACTTAACAGTTTGCATGAACAAACAACCATGGCGGTCGTTTTGCTACCAGCCACCCTGTGGTCAACTTAACCCAGTTAATGACAACATCTATGGTCTGCTGAAAGAAGTTTTTGAAGATATCGCAGAATTTAGCTCGCCAGAAGAAACCATTCATATGGGAGGGGATGAAGTGTTTATTCCATGTTGGAATGAAACTGAAGAAATTGTTGAAAAAATGCTCAAAACCGGTTATGACAGAAGTCTACTCAGCTTTTTGAAATTATGGGCCGAATTTCATGGGAAAAATCTTGAATCTTGGGATGATGTCAACCAGAGGCTGCATCCAAATCTTCAAGTTCCTAAATCAGTTATAATATGGTCAAGTCATTTAACTGATCCTTCCCTTATAGCCGGATTTTTGCCAAAAGAACGATATGTGATCCAAACCTGGGTTGATTCGTCGACGACACTGAATAAGGATCTTCTCTCAATGGGCTATCGTATTATTGTCTCGACAAAAGATGCCTGGTATCTTGATCATGGATTCTGGGGTAAAACAAACTATTACAACTGGCAGATAGTGTATGGCAATCAACTGATTCGAGAGCCAAATATGCTGGGAGGAGAAGTGTGTATGTGGAGTGAATATGTTGATGAAAATTCTTTAGGTAGACATGAAAAATTAAACATTATGTTATTCATTGATTTTTGTTTGCTTTTTTATAGACAGTCGCGTTTGGCCCCGAGCTGGAGCTGCAGCAGAAAGACTTTGGTCAAATCCAAAGATATCAGCTATGCTGGTTGAGCCCAGATTTTATCGCTACAGGGATAGATTGATTGCTCGTGGGGTGAGGCCAGATGCAGTTACACCCAAATGGTGTGTTCTTCGTGAAGGAAGTTGTTATTAGAAAAAGGACAAAGACTAAAATACAAAACTGTTATTATTAAAGTTGGTATTTACCTGTTTAACGAAATATATTTAAGGTTCGAAATCTTAGAAATATATTACATACCTCTATGTATATTTGTATTTATTTCCATGGGTTTAAAGTTCTCTGGTTTTGAAATTCATAACTGTGAATATTTTAGTTCTACAATCCGTAAGTTTTGTTTCGCATAATATGGATATTAATCTTTGGAAAGGAACCTCTATAAGCAGACTTTCCTCTCATCTAGGTCCTGTAAATGTTTTTTTTTTTTGCTGAACCCAAATTACCAGACTTTTTTCATTAAATAAGTATTCAATAACAATCCTCGATAAGTTCTTCGAAAATAATTATAAGCCATAGTTGCTAATCGATGATATGAATTGAATAAAATGATGAAATTTTGATATTATGGGATTAAAAAAAGACCGACATAGGTTTGGTTTGGAATAGCAACAATAAATTAATGAAATATTTACAAAAAGATTTAAGTATGAAAAGAATGTTGGAGCTACGAGTATGGCGAATATATAAAATGAGAATATGAAACATTTCAACAATGACGAAGTAACTGAAAAACAAACCCCCGTCCAGCAGATTTTCTGTGTCGTTTTATTAATTTTATGAATAATGTTTACTTCTTTAAATGGCCGATAAGAACAATTTAAAAACTATATGTAAAATTTGTAATTATTACCTGCTCCTACCACTAGGCGTCGCACAGTGGAACGAAAACATGAAAAAGTGGTCATCGGGGTGTAACTTTTGAAATAATGGATGGATTTTGAAACGGTTTTCACTATTTTGTACTTGAAAAATTATTGTTTCATACTATATTTCAAAAAATCTTAGCTTTAGGCAAATAAAATTGAAGCAAAAACAATTAATATTTAATGCTCTTAATTCATATTACAAGTTTGATGTGCACTTTTGCACTTTTTTTTTAAATATGTATTTCGAGGCATCGTTCATATTTTAATTTGAATGTTATTTATATTGAATATTTTTCTAGTTAATATTATGTTTATACAAAATTTCTTTTGCCTTTTCATGGTATTTTACTAAAAAATCTATTACTTTTGAAGCATCAAGCTTAACTTCACCTTCCAGCTTAATTTTTTCGTAAAAAAATAAGCGTAGGGCTGCATGTATGTACTTTGAAGTAAAGCTTGGGTCTTACGCCTGTTTTTGTCGCTCAGTATCAAACTGTTCATTAGTGTTGTTAGCGGTTGATGGGGATGGTTCTTTTATAAAGGTTAATGTGTTGAATTCTGTTTCAAGCCACGTTTTAAACCGTTTTTTTTCGCATTGTATTGTAACTGTTTGGATAACAATATTCATAGTCAGTTAAGTCATGCCCGTTAGCCTTTAAAACGTTAACAAAATCTTCGTAAGTAAACACAACCATTTTAACTTAGTAGAAGGCTTCAAAATTATTTGTGTACTAAACGATCGCTTTGTTAAAAAAATTCATTATTATAAAATCACATGATTGCTTTTTTTTTCATTAAGAGAACAAAAATAACCATTAGCGTGAGAGCCATACTTTGTTTTAGCATTTAATCTATAACAAATAATGATAACCTAAAGAAAAAATCTCTTTAAACAGAGCATATAAGGTTTAATTGATAAAGGGAGAATCCCCTATACCCCCTCCCTCTTTCTTTTATGTCAATGTATGCACTGTTTCATATTTTTAGATTTCTTAATGTTAGTTAAAAATAATTTGGTTTTCAGACAGAACTATCTTGTAATCGAAAATTCTTTTGATGTCTTAAATAAATTTTTGTATAGTAATTATGTTTCAACAGCTGAATCCAAAGTTAAGAAAGACAGCAAAAGCTTTTGGAATTTTATAAACTCCAAAAGAAAATTTAGTGGTGTACCAAATTGTATGGAGTTTTCTGGTTCTATATTTAGTGATTTGCAAACTATCTGTAATCTTTTTGCAGATTATTTTGAATCTGTTTACGCAGTTACGTCTCCTAGCGAGCTACCTAAATTTATTCCATCCAATGTAGTTGATATAGGAATTATTCAGTTAGAAATATCAGATGTACTTGAAGCGTTAAATGGGATTGATGAAAACAAAGGACTTGGTCCAGATAGTATATCTCCCAAGATAATCAAAAAATTTGCAACGTCCCTTGCGTTACCTTTGTGGCTAATTTTCAATAAGTCTCTGAAAACAGGTGAATTTTTAAATGAGTGGAAAACATCGTACATATCTCCGATTTTTAAGTCTGGACAAAGCAAAAAAGATGTAATTATCGACCAATATGTAAGTTATCTATTATTCCTAAAATATTTGAAAAAATTGTATGTGATAAGCTCATTTTTCTTCCAACCAAATAGTATCTGATTCTCAGCATGGATTTGTTTCCGGCAGATCTACAGCTACAAATCTCACTATTTTGTGTAATTCCGTTGTCAGTGGATTTGAAAGTGGTCTCCAGACCGACATCATCTTTACTGACTTTGCCAAGGCATTTGATAGAGTTAACCATGAAATATTATTATACAAATTGTCCAAGCTTGGTATCCACTCCAAACTTTTAGAATGGATACGTTCGTATCTTACTGATCGAACCCAATTCGTTAAAATACATAGATATTTTTCTAAGTGCATAAAAGTAACCTCGGGCGTCCCTCAAGGAAGTCACATTGGTCCTTTGTTCTTTAATTTGTTTATCAATGATATTCCTGACATTTTCCAGTTTTCCAGGTGTTTATTATATGCTGACGACGTAAAAATATTCAGAACTATATATTCTCTAATTGATTGTTATTTATTGCAAGAAGATTTATGTGAACTTGCATCATGGTGCAATAAAAATCTTCTTTTCTTAAATGTAGCCAAATGTCAAAGCTTTATATGCTCTAGGCAAATTGCACCAATAGTATTTGATTACAATATCAATAATATAACATTAGATAAAGTAACTGAAAAGAAGGATTTAGGAGTCATATTTGATCGGAAGTTCACATTTAGTAGTCACATTGACTATATAGTTAATAAAGCATATAAAATGTTGGGTTTTTTAAAAAGGAACACTAGAGAGTTCTCTGATTCATATGCTCTTAAATCTCTTTATATGGCTTTTGTGAGACTTTTGTGAGATCTACCCTGGAGTACTGTTGCGTGGTTTGGAATCCGTACTATGCTAATCATTCATTGAGAATTGAAAGGATTGAAAGAAATTTCACAAGATATTGGTTTTTTAAGCTAAATTGGAACATTATTATGCCTGCATATAGTGTGAGATGTTTGCTTTTTGGTATGCAAACGCTTGAGGTCAGAAGAAAGTATTTTTGTATTATGATGATAAAGGATATGGTAAGTAGTCACATTATGTGTCCTTACTTGCTAGAGCAAATAAACTTTTATTTTCCCAGTAGAGGCCTCCGTATAGGCTTTCATTTACGGGAGAATTTTTCTAGAAATAATTATGTTAGAAATGTACCGATTATGCGTTGCATAGGAGAAACTAATGCTGTAATTGAAAAAATAGATATTTGTATGCACAGTTCACGAGAAACTTTTAAAAAACATGTAATGTTAATTTTGTTATTTCATTAATTATTGTGATATATGTTAAATTTATTTTTTCTGTATTTATTTTTAATATTTAATATATCTTTAAGTTACTATTTTTCGTTATTTTTATTTATGTTTATGTAATCTAAAAGAGAATGTTAATCTCAGATTGATAAAATAATTATTATTTATAATGCAAAGATGCCCCTACCCCCTTCTCCAGTTAACAAACTTATTTTATATATAAGAGTTCTCAGCTCTAAGGGAGATTTTTAAAAACCCTTCCGAAAGCGGGGTCGGATGCGGTCGGATCCAATTTTTTGAAAATATGACTCCAAATAAGTGCACAATTCATTTAAGACTACCCACAAACCGAGCATTTTTGAGCATTTTTTTAAAGACATCTTCAAACCTGAAATTAGGTTTTTTCTAAAAATACTCACAAAAACAGTGTTTAAAGGCTAAAACAACTTTGTTTCAAGGAATTTTTTTAATTTTTAAGCTTAAATGAACCAATTGCATGCCTACAAAATTTATTTCGAAAAGAAAACAACATAAAAAGGGTCTGAGAAAAACAAATTACAAAAATGCTTTAAAATTCCATTTTTTTTTTGTTTTAAATATACTGCATCTTTGAGTCCCTATTATTTGAAAATTAAAGAGTATACATAAAAAACGGTTTTATATGTAAAAGAGCCGACAATTTTCTATGCATATCAAACAAAAAATATTTCCAAGAATGAAAACAAAAAATCACCCAATGTTCGGAATTTTGTACTAGACGCTCCACTGTGCGTCGCGGCCGAAATAATTTTAAAATTATTTTATCTTATGCATTCAAACGCATCAAAGCAAAATGTCTATGGATAATCGTTTAAATGGATTGCCAAGCAACATCGTCGGAGCTAAATGTTATTTTAATATTTGTTAACAGCTCTGAGAGAGTTAAATGCAAGGCTCTAGCTCTATTTCAAAACTGATTAACGAATTTAAAAATCTATCTCAATAAAGGAGTTTCTTAACTATCTTAAGCTCTGTTACGTTTAAAAGCTTTCTGCTCGGTAAATATGCTCCATAATAATGTTTTTGAATGAATTTTAATTCTTTACCCTTTAAAATAGCTCTTTAACAGCAAAAGATTATTTTAGGTGTTCTTAAAGAGCTATTAGCTATATCTTCATGCCGAATATTTAAAATTTTTGTAAAACAGGAAAAGACAACTTTTTATAGTGCTGTGACTGCATTTTCAAAAGAATCAAGAAAAACACAGATGCTTTATCCAAAAAAATACAAGAGGAAAATTAATATTCTTTTGCTCAAGTTCAAAATTTAAATTAACATAAAAAATGTTATCTACTTAAAACAAATTATGTTAGATGAGCTTTATAATATTTCGATGTACAATATCAACATTTCTGATAAAAATAAGATCGCACTTAGAAATCACTCCATGTTGAACGTATTATAGCTTTTAATTATTACGTCTACTCATTGTTTTATGTAGATAAAAAAGAGTTCTGAGACAACTGTTGATGCTTATATAATTTACATAAATTGCAAGACGCCAAGTTCTTTTTAAGTATTTAGTAGTATAGCTTTCAGGAAATAATTTAAAAAAAATAATTGTTCACACGTTTTAAAGTTAGATTTTTCAAAAAAAAAACTTGATATTTTTTTTTTTATAAAAAATCGGTTCTATGACAGGTACCGTTAATAACATTTTTCCCCAAATTTTTTTTGACCAAAATGTAGTCCATGTCCATAATATCATACCGAATTTTGTTCATCCAAATCGTTAGAGCCGTTTTCGAGATTAATGGGATTTTGCATTACGGGTGTATGGAGGGTACCGTTTGTTTTAGAGCTAAACAAAATTTCAATTTCCCATCTAGGGAATCATCGAAGACCCTTAACTACCGGGATTGAAAAACATAGGTCTAGTAGTTTAGGCTGTAGTTCAAGGTACAGACATACAGCACAGTTGGGGCTACACAGCACTCACTTTGGGAATAAGTTTTCAATATTTTCCAATGTTGTTTAAGAGTAAAACGATTCATTTCGATCCGCGGAGGTATCATATTGAGTTTCTGTCAAGATTTCGAGTGGGAAACAGCTGTCAGTGTCAAAATAACCTATGATTTAAAAAGAAACCAATAGATGACCCACACTTTAGAAGAACTTTCCAATTACTCAATGAGTGCACAATTCAACAAACTTCACGGAAATAAAGTTTTTATACGAAATTCGTTTCTCAACATTGAAATTCCTAACATTTTTAGTAACCGCAATATGTGAGACAATTTGAATGACCTCAATATACGAATTTCAAACTTTCCTGACAAAGTTTAAAATCTATAGCTGTAGAACTATTAACTTATTACTCCCAAAATGCAATCATACGTTTGTAATATTTTCGCGACCTACCTAATTTATTTTATTCTCAACCTATTCATCCATATATCACCGTCCTTCAAATAAACTCCAACCATTACGCTATTCAATGATCACATTTGGACCAGAAACCCTTTAATGTATTTATTTAATTAATTTGCAATCACCCTATGTATTCCTTTACAGTTGTATTAAAAAAAAAAACAATCATTGTTAACAGGTCTATGAAATGTGCCTTCCCCATTACACACACCCACTCAACCTTGCTCTTGCCTTATCATTATTTTTCAATTTGTGCAGTTGGTACTCATATGGCAATGCCTTTTTTCTTGCCCTCCATTGACAAAAAAATAACAACAAAAACATCGCTAACACAATCAAAATAAATAACATCGTTTCGTCGTTTTGTGTCGCTTTTTTGTCTGTTTCCGCTGATTTAATCATCGATCCCTTACAACTTTCGAATTTAATCAACTTCAGCTTTTCTATATCTCCTCACTTCCCTTTTCGCTTTTGGAAGCATCTAAGCGCACGTTAACATCATCATTTTCATTACTATATACAAAAATAAAAAACAAAAAAAAATCAGAACCAAACATTCAACTTTTAACCATAAAATATGCATTACCCAACATACACCCCGAGACCCCGACCCCACTGTGGTATAGCTAGGTGGTAAAAAGACCGAACACCAAATGTTGTAAAATAAAGTTCTTTTGTCATAGAACAAAAGTCAGTCTTTTTTGTTGTTGTAGAATTTTTTTTTGTTTGCACCACTGCGCTCCATGGATATGGGATATTATTAAAAAAATCAGCTGAAAGCTGAACGATGACTGGGAAGCCAAATACAAACCCAAAGATCTCGGTTTTCTTGGACAGGACAGGATATGTAGTACGGGATTTGAAAAAGTAATAAATATAAAAATAGTAATTCAGAAATTCCATTGTTTTGAAACACATCACCATAGTGATTGTTAAAATCACACACATCATCGTTCTTTTGTTTAGTAGTACAGTGAAATAGGAGTACAGTAAAATAGGAATAAAATCAACAAAAATATATCACTTTAGGCAAGCAATTATTGTAAGTACGTATTTCATCATGTCAGAAAGCCAAGCTGCACTCAAAGCACTGAGCTCATATACCATCCGCTCTAAATTAGTGTGGGAGTTCATAAACAGTCTAAACGAACTTGGGAAACAAAACAATATCACAATTCATTATGGGTACCTGGACCCATGGGTGTTCTTTGAAACGAAGAGGCAGAAATAGACGCTTCAATCCCTTTAACAGGACCTGAGCCCTATTGCGGAATAGAAGAAAACATTTTAAAAAATAAAATTAAATAAGTAGAGAAGGCAAATTGATCCAGGAACTGGAAACAACCACCGAAGCCAAAACAGGTGAAAGTACGAGTACTACCTTTGTAAATATATATAACCTATAGTATTATCATAAGGCGTGATTTTGTATTGCGAACGCTAGCCTGGTGGTGGCGCAGAAATTAGCGCACGCTTTTAAAGTGGAGAGTAGGATAACATAAAAAACAAGTAGTAAACAAGAGAATATATTATTAATAAATTTATCAAAGACAAATCTAGCAATTGCAGTCCCTAGCCTTAAGATATCGCCACAATCTTTCGTCTTCTTGATAGTACTATAAGTTTTATATACAAGGCTACTACTAGGTTATTACAACCTGGAACGTTTCACAAACCGCATAAGCTTAAGAAGGCACAACCAAAAATCAATAACAGGTATCGTAACTATAGACACTGCAAACTTAGAAGACACCTAGGTTTACTTGGTGTGCCAAGCAGTGTCACATGTAGATTCTGTAACATGCATGAGGAAACACCAGGCCACATACTATAGGAAAATGTTGTCAACTCACGCGCCAAGGAAAAAATCATCAGGGACAATATCAGATAGAAAAGAGCAACCTATCCTCCTGAAGGTGCCCCAAATACTAAGATTCCTTAGAGCAAAAGATGAGCAAGCTCATCCAGATTTTCAAGTGGGGGCAGAATAGATCTCTGGGTCGCAGTGCAATTCCCACAATACATAATTCATTCATTCATTCTACCGAATACTCCTTACAGAAAACAGCCGACACAAAATCTGCCAATCTGGTTTACTATTTCACCTACAACAATGAAAAAGATGAAGCTTTTTGAAAGAAAGATGCTCCGCATTTGCACTGGACTGTACCGTAACACACTGACGAAGAAATATATACCAACAAGGAATCTGTATATAGAAGCAAAGTTAATACCATTGGACAAGTATTTACTGCAGCTCTCCGGAAAAATCATCAGGAACCTGGAAGATCATCCCAACACAGAAGTGCAACAACTTCTCCAGCATGAACTAGAGCCTCGTGACAAGTATCTATACACCCGAGCCATCACTGACGATCAATTTGAAGACATCATCCATAACGACAACGCACCCTTTTACGAGAAGAACAACAATCAATACTACCAGGGGATAAAACGCCCACTCATCAAAAATTATTATTTAGTTAATATTAAAAAAATCATGAATTAGATTAAGAAAACATTAATATGATATTGTAAGCAAATAGCATTATGTAAAGCCAAATGAAGAACGTTGGGCCCCTATTGTTGAGCCAACATGATTTAATTTAGTAATAAGTTAGTTTTAAGTCAAATTGTATATAAAACAAATTGAAAAATAAAATTCTTAATCTAATCAAAATCTGCCAATAAAATCTAAAAATGGAAATTGGATGGGAAACCCGAAACAGAAAACTGACATCTTCGCTGAATATCTTCCGAATGTCTTTAACCCATTCTCAGCAAATACAGCTACAGAGATGATTTACAGTTTATTGATAGAAGCGACGAATACCATAGTCGGACTTAAAGAAGTAAGAACCATGTTTCAACATCAGTTATCTAGCAAAAAATCACTATTAGAGTACGATTTAATAACTTCTCAGGTTTTCAAAGAAATTCCTGCAATAGCCCTCAAAAACTCCAATTTAAAATAAACGCATGCCTTAAGCTTAGATATATGCCACATCATTGGAAAATTGCAGAAATCATTGTTATATCTAAACAAGGTAAGCCACCAACAGAAGTATCATTTTACTGATCTATATATCGCTTTAACCAATCGTGCAAAAGTTTTAGAGAAACTGCTGCTGAAAAGGCTCAGCAAAATAATAGAAGAAAGAAGACTAATCCCGAACTATCAGTTTGGATTTATAAAAATAAACCTTCCACGATAGACCAAGTGCATAGAATAACGGATTTTATAGAAAAAACACGTACATGTTCTATTCTTTGATGTTGCTCAAGCCTTTGATAAGGTTAGGCATTAGTACATTTCACCAATACTTGAGTACAAAACTGCATAGAGACCTTTACACAGAGTACTAAGAAATACGGAGATCCAACATTACGAACCGACTTTTTAGAGTACGGTACGACTAAAATTACTCGGAACTAAAGAAAATTGAAGCCGGTGTACCCCAAGGAAGTGTTTTAGGAGCAACCTTGTATTTGTTATATACTAGGGATATTCCAGTGGACATTAACGTTATCAAGGCCACCTTTGCTGATGATACTGCGGTATTGATGCCTATAATAAATTCATTATGAAGGCTACAGAAAATCTGCAAAATGCAGTCGATAAAATTAGATATTGGACAACCAACGATGGCGTTTGTAATTAAACGAAACAAAATCGGCGAATATAAACTTTACATATAAAAAACTAAATAATGCTCCAATTTTTATCAATGGTAATGCTGTACATTTCGCCATTACTTGAAAAAGCACATTAAAAAGAAATGAGAAGAAATTAACTTAAAGTACAAAAAAAATGTACTGGTTACTAGGACAAAACTCTGGCCTATCTGTCCAGAACAAAAGATTGCTATACAAGCAAGTGCTGAAACATGTTTGGACGTACATATGCTATCCAACTATGAGGCTGTTCAAAAAAACAAATGCTGAACCCATCCAAAAATTCCAAAATAATATCTTCGTGGAATAATTAATGGCCCTTGGTACATAAGAAAAAGCGATCTACATCGTGACCGTCAAATAGAAATGATCACAGAAGTGGTTAAAAAACGCGACTGTGAAGTCTTACCAACTCCGAGATGGAAACCGTCTTAAATGTAGGTAATAGACAATCTTCGGAGACTTAAATGATATTTTTTTGGAATAAAATAAAACGCTTAATAAAATGTTATTTATAGATATATGAATAATAGCCGTGTTTTTGAAAAAGTAAATAGTTAAGATATTTCATTTAAACGCGCAAGCAAAAACAACAAAATGGCAGACAAATGTTTGGAAAAAATTGAACGACGGAAGACAGAACAAGACCAGGATTGAATATTTTGTGTTATATGTCCTGTTCTTTTACTAGATATTATTAAATTGCCTTGCAGGCGCATAAAAGTATGCTCTAATCGCAACATATAATAATTATAATTTTTATTTGGTCCTGGTACGAGGTGTGCAAATGGAGTCCATAAAGTCGAAACACGTCAATTACATTGGCTCGCCCACATCGATTAAATGGACAAAAATGCATCAGCCAAGGGAGTCTTCCAATCCCAGCCATCAGGTTCTAAGCGACAAAGAATGAGACACGACCTCCTGTTTAAAGGCTATTCTCAAGTCGTCGCAGATGCCAGAAAGCTTTGTCTAGACGACTGAAAACAGTTGGCTTGGGATCATAGAGGATGGAAAGCCAACGAATCTAGGACATTGACCCTTCATGGATCGTGAACCAATTTAGTTAATTAGTAATTTACAATTTGCTTTCTGACTTTTTTCACACTCGTCTGGCACAATTTCAAATATTAAATACATTTGAATTAGCTTTTTTTTAAACTATTACAGAGTCCGAAAGTATTAGTATTCTCTTTAAAATTCATTGCTATACTTCCGACACTTTTTCCCTACCGAGAAATCGATTTCCTGCAAATATAGCTGAATTTATGCGAATTTATCCAACTGCAAATGGAAGTTCCCATCATATTTGCCGGGGTGTTGCTTTTCTTTTGTATCCTAATCAAAATGTAGACTGCAGCTGTAATAGCGGTCAAAATATTAAATAGACACAAATTCAATATTTCGAACACGATGCAATGCAACGCAGAAGATTATTTTTTTTCCTCGACAACTTTTATATATGTAAACACCAAAGTAAGCCTTTTCGTAAATAACCGCTATATCATATAAAAATTATAGATAGGCCTTTACTGTTAAACGATTTTTTTTTTCTTAAAATATACCCAAGAATTACGCCGTAAAATATTATGCACGAATTAAGGGGTACCCTGTATATGTATAAGAACTTTTGTATATAAGAACTTATTTTTAAAAAAATCCTTAGAATGATTAAAAAGTTTTGTTCATGAATAAAATCATTTTTGCTTGAGAAATCACATGGCATAATTATTTAAGCTCAAACTACTAAAGAAGTTTTAGTACTCAAAAATGAATATCATGCTTCTGAAAAATTTTTTGTAATAACATCTAAGGCCCAACATTTTAGTGGAATTAGTACAATGTTAATATTATTTTAGTATCGAATTTAGAATATTTCTATGTTTAACATTTCATTAGCTAAAATCATGGAATCCTTTTAGTATCGTGTTAAATTCACATGACTCTTTGAAACTGCAAGGTTTTTGCAACTGTCATTGTTCTAGGTGTGTTCAGAAACAATTAAAAAAAAAACAAAAAAAAAACAGTTTACTAACTTTTTAGCAAATTGTTAAGTAATATCAATATTAGGTCCTTTAAAATTTTGCACCTTCATATGTTTTCAAAAGAACAGTTTTGAATTTCTGAGTCTCTTAAATAGAAGACCATGTTCGTGCAACCTAGTCGTGCATTTTATTTTTTCGACACAAGACAAATATTTGCCTTATAGAGCAAGAAAAAATATGTAAAAATAGTAATAAATGTCTCAAACCCCATGAAATGTTAGTATAGTCATTGTAAACATGTAGGAATATTTTGGTTTGAAATATGTTGGGATAAAAGTAAGATATATGCACTTTTCTGTATTGCTGTACTTTAGTTCAGTTTCAAATTCATGCCAGCCTACTGTGGACAGGGGGTGGTGTGCAAAGCAGATGAATTAATCTTGGCTTGGGTGATTCTGATTTAGTTTCGGTTCATCACATCACATATCGCCATGGGCTGGTATGGGGTTGTGAGGGAGGTGTTTTATATTCATCACATATTTCAATTAAAATTTTCATTCCACCAGAGAATAGGTTTTCCATTACAAAAAATCTCTATTCATTCACTCAGCTGCACTATATAAAAATATATTATTATGTACATACATAGGTTCGACTCTTCCAATGCAGAATCCGTTTGCAGATGATTTGGTGAGCATGGATTGGAACCAAACCATAACTCCACTGGTTATGTTCATGTAGTAGAGTTAGACAATAAGATGTGAGGATAATAATAATGCTTCAAATAACTATGACTATCATGCATTTTTTTTTAAATTTTAAAACATATAGATGTATTTAATTTGTTTAACATAAAAGAGTGAATACTATTATAACTATCCAGGGTATGCATTGTGCATTGTTTAAAGCTATAAGAAGTAAATATTGAAATTAATGCTATATAAAACACATGTTTGAAATAATCATTGCCAAACATTCATAGATATAACCTTATTGTCAAATACAAACATAATTTTCGTTTGTGTACCTTTTAAAAAAGAATAGCATGCTTATTATGTCTATGCGTTACGTATGTAGATACCTACATACATATGTAAAAATATAATAAGAAAAGATAAATTATAAGCAGTCGTCAGCGGTGTTGTCAAAAATTAAGTTCCGATTTCGAAAACATTTTCAGAACTACATTTAAGTTGGAAGGGGAAGAAATGTTTTCGAGTTAAAAATATGGACACCCAGGCCAAGGGCGAAATCGCTTTTTTTGCCGATTTTATAAAGCTTCAAAAAAAAAGAGAAATAATAAAAACAAAAAGAAATTGCTTCCAGCTTTTTCAACAAAACTACAGCCTTAAACGTGGTATAGGTACATTATAGATTCTGTGTAGTGTAACATTTTTGCCCAAGTCATTCATGCTCACGAAAAAATGTGTTAAAATAGTGAGGTTACATTAACGTCCTAGTTCTTTTCGAACTTGAAAAGGTTGTCGTCAGAAAGACAACACTCATCTCATTTCTCATTCAAATTTCAAAATGAGGTAGTTTCAACTAAATATGGACCAAATTTAGTCGGAAATCACGAGCAAGGTTTATATCGTACCAATCTATCCGAGAGGGTGTTACCATATTCTAATCACATGCGTTGATTTTTTTCACATAAGTTGTTCCTTTTACGAGGGACTATAATCGCTTTGGATAGATTACGGAACGCGGCCATTCAAATTTGTAATATATTGAAAATGTCTAAGTTCAATGTATAAAAAACAGACAGAAAACCATAAAAAAAAGATTGATAAACAAATTTGAGATGAAAACTTTGCTTTGCTTTTAACTAAAAAAGAAGAACGCCTAATGGGTTGCCTTATTTTTATTGAGGGGTATGTTCGGGGAGAAAGTTCTTTGAGTGCGAGGAGAACAGTTATACCGAATTATTTAAAGATTTTGTATGAAAAAGTTCATTAGAAAAAAGCAGTATGCTTGTCAAGAGTACGCCAGTAAAAAGTTTCAACAAGCAGTGAAAATACTGCAATTGCAGTACTTCGACAGTCTTCATCAGCTATCGAACCGTGCGTCGTGTTGCTCACTTTTGGCAGTCCACAAACACGAAGTCCTCTAGTAAAGAAGTACTCTTCAATACATTTCTTTTATAAATTTTATAAATTCGTGCATACAATATGACGCTTATTTGCATATTAAATTGTTTGGTCGTATCGACTGTCTCAAACATTGACATCCGCAAGGTTCGCAAAGATTTTCAACGACCGCGATATGGATCATAGGCCACCAAATTCCGGACACCTTTTCAAAAATAAGGGTTTCCGAGAAAGATGAATAAATGAAAAAAAAAACTTGCGGATCAACAAAGCAAATGACTGAAGTAATATAAGGTTACTCTAAAGACAACATCAGCACGCCGCGCCGCGCCGCTGCCATTCCTTTAGGATTGATTCAAATATTTTTCGGGAGGAACACTGATGTCCTTCAAGTTTTGTAGCCATGTGGTGACAATTTTTTATTAAATTCGCTTAGGCGACAATGAGAAATTCTAAAATTATAAAAAAAAATGGTTCTATTAGAGATATTTTTAATAGTGGCTAACTACAACATTTTTTATATTAAATCTACCATTTAATAGTTACCATCGTAACTATTAGGTATTAGAAGCACACAGAAAATATTTGGAACCGTTTTTTGAGAAAAATTAGACTTTTCCGGCTAAAATTGTTTTATGGCAGGTACCGTTATTTTTGGTAGGTAATAAACAAAATGAAAAAAAAGTTCGAAGGAATGACTAGCAAAATTGTTAGGTTCATACTAATTTTAAAAAATCGACCCAGTCGTTAAAACAGTGATCGAACATACGAACAGAAATCGTTATGACAAGTTTCATCAAAAGTAACTAGCCAAATTTATGTAGTACCTACATATGCGTGTACTGTACATACATATACATATGTACATTGTATACTTATGTACGTATATATGGCAAGTCAAAATTTCTTGACTTTGTATTGAATGTAGCTTAATGGTGATAGGTTAGGTAGAGTAATACAAATACCAAATTTCATAGGAACATACATATATTTACGGGCGGGTCAATAAGTCCGTGACTTTTTGAATTTCTGACCTCTTTACTGAAACAGCAACACTGCTCCTGTCAACAGGCATCTGTCAGTTGACTCCTGTCAAAATTTAAACTTGCTGCGTCAGTTAGTTTATGTTTGACAGCTATTTTTATCAGACTACTCACTAATTTGAGGAGAAAATGGAAATAAGTGAGACCAAGGCTAAGCTTGATAAATACTATTTGGACTCTGCACCATCGATTTCAATGGTAAAAAAATGGTTTAGTGAATTTCGTTGTGGCCGTACAAGCACTGAAGATGCCGAACGTCCTGGACGCCCAGTTGAGGTCTCTACACCCGAAACAATCGAAAAAATTCACGATTATGGTGTTGGCCGACCGAAGATTGAAAGTGCGAGAGATTGTGGAAGCCGTAGGGATCTCGCATGGCTCAGTGGTTTCAATTTTGAATGATCACTTGGGCATGAGAAATCTTTCCGCAAGATGGGTGCCGCGTTTGCTCACAGTCGACCAGAAACGCAATCGTGTAACAACTTCACAGGAAGGTTTGGCGTTGTTTAATCGCAATATGGAGGAGTTTTTGCGCCGTTTTGTAACCGTGGACGAAACATGGATCCATCAGAACACACCAGAGACCAAACAACAGTCAAAACAGTGGGTTTCTAAGGGTGAATCGGCGCCAAAGAAGGCCAAGGTGGGTTTGTCAGCCAATAAAGTTATGGCGACTGTTTTTTGGGATGCACGCGGGATAATCCACATTGACTACCTTCAAAAGGGAAGAACAATCAATGGGGAATATTATGCCAACTTATTGGACCGATTCAATGACGATTTGAAAAAAACCGACCTCATTTGGCCAAGAAAAAAGTTCTTTTCCACCAAGACAATGCAAGGGTGCAAACATGTGCAGTTGCCATGGCAAAAATCCATGAATTGGGCTATGAATTGCTCCCTCATCCACCCTATTCTCCAGATTTGGCTCCGAGCGACTACTTCTTGTTCCCAAACTTGAAGAAATGGCTTGGTGGAAAAAGATTTGACTCCAATGATGAAGTCATCTCGCAAACAAAGGCCTATTTTGAGGACCTCGACAAATCATTTTTTTTGGAAGGGATAAAAAAATTGGAGAAGCGTTGGACAAAGTGTATAGAGCTCAAGGGAGACTACGTTGAAAAATAAAATTATTTTTTTATCAAAAAATCTGTGTTTTATTCCAAAAGTCACGGACTTATTGACCCGCCTATATACTTCTGCATTACATACATAGATAGCTGGAAAGTTTACAAAAATTAGTGGAGCCCATCTCATCACGTCGGTCGTGGCCCAGTGATATATGTATCTAATTGTACCAGCCTATTCGTACATCAAATAATTAAAAAAAGTGAATTTTTCCTTGGAGAACTAATTTTTCCAGTCTGGGTAAAACTATTTTTTTAATGTACCTTTTGGTAATACCATTTGGACTAATTGTTAATGGAAATGTTTCCAGCAAAATAATTCACAGACACAAGCACTCTGAATTACGTTCTTAAACCAACACAAAAGTCTCTTATTGTTCATAAGTCGTAAATAGAAAACTTAAAAACAAATATTCTTTAATATAAATTCAACAGAGCAAATTCTTACACCTGTTAATTTTTGTCACATTAAACACAGCTTTCTTTCGTTAAAATCGTAAGTTTGTTGTGCTGTTTAGTTTTAAGGGATATGCCTTTATTATCTCAGCAGCTGATTATTTTATTTAGGATTTACACTGAAATCATTCCAAAGATCATGTTTTATCATGGAAACAATGGATATTTTGAAAAGAAATTTCAATGCGACACCAGGAGAGAAGAATTACACTCTTTTTGAAAAAGAAAAAAAAATATTTTAGCCTTTCCTGCATTATGAGGTAAGGTACTGGTAAAATATACGTAAAATAAAAAAAAATAAAAAGATTTCTCATAAGGGAAAAAAAATGTATTAATGATATTAAGTTAAAAAATCTTTTAGCTTCCCTTTGTTGAACCAGGAAACTGAATTTGTTTCTAAAGGCAAAACACCTGCCAATAAGGGCTAAAGTAATAGAACTCAGCGTGTAGCTGTTGGAAACAAATTTTCCATGAAGATGGGAGTACCCCAAGGCTCTTTTCTGGGTCCAATTCTGTTTATTGCTTATATAAACGATCTACCTTATGTTTGTGAGCATATTTCTTTTCATCTGTATGCGGATGATATACAAATCTTTCTCTCTCGCGTAGAACTAGACTAGTAGAAGATCTTGTATTTCGTATTGATGAAGATTACAAGAATCTTTAATTGGGCTAAGGAAAACGGTTTAATGCTCAATACCGAAAAAAGTCAAGCGCTATTAGGTTTTAAGAAGACATACATATAACTGTGAAGATTTACCTCCTCTTTCAAATATTTTTCAAACAACTAGAATATTAAATAGGGATATAGGAAGAAATTGTAGGAGAACAAAAGTTAAAAAAAATGTACTTATACATAATTATTAATTTTTTTATTAAAAATGAATTTACATACAATTGTTCAACCAACTTATAAATACTATAAAAGATATTGTCTTAGTGTATTGTTTACAATAAAAAAAATAATTGAATTGATAATCAAATGGAATTTCTTTGGTTTTGTTCTAATATGTTTGTATGATTGATACTTGTATGAATCTCGATGGCTGTGTTCATTGAGTAGTCGTGCTTTTTTCACGATGTGCAACAAAATCAATCTTCTTCACATATGACCATTTTTCATTTTACAGAAAAATCAATTCTTTTTTAACTTAAACTTCCTATTTCCACACCAAAGTTACTTGAAATTTATCTAACAAAATCGATTTTGACGATACTTTTTTGACTTCCATTGGGCGAAGAAATATGTTGGAATCTTAATTTCAATGAACCCTGATTTATTTTCTGCAATTCAATCCGCTTCAGCTATCATCAATGGAAATCCACATACAATTCAGTTAACAAATTATGAACAATTCATGATCCAGTGTACAATTTGTAATTTTGTTTTGACAACTCATAAAATTTTGTGTTGCACTGTCAGCTGTTATTCATGTCTGAAATTGTGTGATCAAATAATTTAGTTTTTTGGTATGTTACTGCTTTTTCCTTGTAATTATTAATTATTATTTGTAATTATTAAGAAATGGAAAGAACCAATTCAAATTTTGCTTCAGTGTTGCTACAGATTACAAAAAGTGCGTTCACGATCTAGTAACAAAATAAAACTTTACAATTCAAATAGACCTATTGCACCAGATCGTGATATATTGAATGTTATATTGAACCAAAAAAATTACCTCCGATGACGCCATCTACTATAATATAAGACATAAACGACGACATTTTGCTTGGACGACCCCATTTGTGTTTTTTACTTGCAACTTATAGGTATCTACTATAAGGCAAGTTATGCATTCGTAAAAAAAATCGAGCTCGAGATTTTGATAATAGCGAAGAACAAAAAAATTGGGTCTCGCAATTCTGTCTGTCTGTCTGTCTGTTCGACTACAGCTAAACGGCTCGGCCGATTTTCTTTTTTCCCCCCGGATGTTTTTTGATTTGATTTTTTAAGACCAAAAATAATGGTACCTGCCATACGTTTTTTTCCGAAATTTTATAAAATTTTTTTTCTCAAAAACTGTCTCACAGACTTTTAAGAAAAAAATTCAAAAAATTTCATTTAGTTAAAGCTACCTAATGGTTGAAAAAAAATTTCCAAAAAATTATTATTTTTGGTACCTTGGAACCATTTTTTGATTTTTGATTTTCTGGAAAACGGTACAACGGATTTTGATCATTTTTTTTTCTTCTAAAGGTCCCCAATAGTTTGAATATTATTATGTGAATTCAAGATTTCAAAAAATACTTTTTTGGATTTTTAAAAAATATTTCAACATTTTTTTTTGAAAACTCAATATTTCGAAAACCCCATGCTAGATTTGTTTTAAAACTTGATAAATAAAAGTTTTTTTTACCTAAGAATAACGGTACCCTCCATACAAAAGTTAAAAATGGTTTTCGAAAATCGTATTTTTCTCGAAAACGGCTCCGAGATTTTCGAATTTTGAAAAAAAAATCTAGTTTTCTTTTGCAAAATTCGATATCTTAAAAACGGATCAATATTTTTTTTGTAGATTTATATTTTATTCGTGCATTAATAAACACTTTAAATTGGCGTTCTAAAATTTTTTTCTTAAAAATGTTTTAAAAATTTTGTATAAAAGCTTATTTTTGTAAGAAACCACTATACAACGAATTATAATTTTGTTCTTGCATAAACTATTTTTTTCTTAAAACACATGGCATCCTGTAATTAGCTCCAACTGCTAAAGGAGTTGTTTTAGTTATTTAAAAAATGAATTTTATCCTTAAGAACAGTTTTCTCTAATAACATTCATTTTTGAAATTCTTAGTCCTTTACATAGGAGCAAGTTCGTGCGACCCAGTCGTCCATTTTATTTATTTCAAATTATTCGGACAAATGTTCGATAGTGCCAAATGTGAAATTAAAAAAAACATGGCTGTTACGATTGGTTTTTTATGGTAATTTCTTACTACTATATGTATATAAAATCCACAAAAAACACGCCTTATGTCTTCCAATTATAAACGCAAACAACTAAATAGAACTAAGGTACTAGTACGGTCTAGAACGCCAAAAAACGCACGATTTTTGGGATTTTTTTCTTAGAAACCTTATTAGGTAATAACATATTTTTTTTTTAATAATGAATACATGCGTCAAGAGTACAAAAAAAATTTTTTTTTAATTTGAGAATTTTGGCAGAATTATAGAAGGCCTAACGTCGACTCATCAAAAAATACATTGTCCCATGGCGGACAGTTAATCTCAGGATTGGCTGGACTGAAACAAAAAAACCAAAGTGGGTTATTTAAAGGAAGGTTTCTTTATTCATTATTAAAAAAAAAAATATTTTATCTTAATATATATAATTCTTCTGTGAGTGTGTATGTCACTGAACTTCTCTTAAACGACTGGACCGATTTTGATGAAATTTTTTGTGTGTGTTCAAGGGGATCTGAGAATGGTTTAGATTCACAATTAAAAAAAAAATATTCGTAGTTAGCAACGCGAGCACGGGCGGCTAGTTATCTTATAAAGTTTCCGAGAAAAAAATTCCCAAAAATCATGCGTTTTTTGCGATTTACCGTACACTGAAAATAAATTCCTAGGTAATATTGACAAAAATTTTTTGTTGACCTTTAACAAAACAATTTTATCGTTTTGATAAAATTTTTGTCAATACGAAAGAATGATTTTGTTAATTTCACAAAATTTTTATAATCCAGCATGATTTTTTGTCAGTTTAACAAAATATGCACTACAAATAACATTGTCAGTTTAACAAACCAAGTTTTGTTAATATAACAAAATAAAACAGAGATTTTTGTCACATCGACAAACTGTTTTGTGATGTTAACAAAATGTTTGTTGTATCTACAAAAAATCTGTTTTGTAAATGTTTGTCAATATAACAAAGTTTTTGTTAATTTGTTTTTGTCAATTTAACAAAAAATGAAAACATCTTTGTTAAAATGAAAAATATTTTGTTTTGGGGTTGAATTATTTTGTAATATTGATAAAATAATATTATCAGATAGATAAAACTATTTTGTAAGGAAACCAAAAAATTTCTTTTGTGTATGATATAGTTCACACTTGGTTTTTGTTAAAAAATCGATGTAAGACTAACTGAACTTAACAAAAATTGCGTATTGTCCATACGCCCTCACAGATGGTTGCATGTGAGATCGTAGGGACGAAACGCCAATTTTTGTGGACATAAATCCCAAAAAAAAAAAAACTATTTTGACAAAATTAATTTTGTTTTTTGTGGATTCAACAAAAGAAATTTGTAAAATTGACAAAATATTTTGTTGAATTGACAAAATATTTTGTTAATTTAACAAAATATAACAAGAATTTTTTGTTAATTTAACAAAATATTTTGTTAATGTAACAAAACAATTTTGTTAATTCAACAAAACAATTTTGTTAATTTAACAAAACAATTTTGTTAATCCGATAATAATAAAAAAACAATAACACTAACAAAAAAATTGTTAATACAACAAAAGAATTGTTAATATGACAAATTAATTTTGTAAATTCTACGAAATTTTGTCATATTGACAAAATATTTTTGTTTTTTTAACAAATTTATTTGTTAGCATAACAAAATAATTTTGTGGATACAACAAAATATGTTTTGTTACCTCAACAAAATTCTATAATTTTTGTCAATTTGACAAAACTTTTTGTTGGGCGTATATTGACAAAATTTTTGTTAAATCAACCTAGATTTTTATCATATATACCTAGATTTTATTTTCAGTGTACTAGTACCTTAAAGAAATATGGCTTTAGAATCTTGATATTTTTTGTAGCTGGAGGTGGAGTTGTGGTGTACTGTAGATTATCGTTAAAGTCAAAAATACTAGGTAAGTGTGATGGCAGTGAAGTGGAATATCTTTTAGTAGAAATAAGCGATGGCAATTTAAAATGCTTTTTTGGTGTTGCTTATAATCCTTAGCGATCAAAGGGCACGGTATTGCCCAGCCAAGTTCTGGCACTACACCCTTTTTACAGGAACAAACTCAGGCGACTTTTGACCCCTCTCTATCTTCAGTCCGAATGTTTGCTAAGCTAGTCAAGCACAGGCGCCTCACCGAATTTCAGTTTTCTATTATAAGCGGTTCCTGAGATATAAGGCCTCAAAAATCACAAAAACCGTAACTGACTGACTGACTGACAGATCATCAAAATTATGGAGCACTTCCCGACATCGTAGAATCTTGTAATTTGCAAAACGGTAGGTCTTGTCATGCAAACAGAGGAAAAAATCGAAAATTTGAAATTTTCCATTCAGGGGGCGTGGTATCCGCCCACTTTCTCCGAATTGGTGTTGGTTGAATGGAGCACTTCCGACTGCTGTAAAACGATGAAATTTGGTAAAGTGGGAGGGCTTAAATTGCATACAAAGAAAAAAATATAAAATTTGAGGTTTTCCATTCAGAGGCGTGGTATCCGCCCACTTCCTCAGAACTGATGTAAATTATATACGGCGCACTTCCGATTGCAGTAGAACAATGAAATTTGGTAGAACGGTAGGGCTCAAATTGCCTATAAAGCACCAAAAATAAAAATTGAAGTATCCATTCAGGGGGCGAATACAAACAGATAAGAAATGGAGCATTATACTCGTACTTCGCTAGAACGTGGAGTAAATTCGTGGATTTTTTTGACCAATAACCGGTCGGCGTTGTTAGCGCAGCGTCAATTTCGACGTTGATTTCCTAAATTGGATGAGCGGGGCTTGGAGAACATGTAGTTTCAACAAGACGCTGCAACCTCACACAGCAGAAATCAGAATAGATATTTTGAAGGAAGCGTTTCCTGGTAGCGTAACCTGCCCTTTTGGCGATTTGACATGGCCAATTTTCCCATCCCATACTACTTTCTTTGCGACTATTTGAAAGCGGGCTTATGCCAACAAGCCTCAGACAATCGCAGCCCTTATGGAGAATATTCGACAGGAATGCGAACAGTTATTACCGGAAATGTTGCCGAAAGTCATGGAAAATGCGATAAAACGAGCATAAATGTGTATCAACACTGGCGGCAGCCACTTGACGGATTTCATCTTTTCCACTTAACAGAAAAAATTGCAAAAGTCCAAACAAAGATTTCCATCAAACAAAATCTTTTCTTTATTATTTAGCAAAAAAGTAATTCTAAAGCAAAATTGGATGATTAATTTTGCGCCACCTTGTATTACTGAATCAATATCTTATATCTGCAAAATGATAAATCACACAATAGATTTAAAAACAGGAGCAAATTCGTGCGACCCAAGTATGTCTCACAAAATAAAAAAACGTACACATTTACTCCTGCTAAGTACATATCTATCTCACCAAACCACCAGCAAACAGAAAAACGTTAATTCAATACAAATGCATTTCAAAAATTCATTTAAATATCATGTTAATTCTATATAAAGGCCCAGCATCAGTGATGAGCGCCAGGAAGTAACCTTTCTTCCTGGAATGCAGAAAAAAGTGGAGGCTGGGCGAAATGTGGTCGCTGGTCGCAATTTTTCTTTTATTGAATTTAATTCATTAATGCACTAGAAAGGCCGCACATCAATGTTTAATACACATACATACTAACAAAATTATAATACAAAAACAAAATACTTTTTCTCGTTGAAGCCTGAGTCCAGTGAGCTGATAGCGGAGCTGTACCACCATCTAGATTCTACATAGAGCAACAATGGCACACAACCATCATCATCATCATCCCAGCAGCAACAGCATCAACAGCCGACTGTAATTAAAAATTTTAATTTACTTTGATAAACAGAGTTGTGGTAGCTGATTTATCAACTTTTTTCTGTTTCCGCTGCTGTACATAGCAAGCAGTTGCAACTTAGAACTCTCTTGCTTATTACTCGCAACGTCACAATCCCAAACCAACCCTGCACTAGCTGACTTTACGAGTATTTACGTCAAAGCTAAAATATAGCAGCAGGTACGTTCACATTTTGTTTTATTTTATTTTTGTTTGTTATTATTGAAAGTCCTTTTTATTGTTGTTATTCTTCCCCCTTTTTCTAATCATTATTCTATTATTTGTATTTTCTTTTATTCCCCGGACTAGAACTGGCGTGGCGCGGGGCGCCCGTGGTGGATTTTTGCTTTTGCTCTTGAGAACGCGAACATCCTTAAACTCCTTGTACTGATTTTTAGATAATTGCATATGTCAGCACCTCTAAGGCTTTTTTTAAACAGGGCTTAGTGTAAGTGAATCGTATTGGAAAGGGAAAGATAAAGTAGATTCATTTAGAATTAATCAATCATTAAAGACCATACAGATTAGCAGGGTCGAATAGCACCTTACACCTTTATATATTTATGGCTTTGCTTAATTAAATGCAAGAACTTGCTTGTAAAGTGGCTTAGAGTTTTAAATATTTTATATATATTTTTTTATAATGTGCGTGAACTCAAGGGAGTTCACTGTACCCTTAATATTAACAGTGCGAGCTTCAGAGAAATTGCGAAGGAAGGGAAGAAGGAAGTTTACGCAACCCAGCGTAAATCCGCCCTATGACAAGATTAATGTGGTTGGTTCGAGACAACGAGCGATTAAGTTTAAAACCAAGATTGGATACAACATCAACAAATTTGATTTGTATGTTGTCTAGGAACACAAGCGGTATTTCATCAGTATTGTAAGGTGTTTTTGAGATACATATAAGTTGTGATTTATCTGGATTCAGGTTGAGCCCATTACCATTTGACGGGTTGGGGACGATTAACCGATTTTTAAAATGTCGATTTAAAAAAATCGATCTTCAAAATGTCGATTTTCAAAAAGTCGATTGATAAAAATGTCGACTGATCAAAATGTCGACTATCAAAAATTCGATTTTAAAAATGTCAACTCAAAAAATGTCGACGCGTAAGCAGTGAGCTGCAACCCCCCTGCTTGGGCACACTATAGGATTTGGGGTAGGTGCGAGGTTGGGTGTATGCAAGGTTTCTTTAGCATTTAAAGAATCGATACGCTCCCCTTTTTTTTAATTTATAAAATTGAATTAATAATAAAATTTAGTTAACATATTAAAAGAGAGCATTCTTGTTTTATTTAACTCAATTTTGGACAAAAGTCGACATTTTCACCGACAAGTTTTCAGTCGACATTTTAATGGTCGAGATTTTAAACTGTCGACTTTTTTTTTGTCGATCAAACTTCAGTCGTCATTTTAACAGTCGATGAAATTTATATTTGTCCAGTCGACATTTTTTTTGTCGACATATCGTCGACACAATTTGACCAATTGTGGATATTAAACAAATCTTCGTTAACTCTGGGTAATTAGATCTTCAATAAGTGCAATAGGTCGTGGCAAGTATATTTGTGCATCATCCGCATATAGATCAATTGAAACGTTGGAACATACTTTGGGAAGGTCATTAATAAATATGCAAAATTAAATTGATCCCACAGTATCGATCCTTAGGGTACTCCCGATGCCAATGTTCCGAGAATAGAGTAATTGCCATCATTAGCAACCCTTTGTTGGCGATTAAATAAATAATTATTTATCAGACGCACTGATCTTTCACTGAAGCCAAAATACAATCTAAGTTTCTGACAAAGAACCATTATGATCTACACGATCAAATGCCTTGGAAAAATCAAGCAAACAAAGTACCGTTAAGTAATCCATGTCAAATTTAACTCTAATGTCATCGACAATTTTTAGCATAGCTGTAGAGCAACTATGATGCCATATTGAATCGGAGATAACAAACAATGTTCATTGAGAATTAGCAATTATTTTTTCGAAGAATTTCGAAACACAAGGTAAAATACTAATGGGGTGAAAGTCGTTTACCGACAGAGGCTGAGTTTTTTTCGGAATTGGAATGACTCTTGCTAACTTCCAAGGTTCCAAGTATCAGGAAAAGTTGATGATGTTATACAGAAATTTATAATGTCCGTAAGACAGCTCAATAAATGCATCAAGATTTCCTTTACAAAATGAATGGGAATGTCATCTTCACCAACAGCATTAGACTTAAGGGAGCGTATGGTATTTACAACATCAATGAAGACTATATGAAATAAGAAAATTATTTCAGTTTTAAGCGGAGTGATTGAAATAAATTCAGTTGAAAGTTTTATGTGACCTCAACTCCATAGTGCGTTTTGCCTAGGTACGACAGTGGGCTCATCAGTTAGATGCTGACAGAATCAAATAATTATCTATATACATATACATACATACCATATGCGGTGGTGATTATCTGAGATAATTCTTGTTTAATCGGATTCTGTTAATTTTTTTTTAATTGATTGAATTGATCACTAGAAACAGGAATAATATGCTGACCAAAAATTATTTAATTTATTCCTCAATAAAAAAATCTCCAATTAAAACAAAAATTTTGTATTTCGAATCAGTTTTCATTTTTATTCTTTAATCAAGTTCAAACTTCGTATGGTGTTTGCTCACTTCTTTAACAGAGTGCCAGCCACAATTGGGGCATTGTAGACAGTTGGAGCAGCATAAGCAGACCTTACGAAAGGACTAGCAATGCCCAGACCAGCAGTGCTGTACACAGTTGGAGCGGCCAATCCTGCGCTGTATACTGATGGATATGCAGAGTACGCCAATGGAGCATTGTAGAGTGCTGGTGCGGGAGCTACTCCGGCTGAGTAAGTAGTGTAAGGAGCAGAGTAAGCGTAGGTATTTGGTACTCCAACAAGTCCAGCTTGAGCAGCGGCGAAGCAAAGAGCGAGGCACAAAAGGAACTGAAAAAAAATTTATTAAAATAATGTTGATGTTAAATTAAAGTGTAGATAGACTTTATATTAGAAGCTTACTTTCATGGTGATTTTGAAATCTGTTGTTGAGAATGGAACGACGAACTTGTCAATGATTGATTGGGCTCAATTGAACGTTAATTTATACTCTCAAATAAAAATTTTGCAAGACATAACCCGGAACAATAATTTAGGTAAGCTTCTTACTGTTTCTGGTAACCAGTTTGGGTACTGAATAAGAAGTCCCACGTATTTTCGTGTGACCAATTGTTCATAGTAACCATTTCATGAACTGATAAAAGAAGTAGGTACGAGTATGTTTAACTTGTATCTTTACTATAAATGTGTATACGCTCAAAGGTATTTCTTTTAAGTCAACATTTATAGATCTTAGATGAGATTGGTGTATTTTGCATTGATACAAAAAAATTTAATTAATCGCACATGTAATGTAGGGCTTTTTTTTTTGTTTTTTTAGATCAATCACTGGTAAAGTAAAAAGTCAACTATTATTTTGGATTCCGTCACTTTTCCTACGAAAACTGGCAGAACTATTTCACCTTATTTGAGGTGAAGTAGAGAGCGATACATAAATCTGTCTTTGGAGTATTAACAAGATTCATATGTTATCAGAAATGTTGACCACTGATCTAGTTAGGGCTTTTGGTGTGCCTGCTCAAAGCATTCAGGCGATTGACAACCAAAGTTAGGATAACAAAAATTTTCGAAATTGTAGGAATGAAATTTGCTTCAATATGCCTAAAAACTTTTAAAGAGGGAGATGTATCTACTTGAAAAAGCTGATATATTAGTTCTTCGACAGCTTTTCACTTCTTTAAGAACGTACCAAAAGTGCATTAAATAACCTTAATCAGAGTTATGGTCCCCTTGATCAACCATTAAATGAATGATATGCATTGCACTACAGAATATCTTAGATCTGGAAAATTGGCAGTTTATGCCCTTGATAAGTTATCACTTGTCGAGATGAAACATTTATAGTTATGACCTATTTGCTTGCATGTTGAAACGGCTATTGTGAAAGCGTTTGGTCATGATTTTGAGAGATCAGGATGGACTTGATCATTGGCTGGTATTGCTTCTCCAGGCACCACAAACTCTTTCAAGACAACACATTGTCACTAAGTGAGGGTATATGCTTCAGAAAAACTGCAAGACGGTGCGTCCTTAGTTACTGATGAACAACAATATGTTAAAACCAAGGTTTATTGGAAAAAAACTAATTGTGGGAAAGAGTCCAGAGTCCTACATTCCAGTACAGGAACACGACTCTTAACAAGGAGCTCATGAGCCTCCTTATTACCAGATAATATAATCAGACCAAAAACATAAATGTTAAAAAAGAGCCAAGTTCTTCTATACAAAAACCTTTGTGTAACAAGTCAGCCGTGAAAAGTACTGAGATCTAAAAGTACGCCAAGTTCTTACTTCATGAAGGTTTAATACCGAATATTTAAAGTAGCATAACATTGAAACAGCTACAATGTAATAGAGAAATTTTATTATTTAATGATTACTGACTAATTACTGACTGGTGTATACCACGCCCCCCGAATAGAAAACCCCAATTTTTATTTTTGGTCCTTTATATGCAATTTGAGCCCTACCGTTCTACCAAATTTCATTGTTCTACTGCAATCGGAAGTGCGCCGTATATAATTTACATCAGTTCTGAGGAAGTGGGCGGATACCACGCCTCTGAATGGAAAACCTCAAATTTTATATTTTTTTCTTTGTATGCAATTTAAGCCCTCCCACTTTACCAAATTTCATCGTTTTACAGCAGTCGGAAGTGCTCCATTCAACCAACACCAATTCGGAGAAAGTGGGCGGATACCACGCCCCCTGAATGGAAAATTTCAAATTTTCGATTTTTTCCTCTGTTTGCATGACAAGACCTACCGTTTTGCAAATTACAAGATTCTACGATGTCGGGAAGTGCTCCATAATTTTGATGATCTGTCAGTCAGTCAGTCAGTTACGGTTTTTGTGATTTTTGAGGTCTTATATCTCAGGAACCGCTTATGCTAGAAAATTGATATTTGGTGAGGCACCTGTGCCTGACTAGCTTAGCATATATTTAAGTTTCTGACTTCATTGGTACTGAAGATAGGGAGGGGTCAAAAATCACCTGAGTTTGTTCCTGTAAAAAGGGTGTAGTGCCAGAACTTGGCTGGGCACTACCGTGCCCTTTGATCTGATTTTCGAAAAAAAACTTAAATAAAAGCTGATTATGAAGACCTCTTTGTGGTTGCTACGTTGTTAATAACTATTTAATACGTACACATACACATAAATATTAAAAAATAATAAAAAGAAATAAAAAACATTTGATACAAATCTTAAAGAAAATCGATTCAGGCAAAAAAAATTGGGAAGCACGTTCTTTTCATCTTCTCCATCATCTTTCAAGTTTGATTAAAACCTCGAGATACATTTTTTTGCGAATTCAAAACTTCCATAGGTACATAATCGTCGCTTTTCCGGCAGAGTGGCATAAGTCGAAATTTGTAGTTTTTTAGTTTAGAACACAGAACTGAGCTGAAAAAAAAACACAATTTTTCTGTGTAGGTAATCGGCATTAACCTACTTCTTCTAGTTTCCGAGTTATGGAAAAGCCCCGCTCTCAATTTTCACAAACATCCCTGTCATTTTCTACGTATAAATACGGCATAACTCAATTTTTGTTTTTTTTTGTTTTCAATATTTCGTTTTTTATAAAACTTAACAAACAAAAAATGCAATTTTTTCACGTATTCAACATTCGAGTTTCGTTTTTCATTAACAGCGAAATTTCTTTTTCCAATTATGAAAAAAAACTTTAAAAGGCTCTCCTGAAAATTTACAAATTTCGACTTATGCCAGTCTGCCGGAAAAGCGACGATATGTATGTAATACGTACATATGTATGGATATGTAAATATGAACATGTATAAGCCGCGTAGATTGGCAGAAAACTGAAAGGGCGTAAAGAGTATATAAAAATCATCCGTTTTTGATTTAACGAAAACTATTTTTGATCTTATGTTTATATGTAATTTTTTACTAGAATCGTCAAGATCAGTATAAAATTTCTTAAAAAGAAAATAAGTATTCGTGAGAAAGAGAATTATGCCTGGAATTTTTACCAAGTTCCAGAAAAGTCGTAGGGTTTTTACAGAAAATTGTAAAAATTTGTAATAAATTACCAAAATACACAATTCTACATATTATGTATCTTTTTCTTTATTTTAATGTTGAGGGTTTCCAAGAAACATTTCATATCATCAGTAAAGCTTTTGAAAACTAGGCAATATATTTTAATGGATAGTACCTAAGCTTTCAAGCAGAACTGAGTTTTTTTCTTATGATGGTTCCATTTCCATCTAAATATTTTATTTTACAACCATACTATATTAGTAGGAATGGGGGCACTGTGAACCGTGAATTCCGAGCGAGAAAGAGATAGCACTATGTTTGAGTGAGATAGGTGATAAGTAGTTAATTTTGCGGAAACGACAATGAGTTGTGGTGAGACGATAAGGATTTAGTGTTATGTTGGCGGTGAGTAATTGTTTGAAGTTTGTTTGGCGGCATGTGACGCGTGCGGGCGGGTGGCGCTTGTAGGGTTTATATGCCTACATACATATGTGAGAAAAAATTTATATTCTAGCAATGATTGCGGTAATCATTAAAAAGGGTAGAACGTTTGGCTTAAGTGTTTATTTTTAGAACAGCTCTGATATAGAGAACATTAATTGGGGAAGTAGAAAAAACAATATGTTTTGGTGTGAAAGAAAGTATCTTAAGAATATCTTAAATAAATCGAGTGTTGAATCTGATGTGTTGGTGGTGGTTGATTTTTGATGCCTTAGAGATTTTTATGACCACTTGATGAATATTGTTTATCTTTGTTTATATTAGATGTCGATGTCGACTCCAATGCTGAAGTGGATAATGATGCTGTGGTATTGTGTATTGTTTCACATGGAGCTGACTCTGCTATGTTTGTATCATAAATTAGGGGTTGGATACATAACTCGCAGCTGTTCTATATTTTGTCATAAATAGAAACTGTGGTTTCATAGAAATATGTATGGGAATTTCACAGATTAGATGCGCAAATGTTCTTTATTTTGTCGTAAATAGAAATTGTGGTTTCATAAAAAAATATGTATGGGAATTTCACAGATTAAAGAAAATAATTATAATACAAAAAGACAAACATTGAACATGTGTCTTTATTTTGTTTTTATCAGAAATACTGCGGTTTAAAATACTTAAAGAATGTAAAAAGAAAAAAAAAACAAATATCCATGGGAAACATATTGTCTTTTTTTTGTGGGAAGTACATCCGTTCTATATTTTGTTCTAAGTGGTTTCATAAAAATATTGACTTTATTTGTTTTTTTATCAGAATTATTGCGGTTTGAAATAATTAAAAGAATTTCAAATGTAGCAATCAAATATCCGTTTGACTAAAAAAAAAATTTTGTTAGAGTAACATTTTATCAAAAAAAAAACCACATATAGAGATTAAGCTAAATGTCTATACTTTTTTCGTAAGTATAAAATCAGGGGTATACTCAACTATTGAATTCAGTCACTCTTGACAAAGTAAAAAGTGAAGTTAAACTTTCCCAAAAAAAAAAATTTTTTAAAACTTAAAAACAAAAAATGTCTTCAATTCTTAAAAAAATCAAAGCCAGCTCTAAAATCGTGACCAAACCATTGGTCAGTATGAAAAAGCTGACACTGAAAAAAAAATATGCGATTGTGGGTGCCAAGAGATGCACCACGCGCTACGGGCAACAGCTGTGTCTCGAACTGAAGGATTGTTACGTCTTTTTACCGAAAAGGTGTGCCGACTCCTTCGGTGAGGAAGAAATACGGGAGCTACCTAAACTTTGTTTGGAGGTCGTAGCTCCTCACGAATCAACCTTCGAGATAGACTTTCATGCAAAAGAAAGTACCAATAGCACCGCCACCATCACTAACACCACCACCAGCGATGACAACAACATCAACAACAACAACAACAGTATCAATGACAACAGTAGCAGCAGCAGTAACAGCAATAATAATAACAACACCAACAATCATAGAGAAGACGATGAGGAGGAGGTAATGAATCATCATAACTTTGTACAGTCACAGAAAAGTTTATTTTACAACTCTTTTTATTAAAAAACAAAAAAAAAAATGTTTTTTGTTAAAATAAAAAAAAAATTAAATACTAATTTTTAAAAGTTTTTTTTCTATACCTGCTTGTTTGTTTGTTTCGAAGGATTGAGAAAGAATATTTTGTTATTCGTCGCTTCTATTTCAAGCAATTAAGGTTTTTGTTCACTTTCACTTTTTTATTTTTCCCCATTTGTATAGCGATTTGAAATAATAGACGAAATGGTGACGAGGATTAAAAGGTTTGGTTTGAACGGAAGAAAAATCCAGTTCAAAATAAAACCTATTCCAGAAAATAAGGAGCCTACTTCCTGGATAAGGGAAGGTTTGAACGGCATGTTCAAACATGCTTTGAAAGATCTGGATCCCCTTGATAAAGTGGGAATAACTTTTAGCGGAAAGAGTTTTTCCACCGAACGGGGTAGCGGTTGGATCAACTTTAAAGACTGTTCCGCCATTAAATTTAGCGACATTTGGGAGATGGTCAGTAGAATCTTCCAAAGTAATTCTACAGGTCTGAGCACTGATGATTTCAATTTAAGTATAACATCCGTGAAGCTCCCCTCAGGTTCTGGAAAAAAAAGATCTATCTTCTATAACACATTTGAAAAGGAATGCGCCGAAAGAAAGGGTATTGTACCTGTACACAATAAGGATAATTTGTGCTTGCCTCGAGCGCTAGTCGTTGGCAAAGTATATGCCGATAAAGAAAGTGTGTTAAACAAAAACGCAATAAGAAGAGATATTGGAAAAATCCAAACAAAGAATGCCATAAAACTAATTAATGAGGCGCACATTAATATACCCCCTGAGGGGTGTGGCATTCCAGAATTAAAAATATTTCAACAACATTTAAAGGAATACAAAATAACGGTGTATAACCACGGAACAAAAGGGCGTGATATCATATTTGAAGGTGATATTGATGATGAGAAAAAAAAAAATCAATTTAATCTACCACAATAATCACTTTAATTTAATAACGTCCTTAACTGCTGCATTCTGTTGCAGTTATTATTGCGAAGATTGCCATGTTCCCTACAATATGAAGAGCAAGCATAGGTGTCAAAAAACATGTCCACAATGTCAAAACACACCTCCGTGCCCGAAAATTGCAAAAGAAATTAATTGTGTAGATTGTAATCGAAATTTTAGAGGGAAAAACTGTTTCGACAAACACAAGGCAGGCAACTCAAAAGGAAACAATATTTGTGAACAAGTTAAAAGATGCATACTATGTTTAAAAACATATAGTGGCAATCGAACTCATATCTGTGGCGAATACTACTGCAAATTATGTAGTAAGCACGTGGAAGAAGGTCATTTGTGCTATATACTTCCCGATAGTAGATTACCTAGATGTAAAGACACTCTTTACATTTTTTATGATTTAGAGAGTCGTCAAGAGAGAGTTATCGGTGAAAAAATCATATCTATTGCAGATGATACTTATAATACTCAGGTGAAAATACATGAGCCTAATTTGTGTGTTTTTAAACAAAAGTGTTATGAATGTTTTGATATCCCAAATTTGGCCTTTTGTAATAAGTGCGGACATTCATTGAACATTGTTCAGGAATCTGAAGAAGAAGAAGGAAATATTATCCCGAAATTCTTAAAACATATTCTGAATGTTCGACAAAAATTCAAAAACGTCATTGTATTAGCACATAACGGACAATCTTATGACCATCAATTTATATTAAATTATATACTGAATGAAACAAATTTAAGTCCGGAATTAATCATGCGAGGCAGTAAAATAATATTAATGATAATAGGAAATATTAAGTTTATAGATTCCTTAAATTATTTCCCAATGGCTCTCTCTAAGCTGCCGAAAACCTTCCAGCTATCGTCGGAATTGAAAAAAGGATATTTTCCTCATTTGTTCAATACAAGAGGAAATAGAAACTATGTCGGGAAGTTACCAGCTTTAGAATTCTACAGTCCGAATACTATGAAAGCAGAAGAACTTGAAGTATTTCAAAAATGGTACGGAGAACATAAAAACGACATTTTTGAACTCCAACGTGAACTTTTGGAGTATTGCATCAGTGATGTCAATATCCTGACTGAGGCTTGTCTGAAGTTCAGACGTTTTTTTCTTATTGAAAGTAATATTGAGCCATTCTTAGAAGCTACGACTATAGCTTCTTCATGCAATCTGGTGTACCGAAGAAATTTTCTACAGCCGAACACTATTGGGTTAATACCCAAAAATGGATACAGGTAAATTGTTATTTAAATGAATACAATATCTAAAATAAAATATTAAAACAAATGTGTTTTTTTTTTTTTTTTTTTTTCTCAATATTAGGTGCGTCGATAATCAGTCAACGAAAGCAATTAAGTGGTTGATTTTGGAAGAGCAAAGTCGAAAAATCAACATAAAACATGCTGCTAAAGGACGCGAAGCCATAATTAACGGAGTTAAAGTCGATGGTTTCTGCGAAGAAAATAAACAAGTTTTTGAGTTTCATGGCTGCTATTATCACGGTCATCCTGCTTGTCTAAAACATAAACGAAACGAGCCTCTATCTGGTAAAGAACAACACGATACGTTGAATTACAGATACGAGAGAACGATGGCCAAAACAGCACGTTTGAGATCGTTTAATTATGAAGTGATCGAAAAGTGGAGTTGTGAATTTGAGACCCAACTAAGTTTTCTAAAAGATGAAGAGTTACATTTCTTAAACAATCACCCACTAGTACAGAATGCCCCGTTAAATCCACGAGATGGTTTCTTTGGAGGAAGAACTGGGAATACATTTAATTACTACAAGTGTAAGGAGGGTGAGCAAATAAAATACATTGATGTATGTTCACTATACCCCTGGGTATGTAAAAATGGGAAGTTTCCCATTGGACATCCAAAAGTTCATACAAGTAATGATGATATTTGCTCTAATATGTAACTTGATGGCATCAATGGACTCATTAAATGTAAAATTCTGCCACCAGAAAACTTATTTCACCCAGTCTTACCCCAAAAACAGAACAATAAACTAATGTTTTCATTGTGTAGAACCTGTAGCAGTGAAAAAACTAAGGAAAGAGTTTGTACCCATTCTGATGATCAGAGGGCCTTGTTAGGAACATGGGTGATTGATGAAGTAGTAAAAGCTATTGAAATGGGTTATAAGCTACTAACAATAATGGAAATTTGGGAATACGAAGTAATCCAATATAACCCTACTACTACAGATTCTGAAGGATTATTTACCTCGATGATGAATAAATACCTTAAAATAAAGCAAGAAGCTTCAGGGTGGCCAAATATATGTTTATCTGAAGAGGATAAAAACAAATATATTACGGATTTTCTCGAGAAGGAAAAAATCAAGCTGGAATACTCCGAAATAACAGATAATCCTGGCAAGAGATCACTTGCCAAGTTGATTTTAAATTCTTTTTGGGGTAAATTTGGACAAAGAGAAAATCAACAAAAAACCTGTATTATTAATAATCCTTCAGATTTGTTTGATTTGCTTACTCATCCATCTATAGAAGTTTCACAAATTCTACCAATTAATGAAAACAATATTGTGATAAGCTTCGAAATGAAAGAAGAAGCAGTTGAAACTCTATCAACTGTTAATGTTTCTATTGCCGCATATACCACAACTCAAGCTCGCCTGAAATTATATAGCTACTTAGAAAAACTTCAGGAAAGAGTTTTGTACTACGACACTGATTCCGTTATTTATGTTTGTCGTCAAGGAGAATTCGATCCACCTACTGGAGACTTTATCGGTGATATGACAAACGAGCTGGATTGCTATGGTCAAGGAAGTTACATTACCGAATTTGTAAGTGGCGGACCAAAAAATTATTCTTACAAAGTATACAGCACAAAGGATAAAAAAGAACACACTGTCTGTAAAGTGAAGGGTATCTTCCTCAATTATGAATCTTCCCAAAAAATTAATTTCGATTCAATAAAAGAAGCGGTTTTAAATTCTTCCATACAAGAAGATTCTGAAGAAAGTATTGTCATAAAGTCTAACAATATACGACGTACCATAGAACATCAGGTAGTTACTGTAGAAGAAGTCAAGACATATAAACCAAGAGCTGAAAAACGTCAATTTTTCGACGATCACAGTTCTCTGCCGTACGGATATAAAAGAAAAAAACCCATCAACCCACTATCATCATCATCATCATCATAATAATAATTATAGTAATAAAAAGTCACACTTTATGCAAATATTAAAATAAAAAAAATAATTTAAAATTTTAAGCAAAAGTTTTTTTTTTGTTTTATTTGAAAATATTAATTACAATTTTTAGCTTCTTTAATGTATCTGCTCAAAAGATAAACATTCTGGAGTGCACATATTTTTCCATGATACCAACATTTCAAAGTTATATCTGGATAAATTCTTTTTAGTTCTTTTAAATTAGGACACTTATAGTTAAGATCTTCAAGGTTTATGACTTCAACATTTTCGTTATTAATAAGTTTTTGTAGCCAATGTTTCTTTTCTCTACCCTTGACGTAAACAACATTTTTAATTTTTTTTCGAAGATATGACTTAACTTTACAAAAATCTGTATCTCCTCCATCCCAGGTAAAACCATGATGATACTCGCGCAACCAATGAGCTTGTCTTTTGAGGGGTGACGGAAGAAAGTTAGAGTGAAATGGTGGAGTAAGTATGAAATGTTGGTGATATCCATTAAAAAGCACAGCCATTTCCTTTAAGATAAACTCATTGTTCATTCCTCTAAAACCTTGAAAGTCTACAAAACAGGTATCCATGTTTAGATCTGTTCTAAGCAAATGCACTTTTTCTACTGAAAAAATATAGATTATGACACCAATTTAAATAAGTTTGTTAACTTCTCCAGTCAATGGATTGTACTCGATTATGCGATCATGAAGTATTAAACAATACATAGTTGTTGAAACAGGAATCGAAGTTAATGTTTTAAGTTCAATTTTTACATCCACAGGGCCCGTTTTGATTGACTCATTTTGATGAGAACAATCAATAACCAGAATTGGGGCGATATCTTTAAACTCTTGTCGCGATAAAAGTGGATTTGATTGTTGTTGATAATACGATTGTTGAAATTTACTATACATTTCATAGAGAATAGCATATCGATCCAGTTTATATTTAACATTTAAATCTTCGCGAGGGTAAGATTCGGAATTTAAATGTACTTTTACATTGCTCACATCACAATGATCAAATATGCTAGCATCTTTATTTCGTTGATTTTTTCTATCAGTTTGTAGAGCAATGATAATATATCTTGGTTTCTCAAGCTGACTTGAAGTTTTAACTGTCCATACATGATCAGTGGTGGTTGGTAGTGTTGGATATTCGTACATTTCCCAATTTCGAAAATGAATTTGAATTGGATTTGATTGTATTTGTTTCAATAATGTAAGTTTATTCGAATCAGATAAGGTAATGTGTGGTACTCTCCACTGCAGTTTAAAAATCGAAAGTTTTAATTCTTCGTTGTCTTTAGAAAAATAAGCATTCTCATTAGATCGAGTACGAATTAAAATCAATTCATGTCTTGCATTTGTTATGATCTTTTTATAATCTTCAGCAAATCCTAACAGATATTTTAATTTTATACAAAAATTAAAAGTACCCAATGCAAGAGAAAAACTGCTGCTACCCCCAGTCCATGATCCATTTTCCAAGCTCTTACTTTCATTTTCGTTTAAAGAAATATAATTTTTTAAGCTCGATGTTATTCCCACATTTTTATTGTTGTCAATGTTTACTCCATTCAGTTCATATTGTATTTCTTCAAAAAGAAAAGCCATTGCATTATTAGTTAATTTTCCTGCTGAAACAGTTCCATCTGCTTTTGTTAGACTCCCTTCTATATAAATATAGCTTTCACTAGGTAATATACATAAGTCTTGTTGTTGTATGGGAATACGTATTTCATCACTCGGATTGAAGGACTGAAGAAATGGTGAGTAACAATGGTACTCAAACTTAGATATGCTATTATCAAAGATGGGTCCTTGAGTAATATTTAATATATCGTTCATATTGTAAATTTATTTTAATTTGAATCCCAGTGACAGAAGATAGGCTTTATTTTCAGGTGATAACTTAGGTGTTGACAGTGTTGATGTACGGGAAGAACTAGTTAAATGGTTACCTTTGATATCTGTTAAATAATTATTGTAGATTATCATTATTCTAATATTGGGGTTAAATGTAATCGAACAGTTATTCTTTCTCCTCTAAAATTTATGAAGTCTCCGTTCTGGTCCACTAGTTTTAATGTTATAGTACTTATTCGTTTGACATTCACAGGTAGATAGATGACATTTTTTGGAACTTCAATGATTTTATACCCTGGCCCTGTTTCTGGTGAGAATTCATGTATTGTATGCATAGGAGTATTATTAAAATAAGAGCCAGTAATGATATTACACTCGACTCGTATTACATTTACCTTGTTTATGTCAACAGGTAAATCTGATAAATGAGTTTTATTACCTTTGAGAACACGTTTACTGAAACCCAATAATTTTCCTATGGTTCTGTTCTTATTGAAATATATGTTCTCGTTGCATTGGATTTGACATTCCATTGTGTTATTATTTGCTTCTATTGCAATAATAATGGAGGAATTTCGCAATAATAATTCTTCGGATATATATTCTGCAATAGCATCAATTTCATACGATCCTATTGGGATTTCAATTTCATATTCGCCCACATGAAACAAATTATTATTCGCATCAACATTCGGTATAGAGTTGTACGTGTGAAAATCAATCAATCCACAAACATAGTCTTTATCCAAGTTCAGCGGTGGAAAATATTCAGCTGATAGAAGGGAAGTTCTTCCGCTCAGTGTAAGTGTCATTGCCATGATGATGATGAAAAACATAATGAAAGCCATTGTATATAAAACTCTTTATTTATTGAAAATAACATTCATATAAAAATCTTAAACATAAATGACCACAGTTAAAAGAGTCATAATCTTGGTATTTTGTATAATTATAATTAATTTTTTCACCCAAATAATTAATAATTTCAATAGGAGGTTGAAGATTTCCAAAACTATCAAAATATTCAATTTGGTTGCCTTTTTTATAATACGCTACCCAGTGTGTTCCAGGGCCAATTGATGAGTCTAGATTTACAATTCCACACTCGTTTTTCAAAGGTTTAGTTTTTGGTAAATTATCTCTCATGAAAACTCCTCGAAAATTCGGAATGAATTTCCTTGCAAAATTTCTCAAATCTATTTCATTTAATGCACGATTGGGTAGCGAACTTAGAAGTTTTTTGGCTGTGGATTTAAATAAAGTCCAAACCCTTTTCTATAAGGTTTAAGGTATAAGCCCTGACCTACTGCAATGGATTCCATTTGTTGATTATGACGCTTTTTCTCCTCTAAATCTTTTTTAGCAATGCTAATATTGTTGACAGCTTTTGCTACGCCTGCAGGACCTCCCGTTAAAGCTCCAAGAGCTGAAAGTCCAGCAAACAACGGTACAAGAAATGGAATTACACCACCAATTTTCGGTACAGAAATAACTCTGGGTGTCTTAATGTTATTACTGTTTTTCCTTACTGTTTTCTTAGCAGATGATATGGCTATTTGGATTGCCTTTTCCAGATTGAAGGGTCTCTTACGTTTAATATTATTTCCAATAACTGTTATTATTTTCCTAAATGAGAGTTGCTTAACATTTTTATCTAAATTTGACTTATTGTCGTTTTCTTTTTTATTTTTCGCTTTTTTCTTAGGCTTTTTGTCTTTATTCTTAGAACACCCCATACCGAATTTTGTTTTTGCCTTCAAAAGATTGGTAACCAGTAGTGCGTTTGCCTTTTCACCTATACTAGCGTCTCCGGATTGAACTCGTTGCCAAGCTTTTTCAGTTAAAATCCTATCGGCAATGTGTCGATCAGATGTATTTTTAAATTTAGAATAAGATATATCGTGTTCTTTGCACGCTTGATCAAGCAAATTAATTCCCGGATCCCCTCGAGCTAAACGTTGTCGGAGTTTTGTTCCAGGTCCACAGTATTGATAACCAGGTAAATGTAGTTCAAGAGGTAGTTTGTTTATTAAAGTATTTAATAAACCTTTTCCTTTCACAATGTTTGGTCGACTGATAGATTTTTTGGAATAATCAATCATTTTAAATGATTATCTTAGCGTAAGAATGGTTGGATGTCATATGACACTTTTAAAATATAAACTTGTCATTTATAGGAAATCATTTAGTTTTAATAACTATGCGTTTCGTTAAACAGCAATGTCAGTTACCAGTAATAAATATGGAACTGGCTAACAATATTGAAAGAAAAAAACATGGTAAACTATTCCCTCATAGTATAAGAGGGTTAATTACTGGTCCCTCAAATTGTGGAAAAACAAATGTCATGATGAGTTTGTTACAACATCCAAATGGATTAAAATTTGAAAATATCTATATATATTCTAAATCCTTACATCAGCCAAAGTATGAGTTTTTACGAAAAGCCATAAAACCTATTAAAAATATGGGTTTCTTCACTTTTGTCAATAACAGTGATGTTATTTCACCCGAAGATGCTAAACCGAATTCTATATTTATTTTTGACGATATTGCCTGTGAAAAACAAGACACAGTTCGAGTTTACTTCAGTATGGGACGGCATCATCATATTGATAGTTTTTACTTATGCCAAACTTATACAAGAATACCCAAACACTTAATTCGAGACAATGCGAATTTACTAATCATCTTCAAACAGGACGATATGAATCTAAAACATATATATAATGATCATGTTAATTCAGATATGACATTTAATACATTCAGAATAGTTTGTGCAGAATGTTGGAAGACAAATTACGGATTTGTGGTAATTGACAAGGATAGTCCTTTGAATGAAGGTCGTTATAGAAAAGGCTTTGACTGTTTTCTTAAGTTATAAAACAAATAACACTTTTGATTTAATACCATATGTATAGAAATGTTCTATGAGAACAGTACAGAGCAGTACAACGAGCAGATAGTAGCAGTAAAAAGCAGTTCCACCCAGGTTGAGACCCAGTATTCTTCAGTTAAGATCAGTAATCTCAATATCAAATTCAGTTTAAAACTTTTTGAACGATTCTTTCAACAACTTCGAAACTTATTAACCACTTGCCTCTGTAGGAAGAAATAAATGTTTACATTATGATGAATATAGATGTAAAACTAACAAAGGAATTAATTAAAACTACAGATGCTCTACGAAAGAAATACAAAGCTCTTAAGATCGGTAGGGAAGCTTACGAAACTCAAATTGAAGAAACTCTTAAACCTCTTACGAAACCACTAAACGAATTAGTAAAAAAATCAAATATCAAACAAGATCAACATAACCTTATAAATGGTCCTTTAAAGAAAATAAAACTCAATTTTGAACATCCTCAATCACAAGAAAATGATTATGATAAGAAGAAACATTTTCATGAAGAATTCACCATCCCCAAAACTTCTATTGATGATGATGATGATTCACCAATTTTTTCCGTCGATAGTAATACTACTCCAAAAAGAACAAAGAACAAGGCAAGCCATAGTAGCTTTGCAGAACGCTTGTCACAAGAACAATTTCATGACACACCTAAAAAATATATAGATTTATTTCTAAATAATTCCAACACCCTTGATAAAACGTATGGTGTACATTCAAAAGATGGAAAAATGTACATCGGTAATAGTGAGTTAAACCTTATCGGAAAAGATATAGAAATTAAAAATAAAACCTTCGAAGGAACAAATGGGTTATATGAGCTTATATTTAAGAAAAACCCTGATAAACAAGTTTACACCAATGAAGATTTAAAAAACTACAGGACTATATTACATGACACTAATGCTCATAGAATTGATCATAATTCACAGAGACAAGTACACGGCAATAGAGGTTATAAGTATAAACAAATTATAAGTAAATTATTCGGATTAAGAACAAATACTTCTAATACTCCATCGCCATCATCTTCAACACTACAAATACCTTCAGGAAGCGGAATAATGCAATTATCAAATTTGAAAAAAGACTATATATTTTGGGATAATCCCAATGAACTAGTAGAGCGATTGAGACTTCTTATTGGTTCACAACAAGCTGGACACAACAATCACTCTAACGAAATTATTTCAATCATTGAAGAACTTAAAGAAGCCAATATTATCGAATAATAATAATAAAAAAAAAGATGAGTGTTGATAAATTTGGTCGTTTCTCAAATAGAACCCCACCCAGAGGACCCAGAGGAAAACAAGGAGAGCAGGGGCCACCAGGTGTACAGGGAGAGCGAGGTTTGACTGGACCAGCTGGAGAGGGATTCCTCAAAACAGAAAGCGGAGATTACAACATACACTTTAAACGGTTAAAAAATGTTCAAGAACCACAAGAACAGGAAGACGCTGCTACCAAAAAATATGTTGATGAAACATACGAACAACTTAAAGAATACATCCAATATGGAGTAGTTGAAAAATTTAAGAAACTACTGTTTGACACAATTGATAATAAGAAAAAAAAAAAATCTGAAAATGAAATTGAAGACAATTCTATTAATTAATAAAACTTAAAACCAATCATTATATAACTTTAGTCTTTAATCTATCTCCTCAGTGTGGAGAACTCAATCATTATGTCTAACATAGATTTTTTATTAATTTTTGATGAAATTCTACAGTTTCTGAAAACAAATCATCATAATATACTGGAAGAACATCATGAAGAGCTTTTGAATTGTGTAATCTTTTTGAAAAGATTTATGAATGTATCTACTACAACATCAAAACATGGATGTCATTTCGATAACTGCCCATGGTCTTCAAACTTATGCAAAAATGGTCCAGATACATGCGCATGTTACATGCTTGAAAATAGACTGTTAAAAATAAAAAAACTGATGTCTTTGTATAAAAAAGATTGAAATAGTATGACTTAAACTTGTAGTTATTATATAGAAATATTTTTAATTAATAAAATGCATGAACAAATACTTTGTTTTTATCATTCAATAAAAAGATGAGTCAGAGAAACGTTGTTGAAGAACTACATAAGCCTGCTCGAAGGAATTTTCCAAAAAGACGAGTAATTATTAAGGGTCTAGATGATTTATGGCAAGCCGACCTAGTCGAGATGGTTGTGTATTCACCCGAAAACGAAAATTATCGATATCTTCTCACAGTTATTGATACATTTTCTAAATTTGCTTGGACGGCTCCTATTAAAAATAAAACAGGAACGAGTGTCACTCAGGCTATGGAAGATATATTTAATAAAGGTCGTCACCCAAAAAATTTACAAACAGATGATGGAAAAGAATTTTTCAATGCATCGTTTCAAAAACTTATGAAAAAGTTTCAAATCAATCATTACTCTACATTTAGTGTTCTCAAAGCTTCCATTGTTGAGCGATTTAATCGTACCTTGAAAACATGGATGTGGAAAGAATTTAGTTTAAATGGTTCATATCGTTGGATTGATATTATAGAACAACTAACAAAAACGTACAATAATTCCAAACATCGTACGATAAATATGAAACCATCTGAAGTCAATGCTGCAAATGAAAAAATATTACTCTCCAAGATCTATAATCACATCAAAATACATATTACTCCAAAGTTTAAAACCGGGGATTTTGTCAGAATTAGTAAATACAAACATGTTTTCGATAAAGGATACACACCGAATTGGACCACAGAAATCTTTAAGATAGCCAAAGTGCAACGCTCAAATCCAATAACGTACCTATTGGAAGATCACCAAGGACATCCCATTAAAGGAGGGTTTTATGAGCTTGAACTACAGAAAACTAAGTTCCCCGATACATATCTAGTCGAGGAAGTACTTCAAAGGAAAAAAGATCGATTATTTGTTAAATGGCTCGGCTTTTCAAACGATCACAACTCTTGGATTCCTATACCTAAAAATTAATAAATAAGACACATCTTTTTGTAATTTTTTTTTTTAATAAAAATCTTTATTGATATATACACTTATACATTTTTTTTTTCTTAAGAGATATTCATATGGTATGATTGTTTTAATGATTTGAAATTCAATAATTCGACATCAGATTTGTATGCGAGATCCTCCTTCATAAAGACCTCAACTTCTCCATTACTTAATACTCTCTCAGTTTCATATTCATGATACTCATAACATTTAATGCTTAGAGTGCGCAAATTATAATTGCTATCATACGAACATCGAACAGTTAGTGACTTATCTTCATCAAACTCAAGCTTGAAATGTCTATAAAAAACATCCTTACTTTGTATAATTCCTGATATTTCAGTTTCTTTTTTAATTAAGTCTTGCCTAAAACTCTCGATTGCTTCCTCTACGGTTACTATTTTTTTCTCCTCCAAAATTTTATTTACCGTTCTTGCTGTTGTTGAAGTCACTGTTGCATCATTTTGAAATGATGTTGTATCGACTGTTGATGTGGTATTAAGAGAATTTTTACCATTTGTAAAGGTTAACAAACGAAACGATAAACCTATCTGCACAGTATCATTATTAGGTAAACTCAATGAAAAAGAGAGATTGTCAGTTATGTTTGCTTGTTGCAAATTTATATCCACAGGTAATGGCAAAGTAGCAATTAATGAAGGACAAATTAAAAGCAGACATAAGACTGATAAGTAAAACAACATTTTTAAAAACGATGCTTGCTATCCAAAGGTTTGTCATAAACTAATAAACATTACACTCAAATTTTAAATTTTATATAATTTTTATTCTATCTATATTCATCTCTCTCTCTCACATCTTTTATTCTTATCTCATCTTGTATATATTAAAATACATTCGATTGAAATGATGTGTCATGAAATCGTTCAACTGTCTCTATTTCTATGTGATGACTGTCTTTTTTCTTTTTAAGTTTTTGAGATTCATTAAGTAATTCAGCCTCACCAAATGGACAAAGCGATGGATATTCACCCTCTTTTCTCTTTACAGCATTCGAATGAGGTGTGATCGTTCCGCTCAGTGTTAACTCCCCTCCTATAATATAATTTTATGTTTTATTCATTTCATTTCAAGTAATATTCTCACCTAAAAGTTTAAACCGTACATGTTGCATAGATTGAAACTGCAACTTAAAACTCAGAATAGGCGATACGGTCTCACCATTTCTAATATGAAACAAAACGCATTCGCTTCCATATTCTGGCTGTAGCATCAATTTTAATGTGTCATTATAGAATATTACATCCGTAAATTTTATGTCCAACCATCCAGATTCACAGATACAAAATGTTTCTCCTTCCCTTAATCTTTCACACCAAAACATATTGTTTTTTCTACTTCCCCAATTAATGTTCTCTATATCAGAGCTGTTCTAAAAATAAACACTTAAGCCAAACGTTCTACCCTTTTTAATGATTACCGCAATCATTGCTAGAATATAAATTTTTTTCTCACATATGTATGTAGGCATATAAACCCATTAAACAAAATACAAACCACAAATTACAATGAATCATAAAAAACATATTGTGATAACACCACAGTTTCTATTTATGACAAAATATAGAACATCTGCGCGTCCGAAAAAATATGTTTCCAACGGACATTAGATTTTTTTTCTTTTTTACATTCTTTAAGTATTCTTACTAGAAAAAAATCTGAAAATGAAATTGAAGACAATTCTATTAATTAATAAAACTTAAAACCAATCATTATATAACTTTAGTCTTTAATCTATCTCCTCAGTGTGGAGAACTCAATCATTATGTCTAACATAGATTTTTTATTAATTTTTGATGAAATTCTACAGTTTCTGAAAACAAATCATCATAATATACTGGAAGAACATCATGAAGAGCTTTTGAATTGTGTAATCTTTTTGAAAAGATTTATGAATGTATCTACTACAACATCAAAACATGGATGTCATTTCGATAACTGCCCATGGTCTTCAAACTTATGCAAAAATGGTCCAGATACATGCGCATGTTACATGCTTGAAAATAGACTGTTAAAAATAAAAAAACTGATGTCTTTGTATAAAAAAGATTGAAATAGTATGACTTAAACTTGTAGTTATTATATAGAAATATTTTTAATTAATAAAATGCATGAACAAATACTTTGTTTTTATCATTCAATAAAAAGATGAGTCAGAGAAACGTTGTTGAAGAACTACATAAGCCTGCTCGAAGGAATTTTCCAAAAAGACGAGTAATTATTAAGGGTCTAGATGATTTATGGCAAGCCGACCTAGTCGAGATGGTTGTGTATTCACCCGAAAACGAAAATTATCGATATCTTCTCACAGTTATTGATACATTTTCTAAATTTGCTTGGACGGCTCCTATTAAAAATAAAACAGGAACGAGTGTCACTCAGGCTATGGAAGATATATTTAATAAAGGTCGTCACCCAAAAAATTTACAAACAGATGATGGAAAAGAATTTTTCAATGCATCGTTTCAAAAACTTATGAAAAAGTTTCAAATCAATCATTACTCTACATTTAGTGTTCTCAAAGCTTCCATTGTTGAGCGATTTAATCGTACCTTGAAAACATGGATGTGGAAAGAATTTAGTTTAAATGGTTCATATCGTTGGATTGATATTATAGAACAACTAACAAAAACGTACAATAATTCCAAACATCGTACGATAAATATGAAACCATCTGAAGTCAATGCTGCAAATGAAAAAATATTACTCTCCAAGATCTATAATCACATCAAAATACATATTACTCCAAAGTTTAAAACCGGGGATTTTGTCAGAATTAGTAAATACAAACATGTTTTCGATAAAGGATACACACCGAATTGGACCACAGAAATCTTTAAGATAGCCAAAGTGCAACGCTCAAATCCAATAACGTACCTATTGGAAGATCACCAAGGACATCCCATTAAAGGAGGGTTTTATGAGCTTGAACTACAGAAAACTAAGTTCCCCGATACATATCTAGTCGAGGAAGTACTTCAAAGGAAAAAAGATCGATTATTTGTTAAATGGCTCGGCTTTTCAAACGATCACAACTCTTGGATTCCTATACCTAAAAATTAATAAATAAGACACATCTTTTTGTAATTTTTTTTTTTAATAAAAATCTTTATTGATATATACACTTATACATTTTTTTTTTCTTAAGAGATATTCATATGGTATGATTGTTTTAATGATTTGAAATTCAATAATTCGACATCAGATTTGTATGCGAGATCCTCCTTCATAAAGACCTCAACTTCTCCATTACTTAATACTCTCTCAGTTTCATATTCATGATACTCATAACATTTAATGCTTAGAGTGCGCAAATTATAATTGCTATCATACGAACATCGAACAGTTAGTGACTTATCTTCATCAAACTCAAGCTTGAAATGTCTATAAAAAACATCCTTACTTTGTATAATTCCTGATATTTCAGTTTCTTTTTTAATTAAGTCTTGCCTAAAACTCTCGATTGCTTCCTCTACGGTTACTATTTTTTTCTCCTCCAAAATTTTATTTACCGTTCTTGCTGTTGTTGAAGTCACTGTTGCATCATTTTGAAATGATGTTGTATCGACTGTTGATGTGGTATTAAGAGAATTTTTACCATTTGTAAAGGTTAACAAACGAAACGATAAACCTATCTGCACAGTATCATTATTAGGTAAACTCAATGAAAAAGAGAGATTGTCAGTTATGTTTGCTTGTTGCAAATTTATATCCACAGGTAATGGCAAAGTAGCAATTAATGAAGGACAAATTAAAAGCAGACATAAGACTGATAAGTAAAACAACATTTTTAAAAACGATGCTTGCTATCCAAAGGTTTGTCATAAACTAATAAACATTACACTCAAATTTTAAATTTTATATAATTTTTATTCTATCTATATTCATCTCTCTCTCTCACATCTTTTATTCTTATCTCATCTTGTATATATTAAAATACATTCGATTGAAATGATGTGTCATGAAATCGTTCAACTGTCTCTATTTCTATGTGATGACTGTCTTTTTTCTTTTTAAGTTTTTGAGATTCATTAAGTAATTCAGCCTCACCAAATGGACAAAGCGATGGATATTCACCCTCTTTTCTCTTTACAGCATTCGAATGAGGTGTGATCGTTCCGCTCAGTGTTAACTCCCCTCCTATAATATAATTTTATGTTTTATTCATTTCATTTCAAGTAATATTCTCACCTAAAAGTTTAAACCGTACATGTTGCATAGATTGAAACTGCAACTTAAAACTCAGAATAGGCGATACGGTCTCACCATTTCTAATATGAAACAAAACGCATTCGCTTCCATATTCTGGCTGTAGCATCAATTTTAATGTGTCATTATAGAATATTACATCCGTAAATTTTATGTCCAACCATCCAGATTCACAGATACAAAATGTTTCTCCTTCCCTTAATCTTTCACACCAAAACATATTGTTTTTTCTACTTCCCCAATTAATGTTCTCTATATCAGAGCTGTTCTAAAAATAAACACTTAAGCCAAACGTTCTACCCTTTTTAATGATTACCGCAATCATTGCTAGAATATAAATTTTTTTCTCACATATGTATGTAGGCATATAAACCCATTAAACAAAATACAAACCACAAATTACAATGAATCATAAAAAACATATTGTGATAACACCACAGTTTCTATTTATGACAAAATATAGAACATCTGCGCGTCCGAAAAAATATGTTTCCAACGGACATTAGATTTTTTTTCTTTTTTACATTCTTTAAGTATTCTTACTAGAAAAAAAAAAAAAAAAGAATGGAAGACTATATATGTATGTAGGCATATAAACCCATTAAACAAAATACAAACCACAAATTACAATGAATCATAAAAAACATATTGTGATAGCACCACAGTTTCTATTTATGACAAAATATATTTCTATAACTCACACTGGCACGCGCTCCTAACCGCAAAACATCAATACTGATAAGACATTGAAATTCTTATATTCTTATCATTTCTGAAATTTCAAACTACAACCGCTTTTGAATAATTATTATTATTATTATCATTTTATACAAGCGCCACCCGCCCGCACGCGTCACATGCCGCCAAACAAACTTCAAACAATTACTCACCGCCAACATAACACTAAATCATTATCGTCTCACCACAACTCATTGTCGTTACCGCAAAATTAACTACTTATCACCTATCTCACTCAAACATAGTGCTATCTCTTTCTCGCTCGGAATTCACGGTTCACAGTGCCCCCATTCCTACCGGATGTACTTCCCACAAAAAAAAAAACAATATGTTTCCCATGGATATTTGTTTTTTTTTCTTTTTACATTCTTTAAGTATTTTAAACCGCAGTATTTCTGATAAAAACAAAATAAAGACACATGTTCAATGTTTGTCTTTTTGTATTATAATTATTTTCTTTAATCTGTGAAATTCCCATACATATTTTTTTATGAAACCACAATTTCTATTTACGACAAAATAAAGAACATTTGCGCATCTAATCTGTGAAATTCCCATACATATTTCTATGAAACCACAGTTTCTATTTATGACAAAATATAGAACAGCTGCGCGTCCGAAAAAATATGTTTCCAACGGACATTAGATTTTTTTTCTTTTTTACATTCTTTAAGTATTCTTACTAGAAAAAAAAAGAATGGAAGACTATATATGTATGTAGGCATATAAACCCATTAAACAAAATACAAACCACAAATTACAATGAATCATAAAAAACATATTGTGATAACACCATTACACATTTCTATAACTCATACTGATAAGACATTGAAATTCTTATATTCTTATCATTTCTGAAATTTCAAACTACAACCGCTTTTGAATAATTATTATTATTATTATCATTTTATACAAGCGCCACCCGCCCGCACGCGTCACATGCCGCCAAACAAACTTCAAACAATTACTCACCGCCAACATAACACTAAATCCTTATCGTCTCACCACAACTCATTGTCGTTACCGCAAAATTAACTACTTATCACCTATCTCACTCAAACATAGTGCTATCTCTTTCTCGCTCGGAATTCACGGTTCACAGTGCCCCCATTCCTACTTATATTTCATCTATTTTGGACTCTACCTAAGACTTGCCTATGTACTCGTAAGTTTAGTTTTAAATTTAAATTTTGAGAAACATAATCCATTTGAGCTGAACGTAGCATTATTATCTGAATCAGTGAACGTAAAAAAATTTCACAAGTGTAAAAACTCAAATGTCAAATATATTTGTGGTTTCACATTTTCGATTTATCTTTGTTTGGATCTAACAATATTTTTTTCCAATATTTTAATATCATCTTATCACTTATCCTGTTCCCGGTGAAATATAAATCCATCAAGGGTAGATAATATGTTTAATTTACATGATGCAAGAGAATTTATAAAATGGGCTTCAGTAGTAATGAGTAAATACTCATAAATCTTTTCGATACAGTTTTCAATGCTGAAATATTTCTATTTATAGGGTGAAATGGTGTAAAAACAAAAAATGGAATCAAATTTTGAAAATTAATTTTGTATTTGAAAGGTGATATTTAGAATAAGGAATTTTTGGGATGCTGTAGGACAAGCTATTTTTTAAATTTTTAATATATGTATATACGGTGACATTGCGGTAAACAAAAAAAATGAAAAGTGAATTTTTAAATTATTTTTGTTTGAATGAACGAAAGGCGCCGAGAAGGTGGACGTCGCCGATACGGTGAAAAAGATGACAATAAGGCAGTGGTGACAGACAGCACGGCGAAGATCGACATAACCATGACAACGAAATTGACAATCGATAGAACTCTATTGTAAGCTTTGGGCAAAACTGTTATCCAAGAAAAATATTGCCACAGGTTTCTGAAATAGCTCAAGTAGTCTATCATCACCCGACAGGTCGTTGACCGTACCGTTGTCGTCCATCATATCGTCGTTGTGACCGTCACCCAACCCACCAGCCCAACTAGCAATTAAAACAAGCTTATAACTATACATTAGTATCTATTTTCTTAAAAACCAAGTTTCAATCTGTCTGGGCCTATTCTGACTTCTGAGCAGAGGCGTATTTAAGGATTTGGCGCCCCGGGCTGATAAATTTTGCTGCCCTTTAGAACAATGAAAATAAAGTAATAAAAAATAATAATAAAAAAACACAAAATGCATAATATTTGATGTTTTCAAATTTCTTTTTGTGTGTGCATTCATTACGAAATTCATTAATAATAGATTCGTTATCTAAATTTTTTGTCAGTTCAGCTTCTATATTTAATAAAGCTAAGCTATTAAGGCGCTAATGCGAGACCATAAATAGGTTTTTATTCGTTTCAATACGGAAAACGATCTTTCTGCACTACAATTCGTCATTGTAGTAGAGCTATGTCAATCAGGATCGATTCGATTTTTTCGATCCGATCATCGAAAAGTATTGATGATCGAAATCACATATTTTCATTTTAATCGATCCCAATCTCAATCATTTAGATGATTCTCGTTTCTCGATTTTCTATTTCAATCTCAGTCATTTCAATGAGTCTCGATCTTTAATATCAGTTAACTCGATTAACTATGATTTACTCGATTCGATTTGGTGTTATTTGAAGTATCAGGGGTGGAATCGCGTAAGGTGATACTTGATTGTCAATTTTTTGATTGTAATTTTGAATACAGCTGTCTCTATCATATCAATAAAGAAATATAGAGAGAGCGATTGTCAAAACGACAATCAATTAATTTAGTGATCACTTTATTCTTTCGCGATACGTGCCCAGGATCTGGTATGTTTACTGTGGGAATTGAACTAGTAATGAGACTTATCGAATGAAAACTTTCGACTTACATATGTATGCGATAGTACGAGTATCTAAAAGTTAATTTATTCGATAGTACCAAGTCATTCAGTAATTATTAGTCCTAAAATTGATCTTTTAAGGATCAACAAATTAAATCTCTTTATCTTGAATTTTTGACGCTTTTTAATCAATGGACATAGTAGCCATCATTCGATGTCATTTGGCAATTTATGGCTTATAATATAGAGTATTTTGTGAAAACCTCAACTCAATCTTATCATCGAAATCGAAACGAAAATCGAATCGGAACAGTATTGAACCATTTGAGTGAAATGAAAATGATCGATCGATTCAAATGATCGAATCATTTTCGTTATCGATTGTTGAACGATTTACACACCTCTACACTGCAGTGCACAAGTATATTCTTAAAGCAACCTCATCATATAAAAATGCTTCCTTCAATTCTTTTTCTCTTATATGAAGGTTAAGCTGCCTTAAACTCATATTTTCAGAGTAGTTTTGCTCCAGAAAATGTTTAAGTAAGACACACTCTTCTTGAAAATCTTCCCCAAGATCAACCGGGTATAGTTTCTGAAGAGTGGTTGCATTTTTTCAAATTGCTTCTTCACTCTTGTGATAATAGATTAGATAAAAAAATAAAACCATTTGTTTTTGCTTCATAGGATGAATTTCTTCTCTTCAGCGCACTCAATAATAGGTCACAAATAGGAATGAAAGTATTTATTTTGAAATTTTCACGACCACAAAAAAGAACCTCCCTTCGCGACACTCATCATCTCGTTTTTTCCTCTTGACGATTCTTTTTTGGTCCATTTTGTAATTTTCAGAGGTTTTGCTTTTTTCCCATCTCTTCAAAAACATCAAAGCATTCTCGTTTTTTCCTCACAAACGATATGAGCGCCTCGTTGAGCCTGAACACAGTTTCAACCTCTGTATCAACACATTGAATTTTGTTTGATACAATATTGAATTGCTTGAGTATAGAACCCCAAAATTAAGACAATATTTCTGTCTCAAGGGACTTCAATTGGGACAAGTGAGCACGATACTAAAAATATAAAATACATATTCGACGATTTTAACTTTAGTAAAATGTTAGAGATAGCATGATGCTAAATTTGATTAAAATTAGCAAAATCGTCTTTTTAACCTAGTATTATACTAAAATAGTTTTAACATCGTACTAATTCGACTAAAAGTTGGAGCCAATAGTTTTTAAAATAATACCTATCTTTTTATTTATCCATCATTATAAGCTATTGTACAAAAAACAATCATTATATTGTTTCTTAAGTCGTTCAAAACTATTGACGAACGGAAGGGTATTTGTATAAAGGACTATGAGCCAAAACTAAAAAAATTGAGGCATGATTTGCTGGGTATATAAAGAATAAAAATTTGTGTGTGACCTTATATCTAGAATCCGGCTTGATGGAGCTACATAGCAGCAAGTGTTTTTTTTAGACAATGTTTTCGTTTCATTGGAATTTGTTGCAAAGAATAGGTACATGTCTGTAAATATTTTTATTATGAATTTTCATTATAAAAAATCGTTTAAAAAAAATAAGAATAGTAAATGGTAAAAAAAGTGAGTGACATATTACAGTGAACTCTCTCACAGCCGGACACTCACGGCACTGAAAAAATTGTCATGCTTGAAAAACTTAAAAAATCGCATTTTTTTTAATCTTTGTATTTTTTGTTTATCCTTCGAAAATATTGTAAATTAGACAATTGTTAGGGGTGGCATGCGCCCTTTTGCTTGTATGTTTTGAAAGTTCAATCGCTTCAAAAAAATATTATAAATTGGCCAATTGCTAGGTCGGCATGCTCCCTTTTGCTTGTATGTTTTGAAAGTTCAATCGCTTCAAAAAATATTATAAATTGGCCAAGCGCAAGCCGCCCCTAGCAGCCTTGCCGCCCCGGGCTGTAGCCCTTTTAGCCCTAGGGTAAATACGTCCCTGCTTCTGAGTACTAATAAGATCTGAAGAATTCTCTTGAATCAATCCTGTATTTTTAATTTTTTTTTCACGCTACTTATTTGGGTTTGCTTAATTCCCGTTGATTCTGACAGTTTCGTGTGATTATAGCAAAACGTGTTGATGTTCTCAGGAACAGTGCAGCCTTCTGTGTACTGTCCAGCGAAAAAAACGAACTCTCGTTCTCGGTGATTCTCATTAAATCGTGACATAAACTCTTTGGGAATGAAAATAATTAATGCGCGGCCACTAGAAGCTATAATTTTATTTCTGAATCATGGTTAATCACAAATAAGATTTGATAAGTTTGGCTTTGATAAGTGATGTTTGGCAGGAGGGAACTATGTTAGGTTAGGTTGGAGTGGCTGTCTAGTTGTTGTTGACTCACTTAGACCTCAAGGGTCCGTTGTGTTTTTGACAAAAATCCAATGTGAGATGAACTGAACTTAACAAAAATTGCGTATTGACAAGGCCCTCACAAGTCAACTGATGAGTCCATGTGAGATCACCGGGACGAAGCGCCAATTTTTGTGGACTAAAGGCCAAAAAAGCTAATTTGAATCAATAATTCAACAAGTCCAATAATAGTGCTAAGTCTTCTAATGGCTGATTTATTTCAGTAGTATATAGAGTTTGTATTATAAAAAACCTTCATATAAATATTCAATGCCAGGCCACGGGCAAACAAAAAAATTCCAACATTAATGATTACAATTCTAATCTTTGTTGGATATAGTTCACATTGGATTTTTGTCAAAAAATTCATGTAAGATGAACTGAACTTAACAAAAATTGCGTATTGACAAGGTCCTCACAAGTCAACTGATGAGTCCATGTGAGATCACCGGGACGAAACGCCAATTTTTGTGGACTAAAGGCCAAAAAAGCTAATTTGAATCAATAATTCAACAAGTCCAATAATAGTGCTAAGTCTTCTAATGGCTGATTTATTTCAGTAGTATATAGAGTTTGTATTATAAAAAACCTTCATATAAATTTTTTGCCTTATCGACATACTCAAGTTTTTCGTTTCCGAGATACAGTGTAGGAAAGTAGCTTTGATCAAGTTTGTTTTTATAAATTATTAAAGATTTTGACTTTCCTGGATTTAGGTGTAGGTTATTTCTGTTGGACCAATTTAAAATTCTCTTGAGATCGGAATTCAATTTATGAGTCCCATCTTCAATCATACCTAGCTTGCAACTTAATCGAACTTGAGCATCGTCCGCATACAAGTCTATTGATGAGTATTTGGATTGGAGATGGAGGTCATTAATAAAAATTGTGAACAAACCTTTGACCAAGAATCGATCTCTGTGGAACTCCCGAGAAGAGATTTAATGGACGAGATGTATTTTCATCAACAACAACAGCTTGGCTTCGATCACTTAGATAGGAGAGAATCAATTGAGCAGCATTCTCTGAAAATCGGAACTGATGTTTCAATTTGTGTACGAGTCTTCCGTGATTAACAGTATCGAATGCTTTTGAGAAATCTAATAGCACTAGAAATGATACTAGATCACTGTCCATGGAATTTCTGATATCTTCTGAAACCTTCAAAGTAGCCGTGATACAGCTGTGGCTTTTCCTAAAACCAGATTGTTTATCACTAAGAAGTTTATATGTCTTTAGAAAAGCGGATATTTGTTTGTGAAGAATTTTTTCCAATACCTTAGACAAATATGACAAAATCGATATCGGTCTAAACTCTTGCTGTGCCAGACGTGAAGCAGGCTTTTTAAGAACTGGTATAACCTTAGCAATTTTCCAAGTAGAGGGAAATGAGGATGTCATAATTATTGTATTAAATATATGTGTAAGAGTAGGGAGAATATGAGGTAAGATCATTTTAATGAAGTATGGGTGAATTTCATCAAAGCCAGTGGCCGAAGATTTTACTTCAAGCACAGCACTAAGAACATCTTCATCATCTAATCTTTGGAATTGAAAAGAATGTTCTCTATCGGGGTCAACAACCCAATAGCTTTCGTTCAATTCTGTCGGGTCAACAACCGGCAACGTTGCGTTCAGCGGAGATTAGATTATTGTTTTGAATTTTTGCAAATTCTTCATTGTTTTGGTTCAGCGTTAGTGACACAGACACCAAAAATGCCCAAGAAAATGTTGAAATAGAGAAAAAAAGAAGACATATAGATATCAGAGACTCCTCAAATCCTCTGGAACTGGAAGTAAAAATGTAAGATGAGATGTATACTATAGGTTCTTATTTGCTAAACACATATTTCGTTTATATTTCTTACAGCTTTTTAAAATAATTTAATTAAAATAGTTTCATAGAACTTTTAGGTGAAATTGACCCAAAAGTCAAACCAGTGATAAGAAGCTCTTCGGTTCCCAACACAATAAAACTTGCTACTACTTTGAGATTATGTTCTCGTGGATGTTACCAAGTTAGTGTTGCCAATGAATTGAGCTAAAAAGAAATGTTCTCCCCAGGGGCGTATTTACCCTAGGGCTAAAATGGCTACAGCCCGAGGCGGCAAGGCTGCTAAGGGCGGCGCAAGCTGCTCCTACCGATTGACCAATTTATAATATTTTTTTGAGGCGATTGAACTTTGAAAACATTCAAGCAGAAGAACGCAAACTGCCCTAGCAATTGGCCAATTAGTAATATTTTCTTGAAGCGATTGATCTTTCAAAACATACAAGCAAAAGAGGGCAAGCCGCCCCTAACAATTGTCTAATTAATAATATTTTTGAAGGATAAACAAAAAATACAAAGATTTAAAAAAATGCGATTTTTGGAGTTTTTTAAGCATGCCATTTCTTTCAGTGCCGTGAGTGTCTGTGTGAGAGTTAATTTTTCACCATTTTTTACTATTCTATTTTTTATAAACGATTTTTTATAATGAAAATTCATTATACAAATATTTACGGACATCTATTCTGTGGAACAAATTCCAATGAAACGAAAACATTATCAAAAAATGTTGCGTAATGGGCTAGAAAATATTTGGCTGGACGGATCTTAATTTGTTTCTAAACCATCTACAAAGAGTCCCTTTTTATTGAAAAAAAAAAAACTTTAAATCCATCAGGCCGGATTCTAGATATAAGGTCAGGATAAAAGGATTTTATTCTTTTTATATACCTAGCAAATCATGCCTCAATTTTTTTTAGTTTTGGCTGACTCGTGTCACTATATACAAACACCCTTCACTTCGTCAATAGTTTTAAACGACTTAAGAAAGAATATAATGATTGTTTATTGTACAATAATTAATAATGATGGAAAAATAAAAGGAAAGGTATTATTTTAAGAACTATTGGCGCAAAATTTTAGTCGAATTAGTACGATGTTAAAACTTTAATAGGTTAATACTAGGTTAAAAAAACGATTTTCCTAATTTTAATCAAATTTCGCATCATGCTATCTCTAACATTTTACTAAAGTTAAAATCGTCGAATACCTATTTTATCTTTTTAGTATCGTGCTAACTTCATATTCCTCTTCCATACTTCTAGATGTCAAAAAAGGTGTGTTTGCTTTTTTGACTAACATCTACATATTTAAAGTGTAAAGTGACACAACGGTATGCTCAAATTATAAATTCTGCTTTTACATAAAGTGCAAAGATTCAAAGAGTTTTTTGGTATTGGTATTTAATATAAATGTTAACTCTTCTTACCGTAAGTTACTGAAGCGTGTAAATACTTAAGCATTTCTCAAAATCGATGCCAAAAAACAAATTTAGCTTTAATTTCATTGTTCTAAAGGGCGGCAAAATTGTTCAGCCCAGGGCGCCAAATCCTTAAATACGCCTCTGGTTCTCCCTCCCTGTGGTATCGGTGGCTCTTGGCACAAATCACCTCCGAAATGTCAAGGTTTTCGTCCATCACAAATTCTATTTGTTTCTTATTTGTTATTACTTTTGAACTTTTTAAATATTCAAATGTTAAAAAAAAATAATACAATTAACTCGACGATCTGAAAATGACAATCGACAACAAAAGACTGTGAAATCGATGAATGAATCGAAACTAACAATATGAAAAAGAGTAATCGTCGATTAGAAAATCGATAACCGCAATCAGGGCCTAAGTATAAGAGAGGATTCTAAGCGGGTCGCTCAATCCATGGCCCCACAAGACAAATTTTATAAATCTGCGTTCAATGGCTTCAATACGTTCAATATGCATATTATGATAAGGTGACTAAACCTGAGAGGCGCATTATAGAAAGGGTCAAAGGTAACATACATACCTATAGAGATTTAGTGGCGGTCAGATAGAGAATTCCTTACATTGGCGTTTAACGAAACCCAGAGTTAAATTAGCTCTGTCTTACATATTTATAGTTTTAATTGTTTTAAATCATTTATAAAATTTACAAAATTGTAATTGCTTAATGTTAGTACTTAAGCATGGCTTATAACCTTCTGCATTTGTCTTATCAAAATTGAAATAAAAAATAAATAATAAAGAAATATATAAAAAGAAAAAAGTGTGGATTTTAAATTTTTTTATTTATTATTCTTTTTCTATAATTGAGCGCTAAGTGGCAATAAGAAGCAAGTTTACCCCAATTTTCACTCTCGTTCAATAAACTCTGAACGCTCTGAACTAAAAAAGAAACAAAAAAGAAAAACGCCTAATATGTTGGTGATCGAATTTCCGATACAAAAACCGAATTTTCTGCTTGTGTAATATTTTCTACTTTTTCGGTTTATGTTAAGCCACTCCGAAATATTATGTTTTGTTAGATCTAGCAGGATGTTGTACTAAGCTGTAACATTTTCACAGTCCTTTAAAAACATTGTTTTTGTTCTAAGTGCCTTCCTTACAAGAACCTTGGTAAGTCGTGAATCGTCTGCCTTGTTAAGAACTTTGGTCACATAGTTCATCGTGAGTTGAAGTGTGAAAACATAACGAGGTGACATTCCGCTTTCAATTAAGAGCATATAATTGGGCGTGGTTTGTGGTAGCCGCAGAAGTTTTTTTCAAAAAGAAAAGCAATATTTTTTCTACATCTTCATGGTATTTACCTCCCCAAATTCGTCCACCATAGCACATTATGGAAAGCATAACAGCTTCAAAAATTTGTATTGCGGAAGCGGAGGGTAACTCAACCCTAGAATTCGATATAAGGTTTTTCCAAATTGATTTTATGGCTTTTTTCGAATCAGCAAGTTTCAATTTAAAATGTTGTTGGAGAAAAAATCATGATTTATTGTAACTCCCAGATACTTATATGGTTGGACAACTTCCAGATCCTCCGCCATATTTTTTCAAATCCAGCTAATCGGCCCCTTCATTTTCTAAATACAAGCAACTGATACTTTGCTGTGTTGATTTGTAAACTATTTTACTTGCAGTAATTTTCTAATTTATTTCTGAAGAGAGCTATGTGATTCTGCTAAGATTACCACATTGTCCGAAAAAAGTAATGTGGTGATTTTGATACCTTCAACTGTGATTCCTGCTGGTAGATACTCTGAAATGTCGTCTAGAAACAGTGAACAAATTAGCGGACTTAGCAAGCACCTCTGTCTATGTTTTGAGACATCACTCTTTCAGGCTTTCTATGGATACGGATAATGAAATAATCACTCCACGTTTGGGAAACATACCAAACGTGGTTTCTTACTAAGACAAAAAGGATAGATATTTTGCATAGATTATTTATATTTTCCAAACGCTCTAACAGTTGTACGATATTGGGAACGCAATGTGGTTTGGTTGGTACATTAATTTATTGGATTTGAACTTTATACAATCCAATTTTAAATGTATCCAATTTTCAATATGATACAATGATAATAAAATGAATAATAATGGAAATCAGCTGGGGTTTGCTGGGGTTTTTGTTTGTGTATAATAACCAGAGTTTTAGATTGGTGACTTTTTTTCCCAGTATATATTTGACATAAGGAAGGCGTAGCTAATACGGCTAAGAAAATATATATTAAATAAGGATTTGTTTGACGTGGCGTAAACTCGAAGTAAGTGCTTCCGCTCAGTTTAACTATTCCGAGGTTGAACCCAGTATTAGTGAAAAATAATAAATAAGGCTGATAGTGCGTAAGTAAGTTCCAACGATGGGTATAACCGTTTGGCGAAGATTAGACTTTTAGTGGATCTAATCAGAGCAACAGTTTTATTTCGAAGATAGCAGTATTCTCTATGGTATTCATATTTTGTCCAGAGATCAGGTCACGCTTTTTCATACGTAACCTGATATTTAGGCCTATTCGGCGAGATCTTTTTTTCTTCTATTCTGTTATTCTGCTATGAATTTCCATACAAAATTTTGAGATGTCAAAAAATCTTTTATGAATTACAATTTTGGTATTCGGCATGCTAAAATCTGTTATAAAATCTGTTAAAAATCATAAAAGAATAAAAGAAAAACTTATGTGACTTTTATCATAAAAGATTTCAATAAGTGCACAGGTATATCAAGTAAAAATGGATATTTATTTTTTATTTCGTCAATGAAATGTTCTTAAAAGGAGAAAATTGTAAGAGAATATATTAAAACACTTATGTATCATATAAACAAATTAGTAGAGTATTGCCATGATATTCCCATGAAAGCTAAAACATATGAGGTAAAATCGTGTTCCATGGTATAGATACCAATAGTGTGTAAGAGGTTACTTTTTTGTTCGTCATCCATTTTAATTATGTCAGATGAAATATTTTACTTAATCACAGCTGATCATGATAACAGATTTAGTTCAGTTTCATAACAGATTTCGTTTTCGAAGTTGCATAACAGACTTTTATAAAAGTTCGAACCTCTGAATACCAATCATAAAAGATCGTTTAAGATGGAAATCTTTTATGATTCATAACAGACAATCTATAGCAGAATAAAAGATGTGGCAGAATAGGCCTAATTATTTGTGAAACATGGTTGCTCTCCAGTTTTGACAGTTTTGGACCTCAGAGGTCCATCTAAAAGCAAATAAGTATTAATTTCTAAAAAATTAATATATTCTTCACATGAAGTCATGTAGTATAACTGATCCTGTTCTATGCTCTGATCATCGATCTATAAAGCATCAAGTCCCTGTATGTAAAGGTCAACTAATAATCATGCAGGATAAACATAAAGGGTTTACTGACGAATCCTGAGCCCTTTCCATATAAAAGATTGTTAACTGCAAAGTTATACAAAAGGAGTCTAAATGAGTCTCGTAGTCAAGACGGCGACTTACACAAATGAGATAGATTCCCGAAAACTCCAGTCATAATGACCCCTTTAAATTAGGTCACAGGGAAAAAACACTTAGGTAAATATTTAAGCATTTAGAGACATATGAATATTGAAGGTTTGAGTGTTACAACAACAACTTGAATTAACTTCCATCAAGTGTATAGGCTGGAGTTGAAGTTATTTCACGGGTGCTAAGCCGATCATTAAAGCTAGAACCGCACTTGCGATTTCAATCGCACGATTTTTTAGTCGCAAATATAGAACACATGAATTTAAATGAGAATGAACGCACTTGCTACCAACAAATCATGACGATTTAAAAGTCGCAATTTGTTTCATTTTTCTTGCGATGCGATTGTCGTAAACTTAAATGAAACACATGTACTCAAATGAATATACACACACTTGCGATTTAAATTACTACGACTTAAAAATCGTAGTCGCAAAGAGAAATTGGCATGCACGCACTTGCAATTTTTAATTCACGATTTTTTAGTCGCAGAAAGTAAGACACATGGCCTTAAATGTGAATGCACGCACATGCGACTTAAAAATCGTAGCGATTATAAAAATGAAACAAGTTCTATTTTTTCAAGCGATTTTTCTGTCGCTACTTATTTGTAGCAAATACGTGCACTCGCATAAAAAGTAGTGTGTTTTATTTTTTGCGATTAAATAATCGCGCGGCAAAAAATCGCAAGTGCGTGCATGACAATAATTTGTAGCGACTACGACTTTTTAATCGCCTCGACGAAAATCGCAAGTGCGGTCCTAGCCTAATACTTGACCACTGTCAAAACTTTCATCTAATCTCCCTCTTTACATGTTCATCGAATTGTTGGCTTATAAACCGAGTACGGAAAAAAAAAGAGAGAAACCGAATGTACAACAACAAACTTGTGTGACTAGTAAAATTGCTGAAAATGCTATAATTGATAAATGATAAACAATAAAACCTACATTGGGATGGCCCGATCATATGGTGTCTGTAGCGCGTTGAATAGTGCATTGGCTTTTGAAGACGCTATGCTTGGGTTAAAATCCCGCAGTCAAGGCCAAAAAGTTTCTTGATTAAACTTGAAAGTATAAGGCTAAGCACTATTTAAAGGAGTTTGATGATCAGCTTGGCACCCGTGAAATAGCTATAATTCAAGCTTACACACTTGTTGGTAGTTCATTCAAGTTGTTGATATAACACTCCTTACCAAAACATTAAATTATGTCTTCAACAGTGCCGTATCTTTCTTTGAAGATATCATATAACACAATCTAGTAGAATCCTGCAAATCAGATTCTATCCTTATAAAACATTTCAAATTTATCAGAAACAAAAATGTATATCTCTTTTTTCACTATTAGATTTTTTTGTCAAACATAATTTCATTTTAAGTTGATTTTTTTTTGCCAATAAACTAAAAATAAATGTCTCCTGTGCATTATGTAGAAATAATGTAGATTCCAGTTGAAATGTAAATGCATGGTTAGATGGGTGTGTTAAATTTTGCGATTGGATTTAACTGTAAAAATAAACGCTGAAATTGAATGCATAATTAATACATATGTATTTATTGCTGCATTATATAAATACAAAGCCCACCAATTAGAGTAGCTAGAAAACATGGGGTTCCCTTCAAAGATCCCGGCACATTTTCATGTTTCTCTTCTAGCATGGCGTAATCTAAAATTAAATGACTCTATCGTTTATTCCTTCCCTGCATAGGCATTCGCATAAACATTAATATAAATATCATCAGGATGCATAAAAAGCTTCGCAATATACAATTTAGTTTTAATTTTTGGAAACCAATTTGATTTATGAACGGGAAGTCATCCATGCACAAATGCAATGATTTCCCAAATTAATAATATTTCCCCTCTGCTATCCCATCATGATCGTTATTCATGATGGCCTCACTCAGTGGCTCCTCGATTGACCACAAAAAGCCGTGCATTTCGTTTGCATTTTATAGAGAAACCTTTTTTGAAATTTCATTGAAAATTTTGTGAACGCCATTCATGACGAATTATTTTAAACTCAAAGAGAAGAAATCAATTTATGAAATTGCAGCCAACATTTTTGGGAATGAGTTGAGTAGAGGCAGGCGCTTTGAATGAAATTTCAACAATTTGATTCCTAATAAATTTAAATTTATCTTCATTACTTAACGCTGGCTGTGCCGATGGGTTGGGGTAAACGGTCCAGAGGGTTGATAGTCCTGTGAGTTGTATTGAATCCTGCGAATTTTTGCATGGCCCATTTGAATAAAGTTGAGTTTTGTATTTTAGAGTCATTTTACAAACTTGAAATACAATCTATTTTTGATATGGTTTTTGGTTTTATTTGAATTATTTCTAAAGTTAAATAATACATTTGTTTAGATGAGTTTGATTCGTTTTATACCACGAAACCTATTCCACGTGACTGATTTTGATTTTGGACATAAGAATAAGCTTAGATTGTGGTTCATAAACTAGAAACTAAGTCCAATTGCGAATTTATGGCATTTTTAAACTTCACAAGCTTTTGTATCAATACTTATATATTTTTGATGGTTGCAATGATTAGGGATTTAGCTTTTTACTTGTGATAAACGTTTAATTGTATTCATAAGACGATATTATATTGTAATGTCTGTTGGTCTGACCTTCTTTAAGCACCGAAGAAAGGGCAGTTATGCCACTCTCTTATTATTTCAAATGTAAAATTCAAAAAGTGGATCTGTTTAGTTTTCTAATTAGGTGAATAATTCAATTAAAACTTATCTCAAAAATATTTAAATTTTCATTTTTAAGTTGAATACCGTAAGGTCATACGCTAAGATTTAAGTACATTCGGCTAATAGAACTCAAGATATTCGTTATATGGATTCGAAATCCAGACAACGTAAAAAGCCTTTAAATTAAATTTTCCTTACTTCAACTCCTAACCATCAATTCAGACCCATTAATCAATCTAACTTGTAAGGTTTCTCACTTAAATCTCATTAGCGTTAACGCACCTGACTTTTTTATATAAAATGTAAGGAAAAGTAGTTGATGAAGTAAACTACTCTTCTTTACATTTTGAAATATCGTACCTGAGTATGATCTTCCAAGTTCTAATACCAGCCACTATTTCAACATTCCCCACTGACGAAGTATGGGTTCCGGAGCCTCGTGGACTTCATCCAAATGATTTATAGCCTCAGTAACTTGCTATTAACAGATCAGACTTGCTCTATTTTTACTAACAATTCTCAGTAACCTGTGGCGTAGGTGGAAGTGCCTAATGGAATACCAAGCCCAAGTTCTGGTATCGATTCCCAGCCGTTGCCAGCTAAGGCCTCTTCCGAGAAAGTAACAAATCTTCTCTTGTCATAAAAGAGTACTTCTCATTCAAGAATTTCTGACTCTGAAGAATATTGTTGCATCCTCTATAGTCCTAACAATAACCGCACACAGCTTCATATTTATAAGTCATTAACCTTTGATTCTCAATTAGCTGTCACACGACCAAATTTAGTTTTTGTTTCTCAATACAAAACAAGAATTCTACTCCATCTCTCCCAGATGTTGTTTCAAAGTACGTTGTGTAATTTATATACCACTCCTCTAACAGAAAACTTCATTGAGGTTTCATAGTTCTTATAAGATAGATTGAAAAGCCTGAAGTAAAACCTACATCACAGTCCATCACATCCCACGTATGTATACGAGTAGAAGAATCGAAAAATAATTTTCTTTACATAAGTCATCAAGATGTTAAATGTGTAACTGTGGAAATAAGTTTAAGTTAAGTTATAAGACCCTAAATCTTCAAATCTCCTTTATCAAGCTCTATATTGCTCATTTTCATATTTGCATTATTGATTGCTGCTCTTCCCAGTCTTAACTTTTGTTTTCGAGAACACCATCGCTGACCATCTTATCTATTTCCAGTTTTGCGCTTTTCCAAATCGTACAGATCTATGCCTCACAAATACTGGTCTTGAATTAGGTTTATTATTTAATTTTGCCTGAAAATTTTATATTTTACCTAAAGATTGTTCAAAGAGGTTAGGAAATTTGGTTATTTGTACCGTTTCGCACACAGCAACTGTTCTATACTTTATACCGATCTTATAATTTTCACATTCGAATTGCAACTCTTTCAAGTTTTGCTTCTTCGTAGAGGTCCTCCGTAGAACAGTCCCAGGGATGATTAATTATTTAGTATCACTTTTAAAATTTTATTTTGCACAATTTGTAGTCTGAGAATATGAGTCTTAGAGCATGTTCCCTAGACGGGAGAACCATATAGCATAATGGTTTGGAATATTACTTTTTACAATACCAATTTGGACCTAAGGATAAATGGATAAAGGATTCAATTTTATTTTCCAATCATCGCAATATGATTGAACTAAAATCAAATCAGATCGCAGATTAGTCTCAATTAAGGAACTAATTGAATCTGTTGAGCAAATGCAGGTATCATCGCGAAAATTGCGGTTTTACAGTTATGGGGTTTTGGAAAATAATGTGTGTATATGATATACAATAAGGGACCAAAACCGGATCCTTGGGGTACACCTACAACAATTTTAATTAGATCGAAATACTAATTACTGACAGAAACTTTGAAAAACTGAGGTACAGGTTCAAAATCTCATAAGCTTGTACTTAGCAATAGAACTGTAATAATGTTTTTAACCATCAGACCTTGGTTGACTTCAATTTTCGAATTTTTACCTTTCATAATTATACTTGTAATAAAATGCTTTTTAGATCCAATACATGTAACTCAAATTTTTGCGGTTATACTTTTAATTGTGATCTTGTTTGTTCATCTCAATGTATTGATATTCAATTAGTTCAAGAATTCAAATATCTTGGTCTGTTAATGGATAGCAAATTAAACTGGAATCTTCACACTAATCTAATTAAAAAAATTCTTCTAAAAACCACTTATGTATTCTACCATTTAAGAAATTCTGATCCAAAAAGGTATTAGAATCTTTTTACTGCAACATTCAACCTTTAGTAGTATCGCAAAACATATTCTTAGAATAATCTGGAAAAAGTGACGACAAGAGCATACTTCATTTAAAGCATCTTTACTTTTTTATAAGGTCTTACAAATTTTTTTCTTTAGGAGCGGCAATCTACTTAATCAGGGCTCAATAGAGCATGGTCTGCGAAGTTATGTAAGAAGACTTGCTTTAATACTCGTACCAAACCACAATACTCCAGATTCTTAAGATTTTTTACAATCCTAGCACCTCGTCTTTTTAACAAATTACCCATGCAGATAAGAAATATAGATAATATTCAACTTTTTGTTCGAGAGGTTGTTTGGCTTTGATTTTTATAAAATCAGTAACATCAATCAAGGTAGTCTAAATTTTTATTTTTTGTTTTTCTTTTCCTTTTCACAGATTCTTTTCATTTTAACTCTTAACCCCACAATATAACTTCATAGTAAATAAATCATTTTATATGAATTTTTATAACTCGGTACTTTCGACACTAGTTTTTTAACTATACAGAATGTACCTATCTTTACTTGTTCCATTTATATTTCTATGAAAAACACTTTTATTATTTGTAAGTAAAACATGTAAATATGAATTTCCATTTATAGCTTAGAGCTAAGTTATGGGCGTTAAGCAAGAAAGGACGAAATCATTTTTATTATGTAAAGTGGGAAATTTAAAACAAGGAGTTTGTGAATCAAACGCTTTTTCTACAGCATTTACTTAAAAAGCTTAATAAGGCTAATTGTCCTGTAACTAGAAGGCAGGCAAGCATTTTTTCTAAGTTTAGAGGTTGGGAATTCTTTAGCCGTTTTCCACGTTTTCCTATTTTGAAACACGCATTGAAATATTTGATAGATTTTTAAGGAAGGTTTTTTTTTTTTAAATACATTTTTTAATTCATCAAATCAAGGTGATTTAGTATTTTTTAGACTTCTTAAAATTTCTTCAGTAGATAGGCTTAAGCCTAGTACGCAGATCGAGACAAGACAAATTTTATCTCTACAATTTTAATCTCTACAAAACGTTTCCAAATCTCGCGCAAAAGTTTGAGTTTGGAGAGATAAAATCTAATTTAATGTGTTTTGTACTGTATCTCTGGAACGGGTTGTCTTACAAAAGTCGTTCATATCTTTTTTGAATCTCCTCTTGATGCTTTCAAGAGAAGCAACAGCACCTTTTACATAAAACCAGTTTTCACAAAATCACTTTCGGAAATACGGTGGCTGTCAAAATTTGTCCAGAAAAATAATGCTTGTATCATTCTTTTTCCGGGCAAAATTTAGTGGAGACATTTTGCACAGCAATGCACAAAAGTATGGATTTTGCGCGCGAACTGCGTACTGCTCGGAAAAATATCCAAGACAAAATCTGTCCCAGAAAAAAAATATATGGGAGACAAAATTTTTCCCGCTCTGCGTACTAGGTTTCAACAACAATCGGAAGTGCTCCATATAATTGGTAAGAAATTTAAGAAACTGGATGGATGCAACGACCCTAAAATTCTTGTTTTTTTCTTCAAGCCTTACGTAAGGTTAAACACCTAGGCCATTGTTAGAGCACACTGCTTGAACTGCTTTGAGCTTTTAACGAAGCGTACAAGACTACATTTGTCTATATTTGCCAGGTCTCTGGGGCCAGGGCAGGACATGACATACGAGTATACAGGGAAGTCGAGAAATCGATTCTTCCTCATTTATACAGCTTCTGCAACAATCGTTTGAGAATACTCCGAGTCTTATTGCAGCTGTATTTATTAGACAGTAGGCGTGTTTTTTTCGCAAGTCCATATAGAATTGTAGAAAAAATGACATCGGGGCTAAGCGCTTTACATGCAAATGCAACAACTACTTACATCTATTATCTATACAGAGTTAGCTAAGACCAGATAATTTTCAAAACTTAATCTAAGACCCGATAAAAATGGAGATGCCAAAATAATATTATCTACATGTTATCGATAACTTGTTCAGAGAAGTCAAAAGTGGCGTTTTTGGATGCTGGTTGATATGCTAGTCATCAATACAGCTGACAAATTTCATAGCGTACACAGTGCTTCCAGCTATTTGGAAAAAAATCTCCTAAATCCCGATGTCGTTTTTTTTTTACAATTCTATATGGATTTCCGAAAAAAACACGGCTAGTGTCAGGTTATGACACCTATATAGGAGACTATGTCTAAACTGCTTAGAGATAATAAACACTTAGAACGCTTCAGATCCAGCTGTGGCCAAATTTGTTTTGTCGCCAAACAAGTGGTGATGTACTTCCATCTAAGGTTTATTTTCTTAATACATAGCATCCTGGTTCAGCATAAATTTGCTTGCAGCAATAGTAATACCTATAGTAATCCCCGCTTAGTTGCACCTCGCTTAATTGAACATCCCGCTTAATTGACCGAAAAAGTTGCATTGCAAAATTTCCCGTTTTAGTAGCATAGCTTTTCAGATGGTTAATTGAACCCCGCTTAATTGAATTACTCGGTTAATTGAACTTTAAAATATGCACCCGAAAAAAAAAAAATATATGGACATTTTTCGGATAATTGAACGTACAAAAAAATTATAATGGCACAAATATTAGAAATATTTTATTACTTAACCTACGTCTGAAGTGGTTTTTTAAAAGACAGGTATCATTCAAGATGAAGAGCAGCTGGAAAATGATATCGTGGCCATAGACAACATACTTAAGTACAATGCTTAACAGACACCGAAATTTTAAAAACGGTTTAAGAAAAAGAAGAAGTTGAAGCCATATTACGAGTACCATCAACTTTCGAAATTCTTCAGGACATTGCAATTCTACGTTTATACTTCTTACCACTAAATAAATTTACAGTTGAGCTGAAAAACAAGAAAACATTGTTCAAAACAAAACAATCAATCAAAATCAAATCACAAATTTTTCCAAACCAATGTATGCAAATAACCATTATGAGCCTTTCGAGGTACATACATACCTACTATCGTATTTATTATTTTTTTTTTTATCTTTTTCGAAGCTAAAAGTGACTTTTTTTAAGAATAATTTATTTCTGTTTCATAGTTTTAATTATGCATGTATTATTTGGTTTAGTAGTCTCCATGTTGTGTGTTTATTAGTAATAAATGTGAAATCGATAAAAATTTGTACAAGTAAAGAAATCAAGCCCGAAGATGGATACATAAGATCCGAAACGCGTCGCTTACGATTAAATATAAAATTAATGTTGTGTGTAAAACTTTGTCGAAAACTAAATAAATAAAATAAATTATATACAATTATAAAAATTTTTTATCGATTTCACATTTATTACTATGTATGTATGTCTATTTTTTAAATAAAACGTGTTCAAATATTTTTGTGTGTGTATTCTTTTTCAGTTTTTTCAAGGTTTTCGTAAGTTGACAATGAAATGTTCATAGTAAATTTCTGGGATGAATATTTTAATTTTTAGTTGACCGACTCGTGCAATTATACGGGTTTCTTTTAATTGAACAGGTCGGTCAATTAAGCGGGGTTTCGTTAATTGAACCACCCGGATAATTGACCGAAAAATCTGACAAAATGGTCAGTGCAATTAAGCGGGGAATACTGTATATGCTTTATATGGCAAAATAGATAGTTAGTTCCCCTCCACGGTACAGAATTGATAAAAATGATTTTTCAAACTTGCTAAAATCACTTAGACCATCTTTAATAATCGGTGGCGATTTTAATGCAAAACACACGTTTTGGGGTTCTAGATGCATTTCTCAAAAGGGCCGAGCGTTATATGAAGCCGGTATGGAGAATAATTGTGATTTTCATTCTAGTGGGAAACCAACTTATTGGCCGACAGATACCTCGAAAATACCTGACCTGATTGATTTCTTTATAGTCAGGGGAATACCGTCAAATCGAATAAAAATAACGGAATGCTTTGATCTTTTCTCTGACCACTCTCCCGTTATTCTCACTATGAGCGAAAGTATTGTTAAAATTGAAACACCGCCTAGGTTAACAAACGGTAAAACTAACTGGGAAGGTTTTAAGAAAGATATTGAAGATAATGTTGAATTAAGGGTATCACTACAAACACCTCTTGAGCTTGAAGAAGCGGTAGATAATTTTGTGCATATTGTTCAAAAAGCCGCATGGAACAATACTCCTTACCAAAGACAAATGTCAGGCTATAGAGAAGCTAAATATCCCCAAGAGATAAAAGAGGTACTTAAAGACAAGCGAAAAGCGCGCAAAAAATGGCAACAAACTCGTGCTCCCCAACACAAAGCTAATTTAAATCACCTCAGTAATTTGCTTAAAAAGATGATATCAGATTTTAAAAACCGCGAAGCTGGAAATTACCTTGAAAACTTGACGGCAGGTAAAGAATCTAATTATTCTCTATGGAAAGCAATAAAAGCTACGAAAAAACCAAAGCTTCCAGCACCCCCGATTATGAAAGACCAAAATGAATGGGCAAGAAGCGATAAAGAGAAAGCAAACGTTTTCGCTGATTACCTAGAAGAAACATTTAAGCCGTTCAATGGGCAAGCATTGAATGATGATATAAGTGTGAATATAAATTCAAATGAAAGCTCCATCACAAGAAATGTTACGCTTGCCGAATTAAGCAAAGAAATTAAGAAACTGAAGTCAAAAAAAGCACCAGGGTACGACTTAATTACTGCGGAAATTCTTAAAATGCTCCCACGGAAAGGTTTAGTAAACCTCCTTTACATAATGAACGCCACTCTAAGGTTAGAATATGTTCCAAATCAATGGAAAGTCGCAGAAGTAATAATGGTCTTAAAACCTGGCAAACCATCACATGAAAAGAAATCGTACAGGCCCATTTCACTTCTTCCTGTAGTGTCGAAGGTCTTTGAGAGAATATTTCTTCAGCGTCTTCAGCCCATAATAGAAGAAAAGGGTCTTATACCTGAACACCAGTTCGGTTTTAGAAGTAAGCACTCGACGATTGATCAAGTGCATAGAATCACCGATGTCATCGAGAAAGCCTTTGAAGAAAATAAAATTTGTTCAGCGGTCTTTTTAGATGTGTCTCAAGCTTTTGACAAAGTGTGGCACGAAGGCCTCAAATACAAATTGAGACAAGTCCTATCTGAAGGACTATACAACATTCTTAGAGAATATCTAGAGAAAAGAATTTTCCGCGTTAGGCACGGAAATGATTATTCAGATTTTAAAGAAATAGTGGCTGGGGTACCACAAGGTAGTGTTCTAGGTCCCATTTTATACCTTTTATTTACACGCGACATACCCCAAACAGACAATACAATTGTAGCTACTTTTGCAGACGATACCGCAATACTTGCAGTAGGCAAAACGGCTAACGAATCGACATGTAAATTGCAAAATGCTCTTAACAATGTCAATGAATGGACAAACAAATGGCGAATAGCGCTTAACGAATTTAAGTCAGTCCACGTGGACTTTACTTATAAGAAAATTAATAGATTACCAGTCTTTATTAATACAACTCAAGTTCCATTTGCAAATGAGGCAAAATATCTCGGGATGACTCTTGACGCGAAATTAAAATGGAAGTCACATGTTAAAAATAAATGTGATCAATTAAATATTAAACTAAGGGAAATGTACTGGTTACTCGGACGACATTCTAAACTTAGTATCGAAAACAAATTATTAGTTTACAAACAGGTACTTAAGCCTGTCTGGACATATGGTATTCAACTCTGGGGTTGTACCCACGATACAAATCTAAATAGTCTACAAACTTTTGAAAACAAATTATTAAGGTCCTTTGTAAATGCGCCGTGGTATATTAGAAACGAAGATCTTCACAGGGATCTTGGAATCCCCACGGTTCGCGAAGAAATAAAAACTTTTTCGCAAAGGCATAGAAAGCGTTTAGTTGAACATACCAATAGAACAATCTTAGAAATTCTTGACGAAACAAATTTAGTACGACGTTTGAGAAGGACCAAACCTTCCGATCTAGTACGGTGAAATTATTGTACTGTATTATGTATATTTAAATCATCGCTTAAAATAGAAAGAAGCTATTCAACTAGCTTATAATTAAACCAGTAGGAACTTTCACCGGAAAGTTGCCTACAACACGTTACTTAACTTCGAGAAAGATAAATTGCTAGATAAGTTCCATATGAACTTAGTTGCAATCGGGAGGAGGAGGTGGTTTTAGTGCGGTCGGCCTGATTAACGGTCTGCTTGCATAGAGTCTTACCTTCCGTAAGGCTTTATGGGGGCAGAGTTGTTGGTCGGGAGAGTCCCACATATCTATGAGCGCGCGTTTTTCGGTCCTCATAGAATCTTTTGAAGATTTCAACACCTACCCACGGGAAAAAAAAAAAAAAAAAAAAAAAAAAATGAGGGGAAAACTGTATTTTAATTTTTAGTTGACCGACTCGTGCAATTATACGGGTTTCTTTTAATTGAACAGGTCGGCCAATTAAGCGGGGTTTCGTTAATTGAACCACCCGGATAATTGACCGAAAAATCTGACAAAATGGTCAGTGCAATTAAGCGGGGAATACTGTATATGCTTTATATGGCAAAATAGATAGTTAGTTCCAGTTTTGGTGAGTTCATCAGCTTTACAATATCCAATAATGTCTCTGTGGCCCGGCATCCAACTCTGCTGTTATAGAGTTTGTAAAGACAGAGTCCAGAGAAGATGCGAATATCACTATTTGACATCAAGTTTTTTTTTTGAGCCAAGACGGGACTTCTTTATCCCCAAAATTTTCGCCTGGAATACCCTACACTGATTAGAAAGACGAAAGAAAAAACAATAGTCTGTCTCAGAACATACCTGCCCCAACCTCATCATCAGTTATCGATTCATCAATATAAAAATAAAGGGTGGTTAAATGTGAACCATGTGGCCGATGTTGAATGTGAACCACACCTAAACGTCAAGTTTTTTCTGCATTTCATTTGACATTTCTCAATTTCAGACTAACTCAATTTGAACCATGGCAAGATACACAATCGAGCAACGCGTTAAACTTATTCAGGCTTATTATGAAAATGGGCATTCAAATCAAAAAGCATATCATGCACTTCGTGATTTTTTCGGTTAATTTAATTGTCCAAATGTGCGTACAATCGGAAAAATCGTGCAAAAATTTGAGCAACCCTGGTCTGTAAGGAGATGTGAAAACACCAGTGCATGCACGTACAGCTCGTACTGCAGAAAATATTGCTGCTGTTCGCGATAGTGTGGCTGAAAATCCGTCCACCTCAACTCGTCGTCGTGTCCAAAAATTGCTCCTCTCATGCTCGTCGTTGATAAACATTATGCATAAAGACTTGCATTTACACACTTACAAGTTGCAATCGACTCAAGAACTAAAGCCTCTTGACCATTTCAAGCGTCGTCAATGGTCAGAATGGTGGCAAGAAATGGCAACAGTGGATGATCAATTTTCGAAGAAAATCATCATCAGTGATGAGGCACATTTTCACCTCAGTGGATTCGTTAATAAGCAGAATTGCCGCATTTGGGCGAATTATAATCCAAGAGTGACTGTCGAAAAACAAATGCACCCACAAAGAGTGACTGTTTGGTGCGGTTTATGGGCTGGCGGCATCATCGGGCCGTATTTTTTTTCCAAAATGAGGCCGGTCAGACAGTTACTGTGAATGGTGTTCGTTATCGTGAGATGATAACGAACTTTTTATGGCCCGAGTTGGAAGATATGGATGTGAACGATATGTAGTTTCAACAGGACGGTGCCACTTGCCACACAGCTAATGAAACAATGGGTCTTTTGCGCGACAAATTCAATGGCCGTGTTATCTCACGTGGTGGCGATGTCAATTGGCCGCCAAGATCATGTGATTTGACACCGTTGGACTTCTTTCTTTGGGGTTATTTGAAAGAAACGGTGTACGTCGATAAGCCAGCAACAATTCAAGAGCTAAAGGATGAGATAATTCGGCACATTAACGGCAACCTCAATTATGCCTCAGCGTCATCGAAAATTTGGACCATCGGATGGAGGTGTGCCTCCGAAGTCGCGGCGGCCATTCGGTCGATATTTTGTTCCATACATAATTGAACCATACCAATATTATCATAATAAAAAGACATGACAATAATTTCCTAAATAATTTGTGTTTTATTCAAAATCAACATCGGCCATTAAATTTTAACCACCCTTTAGATCCATTCGTCTTCCAGGAATGTCAAGTCCTTGCAAATGGGTATGGAAAAATTGGAAACCTGAAAGTGTTCATCGTACCGTAATTTTGCAATGGTGTGTGTAGTCTATGTTCCTTGGTATTGATCCGAATGAATTCAGAACGCCAATTTTGTTATTGATTGGCTGCGAGGAAGCTTTAAGACGAATGATTTTTTTCGAGGGGTTTTATATGGTACCCCTTGGCATAATGGTTAGTGCGTTGGACTGTCATGCGGAAGGTCTCGAGTTCGATTCTCAGCCGCTGCAAGAAAGTTTTTTTCAGGGATGAACTGCCTCTTGCGAAGAATTGACAAATTCTCCAAGAGTATCTCTTGTCATGGAAAGTGCTGTTCATAAGCCGTTGGGAATCGGCATAAAATTGTAGGTCCCCTCTGTTCCTGGTAACACGCACACAGGAATGGTTGAGAGTTGTAAGTCACTAGGTCCTGGTTCACTCCGAGCTGTTGCACCACCAAATTTATTTATTTATTTATATGGAGCACCCTTCAATACTTTAAGTCTTACCGCTCTACCAATTTTCATCATTGTACAACAATCGAAAGAGAATTTTTTTTGAGAAAGTGGTTGGATGGAACGCTTCTGAATAGAAAATTCAAATTAAGTGTGCACTACAATCCTTACCGTTATACAAAATTACAAGGTTCTACGGCTTCATATTTTGATGATCTATCAGTGGGTCATCCAGTGACAATTTTATCGAAACCTTTGTCTCAGAAACAACAAAGTATTGCTTAAAAGTTAAGATTTGGTGAAGCAGCTGTGTTTGATCAGCTCAGAAAATGCTATGTGTTTAAAATTTTTGACTTTATTGGCATTGGAGTTAGAAGGAGGTTTACAATCGCCTAAGTTTGTTCTTCTAAAAAGGGTGTAGTGTTGCGAACTTGGCCGTGGACTACCGTGCCCTTTGATCGTTATCTTATTCTATCGACTGAGAAAAGGGTAGGTGATTTCCTAAAAATCCAGAAAGATTTAATTTTTCCGTTATTTTTGACTCAGTAGTAAACATATGTAAATATGTGTGGCAATTGCTTATAAAAAGAAATGATTTAGAAAGGCAAAATCTCTTCTGAATTAAAAGAACTGATTTAGTTGTCTAGTAACGGCTTTAAAGCTTTGTTTTAAACGCTTTATATTTTTTTTATTCTCATATCAAGCCGTGGTAGTAACTTAAAGTTCTATGTCACCAAAGAAAAAAAAGAGTACATTTCACAAAGGGATTTGCTTTGACATATATATTTTCACTTCAAGCAAGTCTTTCGTTTAAACAAAAATTGCTTTCCACGATGCCATTTGTGCGTATAACTTAGATTAAGAGCATTTTTTTTAATTTTCCTTAAATTAAATAAATTGATATATTTTAACGTAAGTAAACAAACATTATTAAATGTTGCTACACCTGATACTCATGTAAGCAAATACTCATCTGCCACAATACACAAAAACCATATTCAACAAGGTGTGATTGTGTACAGTGCAGAAATACTGATAGACAGAGAATTGCTCCAATATTATCTTTTCCATAACAAAACCATTCGATTCTGATTGGATAACCACCCCCTGAAGCTGTAGAACACCACCAAAAGGGATTGTTGTCGTTTTCGTTGCATTGTGACTGCCGGTACTTAGATGTATCTCAATTTCATCCCCATTCAACCCTCATTTGGATTTCGGAAACAATGGCTTACCTACTACACAAATTTATATTTTTATGAAATTTTCGGTTTCTGCCTCTGCAGTGGGGGTATGGCTGGTTATTGTAATGCACTACATAACCTAACCACTGTGGGGGTTGTTGGCTGGTTGGGTGATGGTTGTGGGTGGTTGGTTGAACGGATGGCGATGTGCCATACTTTGGTTGGTTGTAAAAATTTGATGGTCGTTGTTTTAGCGATGGCGGCGGCGGCGGTGGCGAAGTGGTTCTATTTTCTCCAACGCGCCATGCCACCGATAGAATTCATAAAGAACTTTGTTGTGTATCATATTTTTTTTTTTAAGTGAAAGAATCCTATTTTTTGTCCCTGATGTAATTTTGATTTCCATCCCTTTGTTGATTACAAAATTGAAATAGGGAAACAAAAAAGCTTTCTTAAAAGACGACGGACGTGGGAAAAGAAGTTTTCTTTGCGATTAAAGCGATGATGGATGATGGTCTGGGTCTCCACCCAGCTTCAGGCTCTCCGCCAAAGACGACCGGCGATGTCTTATCTCGTTTCTCTACGATAATAATAATCGGGGACTTGAAATTAAGTTAGAAGGGATGACGAAGAATTTTTTGTTATTTCGAAGGAGCTGTTATTTCGTTGCTTTCGTCGTTTACAAAATAATAACAATAATCATAAATAATGATATACATATATACAGTATACGGCTACATTAATGGTAAGAGGGAGGAGAGGCGGTAGAGAAGGGTAGAGAAAGGATGAAGATGATGATGACACAAAGAGAATTTTATTTCACTCCTTGAAGTCGTTGTTATTTGTTCGTCTGTCCGTCTCCTCTGCGCTGCTACTGTGTGCTACTGCTGATGCTTTTTGTTTGAGGATAATTAAAATTTTTAATTTATCCTCAGCTTTATTTATACACATTTATATAATATACATATATTGTACTTTGGTTTATTTATATTAAAAACAAAAAATTAAAAAAAAAAACAAGTAGGTTCCTACATAAAACATTGTTTCGACCCATCCTCCCTGAGGCGACGAAGGAAAAATGTGCTTCGGATGCTTCAGCATCCAGTGATGCTGCAGGTTTATACTAATGTTGTTCCAGTTGATGATGGTGTTTCGTGTTATATTGTTTTATGTTATTACGGTATATAAGCTGGGAAATTACCAACCATTTCCTGATGCATTCAATCTCCAGCTGCTTTTTCGTTTCGTTTTGAATGTTATGTATGTTTGAAGAGGATTCTGTTCATTTTACTTTTTTTATATTTTTAACTAATAGCTACTTTTGTCTGAAATGCACATACAAAAGAGTGTAGGGAGGACAGCATTGCTGCAAGGATAATGGATTAACGCCCGGGTATTATATATGTTTTGCTTGGGCTTGCTTTGAGCATGTGGCTTCTCTCATGGCTCATGATTAACTTCTCTTATAATTGTTTACCCAATTTGATATTGAGCATCTGGAAAAGGACGCATATCATAAGGGAAAACATGTTAGTAGATGAGCAAATAAGTAATAATGCTTTGGCTTTGCGAAAATAGGCTTTTTGTGGTTTGTTTTTGGTGCGTTATACCCTTTTATGACATCTGTGGAGGTAAACTTTTATCCGAAGACAATGCCAATAAATTAAGTGACACTGTACGAAACTTAAAAGGCTCTGATATTGTTTTCCACCGAGAGCAACCAATAATAAGGGGGTAAAAAAGTAAATCAGTTTTCAAATAATTTCGAGCTAATAGACGTCCTTTTTTTTAAGCTCAGAGGAGGGAACTGAGCAGTGTTTCTCTTTTAGCTCAGGTACATTAGAGCACTCAGGCTGTGTTTCTTATTTCAATCAGAGCTAGCTTAGCTCTATGAGCTTAGAATAAAATGAGTAAAAAGCTGAAGATCAACGCCTTTCACAGTTTAGTGCTCCAGTGTGTTTCATAAATAAATCTGAGAATAAATAAATAAATACATAATTAATTGTGCTCAGAGCGTACTCAACATGCCCAACTTCAGCTGGGTGTCCCGCTCAGATTTAAAAAAAAAAATATAATAGCACTTCCAACGAAAACCGAACACGAAAATATCGAGGACTAACTATCAGCTCAAATGAAGAGTTGAAATTTGTCAAATCCACATTCGGAATTGTTTGATTGAAACAGAATACAAAATCAACACAATCAGGGGCCTGTTTCAGAGCTATTATAAATCAACTACATCTTACAACTACATCCTACAACTACATCAGTTACATTTTTCTGGTTCCCACATCCAACTGAAAGTATTGTATGATACGAGTATAGCTGGAAAACATATTTGATGTAGTTTATTTGACATTTCTTCTGCATATTTTTATTTGGGCTTAGTTTCCATATTTTAGTATTTAATTTCAATCTCATGAAAAAAAAAAACTTAATTTAACAAAAATAATGGATTTTGATATAAATATTTTTGATGATAACTTTGAATTCGATATACTCGTATAAAGAAGAAGTAATATTATTTTACAAAGAATCAATTTTAATTTGGAAGATCCATATTTTTCGAATAGCAAGAAATTGTGTTGAATTGTTGGTTGAACGCTTGGGAGCAATAATAATTGCTCACCCAATTAATTGTCACCACTGCAACATATTTTTTAACTCTTCATTAGCTTGGAAATGGAAGCCAATATAATGGACCTTGTTTAAAAATATTTGGTTTTCTAATAATGTAATATTCTTAGTCGTCAGTTTATTGAACCCCTTTTCAACAGCTTCTACATCAAAAATGTATATTGTATCAATGTAGCGAGCATTTACTGTTAGTTGTACGAGTATTACAACAATGTAGCTCGAAAACCTGTGTAACAGAATCATACATTTTTCCAATAATTCCAGTAAATTGTCCATATCTACACTGATGTACTACAACTGAAAAAGTACCTATGAAACAGAATTGATGTAATACAACAGTCAAAATGATACATTGTACTTGATGTAGTAACGCTGAAACAGGCCCCAGAGGAATGTATTTAAACGTCAAAACAACAACGCAAGATGGCGTGCCAGCCGGATAGAGTACCTATACGTAATGTCAATAATAGTTAGGAAAGTGTTGCCGTTTTGTCAGATTTGAAAAACAAATTAATATTTCTTATTTTTAAATACTTCAAAGATTTTAATGTTAAATATCTTCTGGCCACAGAAAATAATCATTTTGGTAGAACAACTTTAGAAATTTAACGTGCAGTAAGAAATTGCATAAATAGTTATGTGGCTTTCAAAGCACGAGAAACAAAAACTTTAATTGAATGAATGTACATGCGAGATCGCTTTTATATAATTCCAACTATAATTAGAATTGTTCTATGGTTCCAATTTGTCTCTCATAAGCTGTATGAGGTTATAATGAAAATTATCTTGAAAATATTGGGCTATAGAGCGCTTGAATCGCTTGGTGAATTCTCATTTTTGTGTACCTTTTTATTTTCGTTGATAGATTTCTGCGTCGCAAATGGGGGGGTGGGAACGGCTTAATTTTATAAGAGATTTCAAAAAGCACCCTGTGAACTATTCTCCACAAATGTCAACCATAACAAAGTTTTTATTTTTAGGATTTACAACCAGTGATGTGTAATAAAACTGAAATGAACGGAATGTGAGAAAGATCTGTACAAATCTAGGCTGCATTCGATAGGAATCTTTGAGCTTAAGAACATATCTTGTGAACAAAAAATGCTCATGGACTACATTTTGGTAAAAAAAAATGTAGGAAAAAATGTTACTTACCTGTCACAAACCGTTTTTTTATGCAGGAGCTCCTTTAAATTTGAAAAATTGTGGTCTATAAAAATTTTTGGATTTTTTAAAAAGTAATATACAAATTTTTTTTTTTGAAAATTTAATATCCTGGAAACGGGTATATATCTTTAAAATAACGTCCAAAAATGTATATCATTAAATACTAATAATTTGCATATCAAATTTTTTTATAAACTGTATGTCTGATGTCTGAACCTCTAAACCTTTGCAGCCTAAAAATTTTAAAGAATTTTTGTATGTACATATATACAAAATTAATTTAATAATAAAACGATTTTTAAACTTTGATTGCATAAATTCATATTTTTCAAGTAATCAGACGGCAATTTTATGCATTTTAACATTTTTATCTCATTAAATTTATAAAATGTTTAATTTTTAAATTCCAAAGTATCTTTACATAAGAGCAAGTTCGTGCGATCCGGCCGTGCATGTTATTTAATTAAGCTGTTAAATGAGGAGTTAATTCCTTAATCTGTCATGAAGTCTCTAATCTTTGCAATTTAAAATATAAGTGACTGAAATTTACTAGAAAATTATAGCTAAATTTCCATACTGCCTGACTAAGAAAAAATTTTTACAAATATATTTAATTACACTGTTGACCAGATGTTCGCCCTCACCTGCATTTCCAAACGGTCCATTGAGGATTTAAAAATAATCTTCGTGTTTTTTGTTGATTCTTTTTTTGGTTGTCATCTAAGTTTATTAGGTTTTACAAGAAGATTGTTACCAAAACTTATTCCTTGGTATAGAACGCCACTAGAACATGCGACTTTTTCAACACGGAAGTGGAAGCTTCGAAGGATGTATTCAGAGCTCAATTTTATTTGCTATAGAAGAGAAAGGAGACCTTACAGTTAGCCTCCAACTTTACCCCGGCTATCTTGGTAGCAGAATAATCCATCAACACTTCTTCAACTGTAGGTTAATAACAAAATCGTTTTTGAATCAGGAATATTTATTCACCTTATCAAAGGGAGAGTTGAAATACTACACAAACAAGATATTTTAATCGATATAGAAATCCTAGGTATTTAGCAACATTTCTGGCGGTCTCGAGAATGTGGTCTTTGTCGTTAATGCAAGTGCCATTCAAGGACGATGGCATAAGGGATACATTTTTCTTCAACGACAATGCTATTTCACAATGCTGTGAAGATCGGGGTTTAATAAGCTTATCATACGTTATCGTTGCAATTCCACTTCCAAAAAAGATGGACATCAATTTGAGAACGAGTATGAGAAGATTAGGTCATCAGATTCGTCGGCAAAACAATGAAGTGGATTAGAAGTTTCAGACTGTAAATCATTTATAAAAATAAGTAAGAGAATCGGAGACAAAACGGATCCCCGGGGAATGCCAGCATTTATTTTGCAAAGATCGGACTTGAAACCGTCCAATATAACATGTATTTAACGACACCAAACGATAAGAGATTCTCTATCTCTATCAAATGCCTTAGAAATATCAAGCGCAATAATCTCACTTTCTCCAAAACAATGTAAAGATCAGTTGCACTCTTCGGTAAGATATGCCATCAGCTAATCGGTCGAACGATCTTCCAGATATTTCTAGAGCTGATGATTGGTCAGCAATTATGAGACTTGGAAAGAAGGAACGTTAGTGCAATTGGTCGTTAGGAGGAGGGGGAGGATAAGTCGCCTTTTTTAGGGACAGACTGGACAAATACTGTTTTCCATCTTCTAGGGAAGATCTTAGAACAGTAATGCCTGTGCTTTGACACACATTTAGTATAGACACCATAGTATAGGAATGAACCAAATGTCTGTCGGGGTATTCTACGGTAATACCAGCTGAGCAAAATAGTATGAGTGTAGTATCGATACTAGGATTTTTTGCGCAGTATAGTCTTCTCCTTAGCGAAAACAGCTCCATTTTTCTAAAGTGAATAATAGTTTTACTTAAAATCATTGTCATTTTGATGTTTTTTATGATTTTTTAATATTTTCAAATTTGTGATTTCAAAATGGCAACGAATTTTAAATAGGAAAGTTTTTGGCAGCGACCAAATCGGAGGTATAAGGGGAGGGAAGTATAAAAGTAAATATAAAAAATTCCCATATTTATAAAAAAAATATGTGCTGACTGGCAGAGAAGATCCATCACAAATTTTGAAAGATTGAAAATTTTTTGTTTGCCAGAATATGACTGGCTGTCAAACCATAGCATGGTATTGAGAATACTATAGTATTCATACTATGGTGTCTATACTAGTGTGTCAGGGACATAAGACCGATGATGGAAAAGTTTACGTTCTCAAGCATTGTCAGGCAAGGTAGAACTTTCACCATGCTCTTTAATGAGCTTGTAGAATCAAATTTTTTTTGTGAAATATAAATGTAGTTTAAATAATACAACTGGAGAATGTTTTTTTGAAGCAATATTTTTCGTGATACTAGAAAATTTCTTTAATTTGTAATCATTTTTTACCATTACTGAGGAATTTAATGCAATCAAACCTTCTGAATTTAATAGTAAAAGCAACCCCCACGTAACGGTTTTTTCGCCATATTTCCTATTGTAGAACAATACAAAGTGTAGGACAGAAAACACAAAAAAAAAATAATAATACAAAAATCATCAAAAAAACAGAAAAGAATGCAGAAAAAACTATGAGGCAACAAGAAATGAAATCACTGAAATCATATAACAATAAGCAAACAAAATTTCACCAGCCCCCACAAACATAGAGCACAGCTAGCACTCGTAAGCCCAAACCCAGAGCTGAGAGTGGGTGGACTAGCTCTCCTTTCTCTATCCAGAATACAAGATATAACAACGCCAGGCATTATGAAGGATCATGAAGGCAAAAATTAATCAAAACATTGCATAAAGGAAAATAATCATAATCATAATAATAAAGTAAGGACGAGCTTGCTTTTTTGTTTTCCGAGTAAAATGAAATCACAGAACGACTATGTACTCGTATTGTACAGCACAACAAGAGCAAAGAGTTGGAAAGAAATCCTCCTGCATCGAGCATAAGAAAGGAAGACCTGGCTGGTCGTAGGAGGTGGGTCTGGGCAGGGCAAAAATAGAAAAATGTTAAACATCATAATAACATCATATAAAACAGTGTATAACAATAATGAAATATGCTGCGAGGAACAAGGAACTTTTTCTATATACATATACAGCAACACCATCCACATCCTTCATTGCAACAAAGGACACACAAATGAATGACATGAATAGCATCAGTCTCGCAGTCATCATCGTCATAATCTGAAGGCAAGGAGCAACGTGTAAACCTAATGTGTCAGCTTCTCCAACAGCATCCTTCTCCCGAGCCATGAGCAGCAGCATGCATCTGCGACAGGTCCTTGTTTCCAGTTATACCTACCTGGTAGTTCAATACCAACATAAATATTACATACATATGGGAAAATTTAATGAAAAAATTATGTGATGCGACACTTTTGCATGGGTATTGGACCTAGGACCAAGGCGCCCGCGGGGATCCGGCTCACTGTAACAATGGCGTCAAGAGTTTAATTACGAAATATGTTTTAATTTTACATTGTCAGAGCTGCTTGTACCCAGCACTGTTTGTGTGAGGGAGCGAAGGACCAGGCCATGTGTTCGTCCTAGACTCTTGCTGTTTTAACAGAGTATGTTGGGTAAACTTAGGTGTGGTGCCACCTTTGCCTACTAAGTATGTGTTCATTTGCACATGACGGAACTCAGTGAAAATGCAGGGAAAATAATTTTATTTTTTTTTTGCAGGCTTTTCTTCTCATTCATGTGCTAATGTAGGTGATGATGAGATTTTGGAGGCAAAAAGAGAAATTGTTCATAATTTTAAATGTGACATTGGGACCATGCAATTAGCATTATGGGAATTTTTAATTTCGGCATCCAACTGCAATTGCATCATCTAACTGCATTCATCGGGGCTAATTAACTAAGTGTTTTAATTTATGCCAAAAGAATATGATAATATCCGTATAAAATTTGTGTGTTAGTGAAACCAGGTTGCAAAGTCACAAATTAAATCAATAGGAACGTTAAACGTTAAGCAAAGTTCAAGACTTTCAAAGATGACGGTACATCTGTTCGTCAATTTGTTCATCAACCTATTTTTAATTTTTAACTCTATTAGACCAAGAACTAGCAAAAAATTTACTTGAATCATTTCAACAAGGGTTAAGTATTGGTCACAGAAGATGTAGAGTAATGTAAGAAATAAGGTATGCAAGTAAATCCACCGGTAACTATCTATAATGTGTATACCTATATGGGCATATCCAAAAAACTTTTAATATTCAAGGTAATTGGCAATTTTTTGGGATTTTTGGTTCAACGGGCTTTACCGTCGATTATAAATGAGTAACGCGGGTATTTTATTAGTTTTTAAACTCTCTCTAAATAGAATAACTAAAGGAAAATAGTGTGCCTACAAGTAAAAAAAAAATTTTTTGTTCGCTAAAATAAAATTTTTTGGGATATGCCCATATGTACATCTTAACATATTCCTCTAAAAACCTTTTGTGTCCCCTAATTCATCAATGATATTTTGGGATATGATTCCTTGGTGTATATTATAAAAAATCTTTCTACAGTATGGGTCTACCTATAATGTTGACATATTTTTTCGAGGATTTAAGAAATGGACTACTTTGATCTACCCTGACCAATGTTAATGAAAATTGCTCTCTTTTTGCGATTGGTAGGAACTTTTTTAGGACATTATTTTGAGAAGATATACAAGACTTTATAATTGCGTTAAAAAAAAGTTGATATCTTGTTGGGGACCTCAGTCGTCCAATTTCTAAGGTTCTTCATTTTTTCTTACCCATCCTAATACTGTTTGACTTTGAGGTCAATTTTCTCTAGAAAATGGGTAGAAAAAAAACAAATACGTTTGAAACAGCTAACTTATAAACGGTTAACTAACTTTTTCTTATTTTTTAACTATAGCATCGTGCTATGAGTATTTTTACTTGTGACATACCAATAGGTATACTACTACATATATGTTAAGTTATGCATTCGTAAAAAAATTTGAAATAAGATATTTTTTGGATCAGCCTCTACATTACGATGATATAAAAGACGAAAAAATTAGGCCTCGTAAGTCTGTCTGTCTGTTCAACTACAGCCTAAACGGCTATAAAGCAGGGATTTAATTAGAGCAAATTGCCGTCTGATTTCTGGAAAAGTATGAATTAATGCAAACAAAGTTTTTTTTTATTATTATATAAGTTTTTATTGCCTTATTGATTAAAAGTTATAAACATTGAAAATTAATAATATTTAAAAGTTATTCTTTCTCGGTTTATTTACAATAAATAATTTAATATTAAATTTTAGAGTAATTGATTAATATTTAAAAAAATTATGTTTTACAATTATGATTATTAGGTTAGTATTTTAAATTCTTAAAGTTTTGAAAAAGTTAGTGATTAAATTCGATTTTTTGTTAGTTGCCATCAATCTCGATTTTTTGCATCATTATACCAATTTACATTTACTTGGCAAAGATCGTCACTCCATCTCTTGTTGGGTCGTCCTGTTGGTCTCTTGCTTTCCGGTCTCCATTTTGTTGTAATCTTTGTTCATCTTTGATCCTGAAGTCTTGAAATATGTCCTGCCCAACTCCATTTAAGTCTTTTGGTTCTCTCTATTACGTCAATTATTCGAGTATTCTTGCGGATTTCTTCATTTCGTATTCGTATCCTTTCGCTAGGTCTTATGTTGAGAATTTTTCTTTCCATTTTTGTCTGGCAGATTCTCAGCTGGTCAAGTGATTTTGTAGTCAAGCTCAGGGTTTGTAGTCCATATGTAAGTACCAGTAAAATGGCGGAGTCAAAGAGATATTTTCTTGTTTCAACACTTTGGTCCAACTCTAAAATCTGTTTGAGGCTCCGAAATTGTTTCCAGCTGTTTGTGATGCGTCTGTTGATTTCTTTCTTTTCTTGGTCCTTAAAAGATTTTATTTGTCCTAAGTATATGTAGTCCTCCACGTATTGAATTTTTTCTTCTTCCAAAATTATATCCTCTCTGATGTGGTTCGTCATCACTTTTGTTTTTGACTTGTTGATTTGCAGTCCATAGTTGTTGCACAAGCTAGTGAGTTCTGTTGTCATTTCTTGTATATGTGCAGCTTTTGTAGAGACGAGGACTATGTCGTCCGCAAATCTTAGGTTGTTAAGAAGTTGTCCACATATCTTTATACCTTATTTTGTCCAGTTCGTCTTTTGAAAAATATCCTCTAAAACTGCATTAAACCGCGGTGGTGAAAGTGGGTCCCTTTGTCTAACTCCTCTTGTTATTTTAAATGTACGTCCTGTACTCTCTGTTTTTATTTGTGCTACATTATTTTTGTATATGTTTTTGATAGTCTTAATAACGTTTGGGTTCATATTTTGATTTTCTAAGGATGTCCATATTGTGTTGTGTTCAACAGAGTCAAATGCTTTACTGAAATCTATAAATAAAAAGTATATTGGTTGTCTAAATTCATTGCACTTTTCTATTATCTGATTCCTTCTCTGAATCCAGCCTGTTCTCTAGGTTGCTTGTTGTTGAAATCTTCCTTGATGTTCTTGTAGAGTGTTATTGAAAACAGCTTATAAATTGTCGAAATATTACTTATGGGTCTGTAGTTATTTAAATTGTCTTTTTTTCCTTTTTTATGTATAAGTGTTATAGTTGTTTCTCTCTATTGTGTTGGAATTTGTTGAGTTTGTGTTATTTTGTTAAATATATACGTCAAGATTTCAGAAAGTGATTCTTTTCCGTAAATTATCATTTCTGCAGAGATTCCGTCATTTCCAGTGCATTTGTCTTTTTAATTGCGATATAGGTACTATAGGGCAAGTTCTGCATTTGGAAAAAAATCGAACTCGAGAGTTTAATCAAAGTTGACATTACGATGATAGCGAAGACGAAAAAAGTGGGTCCGACAATTCCGTCTGTCTGTCTGTATGTCTGTATGTCTGTACCTCGAACTACAGCCTAAGCTACCGGAGGTATTTTCTTCAAACTCGGTAGTTAACTGTTCAATTCCCAGTGTCACCTATGGGTGACATGTACATATATTTTTTTTTCAACCATACCGCAACGGATTTTTTTTATTCTTCCTCCACTTATGCAAAGCCAATAGGTCCTAGTAGGCCATATTATTTTTTCAAAATACTAGCTTTACGTCATTTCTTCATTTCAATTCATTGTTTCGTGTATAATTGTAGTGTCCTTACTTTTTGTGATTTAGTGGAATTTAAATTGAGATAAAAATGTCTAAACTGTAAGTATTGTTTTTTTTTGTAATTGAATTGTAAGAGAATATATAAAGTTGTATATACATAAATGCATTTCAGGACAAAAATAAAAAAAAGAGTGATTATTACAACGGTAAAAATGTTAAGCGTCACCTGTAGGTGACACTGGGCATTGTCTGTATTAGTAGTAGTAGTATTAGAGCAATTACTGAATCATTGATAGCGATGGGATTTTAGTGCTATTGTACGTCTTACAGATTGACTTTAGATGAGATTGTTGAGGATTTGCACGCTGAAGGATCCAGGTGATATTGGGGGCTATCGTGAATAAAATTCCCCTGGAAAGAATTCAAATTTTCGAAAAATCGCGATCGTGAATGAGTTTGAAATATTCCCGCGTAATTTATGACTATCGTGATTTTCTCCCATTTCTGAAGGATTTAAATGTTATTGGAAGCCCTAAAACTACACATACCTAATTCAAAGGTATTTTTCGACAACAGATGTATGGACTTTCTTTTTATCGGAGGGGAAAAGTTTCCAGGGAGATTCACGGTTGACGAAAAAAGTTCCGTGGCCACAAAAAATTCCAAGAGAAACAAAATTTCCAGGGAGATTCCCGATAGGCCCCACTGTCTTATTTCCACCGAAAATTTCCACTTAAAAATAAATATTCTTGTAAGAAACGTGGTTTTATTTCTGCAAGCAAAAAGAGGAAAACAATACACGCAGTGCCCAGTGTCACCTGTAGGTGACCCCCCTTTAAAAAAAAGGGTGAGGAAGGTGTTTTGTTTTTATAATTTTTGTTGGTCTATTTTAAATCCATTTATGCTATTAAGAAGAAGAAATCGTTTTTTTGTTCATAAACATAAGCATGGGAATTGAAGAGTTAAGGGTCTTCGGTGATTCCCTAGAGGAAAAATTGAAATTTTTTTTTTAGCTCCAAAACTAACGGTACCCCCCATACACCCGTAATGCAAAATCTTATTTATCTCAAAAACGGCTCTAACGATTTTGATAAGAAAATTTAGTGTGATATTATGGACATGGACTATATTCTGGTGAAAAAAAAAAATTTGGGGAGGAAATGTTATTAGGGGTACCTGTCATAGAACGGTTTTTTTTGATTTTCGAATTTCTTACCAACGGCTCCAATGATTTTAACCAAAATTTTTATGCAGGAGCTGCTTTGCATTTGAAAAAATATAAACTAAAAACTTTTTCGAAGAAATAGTTTTTGGATTTTTAAAAAAATAATACATTTTTTTTTTCAAAATTCAATATCTTGAAAACCGATACACGATTAAATTTTTAAATTACGTTTTAAAATGTATTTTATTAAATAATAACAATTTGCATATCAATTTTTTTTATAAAAATTTTAAGGAAAATTTAGTACACAAAAAACATGTTTCAGTGTGTCTGTATGTCTGTACCTCTCACTAAAGCCTAAACCACTGGACCTATTTCTTTCAATCTTGGTAGTTAAGGGTTTTTGGTGATTCCCTAGAGGAAAAATTGAAATTTTTTTTAGCTCCAAAACTAACGGTACCCCCCATACACCCGTAAAGCAAAATCTTATTTATCTCGAAAACGGCTCTAACGATTTTGATAAAAAAAATTAGGTCTGATATTATGAACATAGGCTACATTTTGGTAAAAAAAAAATTTTGGGGCAAAATGTTATTAGGGGTACTTGCCATAGACCCGTTTTTTTTTATTTTCAACTTTCTCATTAACGGCTCTAATGATTTTAACCCAAAATTTTCAGCAGGAGTCCCCTTGAGTTTAAAATAATATTATATATAAAAATATTCGAAAAAATATTTTGTTGGGTTTTTAAAAAAAAACAAAAAAAAAATTTAAATCAATATCTTCAAAACCTATGAACGATTATTTTTTGAAATTATTTCCTAAAATCAATATTATTTAATACTTAAAATTCGTATCCCACATTTTTTTTTGAAAAAGTTTAGAGAAATTTCTTATATAAAAAATGTATTTAATAATAAAACGATTTTTTTTAAGTTTATTTGCAAAAATTCATACTTTTCCGGAAACAAGACGGCAATTTTATGCATTTGAACATTATTATCTCATTAAATCCATGTTTTATATTTATAAAACGTATCTTAAATTCCAAAGTACTTTTACATAAGAGCAAGTTCGTGCGATCCAGTCGTGCATTTTATTTCAAATTTCAATATTTCTTTACAAACATAGGAGTTTGTGTTGTGAGGAGATCGATATCTATGATGTCAATATTTTCTTTTTCAATTATGTTCTTGGTCGAGGAGAATAGTTTTTCAAAGAACTCAGTGGCATTTTCTGTTTGTTATACGAGTATTGTTTCCATTTTGACTTTTTTTTTTGTTTTTCTTAATGATTTTGTTTGTCTAATCGTATCTTTAGCTATTGTTTCGTTGAATTTTTTAATGTCTTTCTTTATTTCTAATTTGATAGTTTTTCTTAATTCATAAAGTTCAGTTTTTTCTTGGTCAATTAATTGTTGTTTGGTTCGTAGGGTATCTCTTCTTCCGATTAAGACTTTGGTTTCCTCAGATATTTTATCTTTGGATGTTTTAATGTTCATGATTGATAGTTTTGACATACAGACAGATGGAATTGACGATATCTCAAAAATCGGCCAATATTTTTTTTTAATTTAATCTGTATTCGTTCAGTAATAAAAACAGAGTTGGAGTACCAACATTCTTAAAAATGTTTTAAAAATTTTGTGTAAAAAAGATTATTTTTTTAAAAAGTCAAAACAAAAAAAAAATATCGAGCTTTGAAAAAAAAAATTTGTTTGGACTTTTTTTTTGCCATTTTTGGGTCGCCATTTTTTTGTTCATAATTTTTTGGTCAAATTGTGGTAAATTGTTCTAGAAAACATAGAAACAATCAAGTTGCAACTAGTTTTTTGAAAATCGGTGAAGTAGATCCGGAGATTAACTGTCCGCCATGGGACCATGTATTTTTTGATGAGTCGACGTTTGCGCCCCTATAATTCGGCCAAAATTCGAAAATTAAAAAAAAATAATTTTTTTGTACTCTTGACGCATGTATTCATTATTTAAAAAAAAAAATATGTAATTACCTAATAAGGTTTCCGAGAAAAAAATTCCCAAAAATCATGCGTTTTTTTGGCATTCTAGACGGTACTAGTACCTGAACGATTTATAACTTTTGTTCTTGCAAAAGCTGATGTTTGCTTGAGAAATCACATGACTTCCTGATCTTAGCTCCAAGTACCTACTATTTATAATTTATTCATGATATTTGTAAAAACATAAAGTTCAGCCAATGTCTGATACCTATACGCTGATGATCTTAAATTATTTTTAAAAGTGAATTCCATTCATGACTGCTTTAATCTCCAAATAGATCTCGATCATTTATCTTACTGGTGCTTGGTTAACTGTCTTAAACTTAACGTTAAGAAATGTTTCGCTATCTCTGTCTCTATAGAAAACTCTCAACTTATGAGTTTACGTATTGTCTTGATAGTACCCCCTTCAGAGAACTGTTATAGTAAAATTTTTATATTCTATGTTACCATATAAAGTGCCCTAACCTTTTATCGTCAATTTGTATTCATGCACCGATTTGACCATTGAGAGAAAGATACCTTCTTTTTCAGCCTAAACATAGGACAAATTATGGTATGGATGAACCAGTTTTAAGGTGTCAAAACGATACGTTATCCGTCAAAGACAGCGGCATGTTCTTAGAATACAAAATGTTTGTACGTTTATAGGTTAGAATCTTACAGAGGCTTTGCTTGAGGCCAAAGAAGTTTTACTTCTCCGTGCGTACGTCAGTAAACACAACTTTGTTTTTGTATAGATATACCTACATACATATATGTGGATACATATCTATCTTTTTTGCATCTGTTGAGTCTGAAGCTCGTAGATTAAATACCTAAATAAATAAATAAATACTTAAGGAGTTGTTTTAGTCATTTCAAAAATTAATTTTATGGTTATGAGCATTTTTCTCTAGCAACATTTATTTTCAAAATTTTTAGTAGTATCGTGCTAAGGCTACTTTTGTTAATAAAGTGCTTCTAAAAACACCTAAACTAATGTCAGTTCGTGCAAGAAACAAGGTAAATGGACCTTTTTGACGTTTGTATATGTCACAATCATTCGAATTTAGCACGATACTTAAAAAAATAAACTAGCTATTTGCGTATTTCAGCTTCAATAAATTGTTAGAGAAAATATGAGGTAAACTCGATTAAAATTTGCAAGATCGTCATTTTCACCAAATATCATACTAAAACAGTTTGTAACATCATTGTACTTTATCTGTTATGTATTTCCCATAACATTCATTAAAACAATGTACGTTCCTACCTATGTACGTAGGTACATATAGGTACATATGTATGTATATGTAGGTATTTTACTATTTGAAAATGTTAAAAACTCATTGTTGGTACCTAATCAGTTTTTAAAAATATTTCTTCTTAACCTACCTACCTACCTATATGTACATTTACGTAGGTACATTCTATATGTTTCCCTCTCGACTAAAGAAGCTTTTAATACCTATGTATGTAACCAATTCCCTAAACAATACGTATGTACCTATCTGTATGAAGTATCTCTTCCCCATCAGATCCCTCAACGACATGAAACACGTAATTGCATTTCTATTAAAAGCAAAAAGAAGCTTCTTGTTGATTACCTAATTAATACTTACTCGTAAATGATTTACCTACGCTTTACGACTCCATTGTTATCGCAGTACAATGACACCACCCCCAAGCACGACGTGCAAACAGCAAATACACAAGTGCACCTACCTGCCTGTCGGTTATGCCTTGTACACCACCAACCCCCTGTCAAGCCACATCTGCTTATTATTATTATTCCGTCACAACATTCTAGTTTCCTTACGCAACAATCTGGTAGAAAGTTTGTGATCCTTTGCCAGCATCCAACAACCGTCCCTGCCACTGCAACTACAAGAATCCATGACATACCATTGCCATCACTGTTCCCACGTGTCTTAATGAATTTGCTGCAACAACCATTGTTTGGATTTTAATTTATTATTATTTTTATGGAAAACTTATTTACGCAACACAAAAACTTGATGCGAAGAACAATTCATATTTCATAAGGGGATGCATTATGATTGGCTTCCAATGCCCCGCCTCCCTTGTTGTAACAGGATAAATTTAATTTTAAGCGCAGGCGCCATCATTAATACCGGAATGTGTGTGCATTGCATATTAATCTTTCGCGGAAGTATAAACAAGAACAACGGCTCCATTAACGGAGTCTTTTTTTTTCATCCCCCATTTGTTTATCATATCCTTTTCCTCCCGCTGTTGTATTACTAAGAAGAATAGACAGACACCATGTTAAAAATCAGGACTAGCGTGGTGCAAAAATCTAATAATATTGCATACACTCATGTAGATTATATCTACTTGTATTTATTGTGAGAATGAATTGTTTTATCATAGAGTTCGTGAATGCGTCTGTATAAGTTGGCGGTTATGAATGTTCTTCCATGTCAGAGAACGAAGAGGATGGGTTGCTATTGTGTGCAGTAATTTTAACGAGATAAAACATAGATCATAATAACATGGGTCTTTTTCTCCCTCAAGTATCTACACAAGGTACAAATTGTATTGTTTATGTTTAAGCAGAGTACCCATCAACTCCCACTGACGCTTATGGAGGCAGTATTACTATGTAGGCTTCTTGATGAAGAAACCGTATTGTTGCCAACGCAGCATTGCCATTAAAATATTATTAACAAATAATTCAGTACAGCCACAGTTGTTTGAATTAGTTTACGTTCCGGATTTACCCATAAGGGACAGCAGGATGGGGAGAAGAGCATAACATTTATTGAAAGTTGACTTAGAACACATAGTTTCACATTAAAAGATTAAACTCTACTATTGGTTTAAACTCCAGTTCAACAAATTCTTCGGTTTGAAGGTTTCGTTTAAAACTTGAACTGAGTTTATTCTATAGTTTAAGTTAAACCACGCCTAAACTAAAGTTTAAATTTCTAATTTGAAGCTGGGAGTAAAAATGATAAATTTTCCAAATGAATTCAAGGGAGGGGTAGGTAGGTAGAGATGGTAGTCGCCAGCCAGCTGGGCCCGCGACTCAATTAGCGCTGGGGTGCGCCGTTTTGATACCATTAAACTAGTGTCAACCTAATAAGGATTAAGTACGGAAGAAAATGGCTTTTATATACTTTAGCGGAGCATTACTAAAGCCATTTTGTCGCATTCAGAAAGATAATCAGATCTTTGATTTTCTTCTCCGAAAGTTCGCTGGGGTCATCGAGGAAGGCTTTCCCAAAGGAAGCCATCCTGTAATTTGCTAAGGCGGGGCAATCGCAAAGAAAATGAACCACAGTTTCTTTTTCTTGTGGATCTCCACAACTACGGCAGTGTGGGTTGAAGGGGATGCCTAGCTTTCTTGCATGTTCACCTATGGGCCAGTGCCCGGTGCATATTGCTGTGATCCTGGCTATGTCGCGCCTGGGTCTGCATATTAGATCGTTGGAACGTGAGTTGTTGTAAGTAGGCCATATCTTTCTTGATATGACACAGTTTGTGAGACTGCTCCACCTACGGTTGGATTCATTGAGAAAAATCGAGAAGATTTTTCTCTTCATAGCACCAAGAGGAATATTAACTTTTTCCGCTAGTGAGCTATGTAAGGTCGAGCCTTGCCGAGCTAAAGCGTCAGCCCGTTCATTACCCTCTATGTCACTGTGACCTGGAACCCAGATGAGAGTGACCTGGAGGTCAATGTTCAGACTCGCCAGTTCGTCCCGACATTGCTGGACAAGTACTGAGGTAGATGTAGATGATTTAATGGCCTTAATGGCCGCCTGGCTATCTGAGCAGATAGCTATATTTCTGAATTGGTTTTGGTTAGATTGGAGCAACTTGCATGCCTCCTTGATTGCTAGTATTTCGGCTTGAAATACACTCGCAAAGTCTGGTAGTCTGAGTGACTTGGAGATGTTAAAGGACTCGGAAAAAATTCCTGAACCAACACCGCACTCCATCTTAGATCCATCAGTGAAGATTATCGAATCGAAATCCTTTGTGACAACGTCATTCTTCCAATCCTCTCTGGTGGGAAAAATGGCTTTGAAATCCCCGCTTGGGCCAAGAGGAGGTACGCAGTAGTCGGTGTTCGATAAGAAAATATCCGGAGGAATCAATTTTGTTATGTTTCCATGACCATAGGGTTTGGAGAACCAACAGTTAGATTCTTTAAGTCTTACAGCACTGCATGCCGCTAGGTATTTTATATGAAGGTCGAGTGGTAAAAGGTTCAGGATAACGCTCAGGGCATCTGTTGGGCATGATCTGAGAGCCCCCGTAGTGCCGACGCTAGCCGTTCTTTGAACCCTTTTAAGTTTTCCGACGTTATATTGCTTGCTAAGTGCAGGCCACCAAACAATCGATCCGTAAGACAAAATTGGCCGTACCACTGCAGTGTACGTCCACAAAATCATCTTCGACTGAAGGCCCCACTTCTTACCAAAGGTCTTTCTGCAGGCATAGAAAGCTATACAGGCTTTCTTAACCCGTTCTTCAATATTTACCTTCCAATTCAATTTGGGGTCGAGAATAACTCCAAGGTATTTAGCTTTGGAAGATAAGGAAAGAGTTTGACCGTTAAGTCGAGGTAGGGTGAATGTAGGTATTTTAGTCCTGGTAGTAAAGAGCATCAGTTCCGTCTTACTCTGATTAACTCCTAGTCCACTACTAGTGGCCCAGTTGCTAACTCTTTTCAGAGCCAATTCAGTGATTTCACTAATCGTCAGCATACGCTACAGTTTTTACACCACTACCTCTGAGCTTGACGAGAATTTTGTCCATGACTAAGAGCCATAGAAGAGGGGAGAGAACACCACCCTGGGGAGTTCCCCTACTAACATGCTTAGTAGAAATTGTGTTTCCTAACGTTGCTTGGATCCTTCTGTCACTGAGCATAGATACAATCCATTTGGATATGAAACTTTCTACACCAAAGTGAACAAGTGACTCGCGAATGGATTCAGTTAGGACGTTATTAAAAGCACCCTCCACGTCTAGGAAGGTTGCTAGGGTATATTCGTCTTTTCTATTGTACGCACTACTTCATGCAGGGCAGTCTCCGTAGACTTGCCTTTTAGGTATGCATGTTGCGATTCATCAAGAGGACGACTTCAAGGGAAAAAAGCTGATATCTTGCTTGCATTATTAATACTGCGCCCTCTATATGCATTTTTTGGAAATGCATCCAGATTAAGAAGTGGGACTCAGTGAAGGGTCTCAACTCCAGAAAATATTGATACGATCCGAGCTGAAAACAGATTTTGAAAATTAATTTTTCAAAAAATATTCACTCGAACAACCTTATTTAAAAGCAAAATTAAAGAATGTATTTCTGGCTTTTCAAAATGGTATAGCACTACTCTGTAGGTATCACCGTTATTTTTTAATATTTTTTTTTCTGTTTTAAGTGATTTTTTTCATAAATTGCCCCTCCCTCCTAAACGGGGGAAATAGACCCCCCCCTCCCATACGATTTTTTTCTTGTCTAAGTCCAACCTACACGCCCTAGCTTTTTGTCATACCTTATGCAAATCACCCTGTATATATCAGAAAAATTAAATTAATTAATTATTTTCAAACTCTTTCCATTTTAGCTATGCATTCAAATTCATTCCAAGGTGTTTGGCAGTATTGGCGTAAGAAACAGCCTTACCTTTGATAAAAATTGGAACTTTATTTAGTTTTTTTATTGTAAAATTTATATACGTCGATTTTGTTTCGTTAAATTTGGTACGTCATCGCATCGTTACGTTACGCCACTTTATCGACTACATTTTGCAGTTTTTTTAGCCTTCGTAACGGATTTATCTGGCACCAATATCGTAGTATCCTCGGCAAATGTGGAATATTCCTAGTATATTACAACTACAGGTTTGGTTCTAGGACACTTCCTTGGGGTACGCCGACTTAAAATTTTCTTTAGTTCCTAGTAATTTTGGTCGTACCGTAATCCAAGGAGTCGGTTTGTAACGTAGGATTTGATTATTTCGTAGTACTCCCTGAAAATGTCTCTATGAAGTTTTTACTCAAGGCCCAAATGTCAAAACTTATCAAAGGTTTGAGCAACGTCTAAGAATAGAGCTGAACATACTCGTTTTTCCTTTTTCTAAAACATCCGTTATTCTATGCACTTGGTCTTTCGTGGAATGTTTATTTTTAAATCCAAACTGATGTTTCGGGATTAGTCTTCGTGCTTCTATTACTTTGCTAAGCCTTTTCACTTTTGCCATTTTTAGTACAAGCGATATAGGTCTGTAAGATGTTACTTCTGTTGGCAGCTTACTTTGCTTAGGTATAACAATGACTTCTGCAAATGTCCAATCATGTGGAACACATTTAAGCTTAAGACATGCGTCTATTATAAATTGGAGTTTTTTTAAGGCTATTAAAGGCATTTCTTTCATTATATCGTACCATGCTTCTTACTTCTTTCAACATGACAATGGGAATTTCACATTGGTCACTTCTATCAACAAATTGTAAGTCATATGTAGCTGTATTTGCTGGAAATAGCTTGAAGACATACGCATGATATTCAGCAAAGATGTCAGCCTTATGTTTCGGGCTTCCGATCCAATTTTGGGTTTTGGGTCACATTCCATATGGAGTATTCTGTAGAAGCATCCGTCGTAAAACTATAAGGAATCTATCAAGCTATTCTTTTTTTAATTCACTGATTCTTTTTTTTTTTAATTCATTGTTAAGACTGTTGAATACTGCTTTTTGGCCATTTTCTTCGAGCTCTTCTTTTTTCCAATATCAGCTCTTTTATTTCGATATTTTTGTTCCTCTAGATATTGAAATAGTACTTTCTTCTGCAGCATGTTGCACATCAGCAATGAATTACTCTACTTCATGATCAAGTTGTTCAATTGTTTCCAGAATAACAGAATACAAAATATTTTATTAAAGCTTTTTTCAACATACATAACTCATTAGAAGATTGTTCAAATGACTGGAAATAAATCGGAAACCCAAAACTTGTATAGAAGTTATACGTTTTCTCAAAAGCTTAAAGAAAAAAATAATTTTTCTTCTAGTAAAGTGTTTTTGAAAGAGTGTAGGTGCCAAGTTTTAAAATAAAAAATAAAAGCATAAAGTTTTGCTTTAATTTTTTTTAAACAATTCATTAATTAATCATAATTAATTATTTGTTTTTTAATTAAAAATTTGTGAAACCGTGTACTTAATTTGAAAACCGAAAACTTTTGAGTATCCTTCTTCCCTTAATTTATAAAACATATGGGGAATTACTAATAATCAAATTTAGAGATGACTTAAATACTTTTCTTATTAATTAATTAACCACACCAATAATAATCATTTTAATAGTCAGCTTAACGTAAAACAAAAAAAAAATCATGAATCTGACCCAAAATATAAAAACTTAAGTACTATTAAGATTTTATAAAAAATCATATTTTCTCAACATTTAATATATTTTATATTTTGTATTAATTGTATTTTTGTATTAATTAATAAAACATGAACTTCAAGAAATATAAACTTAAATAAAAATTTGAATGAATCTGCAAACTTTATACCAATTTTTCATTAATGATAGAAATATTATCTGTTTCCCAAAATAATTATACAACAAAAATATTTTATTATAATAAAAACAAAAACAAGGAAAAAAATATTTTAGTATAATCTTGATTTTATCACACTTTTCCGCAACAGTACGACAACCGATTCAACATTGCAACATTATAGCCTTCAGCCCTAAGAGCAAGTTCCTGCAGTCATGTACGAGTATGTATATTTATTTATTTTTAAAAGTTCTTACTCTTGTCTTTTAATTTATATAACTGGCAACTCTTACGCTTCTTTCAAGTGTTTTTGTATGTGTCATAAAATTGTAAACAAATTATGTTTCGTCAATGACTGGTTGAAATCATACCAAACCAACACACACAAACACTCCCAGCATAACACTTAAAATGGCATAGATACGTAGATTATCCTTGTATATCAGGTGCTGTTAAAATGAAGGATGGGGGTGGAGGTCCTGGGGATGAAAACGTTTAAATTTTGATTTGCCACTGAGTGGTGAAGAAAGAGCGCACACGGCCTGATGGCAAGGATACTTCAGGATGCCAACAGCCGACACAGGAACTGAAAAGAGCAGCAACAAAAACAACACTCTTAAAGTGGGAAAATTTTCATCGAGTAATATTATTTCGTTTGTTACGAGTATAAGGACGACTCGTACAATAGCTTTTCGTTTTCGCTGTCGGTTATTGCAAAGTTTTAGTTGCATTTGTATGGCGGCGTTGTGTGGAAGGATAAAATTTCAGCAGAAACGGCCAGTTAAAATACATCGTGCTAAATCCAAAGAACAGTTCTTATTCGGACGCGAATCCAATAGCATCGTTATTCATTTGAATTAACTTAAATATATTACGGATTTTTTTATATTATTGAAATTCATACAAATGAGAAAAATTTATAAATTGTGTTTTTAGAATTTTCCAAAAATAAAAAAGAAACAAGTTTAAAGAATATAAAATATTTTAAATGGCTGGACCATTTTTGTCGCCTTTACCTGGGGATTTATTAACTGAATACATGTTCGGTAGAAGGCGCCAAAGAAGAAATCGCACAACTTTTACACCACAACAACTCCAAGAATTGGAAGCGCTTTTCCAAAAGACGCACTATCCTGATGTGTTTTTGCGCGAAGAAGTTGCACTTCGAATAAGTTTAAGTGAAGCGCGAGTTCAGGTAATGCATGTATTTTTTAAACCATAAACAAACTCTTGTATTTAGTAATGAAGAATTTGTTCTGACAATATAAAAGGCTAGAAGTCTACTTAACCACTTAACAGTTAAGATTCATGTATAAACAACTAATCAGAAATAATCTTAGCTAATTATAAAGGAAAAAGTGGCAAGGTTTCGAGCTTTATGTCCATTTGTTGGCCTCTTCCTCGTAAAAGACATTGATCTGGGGACAGAAATATCAGGCGAACATGCTCCGAGTGACTGGTTACAGAGAAAATATTTTGAGTTCAGAGAAATGTTCCCTGCAGTCAAGAAATCATCAGTGACGCTCAGACACGTTTTGATCTAAGGTCGACTTGTGTTTCTTTTTTCCGTCGAAGCTACATATTAATCTAACACGGAGTACACTTTATTAACTCAGCTTTAAATGACGGAGCAGTCAGCAGATGGAGCTTAGACCATTCAAACCATTTTCAAGTGATTTGACAGATTATAAATCTGTTATATGTCAGCTCAGTGCTTAAGTGTATTTCACAGTTTATTATATTGTTCCCAGTGGAATCGGCTAACGTGATTGATTGTTGATTGTCACATTTATGAAAAATCAAATGTGATCAAATTAAATTTTCCGTCTGTCGGATCTCCTTACTTAGTCATAACTCCATTTAATTTCTGTTTTTGTTTCCGCTACAGGTTTAATCAGTGACATGTATGTACTTTGTAAAAAAATAAATTTACTTTGTACATGTTTTGTCAGAGATTCGAACCTGGGAACCCCTGCTCACTAGTCCAATAAGTTACGTAGAAATAATGTTGAAAACTAATAACATTTAGTTTTTAACAAAGTTAACTTTTTGAAAATAGCAAGTAATTAGTGGTAGCATTTTATTAAATATTCAATGCAAAATAGCAAATGAAATCAATCCGATTTCACTGTAATCTTATTATTTTTTGTTTCCTTGAGGAAATTAGGCTTCATAGTAAAATATCTCAATGAGGCAATATCAAAAAAGCCTTGAAAAATATATTAATAAAAAATCCGATAATTAAGGGAAATACATACAATGCAATATTCCTTCTTTTCTTAATGTTTAAGAGACTTAGAATTTCAAAACGAATGTTATCACTTTATCAGAGAAAAATGTTCATAAGCATAAAATTAATCTTTTTAATGATTTTTTTTTTTTTTTCAAAAATCGAATTAATGTCTGGTACCGTCAATAACGTCTCAAATTTCCAAATGTTTTCTTATTGAATTATAAATAATAAAAATTAAGCGAGGAATACAAGATTTTATAAATATTATAGGTGCCGTTTTCGAGAAAAATATGGTTTTCTAAAACCTTTTTTTTTAAATCTGAATGGAAGGTATTTTTATATGAAATAATAATATGTCTATATGTCTAGCAGATAGTATTAAAAACTGTTAGTTGTCGGGTTTCAAGAAAATCAAACATGTGAGTCTCGATAAATTGAATTTTTAAAAAAGATTTTGAAGTATTTTCAAAAATTAAAACCTTTTTAGAGCTTAAGCATACAAAAATTGATCAAAATCAATTTCACCGTTCTTGAAAATCGGAAGCAACGCACTCTATGGGAAGTACTATTTTTAAACGTTTTTTGGAAAATTAAAATAAAAAAAAAATGTGTTCGGTTGAGCCGAGATTGTAGTAAACAGTAAATAAGACCCCCTTTTCTTCTTCTCTATCATCGTAACGAAATTTCTTGCCAAATATCGAGTTTAATTATTTACGAATGCATACAGTATGTCAGTATAATATGAAAAGCAGTTTGAAACTTGTTCTTTAATTTCCTAAAAAAATCGTAAAATAGTTTTAAAAATCATATTTGCTATGTCAGTTTTAATTACTAAAATATATATACAGGGTGTCCCACAGTCACCGCCCTAAATGAAAACCATGAATTCCTGAGGTCATTTTAAGTCGAAAAACTTAAGTGGTCATTTTCTCGTTTTCGTCCCGTTTTCGAGTTATAACGGTTTTTATTATTTTTCCCTTAACTGGCTTTATCTTTGCCAAACTGCGTCCGATTCGTAAGATTTTTTTTATAACCAATCAAGAATTTATTACAGTTTTAGTTTGTCCAAAGACTTTTTTTCTGCGGACAACCGTTTCTCCGCAATTTTGCATCAAACCCAATTTTTTTCGTTTTTTAAGTAGTTTTTTTCACTTTGATATCAATTTATTCAAAAAACACATTTTCCTTTAATTGTAATAAATTTACTGTATGTCCTTTAGTGGGCTTCGGGTCAATATTCAATATTGATTATCTATATTCAATACAGCTGCAACGTTTCGAGTGTGTTAACACCCTTCTCCAGACAACTGATTTGAAATTAAAAGATAAAAAGCTTTATTTAAAATCTTAAGAAAGTCTTTTTAACAAAAAATATAGGAGTATAGGTACGGCCCTATATGTTTGTTATATATTAAGGGTATTCATGTTAACGCGGAAAACCCTGATAAAACTCGGAAACCAGATAATTTTATCTCTGCAGAAACGAGCTGTCAAAATTTGTATGGGAAAAAGTTTCTGCAAATCTGATAAAATTATCTCACGAATTTGATGCGGAAAGTGAAGAAATAAACCTGATAAACTAAAGAAATATGGATTCTGACTTTTAATTTGACATTTCACAAAATATTTCCCACATTTACGCAAGTATATTTAGGGGGTGTTCATGAAAACATGTTGCGGAAAATTATATCTTTCTACAAAGCGGAAAATTATCTCGTTTCATGAATACCCTTATTATATTGTTAAAATTCTTTAAAAAGACGTTTCATCAATTAATAAATAAACGTTAAGCAGATGTTTAATACCTGCAAATTTTAATATGGTGAACCTTGGCAACGAGGCGGACAGTTCAAATAATTCAAATATTTTTTTTTAAATAATCATGATCCAGCTGTCGTCGTCGAAAAACTACCTTCATATAACCAGATTAAAATTAAACAAAAAAAAAAGATTTTGAAATTAAAAAATGTGTACATGAATTTTTCAAAACGTGTGATTTTCTAAATTTCAACTAGTATTTGAAAGTTTTTATAAAAAGCTTGTAGATTAAAAAGAATACATGATAGGAACTCTTTTTGTTTTTGGTATAGGTTTTTTTCCAAAACTGAATTTATCACGGAAACCGCGTTTGGTTTTGAAAAGACTATTAAACACCCTGTTGATTTTTTTCTGGAATATTGCCAGTATTTTCAAAGCCTTATTATTTAACTTCATCGAAAAGTATTTTATTCAAAATTATGCTTATATAATTAAATTTAGCAATATACAATGCCGGTACTGCTATAAAATTAAATGACATTATGAACTTGTAAAATTTTTATAACAAACACTTAGAGATTTTATACCACTTACACAATGAAGTCATACTCGTAAATGGTACAAGCAAAATTATATTATGACAACTTATTAAAATTAAACTATTAAGTAAGAGGCTATTACGGCTTTTAGAAAGTCTAAACCTAGTGACTTACCACTCTCAACCATTCTTGTGTGCGTGTTAGTAGGAATAAAGGGGACCTAACATTTCCTGCCGATTCCGAACGGATAATGAGCAGCACTTTTCCTGACAAGAGATACTCTTGGATGATTTGTTTATTCCTCGCAAGAGACATTTCACCGTTAAAAAAACACTTTTTTAGCGGTTGACACTCGAATTCAAGACCCACTGTATGACAGTCCAACGCACAAACCATTATGCCAAGGGTTACTATTATGACAACTTATTAGTCTTGTCAATCCAAACACCATCTTGACATTTCCTTTCTCGAGTAATATGCCATTCTTGAAGATAAAACAACAAAAAATCTCTTACAACTTTGTTTCCTCATTTGAAAACTATCTACATATGTATATTAAGAATAAAAACATTATACATAATCTTTAACTATTTGTTTTCTCGTGTATAAGAGATCTAGCAAAAACCAAAATCAATTAAAATTAGGGATTTTTTTTTATTTTTTGTGCAATTAGGTACTGCATAAATGTCAATTATTTTAATGAAAAAAACTTCCAAAACTATCGAACACAAAACCAATTAATTAAATCGAAGCTTGAGTTGCAGTGATAGGATAGCCGAACGTATACCAATTTTGAATCGACGGTCCGGTCATTTAAACCCTGTCGAAATATTCGCCCCCATTTGAAAAAATTCTCAATGTTTTACCATTTTTCCTACTTTGTTTTTTAAATCTTCGCTTGAAAATTTGCCTATGAACATTTCAAGTTTTTTATCTGGTCCTGATTTATTCGTCCTGATTTTTTTTTTGTCTTGGTGTCCAAATTTAACCTAACAGCTGTTGATTCGAGCTGTAAAGAATCTATCAGGGTTAAAGAAGTAAGTTTCCGTAGTTTTAAAGCCAACCCTACTGTGGAAAAAGTACAAACAAGCTAAAAAGACCTGTAACGCTCATATCCGTTGAACTAAATTTTTATATGACCAAATATTACGGCAAAAAATACTATTATGTCCCAAAGAAAGTATAAAATTTTTGGTCATTTGTAAAAAACGTACGAAACATTAGGAAATTCTCAGTTACAACGCTTCAATGAAACTCCTATTGTAAGCTCGATAGATAAAGCCAATTTGCTTGCAGCAGTTTACTGTTAATTCGACGCTACCAGAGAGTGGCATGACTCCTCCTGAAAGCGTAAACGATTTTATGGGGCGAATCTTTTTTTGTACTCGTGCAGTTACTAGAGTACTAAAAAATATTGACATTCACAGATCCGCTAGCCCGGACAGTATCCCTCCTATTGTTCTAAAGAGTTGTTCTTCAACGCTGGCAAAAGCACTGCGTATAAGCTTTTCCATCCGTCCTACTCACAGGTCTCTTTCCGAGTAGATGGAAAACAGAATTTGTCCAGCAACCGGTCCACAAAAATGACGAGTCTTCTCCCCTCTAACTTTCATCGAATTGCACTTACGTCCCTTCTTTTCAAGGTCATGGGGACGCTAGTCAATTTCCAGCTTAAGAATAATTATCTTGAGGAACGAAAGCTTCTCACTATGGTTTTCGTAGCAATAAGTACACTGGTGATCTGATGATATATCTCACCGAAGAGTGGAACGAATTTTTACATCGTTTTGGAGAAAATAAGATTATTGCACTTGATATTTCAAAGGCATTTGATAGATTTTGGCATCAAGCTCTCTTATCGAAAATGCGTCCATTTGGTATTGAAGAATCTTTTCTTCGTTGGATTAGAAACTATCTTTTGAACCGCTCAATACAAGTTGTGTTGGATGGAGTCTCCGATTTTGTTTCTTATATTCATCAATGATCTTTTGTCTGAAACTACTAATCTATTTAATTGTTTAGCTGTCGTCAGCTCAGATTCTCATAATTGTTTCCAAATGTACGTCCATGTCCTTGGATGTGGATCTGGAACGGCAGCGTATGATAAGCTCATTAAATTCTAATCTCAATAGCATTGTCAATTGGGTAACCAAAAACCGCGTAGAACTTAATGCTTCAAAAACTCAATGCTATGTCCCGTCGTTAAAGCGGAACCAACCCTCCATTCCGTTATCCATGAGCGGCAGTTGCATTCCTCCCCTTAAACGATTCGACCGTAACTACTGCCGCTCTACACGAATGTGGAATACTTTACCCGACTCTATATTTCCCTCCCATTATGCTATCCAAACATTCAAAACCATCGGTATTTCCTTTTAAATTCTCTCCAACTTTCCTAAACGGTCGTACTGTGTTCAACTTTATAAGAGTAGTCAAAATATTAGGAAAAAAAACACATTTTGATGATACAGAACATAAAAAACGTGGGTCCCACCATTCCGCCTGTCTGTCTGTACAAATGTCTGTGCATACACTCTTAAACGCTGAACTGATTTTCTTCAAACTCGGTACTAAAATTAAAAAGAATTGAAATTTTTTTTTTGAAAAATTTGCTTAGACCTTGTCTATGAGGTCATTAACGGATGAAGGCTGGTCTTGTGTAGAGTCTTGTACACGGAGATGGATAGGAATTGGCTGCTTGGGGTTCTTCTGAGCTCCTGCTTAACTGACAGCGGCGATGTTCCCAGTCGATCTAGCGATTTTGGTTGATTGCTTACCTAATCAGTCGTCTTGAATTTTGGAAATTTACTGAAAATTACCTGAGATAAGCCAAGTACATATAGCAGTGATTCTTATAGCTATAACGTGGGCAAGCATTAAAGGTATAAGCTGTGACTGTGAGTTCATTTTGAACAATTCACTACTTATGTACTTTGTATCTTAAAAAATTAAAATTGAACGTACCTTACGGGCAAATTGATGACATGGGGAAAGTATTTTCGTAAGGATTAGGGGTAGGGGTTTATTTTACTTTTTTGTCTTCGAACTAATTTACATACATACATATGTACATAGTTCCTTTTCCGACGAGTAGATGTTATTGCATGAGATAACTCAAATACGGAACCTTTGAAACACAAATGAAGAGTAGTATTTGAACATGTAGATATTGAAAGTGCATGTAGCCCTATTACAATCTTAAGCCATAAGCGTGGGCATTAAGAACATCCGCTTTGAAAATTATTTAAATATGAACATTAATTTTTCATTCCGAATGGGGTTTCAAATATTGGGGTTAATAAATCTACCCGAAGAAAATATAAAATTGAATCAGATTTTTTTTGTGAGATGTGACAGGTGAGGTACAACTCTCGCAACTCCGTTGCTCCGCTTAGGATATGTTCAGGCTTCAGGCAGGCCTACATACGAGTATGTCAATAGTTTTCGTAGAAACAATACCGGGAGGGTAATAACTTCGGCGATAATGTTGTTATGGTTATGAATAGCAAATTCGGTTTTTTTTTTGCAAAACGGTCCGTTTATGTTGGAACTTCGATTAAATCGAAGCTTTGAGCCCAGACTTAGGTATTCCGTGTGGTGTGTTATGAAATAGTGTATCGCTCTTATTAATTTCATATGCATAGAACCATATTTTGTGAGATATGGTGTGTTGTGGAGTAGCGCGTTCTGTCAAAATCCTTAGTGTTCCTTTTGCGTCAAACCACGCTCTGTCGCTGTGTATGGAAAAGAGAAGATAGTGCTCTCTAAAATTGAAACCAGTTTGTTCAATAAGAAGCATTTGCACAGCAATCACGATTAGTGAACACAGTCGCGACACAACATATACCTCTCAATACCACAAGGTATTAATGTGTCTATTATGGAATGTAATCACCACCTAAGTATTGAAGAACTGTTCTAATTTTTACATATTCTAAGAAAAATTAACCAACCTAAAGACCAAGAGATTTGGGTATATAACTAGTGTCGTATGTTATCCAACAAGGGAATTCTCGAAGAAAAATCAGTCGATAATGTGAATAAGATAATAGTAATATTAATATGTTCATAAACAGCCAGGCGGCAATCAAAGCCATTCCCTCAATCACAATTATTATTGGATGATATCTTTGGGATTGTATGGCATACATATATGTTTTTAATATCCATCTTGTTCTCAACCCATTATGGTAAAATTCTTTCCTTCAATTCTGTTTTTTTTTTTAACTCGTACAGTGGAATAATGGTCGCATTCGCCTTCGAAAAACGGGTCATCATCACTTGAAACTAGTCAAACAAATAGCAAAGTGCAAGAAAAGTCAAAAATTCACGACACAACAACATATATTTTTGTCGGTTTTCGAGTAATAAATATCCAGATCATTCTTCGAAATAAAAGACTACTGTGAACCAGGGTGACTTTGGCAGTTTGGCAATTTTTCATTTTTAAATATGAATAACTTTTTCAATATATTTTTAGTTCTTATGAAAATTTCAACCTACTTACCTACTTGACCCACTGTATAAGTGTGTGCAGTCTTAAACAAAGCAATTGAGCAACTACATTTAAAAAAAATAAATCTGAGTGCCCAATGTTACCATTCGATTCCGGGTGACTTTGGCCGTTTGGACTTTTACCTCATTGTCTCGCAAACCATTTACAGAAGATTAATCTCCCGCCAGTTATTGTTATTGGTTTGCTGTGTCTTGTCTCATTTTTTTTTTAATAAAAATGCAAATAAGTATTAAGTAATAAAAATGTTCATACCTGTGAACAAATATTGAGAAAACCAGTCTCTCTCTTGTTCAAAAGTTGGAGCAAGAAACTTTTCCAAATAACATTTATTTGTCTTCTTTTTTAGATAAATAAACCTTAATCCAACTCCTTTTCGAAAGAATGAAAGTGTCAATTTAAAATTTCTTTTCATTTAAAATACATCCGTTATAATATGCATTATTTTCTTTATTGTAAGTATGACCAAAACACAATCTACAACCTTTACATAATCTTCGCTGTCGATCGTTATCTTCAATACTCGAATTTTATTTAACGAAACAGTGAAATCTGTCTAAATCATCTACATTCGCTCCAGGTTCAGTGGTGACCTTTATTTTTCTTGGCTTTTTACTAGAAATATCTAGGGTTCGGAGGCTCTTCATATGGTCTAAAACTGCATCGCTAAGGGTTACCATGTTGGTGTAAGTTGGATCATCTTCAAGTGTTCTTGAAGATGGTTTGACATGGTTGTTTTCGTTGAAGTTATGTTTTGGCACACTCGGAAGGCTTTTTGTCTTTTTGACGTTTTAAGAATGTGTTTGCCACTATTTGTCTAGCAAATTTTTGATAAGTTTTAATACACATTTGTTTTTCAGATTCAAAAATCTTGGGTTGATAAATGAATTTTCCAGTCGCTTGTCGTAACAAAAATGTTTACATTATTATTGCAAGAGTTAAATCTAGTATGATAAATTCTTGGTTCATTTAATTATACATATTTAAAAAGAAGTTTGAATAAGATAAGACAACTCCTTAATATTTATACAAAGAAAAAGAATCCATTCAAAAGCCAAAATCACCCAAGCAGGTGTAAGTTACAAGGGTTCACGGGATACTTATTGAAGCCCTGTTGGTTTTGCATTCTAACGGGTCATAACTCAGTGGAAACCCACTTAAATTCAGAATGGGCATCTTATGCAGGTAGTATCAATATAATAGCGTGCAGGACCGATTATCCCACTTCTTTTTTTTAGCCCAGACGAATTTTGATTATAATTTATTGTTGTATAATTTATATTCAGAGGCACCTTATAATTAATTTCCACTCTTGTACCCTTTTCCCTTATTTTTCCTCATATCTTGCTTACCCACATCCTAAGACGTTATGCGAGTTTTTGTATCAACATAATTTCTAACCTAACCTAATGATTCAGTTAGCGTCTAATTTCCAGCAATTCCAATAATCTTCGAAGGTTTAGGTTTGAATATTTGAAGTTCAGAATCTAATAAAAACTTGTCTTCATTATCTCAGCCGATAATCGTTAGAGGTTTTCCGAAATATGTACAGTGGTGCTAGAAACATTCCGGATTTTTTTGGTAAAGTTTTTTAATTCTTGTTTTGCTTACCAAAAATGTACAAACAATTTCTTTTATATTTTCTATAAAGGCATTAGATTATACAAAAATTAAAGCAACTTAAAATAATCCATACAATAAATAATATTAAAAAAGAAAATAAATAAATTCAGAAATTCGTCTGCTAAAAACTAACCGGATTTTTTTATTAAACCGTAAAAATTAATATTTTGTCCAGTAACCGTTCACTCATTCTCAAAGCTGCAAAAAGAGAGCTTGTTGAAGTGTTCGTTCTCTTTCCAACCCGCTTTTTTAAAATCGCCACAAGTTCTCGATGGGGTTTAAATCGGGAGATTGGGACGGCTACTCTAAGACACGAATATGTTTTGTTGCAAACAGCTCTTTTAGCAGCTTTGAAGAATGTTTGGGATCATTATCCTGCTGAAACACCCAACGCAAAGGCAGTTCTTCCCCAGCGTATGGCAGCATTGTTGACTCCAAAATATCCCTATATTGAAAACGGTCCATAATTCCTGCGATTTGATGTATAGGACCAACGCCTGCACCTGAAAAACGACTCCAGACCATCACCGAGGCGCCGCGCCGCCCCGACGTGCTTAACCGTAGGGAGTACATTTGCAAGCTTTAAACGTGTCCCTCTCGAGCGCCTTACTGTTCCTTCACCATCGAAGTAAAATAAGTTGAATTTGCTTTCAGCACTGAAAAGCAAACTTTTCCATTGGCTTATAAACCAGTTCAGATAATTTTTTGCAAATTCAACCCTGATTAAATATTTTAATTAAGAAATTGAAAGTCTTTCCGAATCATCTATTATATCTAAACTTTTTCTACGATATTTTGCAGTAAGTAGTGGCTTTTTTGCTGGTCGAAACGCGTAAAGACCACATTCCCTCAAACGACACCTTACCATAGACGGCGCTATAGGCAAATTTAGATCCTCACAAATGTTTTTCGAGGACGCAAAAGGGTCTTTAAGGCACAAAATTCTTTATGCGCCTATCAGTTTTAGCTGTTGTTTTGCGAGGGCGTCCACCACGATGTTCTGCTGCTACTGACTTTCCGCTTTTAAACTTTTTGAAAATGTCATAGACCGTTGACGTTGAAATTTTCAGCATTTCAGCGATTACATTTTGTTTTGTACCGGCTTGATACTTTTCTAGAACTTTTTGACGAATTGCGTTGGTGTGACGTGTTTTAGCCATTTTATTAATCGAATTAGTTTCAATTTGCACAGCTCACAACCTGCTTAGTCTTTTTAATCAATTATGTGATCCAAGAGACAAGAAAAACCAATACCTAAACTCTAAACATCAAGACTCGAAGTTTTTATAAAATCCGGTTAGTTTTGAGCAGATGTGTTATGGGGTAAATTTATATATATTTTATTTTATTTTTTGTTTACCATCAGATCATTATTTTTTAAGGGTAATTATAAAGTATACCAATATATTTTTCAAATTAATAAAGAAATTTTATCCAGTTTAATTTTTTCTCCTTGATATTAAGGAAAACATTATACAAAGAAAAAATCCGGAATGTTTCTAGCACCACTGTACATGTATAACTTACACTACTTACATTATGTAGATTTGGTTTAAAAAAATTGAATGATTCATTAAAAATTCAAACTGTAAAGCAATTTTTGGAACAAAAGGTGACATTATTCATTTAATCATACAAGTGTAAGGTTTCTATTTAAAAAGTGATATTTTTCTACTTAAAATGTCCTTGAACTTTGATGCTGGATCAAAATGCAAAAAAGCATAGCAAGCATAAACGAATGAATATTAATAAAAGTATTCGAAGTATATCTTCCAAGTTTTTGTATTCTTTAATACTCGTATTAAAATAGGAAATAATTTCAAAATAGGTTTTCAAATACATATGTACATACTAATTATGTACACATGTTTGTGTATAGGCTAATGGGTTCACACGTTCCCCAGTAGGTAAACTCAAATTTGGATTTCTGTTCGTAGTGTTCTACTCAATAATAATAGATCGTCAATGTACCTAATATCCAAACTCTCCCGTATACCGAAAGTTTTCAAGAGTTTTGTCTGTGGATCTTTTTCGTTTCACTGAAAAACTTTTTCATCTCCTGTTCAACATTGATCCCTAGCAGGCAGGTCAAGAACAACTAAGTTTATAGATTTAGTTTTTCATACGCTCTGTACTATGAATGAGTGGGCGGAAATTGATGTTTTTCCCACTGATGCTCAGTTTCATGGATTGACTCCTATTTAACTGATAGAAATTACATTTTCCGTTTCAGATCATCCCATTTCCTTCATTTTTGCGCACCTTCCGGTGTTCCTCAAGGAGGTCATCTTGGCCCAATGATGTTCACCATAGCAATTAATGGTCTTTGCAATATTCTGGAATGTAATCGTTTGATTTATGCGGACAATATGAAAATATTTAAACGAACATCGTCACTTACATATTTTGTTTATCTACAAGATAATTTCGATAGATTTTCTCTTTGGTGCCAGTTTAATTTACTCGAAATCAATGCTAACAAATGCAATACCAGAAAACGTCAACCTGGATCGGTCCGGCGCTATTACCATATGTTACTTCCTCGCAGGACTTAGGGGTTATATATGTGATAGAGAGCTCAACTTTCATGCTCATATTGATTCTCTCATTAATAAAACTAATTCAATGCTTGGATTTATAAAACGTTTGACCAAGAAACTTTCTGACCCAAAATAATATAATTTTGAATATGCTTCCCAAGTCTGGTCACCGCACCACTTTACCCAAATTAAACGAATTGAAGCTGTTAAGCGCAGATTTCTTCGTTTTGCCCTACATAGTCTACAGTGGAACGATTATTATCAATTGCCTCCATATGTTGATAGATTGAAGCTTATCAATCTTCAGTCCCTAGAAAAACGATATAATATTGCAGACGACATATTTATTCATGATTTGCTTACATTGTAACATTGATTATGCAACATTATTGAATGCAATTTTCTTTAATATCAACCCCGATAACTGAACGCCGCACATAGGAGTTTTTTCATAAAAAAACCTGGCAAAAATTATTTTTCATAACCTTTGTCACTATTTCTGCTTAAAATCATATAATAAAACGGCAAACATGTTTTTTGTGGTACACTTTTCTCCAAAAGTATTTAACCGATTTCGATAAATTGTATATGGTTGGAAAGCCACAGTTACGGAGATGTGCAGAATATACTTGAGACACGCATTTACACACTGTGGGTCATTTTTGTTTTTGCACTGTCGAACACTTTGCATATTACATAAAATAAAATTTAATTTAATAAATTTGCTTGAAAACACTGCCAATAATATAAATAATAAATAATAAATAAATTGGCACTCGAATTTCGAGAGCTGGGTCGGCTAGTTAATATTTATTCAATAAAACACAGTTTCTAATAGTTTCTTATTAATTTTGGCATATATTTTTGAAAAAAAAGACCGACTTTTTTTTAAATTTTATTTTTACTTGCGATATACATAGGTACCTACTATAGGGCAAGTTCTGCATTTGGAAAAAAAAATCGAACTCGAGATTTTAATCAAAGTTGACATTACGATGATAGCGAAGACGAAAAAAGTGGGTCCGACAATTCCGTCTGTCTGTCTGTATGTCTGTAACCCCCCATACACCCGTAATGCAAAATCTTATTTATCTCGAAAACGGCTCTAACGATTTTGATAAAAAAAATTAAGTGTGATATTATGGACATGGACTATATTTTGGTGAAAAAAAATTGGGGGAGAAATGTTATTAGGGGTACCTGTCATAAAACGGTTTTTTTGATTTTCAAATTTCTCACCAACGGCTCCAACGATTTTAACCAAAATTTTTATGCAGGAGCTGCTTTGTATTTGAAAAAATATAAAGTAAAAACTTTTTCAAAAAAATAGTTTTTGAATTTTTAAAAAAATAATACATATTTTTTTTGAAAATTCAATATCTTGAAAACCGATACACGATTAAATTTTTAAATTACGGTTTAAAATGTATTTTATTAAATAATAACAATTTGCATATCAATTTTTTTTATGAAAATTTTAAGGAAAATTTAGTACACAAAAAACATGTTTCAGTGTGTCTGTATGTGTGTACCTCTCACTAAAGCCTAAACCACTGGACCTATTTCTTTCCATCTCAGTGGTTAAGGGTCTTCGGTGATTCCCTATAGAGGAGAAATTGAAATTTTTTTCTTAGCTCCAAAACTAACGGTACCCCCCATACACCCGTAATGCAAAATCTTATTTATCTCGAAAACGGCTCTAACGATTTTGATAAAAAAAATTAGGTGTGATATTATAAACATAGGCTACATTTTGGTCAAAAAAAAAAATTGAGGCAAAATGTTATTAGGGGTACCTGCCATAGACCCGGTTTTTTATTTTCGACTTTCTCATTAACGGCTCTAATGATTTTAAGTCCCCTTGAGTTTAAAATAATATTGTATATAAAAATATTAAAAAAAAATATTTTTTGGGTTTTAAAAAAAAAAAAAAATTAAAAAAAATATCTTCAAAACCTATGAACGATTATTTTTTGAAATTATTTCCTAAAATCAATATTATTTAATACTTAAAATTCGTATCCCACATTTTTTTTTTGAAAAAGTTTAGAGAAACTTCTTATATAAAAAATTTATTTAATAATAAAACGATTTTTTGTAAGTTTATTTGCATAAATTCATACTTTTCCGGAAACCAGACGGCAATTTTATGCATTTGAACATTATTATCTCATTAAATCCATGTTTTATATTTATAAAATGTATCTTAAATTCCAAAGTACTTTTACATAAGAGTAAGTTCGTGCGATCCAGTCGTGCATTTTATTTTTATTGTTCAAAAACTAATCGCTATATTCTTCCGCTAGTTCTTCATTATTCTGATCTAAACCTTCTGGAAGAAGCATTTTTAAGGTCTCTTTCGAAGATGGCATTGTTGTTTTCGGTTGCGATTTTCGAAGAGAACTGATAAAAGGATCAGAGCTGAGTTGAGCGATTTAAGACGTCTCGGTGACAATCTCTCCTTGAGAACTTTCTAGCATAATTCAGTCGAAATAATCAGAAAGTTTATCTGTGAAACTATGAAGTGATAAAAAGTTATCATTTCAGTTTCCACAGCCATTTTTCATTTTTCCATTTCACGTATCTACTCACAAAATCAAATCACAAATCCAAAATACTGATTTTCCGCAATGGAACAGGAAGATATGCACGAGATGAAAAATGGAACTGGGAAAATGAATCGCTCGAAATCGTAAAAGAATACAAATATCTTGAAGTTCTCATAACGCCACAACTTTCTTTTAAAAAGCATCTACAAGCTAAACTCATAGATTGAAAAAAGGCTATCAACTGCAACTGAAAGGGAGTCCTTGGGAAAACAAATGTTGCTCCAAGCGCCAAATACAAACTTTTTGAAGCGGTTATGCGAGCAATTATGTGCTATGCTGGTCAGGTCTGGGGCTTTCGACAATTTGATGAAGTAGAGAAATTGCTAAGTTACCGGAAAATACACCTACATATATACTGCATCTGGAGACTGGTGTATCGCCGCTGTACATTTTCTTACTCAGAATGCATTTTAATTAGGTAAGAAAAATATTAGCCCTCCCAAACCATCGACTACCAGACAAAATTGCAAGGAATTTGTTGCAACGAAAATCTCATTCTTTTTGCGGAATGGTCACGGCTAGAACTTCAGTATAACGTCGAACTGTTGGAGAGAGGGGTAGAGGATTGGAGTAGAACCTTTGAGGTGTTGCTGACAAATATCGAGGAAACATGTTTTGAACAGTATGCAGAGATGGCGCTTCGAAGCGAGTCTAGAACCATGTATAAAAGCTTGCAGCATAACCTTGGTGACAAAAATTATTTCAATGACCGATATTCAATTTATACAATCTCTACAATCTTTAAAACCAGAGGGGAGCTACTTCGTCTGAATTTGCAACCGTATGGCAAGAGTGTTCACTGTGCAACCTTAGATCATGAGAAAACACATTTCATTTCTTGGCCACCTGTCCCGTTCTGAAAGAAATAAGACACACATATTGGGGAAAATCTACCTTAACTTCGAGTGAAGCTGTTGAAGCCCTAAACGGCCAAGAATGGACTGTGTTATATGGCTATGTGAAAACCGCCTTAAGATATCACAAATAAATTTTAAATGAAGCATTTTAATAACATTAGAAAATTTTAAACTTTTAATATTAGTTTACTATAGATATATGTATATTACTTAAATATTTATAAAACAAATGAAATCATAATCATTAATAATACTCTTTTTCTTCTGACTGACGGCAAAAGCCAATGCTATACATATATTGTGAATTTTTTGTAAACATGATTTTTTAATTTTTTTTTGTTCAATAAAATCACACTTTTACTACTACTACTACTACTACTACTCACAAAATGCGATTCTAGAACTCATTCTGATAAATGTTTGTCAAAACATGTACTAAACAGTACTAAATGATAAATGCTTTCATTTTTTAGTTTAATTTTGTTTGTTATTTGCATATTTTGTCAGGGCTTTTCACAAAATCGTTTGAGTGTGAGAAAAAATTTAATATTTGAAAATATTTTGAAATTTTTAACATTTTTTTCATAAATTGCGAATCGCAGTGTGAGAAGTTGGGAAAAAACATATCACTTCACAGTTTCACATATAGAGAATTGACCCCCTGCAGTAGAACTCTTCATTAAATTAAATAAATATTTATGTATATCACAACAACTTGAAATCAATTACAGAAGAATACTAACGAAATAAAGGAACAATCCAAACCGTTAACTTTGAACTCAGTTTATCACAACACACGATAAAAAAAAATTGCAGTGTGTTGACCCATGTATATTTAGGTTCCGCTATAGCAAACTTTTCCTTCTTGATTTTACTTTTTAGAAAATTTTGGCCAGCTTTTCGGTGCAAATACTACTACATACGCCGGTACCTTCAGACTACCAGACTTTGCGAGTGTATTTCAAGCTGAAATACTAGCAATCAAGGAGGCATGCAAGTTGCTCCAATCTAACCAAAACCAATTCAGAAATACAGCTATCTGCTCAAATAGCCAGGCGGCCATTAAGGCCATTAAATCATCTACATCTACCTCAGTACTTGTCCAGCAATGTCGAGACGAACTGGCGAGTCTGAACATTGACCTCCAGGTCACTCTCATTTGGGTTCCAGGTCACAGTGACATAGAGGGTAATGAACAGGCTGACGCTTTAGCTCGGCAAGGCTCGGCCTTACATAGTTCACTAGCGGAAAACGTAAATATTCCTCTTGGTGCTATGAAGAGAAAAATCTTCTCGATTTTTCTCAATGAATCCAACCTTAGGTGGAGCAGTCTCACAAACTGTGTCATATCAAGAAAGATATGGCCTACTTACAACAACTCACGTTCTAACGATCTTATATGCAGACCCAGGCGCGACATAGCCAGGATCACAGTAATATGCACCGGGCACTGGCCCATAGGTGAACACGCAAGAAAGCTAGGCATCCCCTACAACCCACACTGCCGTAGTTGTGGAGATCCACAAGAAAAAGAAACTATGGTTCATTTTCTTTGCGATTGCCCCGCCTTAGCAAATTACAGGATGACTTCCTTTGGAAAAGCCTTCCTCGATGACCCCAGCGAACTTTCAGAGACGAAAATCAAAGATCTGATTATCTTTCTGAATGCGACAAAATGGCTTTAGCAATGTTCCGCTAAAGTATATAAAAGACATATTCTTCCGTACTAAATCCTCATTAGGTTGACACGAGTAAATGGTATCAAAACGGCGCACCCCAGCGCTAATTGAGTCGCGGGCACAGGGCTGGCGACTACCATCTCTACCTACCTACCTACCTACCTACGCCGGTACCTCTTTTCCACATCTTTTTTTTTATTCTTACGTTTCTTTATTCTTACTTATTAATCATTTTTTTCTTATTAATTTTGACAAATTCTAGTTCTAAGACTTGCTTGTACTAAACGTTAAATTAAAAAAAAAATAATTACTGTTTTTTGTTGATCTTGCAGTTTTAAAGGAATATTTTTTTTTAAATTACAAAAGTTGTTTATGTAGACAATTCTAGAAGGTCGAATTTTCACTTACACAATATTATTATTATTATAATTTATTAACATTACAAAAGAAGATTACAATGCTAATAGTGGAGAAGAGCACGAGCTACTGTGGCTTTCGGCTCTGAGATAATTAACTTAATTAAATACAAATAAAATTCAGTTTATATAAAAAACTAATTAATATGAAAAGAGATATGATAGAAAGCAAGGATGTAATATATAATATAATATAATATAATATAATATAATATAATATAATATAATATAATATAATATAATATAATATAATATAATATAATATAATATAATATAATATAATATAATATAATATAATATAATATAATATAATATAATATAATATAATATAATATAATATAATATAATATAATATAATATAATATAATATAATATAATATAATATAATATAATATAATATAATATAATATAATATAATATAATATAATATAATATAATATAATATAATATAATATAATATAATATAATATAATATAATATAATATAATATAATATAATATAATATAATATAATATAATATAATATAATATAATATAATATAATATAATATAATATAATATAATATAATATAATATAATATAATATAATATAATATAATATAATATAATATAATATAATATAATATAATATAATATAATATAATATAATATAATATAATATAATATAATATAATATAATATAATATAATATAATATAATATAATATAATATAATATAATATAATATAATATAATATAATATAATATAATATAATATAATATAATATAATATAATATAATATAATATAATATAATATAATATAATATAATATAATATAATATAATATAATATAATATAATATAATATAATATAATATAATATAATATAATATAATATAATATAATATAATATAATATAATATAATATAATATAATATAATATAATATAATATAATATAATATAATATAATATAATATAATATAATATAATATAATATAATATAATATAATATATAATACAATATATAATATAATATATAATATGATATAATATACAATTTTTAGATAATAATTTTGAAAAATGTAATTAGATGTCTATTTTATGTTTTTTAATGAAATTGTAAATTTCGACAATGTTTTCATGACTTGGGTTTTTTAAGGCTTCGTTGAATGATAATGATTGTCGTTGGTAAGATGTGGAAAGCTGTTGATGTAATGTTGAGGATAGGCAGGTGTTGGGGTCTAAAATGTGGTTTATATCGATCTGGGAGTTGCATGTTGGACATAACGGTGGATTTTCTTTGCGGAGTAAGTGTTGATGGGTCTTAATGGTATGACCAAGACGCAATCTGATGAAACAAGTGTTCATTGGTTTCGAGGTAGTTACTGGAAATTTAGGTTGAAGTTTTTCGGGGTTCACGGTGACATAGCGGTGATTGTAATTGTTCCAGTCCGACCTAGATTTCAACGCGTGCTTTTGGATGATGTCGTGAAGAAGATCAGATCGGGTGTCTATTATAAAATTATAAGTTGGTGTGCGATAGGCTTGAACAGCAGCCACGTCAGCGAGCTCGTTACCTTTGATGCCAATGTGGCTGGGTACCCACATTAGTTTTATTTTGTTTTTGTTAATAATAATGTAATCTCGAATTCTTGCTATAATATCAACATTGTTGTTGGGATTCTTAACTGCTTTAATCACCGATAGGCTGTCGGAAGCTATAACAAATTTGCCTGTAATTGATGTACAAGATGTTATGGTCTTAAGGATTGCAAAAGCTTCTGCAGTAAATATTGATGTTTTGCTGTCAAGAAGTCCTGAGCACAACAATGAACCGTTTTCCAAAACAGATGCAAATGATGTGCTGTGCACTGTTTTCGATCCATCAGAAAAGGCAAATTTCCATCCCTCTTGTCTCAAATCAGATGATATGTTAAGGAAGCTTTGGCAAAATATGTTTTCCGGAGTGTTGTTTTTGTTGTAGTTTGCTAATTGCATGATGAATGAATTGGATTGTAATGACCATGGTGGATATTTTGGAATATAATGCCCGATTTTCTTAATGGTAACTCCTAATTCACTCGCCGCGTTAATAGAGAGGGATATGGCTGAGGGAATACGTTTAACGTACATACTTTTCAAGGCGATTGCAACATCTCTGTCAATTATAGACCCATTGGAGAAAGAAAGTTTTACGTAGAGTCTAGTTCTAGTTGATGCGATCCGTTCTTCTATAGAGGGTAGGCCAGCCTCTACTAGTATGTTTTTGATGTTACTTGTTGGGAAAGCATTAAGACTTCTGCGAACGCTTTGATGGTATGTTGGCTTGATGATGTTAAGTGTTGTTTTTGGTGCGTTGCCGTAGATAAAAAGCCCGTAGTCAATCTTACTTAAAACTAATGATTTTGTTATATAACATAATGTATTTACATGCAAATTACATTTTTTACTTGCTAGGTAGTTAACTACATTTGTACTTTTATTCAATCTTTTTTTTAAATCTAGGCAATGAGATTTCCAATTGTATTTATTGTTAAAAATAACTCCTAAAATATTTAAGTTATCAACGCTATTTATATTTAAATTGTTCAAACAAAAATTGTTTTTATCACAAGATGTCTTTCGACAGATATGTAATGTTTTACATTTATCAATTGAAAGCTTAGCTCCAGATTGGGAGGACCAAACTATAATGTCATTTATTACATTGGTTAGAAGAAGTTTAGTAGAGATGGGATCATTGTGTTTACACATGATGTAAAAATCATCAGCGTATGCCGTGTGCTTTAGATTCTTATACTTTGCTATTATTTTGCTTAAATCATCAAAAGCTATTATAAATAGGATCACTGACAGAGGAGATCCTTGGGGGATTCCATTTGCCAAACTGTAAGAGGTCGAAAAGCAATTGTTCGTTTTGACGCAAATTTTTCTATTTGAGAGAAATGCCTTTACGTATTTGAAAATTTTTGGGCCAATGCCCCAGTTTTTAAGTTTATCGAGGATAAGATGAATACCTATCCTGTCAAAAGCTTTTTCAAAGTCCAATGAGAGAAGGGTTACGTGATTGCGAGCAGAGAGAGCGTTGGTAATGTAAAAATCCAAGTGGAGTAGTGCATCAGCACATCCCTTGTTTGGCTGAAAAGCTACTTGATTGGGTTTTATTAACTTTTTAGAATTTAGAAACCACAGTAGACGTTTAGCTACCATTTTTTCAAGCAATTTAGCCATACATGGGATTAGTGAGATGGGTCTGTAACCATTAACGTTGTTTATGTTTTTGTTTGGTTTAGGTAGTGGAATTAATGTAGCTTGCTTCCAACTTTGAGGTATGATTCCGGTGTCGAGGATATTGTTAAATAGTTGAACCAGTCTTGAGGTAATGGCGGGCGGGAGATTTTTCAACATGGGATATGAAATCCTGTCTCTACCTGGTGTTTTACCTTTAAGCTTGCTAAGGCAACTTATGAGTTCTAGATTAGAAATTTCAGAATCTATCAATTTAGCTGCAGGGGAAATTGAATTTTCTTCAATAGAAGAGAGGACAGATAGATTTTTTTTTGAAATATAGTTAAGGCTGAAGTTTTCGTTTTTAGAGAGGTTTGACCAGGTGAGTGCGAAGTGGTTGCTTATTTCTGTGGGAGTGGAGATGGTTGCTGTGGAAGTTGCAATAGATTTTATATTATGTGGAGTATACTCACCGGTCAAGCAGCGAATGTTATGCCAGATTTTGGTTAGCGGTGAACTTGGGTTGATCGATGAGGTAAAGTCAATCAAGCTTTTTGCTTTTGCGGCCTTAACATCTCTGCGAAATTGGGCATTAGTTTTTTTATACAAAATCAAATTAACCTGATTAGGGTATCTTTTGAAGAGTCTCCATGCGTTATTTTTTTTTATTCGTAGTGCGTTTAATTCAGGGTTCCACCATGCTACTGTTCTTTTAGTTTTTTTTGGAGTGCTTTGTGGAATTGATTTGTTAGCTGCAGTTCGAATTGCTTTATTTAGGAGGGCAGCCTCCTTATTAATATTGGTTGAAGGTTTATTTACTGAAAGGTATTCTGATATGTGCTTATGAAAACAAGCCCAGTCAGCAAAATCAGTTTTAAACTTACGGTTAACTGAGATTTGAGCGTAAGTTGAACCAAGAGCAAGTGTGCAGATTATGGGAAAATGATCACTATTGTGGAGATCATCCAAAATCTGCCATGAAATTTTATTTAGCAAGTCGGGGGAGCAGCAGGTTATGTCCACGTGTGTAAGCGTGTTATGTGTGGAGAAGTGGGTTGGTGAGCCGTCATTCAAAATTATCAGATCAGAGTATGTTAAAAAGTTTTCTATGATAGAACCCCTGTGGTTTGTATTTGGCGATCCCCAAAGAACATTCCACGAGTTTACATCGCCTGTTAACAGAATAGGTGTTTTTACTTGGTTAAAGATGTTAATAAGATCATCTCTTGAAAATTTTTGGCCTGGTAATATATATATTGATAATATAGTAAATTTTAAAGATAATTGTACTTCGACAGCTAACGCTAATATGTTCGACACTATGGAAATTTTGGAATGCGGAATATTTTTTTTAATGAGAATTCCAATACCTTGTTTTGCTGTAATGTTTTCTGGAAAGTTGTGAAAGAAGCCTGTGAATGATTTTGGTATGTAAGGTGTAAAGTTGTGTGCACAATGGGTTTCTTGGATGGATATTATGTTTAGGCTATATTCTTTAATGAGGATGTTTAATTCGTCATAGTTGTTCGAAAAACCTTGAATATTCCATTGTAAAATGTTTATTTTGGTGTCACAAAATGTATGTTGATCAATTTGATAAGGCCGCAGATATCCCTGGCCGGAGGGAGATTGGGTATTACCCAATCCCGCTCCCGCCAGTAATGCTTGCGGCCTATTGGTGGGTAAAATATGATTGTTTTTATTCATTGTTTTCCTTGTCAGGAGTGTCCATATAATATGTTTTGTTTTTTATTAAATTGTTGGTGATGGAAGAGATAGGTGAGTTTAGAGGGTTTGCATTTGCTGAAGTAGATTGAGTTGATGTTTGATTGTTGTTTGAAGGAAGAGCGGGTAGCGGGCGACTGATGGTCGTATTATTGCTTTGTGATATTTTATGAGTTGAGGAGATATGTGCCGAAGCGGTAGAAGGTTGTGAGGAAAGTTGAGTTTTCGAAGTTAATGTGTTTTCTAATGATTTTTTTGTGATGATGTTATCTGCTGAATAGTTAATGGATTTTGTGGTAGATGTATTTTGCATAGTAGTGTTATTATCTTTTTGAGTTTCTTTAGCCTTTTCGGAGTATGTAACGTTTTTGGATGTTGTTTGAGGTGGAAACCTAAGATTATAAGTGCGCTTGGCTTCGGCCATACTACATTTATTACGCGTTTTAATGGTCAAAATATCTTTATTTTGTAAATATTTAGGACAGGTCTTAGATGATGATGCGTGATTGTCAGAACAATTGGCGCACATAACACGCGTACATTCTGCAGGTGCATGTGGTGGGAGGTTGCAATTTTCGCACATTTTGTTTTTGTTACATCTTGAAGCAGTGTGGCCAAGAAGTTGGCAATTTCTGCACCTCATCGGATTGGGGATATACTCTTGCACTTTTGTTTTATACCACGCAATGTCAATTGTAGCTGGTGGTTGATATCTATCGAAAGTGAAGATCATCAAGCCAGTTGGATGCTGGATGTTATCTTTTGTTTTTAAGAATTTGTAAACCGAAGTTACACCTTGTGATTTTAGTTCACTAATAATTTCCTCTTCATTTATGTTTATTAAACACGGGGCGTAAACTATACCCTTAGAAGAGTTTAGGTTGGTGTGCATTTTAATTGAAACTGGGCATTGGTTTGCTAGGTTAGTTACCTTTAAGAATTTTTCGGCAATTTTTTTTGATTTCGTCAGTATAAGAATACTACCATCTCTTAACTGCGATATATTTTCGTACTCTATACTTATAGCATCGATTGCTTTTCTAATAACGAAAATACTTACAGAAGACAATGGTTTCTTTTCATCATTCGATGTTATAGTTATAAATTTGGGGTCTTTTGTTGTAGGGGTGTTGGGTAAGGTTGGGAATTCATCAAAAGAAGAACGTTTGTTTTTCTTTGCTTTCGGCTCGAACTCTAGTGAAGAGTCAGCTAGAATATCGAACCTATTCCCGGGATTAGTTTTACTTGGCCCCGGGGCCATCATTACCTTAAATTTCTTTCTTCGGAACAAGAAAAAAAAATTACACGTGTTTAAAGAAAGCAAAAATTAAAGATAGGTTAAGCTCTGTAAGAGCGAGAGAGAAGGTAAGCTGATTATTAGACAAACTTCCACAGAGAAAAAGTCAACACGAAGTGAACGCTTTGAGAGCTAGACGGTGACTGCACTTACACAATAAAAATAAAATACCTCTGACAACTTACATAATCAATACTGATGTTATCGGTTATTAAGGAAGTAATTATTTTCTGATAACTAAAAATTCCATTATATAATCAAGAAAAATATGATGCTCAAATCGAATCATATTTTTTTTATTAAATGAGTTAAGTTGCTTATTCATTCACAGGTTTGGTTTCAAAATAGGAGAGCCAAGTGGCGGAAGCAAGCTCGTCTTCAATTGTTACAGGATGCATGGAGAATGCGCTGCCTTAGCCTGGGTTCACCACCAGTTATCGTTGGAGGTACTTTAATTGTCAATTGTCTTCTAAAAATAAAAACAAAAATATAAAAGCTTTTACCCCTTAGGTGGTCGTGGCGCCAATAACAATTCTAACGAATCAACAAGTGCCAGCCAACAACAAATACCAGAAAACTTATCTAGTTCGGAAAAATCAAATCTACCCCCACAACCACAGTCAAATAATTCCACAGGGCCATCGGATAATGGTAGTTCTGCAGATGCACAACAGCATCACTTTACCATGATGCATCCCGCCTTTCAGAATCAAAACAGAACAATAGACCGAAATCCAGAGTCATCCGGTGGTGGTGACGGTGGTGTCATAGGAGAATTCAACAACTGCGAAAAAACCTACACAGAATTGAAAATGTATAAAGACCAAAACGGTCATGCATCTCTCGACGCGTTGCGAAATCACAACATGAATGGAATGGGTTGCGAGGCACGCGCTGGCAGCCTGAGTAATTGCTCCGATACCGATGGCTCTGACTCAGAAGAAATCGACCTCACATCGGGAGCGTGCATCGATTTTTCAAATAACAATAAAGCTACGAATGGCTTACATTAGACTTGTGATTTGAATAGATTTGAATGCCTTTTAGGCTCATCGCCATCATCGCTCGTGTTGATAACACAAAGTTATTCCGGAAGCGCTTGTGAATAGAAGAATTAATTTTAAATTATTATTCATTTAACTCTTAAATTGTAGATTTTATTATTTAGCTGTATAAATTTATAAAAACTAAGTATTTTATTTTTTTGTTTTAAGTTTAAATTTTAAAAAATAAATATTAAAAATAACAAATTAAAATGAAAATATATTTTCAAAAGTAGCATTTCTTAATCTTTATTAATATTTTCAGAACTTTAAGAAAAAGTACATATATAAAAGAAATCGAGAAGCTGGAAAGCATTTTGAAAATCAGTTTTTTTCTGGTTTTTTTCTCTTACACTTATGAAAGTTGGTGAAAATATTTCATTAAATAAAAATATCTTTTTTTAACTATTTTTTAAGAGAAAAGTGGTGTAGGTTTATCAAACTTAAAAACCAATGCGTAAGCTTATCTATCCGTCATACTCTGCAGGTCTCTTTCCGAGTGGACCGAAAACTGCATTTATTTAGCCAGTCCCTAAAAAAAAGACGAATCCTGCTCACCCTCTAACTATCGGCCAATACCACTTACGTTACTTCTTTCCAAGGAATGGAAGCGCTAATAAATTTTCAGCTCAAGAAATTTTTCGCAGAACGAAAGCTTCTTAAGACCTTTCTTAGCAAAAGGTCCACTGGTGATTTGATGGTATCTCTCATCGAACACCGATTTTTCCGTTTGATATTTAAAAAGCATTTTATAGAGTTTGACATCAAGCTCTCCTATCGGAAATGCGTGCCTTCGGTTTCGATAACTCTGTTCTTCGATGGATTAGGAATTACTTTTCAATACTAGTAGCACTGGACGGATTTAAGTGTAATATCCACAAAATAAATGCTGGTATGACCCAGTGCTCCATTCTATCTCCGACCCTCTTTCTCATTTTCATGATCTTATGTCTGAAACTTCTTATCCATTAAATTGTTTTGCTTACGATAGACTATAAGCTTTTCATATTCGTTTGAGGATTCACACCCGTGCCCTTCAGATGTAGAATTCTAGCGCCAACTTATGATAAGCTCATTTAATTCTGATCCTGAAAGCATTTTCCAATTGGGAATATGAAACCGCGTAGAATTTAATGCTTCGAAAACTCTATGCTGCCCCTTATCGCTAAAGCGAACCGTAGCCCCCTGTCACTCTATCTCTATGAGTGGGATTTTCATTGAGGAAACTGACAAACTTTGAATCCTCGGTGTATTACCAACCACGTGATGTTGCTAAAAATGCCGCAGTGATTGGGTTTCCTTACCCGATGCAAGAAATTTGTCTCCTCTTCTAATCTGGCTATAATATACAAAACTTATATCCGCTAGTGCTCCTTCGACTCACCCGAGTCTTTTGAATAGTGTTCAGAGAAGAGCCTATAAAATTATTAGCGATATAAACATCATTGATACATTTGCTTCTCTTGAACACTCTGATGTTTCTTGTCTCTCCTTATTTTATCGTTTCCTTAATAGTCAATGCACTAGTAAAAGAGCCAGTTGCATTCCTCCACTTAACAATTCAACCGTAACACTCGCGCATTTAGGAGCATAATTTCGGACGAACTGTTATGTACCGATATTCTTTCTTTAGTCGCACAACTTGGATGTGGAATGCTCTACCCAGCTCTGGAACAAATTACCGCATCAGTTTTCGAGTAATACGTGACTGAATTACGTGAGTTTGGCATTACCGCTTACGTCATCGAGCAATCGATTACACTAATTTGACATTTTCATTCGATCACTGATGGGACTCACTCACTCGGTCACTGAAGCATTAATTTGGCTCCTGTTTTTGCCTCTCTTTGTAATATACAGAAGTTCAAAACTAATATGCATCGGTACCTCCTTTTTAATACTCTCATCTTTTCCTATTCTCGAACTTTGCTGATGAAATAAATATTTCTTTTTATGAAAACCAAGACTAAACGAAAATATTAATAGTTCCCACTTGCCCCTGAAAGGCGGGGAATGCTGAACGTTAAATTAAGTAGAAATACAACAGCCTCGGAAATTGATAAGACTTTGTATGCTATTCGTTAGCCAAATTTCATAAGGCTAAATATTGTGTTTTTTTTTTTTTCCTATTAGACCTGGGGTGGAATCGCATAAGGTGATAGTTGATTATCAATTTGTTGATTGTCGTTTTGACCATCGCTCTCTCAATAATTCTTAATTGATATGATAGAGACAGCTATAGTCAAAAACGACAATAAACGAATTGATAGTCAACTATCACCTTACGCGATTCCACCCCTGAATGCATTTATATTGGTAAGTAAAGCTAAGAAACAACCATATTCTTTTTTTGTTTTCAAAAAAAGAAAATGATTTTAAAAATCACAGTTGCATTGAATCTATGGGCAAATTCCTAAACGCATATCTTGCGCAAATTCTGCTAAGCAAACAGTTCCAAAATGCAAATACAAAAATCTCTGCTAAGCAGTGTCCCAAAATGCAATCGATGCTACTTTCTTGCGCAATAGCAGAGGCATTTGTGCAAATGTCAAACATTTCTTGCGCAATTCTCTTACGTATGCGTATTTTGATTTTCTATATCTGTTTTGCAAGTGTTTTACTTTGCAAATCTTGCGTTTAGGAATTTGGCCTATGTATATACTCCGTGAGATGATATCCACCGTATAATCACCGTATAATCAGATATATAAATTCATCTGTTTGTTTTTATTTTTAAGGCATAATTTATAACAAAACTTAAACTATTAACAAAACTTTATTTACAAAAAACCTTTATGACAAATTTTTTAATAAACGAATTTATCCGACAATTCTTTCCACAGTGCTATCAAACTTTATTTTGTCTTGTTCTTTAACAAATCTTCGCATGCCTTTTAATAAATAATGCATAGTCGGATGCCCAAATACATCGGTTAATACGGTCAGTAAATCTGTTATGCTACTGTCTTTTTTATAGGACATCAATGCCTTAACAAATTTGGAATAGTTTTCCGAACTAAGAGAGCCTTTAATCTAAAAGTAAACAAATTATATTATAAAGAATGCTTTTCGTAACATTTTTTTCCTTACCAATCTCAAAAGATCGACATGTTGTGTTGGCAGTTCTGGACTCTTTTCTTCAAGCTTTATTATTGAAGATTTGCTGAAAGAGAACTGCGACAGCATGCTGGTACTAGAAAAATTTGAACTGGAACTGCCAGATAACGGAATATTTGGAACCATTTTAAGACGTTTTTTCTTTGGATCATTAGTTGTTTGCGTTTGGATTGGAGATGTCCGTTCACGTTTATGAATTGTAACTAAATTTGAATTTTCCAGCTGCGATTGTGATGCATTAAAGTCAATAGTCTAAAAAAGAATAGACTTCTTATATCAAGTATATACAGTCTTATATACGAAACATACCGATATATCAGTGTCTAAGCGGCTTATAAAATCACTTGCAGACGGAACAACTGCTGACCGTGGCTTTCCAATAGCTTTCGAGTAATCCTCTGGAGTCCAACTTGTTATAGTGTTTGTATTTTCTATTTTTCTAAAAGGATTAAAATTATAAAATAGTAAATTCCATTATTTGAAGGCAATTATTTATTACATTGCATCCAAGTGTGCACTTTTGAATTTGTTCTTCGATTGTAAGACTAAAGCTGGATCTGCAAATTGTTTTACTTTAACACTCGGACTGTCCATAGCTTCACTGACTAACGATTCAACAGATCTTATTGATGCCTTAGGAAGCTGAGAAAATAAACTACTATTTCATACGTACATCTACTAAAAATCTAGAATTTACTCACTGTTTTTTCGGCATTTCGAAAGAATCTTGATAGTTCACCTATAACAGGCCCGAAATTTTGATGCTGTGTAGCACCTTTCAAATGTTCACGGATCCAGGCTGAGAGCTGGTTTATCTGACCAGGTTGATTGAAACGTGAATCACAAAGTAAAATAGCACCGTAGTCATGGCGATGTCGGATGACACGTCCAATCGCTTGGTTAACTGCTCGGGTAGCTTCTAAGGAGTACCATGAATTTCCAGTTAGAAGCTGCAAAAATATAAACAAGTTCATAAATAAAAATTTCACTGAAAGTTAGTCTTTATACAAAACTTGCCTCATTCTCCTTTGTTCGATTTTCATCCAAATATTTTTTTTTTAGAACTACACGTGGATCTTTGAGAGGTGGAAATGGCAGACCAGTTATAATAACTGCCCGACCGTTTGTATCGGCGAAGTCAAGACCCTCTGAAACTTTTCCACGACAAACACCCATAAATATTGCCCCCTTAGTTGAAGGATCTCGAATCTTTTCATAGAACTCTATCATTGCTTGGTTAAATGCATCTTTAGAGCGCGGTTCAACGAAAATCGGTTTATGACGAGCGATTTGTGACCAAATACCGCTTGCTTGCCAACTATCAACACATTTATTCATAAGTGGGTATGATGGAAAGAACACCAATAGCCCATCCGGAATTATGGGACAAAAGGAGAGAATGGTACGTCCAAGTGAGTTAATATATTTTGGATTGTCTCTGCAAAAATCAATAAATATAAAATTTATGATAAATAGTTCATAGAAAATGAAAAAAAAACCTACCGGTTTTGATAGTTCGAGATTAGAAGCTCTTTATCTGGCCCATAGGAAACTATTTTTACGCATACTTGTGATTTTCCAACGATGTGTGGATTTTCCAGACTCTGGGCTATCGGAATGGCTAACTCGGCTATCAATGGTTTTAAAGGAGCTAATGTTCCACTCGTCAAAATAATACTCCGGACGTTTTTGTTCAACAGTTGCTCCATTCTGTTTTAAATTTAAGAAATAATTATTAACTTGGCGTTTCCGTGCGTGCGTTGCCACGCTTTATAAACAAATCTAATCTCGAACATTAAACTAAATCAAATTAAAAATTACAACAATAATTTTTTTGTTATTATAAATTTCGTTTTTACACTTGTGGCATTCGAGATTTAGGTAAGATTAGGTTGGCGTGGTTGCAGCATGAAAACCGATACAATTGGACCATTAAATAGTCTATTGTGATAAATAAATAAATAAATTTTGTGGGCCGATGTTGAATGTGAACCACACCTAAACGTCAAGTTTTATTTTCTGCATTTCATTTGATATTTCTCAATTTCCGACTAACTCAATTTGAACCATGGAAAGATACACAATCGAGCAACGCGTTAAAGTTATTCAGGCTTATTATGAAAATGGGCGATTTGACACCATTGGACTTCTTTCTTTGGGGTTATTTGGTCTGGTACTTCGATAAGCCAGCAACAATTCAAGAGCTAAAGGATGAGATAATTCGGCACATTAACGGCATAGAAAATCTATTATGCCTCAGCGTCATCGAAAATCTGAACCATCGGATGGAGGTGTGCCGCCGAGGTCGCGGCGGCCATTTGGCTGATATTTTGTTCCATACATAATTCAACCATACAAATATTATCATAATACAAAGAAGTGACAATAATTTCCTAAATAATTTATGTTTTATTCAAAATCAACATCGGCCCTTAAAATTTAACCACCCTTTACATTGAAACTAGGCGACTTTCTTCTTATGTAGGTACGTAGAAATGGCGACGGCCGTCAGTCAGTTTAGCCCTGTGGCCGGATTAGCGCTGAAGTGCGGCATTTTGATACCATAACTCGTATGAACGTGGGGAATTCTCCATATCCATGGAAAATTGTGGACATTCTCATCGAGTCATCCAGTTTGGATTAAGTTCAAAAATAAAAAAGGATCTAGTAGGTTTTTATGTCTGTTATTGTGTGTTTGCTTTTGCACAATCATCAGGAAATTAGATCACTCACTCAGCCGGACCACCACACTAATCCGACACCATCTACACTGTGCAAAGCTAGGCAGCTTGTCCGATTGAGTGATCATTCGGCCCCCCTTTACCGTAAACCTCCGTCAAAGCTCTCAGTTCGCTAGCTCAGGATCTAAGGAGTCAAACGGAGGGCACGGCATAGAAGTAACCGAAGCCCTAAAGCCATTTGGTCGCGTTGAGAAAAGATATCAAGTATTTGATCTTCATTTCCGAAAGTTCGTCAATGTCGTCAAAAAATTCCTTTCCTAATGATTGGCCAGAGCAGGGCATTTACAGATTATGTACTATGTATTTGAAAAACGTCAATAGATATAGAGTCGCACTTTACTACTCTTATATCTATATTTGGCCGATCGCTGGTAGTAGAAATCTCTAGGTCTACGTCTGTGGGATGGATCAGTTCATGTTCAGAGAGGATGAGAAAACGATTCCTTTTCTTCTTCGTTCATGCATCTTCTGCAGAAGTCGAGATTTTATCTTTAGAAATTTTAGTTTTCTAGATTCCTTGAATACCAATACACAATATAGCAAAACCTTCATCCGTCTTGAATTCTAAGGGCCGAAGAAATGTTTTCAGACTAAGGACAATATCCAACAATACTTAAAGAAGTTCAATCCATTAATTATGAAATTTGAACCTAAATAATTGGAAGAAATATGATCCTGGCCTATGTTCAAGGAATTTGAGCTTCTGCAATGATTGAAGTGACCGTTCCCCATGGTATATTGCATTTTCAAAAGTAAACTATTTAACATTGCTTTTAATACAAAAATGAAATCATAATCTCACCCAAAGCCAGGATTGAAGCACCAATAGTTGATTATCTTTGCGTTCTTAGAACTGACGGGACTCTTCGTAGTTAACCATCCATCACCCTTAGCACCTTTACCGGGGCCATATTTCTGTTGTTTAATCTCTTCCATTTGGACGTGAACTTTAAAGCTTTTGTGAATTTTTCCCTGGTTCTCATCTTTATTAAAGTACACAATACTTATCAGGTCTTTTAAAACTTCGAAGCCGGCGCCCTTTCGGAACATTGTATTTTGTGAAGCCATTGCAAGGAACTGCAGTAATTTTTCCAATAACGAAACTACCATATTTGCACTTGACGTTGTAATCTGCAAGAAATAAAATAAAGCTTAATTAAAACGATGAAAGAAATCCTCTTTCAAAAACTAACGTTGCCCTTTTCCAGAATTTCGAACATGTAAGAAGCAGGAAACGTCGCTCCATCGACTTTATTTTGCACTTCTATTTCATCAATTGCTTTTTCAAGAGACAATAACATTTCTTTTAACAGTGCAAGGTCATCCAATGTGAAGTCCTTGGGCTCATCTGTTACTTCACCGAGTAGGTCTTCACTCATTGCCTTCATGATGTGTGTTACATCATCAATGGCCAAGGCGATGTCAGAGGACTTTATCATAACTGACGCAGACTCCTCGCACAGATTTTCCACATTGTGAGCTTCATCGAGAATCACAATGGTGTTGTCCAAGCAAACTTTATTGGCTTTTCGTGCTTTGGGATCTAGCAAATAATTATAGGGCATAAAAGTAATATCTGCGTCATCGATGAGCTCCTTTGAAGAATAGTATGGGCACATTTTGAGCTTTTTACCGATGGTGATAAGATCTTCAACGTCCATAACAGGTTGCATACGAAACTCTGGGGAGTCTTTTTTTGACTCAACTCGTGAAAAGAAGGTGCAGGATCTTGTCTGAACGCGCACCTTACACATTTGAATTTTGTTAGAGTTTCCTTGCTCTCGCATGACTTCTGGATGAATACAAAGCTGATCACGGGAACCCAGAACTACAGCTCGCATGAAAGCGTAAGAAGTTTGTTTAAGTTCTTTCATGGCTTGTGTTAACTGGGAATGTGTACGGGACGCGTAAATAATTTTAGGCGCACCCCAACCACCTCGTTTTTGGCCTTTAGCATCGTTTAACTTTGCTCGAATTTCTTCAACCGTCCTTCCGGATGTTTTTTGTGAGTCAGGTAGCTGCTGAGCTTTCTGCGTTTCCATCTGAGTTTGCATCTAGGGATTTTTATTATAGCACTTATTATTCTACTGCAATTATTATCCAAAACATACCTCTTCTTTTTTAGATAAGACCCATGCCAGTGAGGAACACAACAAACTAAGAGTTTTACCAGTTCCAGTTGGTGATTCCAAGACTGCATTGGTACTTGTCTTTAGAGATTCAATAACTTTTTCCATGAACACCTTTTGGACATTATATGGTTCGAACGGAAACTTAACAAGAACATTGTTTATCATATATTCTGGCATTTTACTTTCTTGATTTTTAGAAACATACAATATAAACAAACAGATTAGTAAACAAAAATTATTTAACTTCCCTTTTGTTCAATGAAAGTATGAAAGTACCGCGCTTTCGATGGGACGAAACGTCAATTCAAATTATCGAATTCGTCTGGTTATCGAAAAGTTACCGAATGCTGCACCAAACACCGTCATTTTTCGATCTAATAAGAATAGTTCTGTTCAGTGACGCTGTTCCGAACAGTTTAGAGAAGTTTGGAACAGAAAAGTACACCTTTTTGCTGTTCAATGAGAAATTTTCTGTTCTAAACTGTTCTGATTTGCTGTTCAATGAGCCTGTCTGGAACAGTTTGGAACAATTTAGAACAAGATTTCTTGCCCTAGCTTTTTAGTTAGAGAAAGGTAGAACAGATAACTGACTGTTCTAACTTGTCTGACATTTCTCATGGAAACTGTTCTGCTCTGCTCTGTTCTGCTCTATTCTGCTCTGTTCTGTTCTGCTCTACTCTGAACTTTTATTCACTGAACAAAACTATAAGGACTGTTTGACTGCTTTTAAACGAATCGATTTTTAAGCCCGTTGGAGAGAGACGTGTGTGGTGGCGGAGGTAAACAAAATTGATGGGGTTGGGAAAATTACAGAGTTAAGCCTAGTACGCAGATCGGGAAAAATTTTGTCTCCCATACAAATTTTGTCTCGGATATTTTTCCTAGCAGTACGCAGTTCGCGCGCAAAATTCATACTATTGTGAATTGCTCTTCAAAATGTCTCCACTAAATTTTGCCAGGAAAAAGAATGATACAAGCATTATTTTGCGGGACAAATTTTGACAGTCAAAAAAGATTTTTGTCAAAACTGGTTTTATGTAAAAGGTGCTGATGCTTCTCTTGAAAGCATCGAGAGGAGATTCCAAAAAGGTATGAACGATTTTTGTAAGACAACCCGTTCCAGAGATATACAACAAAACACATTAAATTATTTTTTATTTCTCCAACTTCAAACTTTTGCGCGAGATTTGGAAAAGTTTTGTAGAGATTAAAATTGTAGAGATAAAATTTGTCTTGTCTCGATCTGCGTACTAGGCTATACACTCCAAAACACATTAAATTATTTTGTATCTCTCCAAATTCAAGCTTTTGGGTGACATTTGGAAAAGTTTTGTAGATATTAAAACTGTAGAGATAAAAGAGATAAAATTTGTCTTGTCTCGATCTGCGTACTAGGCTTATATAACAACTCGATTCGAGCAACTTAAAAGATTGTGTTTTGACCCAAACTAAACGATTGCCTAAAATCAGTTCGCTATTTTGTGGTACACATTATCGTATGCCCCTGCACGAACATTTAACTAAATATCTAGTTGAATTGTTTTTTATAAGCCCAAGAGAGAAAATTATAAATGTGATTGAAGTGTTGCATGTTCGCGCTGCTGTTACAAATGGTGATCAAACTATTTGATTTCGATCACAGTGCCTAGCCTAAAAAACCAATTAAAAGTAGATTTACATGTTTCTGCATCTGCAAAATGCAGAAAACTAGAGAGAGACAGATGTATGTCTAAGCCCGAAAGTGGGAGAGAATACACAGGTGGTAACTCTTTTTACTTCCTATAAACTGCTAAAACTTGTTGGCCTGTTAATACGAAACTATGCAATGAAAATTTAACTTACCGCCATTTTCTTCCATTTAGATTTAATGGCGCAAAATTGTAATTCAATTAGTACGATGCTAAAGCTGTTTTAGTATGATACTAGGTTAAAACAACGAATTTGCAAATTTTAATAGAATATAGCATCGCATACTTTGTCTACCCTTTTATTAAAGTTAAAATCATCGAATACCTACTTTATTTTTTTAGTATCGTGCTAGCTTCATAATATGACTCTTTGACATTTGCAAACATCAAAAAAGGTTCGTGTACTTACTTTTTTAAACGAAATGTCATTGTTTTAGGTGTGTTCAGAAGTAGTTTATTAAGAAAATTTTGAATTTGAATTTAGAGAGATAAAATCTAATTTAATGTGTTTTGTAGTATATCTTTGGAACGGGTTGTCTTACAAAAGTCGTTCATACCTTTTTGAAATCTCCTCTTGATGCTTTCAAGAGAAGCATCAGCACTTTTTACATAAAACCAGTTTTGACAAAAATCACTTTCGGAAATACGGTGGCTGTCAAAATTTGTCCCGCAAAATAATGCTTGTATCATTCTTTTTCCTAGCAAAATTTAGAGGAGACATTTTGTACAGCAAAACAAATACGTATGAATTTTGCGCGCGAACTGTGTACTGCTCCGAAAAATATCCAAGACAAAATTTGTCCTAGGAAAAAAATGTATGGGAGACAAAATTGTTCCCGATCTGCGTACTAGGCTTAAAGATGAACATGTTCGTCTCTACTATAATCTTGACTTCTGCATTCCTCGAATTTCCTTTAAAGCAGAAATGAAGTTCTTCTGCATTTTGCTCTTTTTCTCTCTATCTAACAAATATGTATTCTGTATTTGGCATTTCTTTTTTTTTTGCAGAAATCAAATGCAGATACATGTAAGACCACCATAAATGTCGCTCAGTGTACCACCGGCCTAATCCAGAACGAAGCTCTCCACTCTACATTTGCTGTTGATTCCAAATTAAATCAATGTCTCTGCCTTCGCTTGACAGAAAAGTTACAGAAAGTGATATAAAGAAGAATAAAAAAGCGGTCAATTTTATGGTTATAAATTTGTTTACATATTTTTACTTTTCCAAACATATTAACAAAATAAAATCGCAATGTTCACTGACAAAGCATTTGAATTGATAAAAGAATTAGAAAGAGCTTCACAAACTATTCCTCCTTTTGATGTAAGTTTGACTAACTAAAAATTTGTTGATCTATCTGTTAAATCTATCTTTTAAGGACGATGGAGTGCGGCAAGTTCTCGAAGAAATCAAAGCAATTTTTGAAGAAAATTGCACTCAAGCGTAAGTTTTTAACTGATTTTAAATGAAGTTTGAAATGCAAATTGTTCTGCAGCGCTAATTACTCAACTACTGGTGATCGAACACTCTGGCCTTTGCTAAATTACCGTCACGCAGCCTTACAACGAAACAAACGCTGTTTGATTGCATATCTCTATCAAAGAATGCAAAAGATTAAAGCTCTGCGATGGGAGTTCGGTCCTATTGTACCCGCAGACATCAAAGAAAACCTGTGCGAACCAGAGGTTAATTTCTTTAATTCTTATTCAAAGTCCCTAGCTACTTATATGCGCTCAATTGGAGATGGTCAGGGATTGGATTTAACAGGAGACTTGAGACCACCAAAGTCACTTTATATTGAGGTGCGTTGCATAGAAGATTATGGAAAATTCGAGCTGGAAAACGGCGAAGTGATTTTATTGCGAAAAAACAGCCAACATTATTTACCAAGATCTCAGGTTGAGTCTCTCATACGACAAGGTATCCTGCAGCATATTGCTTGAATTAGGCAAAGTTGTTTTAATTAGTTTTCTCTTATAGTTAAATAAATTTTATAGAAAAATGTATCGGCCTTTCAATTCTATGAAAACAGCTGTTTTCTTTTCAATTTGCAGAGATGTCGTAGTAAGTAATAAAAGCATTTTGTATTAACATAAGTATTAGGTACTGCCAAAAATTGTTTCTAATGTTGATAGGTTAGGTTAGGTTAGGTTAAAGTGGCTGTCATTAAAGCGTCTGACACACTTAGACCATTAGAGGTCCATTGTGATACCACGATCTAATAGGGAACAAAAAAGGTTTCCTACTAGTTAAAACCATTTGGAGCTTCTGATGAAGCGAAGGAGACTTTTAATGTCTTTGTTTATGAGATCGCTTGGTTCATTATAGAAATATTCTCCCAGATGAAGTTTGCGTCTGTAAGAGAGAGCAGGGCATGCACAAAGAAGGTGTGGGATTGTCTCCTCTTCCTCCTCGTCCAAGCAACTCCTGCAGAAATCGTTTGATAGCACACCGAGACGTGCGGCGTGTCTACCTATGAGACAGTGTCCAGTTATGACACCTATGACGGAGCTGATCTGAGATCTACTGAGGGACAATAGACATTTTGACCGTTTCTGATCCAGTTTAGGCCAGATCCGCTTGGTCGCCATGCAAGTGGTAATATTAAGCCACCTTGTGTTCGATTGTTCCAGAGCGATTCGTTTCAGCATAAGTTTACTTGTAGCTATGGGCATACCTATATTTGCCTTTTCGGGTAAGATAGGCATTTCCGTTCCAATTCTGGCGAGTTCGTCGGCTTTGCAATTCCCCGGAATGTCCCTGTGACCCGGCACCCAGAATAGGTGAATGTTAAACTGTTTGGCCATCTCCATTAGAGACGAACGACAGTCTTGGGGTGTAATGGAGTTTACAGAGACTGATGCTAGGGATTTCAAAGCAGCCTGACTGTCTGAGAAGATACGGATATCCGTGTTAGATACCACGTTTTCTTTAAGCCAGGACAATACTTCCTTTATCGCCAGAATTTCCACTTGGAATACGCTACAATGGTTTGGTAGGCGGAAGGAGAGACTAAGGTTTAGTTCATCTGAGTACACTCCACCACCCACTCCGTTTTCAGTCTTCGATCCATCTGTAAAGAAGTTTACTGATTTATTATCTGTCAAAGCCCCTTCCTCCCAAGCTGACCTTGAGGGAATGGTGACTTCAAAGTTTTTATCGAAGACCAAAAAGGGAGTGATGTAGTCAGAGTGACTTGGTAGAGTTCCGAATAAATTCAGAATGGTGGTGTGGCCAATAGAGTTATTGGTCCATTGAGAGATGGCTTTGAGACGTATGGCTGTGCTCGCGGCCATTTGTTTACTGTAAATATCTAGGGGTGTCAGGTTGAGTATTATGTCTAGTGCAGCGGAAGGTGTCGAGCGGAGAGCTCCGCTGATGCACATACACGCTGAACGTTGAACTCTGCTTAGTTTATCGCGATTAGTCGCTTTATCTAAGGCCGTCCACCATACGGTCACCCCGTAAGTAAGTATCGGTCTGATGACCGCAGTGTATAGCCAGTGAGTTATTTGTGGAGACAAGCCCCACTTGTTCCCTACGGCTTTTTTACAAGAAAAGAGAGCTACCGTGGCTTTCCTTACTCTTTCCTGTATATTAGGTTTCCAACTTAACTTTTTGTCTAAAATAAGACCCAGGTATTTAGCTTGATCTGAGAAAGTGAGTGGAACACCTTTAATCGATGGAGGGTCTAGTTGAGGAATTTTGTATTTCCTTGTGAAGAGGACTAGTTCAGTCTTGTGGGGGTTAACACCTAAGCCACATCGATCTGTCCATTTTAGTAGCTTGTTGAGAGCGGTTTGTATAAGTTCTGTTAAAACTTGAGGGTGCTTTCCTGATACGGCAATGGCAATATCGTCAGCGTATGCAATCACTTTGAATCCCTCTTCTTCTAGGTCTATTAGTAGATCATTAACTACCATGTTCCATAGAAGTGGGGATAGGACTCCACCTTGTGGGGTTCCTCTACTGACTGACCTTCTTGTAGTAAAGCTACCTAGTTCCGCATTTATAATTCTGCTTTTCAGCATGAAATTTATGAGGTTGCCAAGTGAGCTATCCACATTGAGATTCTGCAGTGTCTTCGCTATTGCGGCGCTGTCGACATTGTTGAAGGCGCCTTCTATATCTAGGAATGCAACTAGAGTGTATTCTTTGTGATCTAGGGAGTATTCGATTGCGCGTACCAAGGTGTGTAGCGCAGTTTCTACTGATTTTCCCTTGCAGTAAGCGTGTTGTGCTGTAGAAAAAAGGTTTGGTTTTATAGCACTACGCAGATGAATGTCAATCAATCGTTCCAGTGTCTTGAGAAGAAATGACGATAGACTGATAGGTCTTAGGTCCTTGGGCGTAACGTGGGAGCATTTACCAGCTTTGGGTATAAAGACTACTTTGACTTCTCTCCATATACGGGGAATATGAACCAGGTTTAGACAACTGTTCATTATTATCTCTAAAGTGGGTAAGATAATGTCTAAAGCAACTTGCAGTTCGGCTGGTATTATGCCGTCTGGTCCTGCCGATTTGTATGGATCGAAGCTGTTAATTGCCCATTTTAGTTTGTCCCTTGTTATTAACCCTCGGATCTTTATACCTTTGTTATTTGACTCTATTGAGTTAATGTTGCAAATGTTTTGCGAGCTACCTGGGAAGTGAGTGTCAAGTAGCAAATTGAGTGATTCTTCACATGAATTTGTCCAGGAGCCATTTGACATTTTCAAAGAGCTTGGCATGACTGGATTTGTTGAGAGGATTTTCCTCAATCTGGATGCTTCAGAAGTATCTTCTATTTTATTACAGAAGTTCCGCCATGAAGATCTTTTGCTTGTCCTCAATTGTTTCTTATAAATCTTTAAGGATTCTTTATATAAGTCCCAATCTGAGGATTCTTTTGTGTATTTAGCTCGATTGAAGAGTTTTCTGCAACTTTTCCTGAGCGGTTCTAATCCCGAATTCCACCAATAAGGTTTCTTTTTTCCTCTAACTTGAAGAAGAGGACAAGAAATATTCATTGCATTGTTCAGGATTAGTGTCAGATCCTTGACTTTGTTATCTAGATCTGAGGTGTTGGAAGGGATATCTAGATATTCGGCTGTGAGCGATCTTTCCAGTATATCTCTATACAATTGCCAGTTTGTTTTCCTATAATTACGAAAAACTGGCCGTGTAGTGGGTGCATCATTTAAACTGAATTGAATGTATCTATGGTCTGAGAATGAGTGTTCCTCTGATACTTTCCAATTCGTTATCATTTGATATATAGTGTCAGAGACAAGAGTGATGTCTAGCACTTCTTGTCGGTTTCTGGTAACAAAGGTAGGTTCATTACCGATGTTACTGACTACAAGGTTAGTACTAAGAATATAATCAAAAAGAGACTCACCTCTATCGTTTATGTCCGTACTTCCCCAGACAGTGTGATGGGCATTAGCATCACACCCAATAAGGAGGCTGATATTTTGCCTTTTTGCCTCAGCGATGATCCTCTTGAGCGTATCGCCAGGAGGGCCAGGGTTGTCGTGGCCAAGATATGCCGACACTATCCAGTACGTTCCATTATTGGTGTGCATTCTGGCGGCGGTTATATCTCGATCGCTGAAATCAGGGAGTAAATATACATTAGAACTACTTTTAACTAATATGCAGGATCTGGGTTCACCTTTGTCCGATGCATACAGCAAGTAGTAACCAGGAGTCCTGAGTCCCTGAATTCCAGATTTGGCAATCCATGGTTCTTGGATCAGGACTATATCCTCTCGGTTCTTGTGCAGACGGAGAAGAAGTGAGGCCGAAGCCTTGATGGAATGTTGAAGGTTAATCTGAAGTAGTTGCAGCATTTTGGCTACACTCATCCAGACCAACCCCCAACATGGTTAGATTCAGGTCTTCCGATTCAGAGGACGAATCCAGTAGCTGGGCTTCAGAGTCCGAGCCAATGGGTTCGTCTTCACTCAGATGGACCTTCCTCACGGAGTCTTCAGCTTCCTTCTCGGAGAGACTGTCGACATTTTCTGGAGCCTTTTCGGCGATGGTTGTGGTCTTCACTTCAGTCTCAGAGCTGCTGGGAGCATCAATTTCCATTGCTGGATCGATGTCTGCCGCAGATTCTTCGACTGTGGAAGTACCTATTTGTTGTGGAGGAACGGTGTTACCCTCGTCTTTTTTATATACTTTCAAAGTAATCGAAGAAAATCCATACCCAATCACACCTTTGGTTGCCAGTAGAGGAGCCAAGGACTCTTTATTCACTACAATAATTGCAGATCTTGAAGCGCCCTTTGGTTCCTCCACTTTCGCAACTTTCCAGTTATGAGTGGGCAGGTCTGGATTACTGCTTTGTATGATTTTAAGGATTGTATCCGGTCGAGAAGGTTCCTCTGGAATCCAGGTGCGAGCCCTTGGCCTTGTAGGGATTTGCTCTCTAGCAACAACCTCAAGCTTCGCGCCTGTCCAGATCTCTCCTAACTTGCTGACAGCAAGCTTATATAGATCGCAAGATCTCTGATCTCCACAAGAGATAAGCTTTACTTGGCCTCGGTGCCAGCCGTTATCTCTAATAACTGGGGGTGGTCCTGGATTGGCTTTCATGATGTCCAGGTAGCGTACCGAGAGCTCTCTTGTTACCACTGCCCAGCGATCTACTGAGATCTTGCCATCGATATCGCCTCTGTCGATGACTGCAACAATTATATTGGATTTTAGCGCATCGCTAAAAGAAACATCATCCTTCCTTAACGCAGTTGATACCGTGCTGGTCTTCTGCACTTTCGGGCGCTTGGGTTCCGAAGTGGTTCCCTCAATGGACCTTTGTCGCTTTGACGTGGAGTCTCCGCTGGTCTCAGCATCTTGCTGTCTAGCAATGACGCTTTTGGCCCATGCTAGCGATGCTTCCTGCTTATGTCGTTTTTATTTGGCAATCCGGAAGCCTTCCGGACTCTTCTGAAAGTGTTCAATTGGGAAAAAATGACAGTTCTGATTCTGAAAAGAAGAGAAATTTGCTTCTGGATTTGAAATCAGAAGCAAAACCAGAAGCACTCACACATTCATATACTTAAACGTCAACCTCAACAGCTGTGATTTTTGGTATTCAAATTGTGCGAACCAGGGTTGGCCGAATTAACTACACTACGTTTTCTACATGATTTACTACGTTTATATGAGGTATTGAAACGAGCTTGAACCTCGCTTCGAACCTTTATATACCTGTATTGAGTTGAAATGAGCTGCGTTCGACTCGATCCCAATCGCTCAGCGGTGTCGAGTAGAAATGTGAGTCGAAAATCCGACCCTAATCCAACTCGATCTTTCGATACTGCATATAAAAGTAGTATTTAACCACGCGTAGTTTATTGAAGAAACTACATGCCTAATTTACTACAATTTGTTACGTCTGCTACATATTAGTAGTAATAAATTCATAAAAATTCAATATAATAAAGGAAAAAAAAACAATTTTGCACTTTTATGATCTAATGAAGGTTTGTAAAAAAAAGTTTCATTTACCATAAGGATGAAGAATTGTAGGAATAACTGAACGTTTAATTTAAAAATTCAAATTTTAAAATGCATAACTGACAGTTAATTGACAGCAATGCTACAATTTCTTACATTAACTACAATTAACTACATTTAACTACATTAACTACATAAAATACGTAGCAGACGTAACAAATGTAGTTATTTCTAAAAAGTGACAATTCGGTCAACCCTGCTTTCAACAAACATTTTTCTTGATTTTGATTACTGTACGCATTTGATGTTTCACATATACAATCAAACAAAACTTCAGAATCATCAGAAGCAAACAAAAGTGTTCAATTGGGATTCCGGATCGGAGAGAGATTCCGGATTGCCAAATAAAAACGACATTAGAGTCACCATTAGTTTCTAGTTTATCACCTAGTCTTTTGATGATCCTCTTAGCATTCCGCAATTCGCGAACGCTATGCGATAGGGGATGTCTCGTAGTGGTTACAGCAGACCCTTTTTTCAAGGGTGAATTACCACTGAAATGAGGTTTATTGGTAGTACTACCACTGACCATAGTGGTTACAGCAGACCCTTTTCTCAAGGGCGCCTTACCACTGAAGTGGGGCTTACTGGACGTACTGTCCCTGGCCGTGGTGGTTGCAGCAGACCCTTTTCTCAAGGGTGCCTTACCACTGAAGTGGGGTTTGGGTTTGTTGGTAGCACTACCAATAGACCGTAGCTTATCAGTCCCGCCGCAGCCCGCGGACCCTGTCTTAACAGTTGTTCCGCAAACTGTGTCAGGCTTGATAGCCGCTTCACCTACTAAAGCTGTCGAAGTCGCTGGCGACTTATCCTCGTTAGAGGCCAAGCCCGTGCCGGCAGTCGCGACTCCTGCCGACATTTGAACGTATATCCCCGTTCGAATTTTTTCTTTTTCTATAGCTTTATCCATGGTTCATTAGTTGTTTTGAATTTTGTTTGTTGTCTCTGCTACCGCAGCTGGATTGCTGGGGTAGAAAACAGGACGTAAGCCTTCCCACCGCGTCAAGGTCAAATTCACGGGAAGGTAATGTTGATAACAAAGCATGTATTTTCCTCAAGCTATCTATGAAATGGTCAAATGTATTCATACGAAACTACTAACTAAATTAATTTTTAATCGGCTGTTATATGAAAGTCATACTTCTGTATAGTGTAGTGAGTTCATGCCATATATCTAAAAAAAAATACCTGTGACCATGGGTCTTGTGAATAAAAAAAAAGTTAAAGCTTTTTTTGGAGGAAGCTAAGCTTAAGCTTCGTAATTTAAGGTGTTCGTTTTTTTTCACATGTTTCGGCTAGTTAGCTTTAGCTAAAACTGGTACACGTATGACCGAAAGGACATTTTTTTTGCCTCAATTTGTTATCTGTTCTACAGGGCAAGTATTGGTTTCGGCTAAAAAATGTTTTTAACATTTCGTATGTCAGTTTCTGGGTCTATACGTCCACAGTCTTATTTTTTGAGATATTCCCTTATGTTTAATTAACAACTCGCACAAGTTAATACTGAAAATAAGACCTAGTCAAAGCTTTCTAGACAGGTCGAAAAAATCTTGAAATTTTTGTAGCTTTAACTATAATATTCTAGTTTAAGCTATTTTTATTCACACAAATTGAAGCTAGGGAAACAAGCTAAAACTAAATGAATTTAGCTTTGGCTATTTTTAAATAGCGATTACTAGAAAACATCTTTAACTAGCTAGCTTAAGCTTATTTTTATTCACTAAAAATCAAGCTTTTACTTAAAAATCCAAGTTTCAGCTTTAGCTTTTTTTTTATTCACAAGGCCCCATAATTTCTTCACACAAAATCCAATGACGGATACAAGAAATTAGTCAAGGTATATTAATTTTCAGTCATTGTCGAACTAATATAGAATTTTGTATGGCCTCAAACTATGTTAATATTATGATGGTGTATTTTTTGTCAGGTACATTGTTTTAATGTTGTTCATCACTTCAAAGAGTTTAATTTATTGGATCGTAAACTAAATTTAATTTTTGTTTATAATACATACAGTCGACTCCGCTTAACTGCAACCCCAAAATCCAAAAGAATCGTTGCAATTAAGCGGATTTTTCACTTAAGCGAACTTCGGATAACTGCAACCTTGTTGCACTTAAGCGAACTTCGGATAAATGCAACTCTTTTTCATTTAAGCGGAGTTGTTTTCAAATTATATTTACTTTTATGCATATTTCGTCGGCTGGATGCTATCTTGTTCAATGTCCATTTTTCAAAATGTTGGGAAATCGATTTTTAAAGTTCAAATTAAAAGTTTTTGTGTATGTAAGAAAATATTTGATTGGTATTATTTTTTTTCTGAAAGCCTTGACAATTTTGTTTATAAATCAAGCTACAGAAATTGTTTTTATTTTATTTTGAATAAAGCCTAGTACTCAGTTCAGGTGAAAATGAAAATTTCATATAAAAGTGACTGCTAGTTCACTGGCATGAAATCCGCAACGAGAGGTGAGTACTATGTAAAATGTGGATTGGAAAAACAAATATGTTCCACAACTTTTTTCACGCTATGATTTTCATTTCTCAATGTGCAACCATCAGCAAAAAGTTTAAGGCAACGTGGAAAACTGTGACATTTGTCAGTTGATTTGAATATTTTGTTTCAAAACAAAAAATGAAAATTTATAAACAGAAAGAACGAACCAGTTTAAAAATAATTGTCATTTTTTTTTCATTCAAAGTGAGTATCAAAAATTCACGTGGAAAAGTGTATTCTATTTTCATTTTTATTCTTCGCGTGTAATTTGGAACGTATTAATTTTTCATTTCACGCTAGGTGAGTACTAGGCTTAAGTTATAAATTAAAATCAACGAGGAAGTCATTTATATGTATGGATATTGTACAAGATAGAAATTATGCATTTTTTTTTAATATACTAACAATTGTTCAATATAATACAAAAAAAAGATGAAAAGCAGTTTATTGAACAAAAATGAATTGAAAAATCGTTAAAAAAGTGTCTTATTGAACAAAACAGTTCTCTGTAAATTGAAAACTAAAAGAGATAGAACAAAATGGTTTGCTCCAAATGAAAGAGCGTCCCAAAATTACGAGGACTGCATACCTAACTCGATTTCGTAAAAAATGGCCTTTTGAACAAGAAAGCATCCAGCCGACGATTTGCATTTAATTCAAATTTCAGGTAAAAATACGACTGTGACGATTGGAATGACTGATGGAAGGGTGATAATGTAACTTCATATTGTAACTTCAAATGTAAAATCTTATGTGTGTTCGTTTGAAAATTTTTGGACACGTTCTAAGTTGCACTTAAGCGGAGTTATTTTAATACAAACTGTTTATTTGGGGGAAAAAATTGTTTCAAATAAAAGGAGTGTTCACTTAAACGGAGTTCCAATTAAGCGAACCTATTTATTTGGAAAAGAGTACAAAATAAATCGGTGATAGATGTATTGTTTCAGATATCCGATATTTTCAGTTAAGCGGAGTGCAGATAAGCGGAGTCGACTGTACATACAAAGTTGAAAAAATCGATACTTCTGTCTAATAAAAACCTAATGATCAGTAAGAATCCTAGCCACGTTTATTCTTTGTTATCCACAAATAAACCTAATTTTGATGTGTTCTCTTTATTTCACAACTGACGGAAACCTTGTTACTTTGGGAATGGCGAAGTACTCGCATGTTTGCTAGTAGATGTGTTTTACAATTACAATTCAAGCGATTTCTTTGCATTAAATTCCAAATGGCAGAAAAGAAAAGAAAATGAACACGGCGTTAGAAGTGAAAGTAAAGGGAAAATAGGTATTTATTGCTAAAGCTAAGTGTACACGATTGGTAGATCTTACAATATTGTAAGATCTTACAATGTCTGATAGAGTTGGGTAGTTCCGGACCTATATAGTTCCAGGAACTATGTCCTTACTCGGACACATTTCCTTTCGTTCCACAAACTGAATTCAAACATGTCCATAGTTCCGACAATGTAGAAACAAAAGAAGAACGAGAAAGCCAACGAGAGCGAATATGGCTCTGTGCCTGTTTAGATACAAATTGAAATACACAAACACACGCATACATATGTTGCGAAACTCCCAACCAAAGCCAACACACAAGTATGAGAACGAGTTGAGTTGAGCGCCACACAAAAATCTAAATCTGCCTACCTACCTAAACGCAGTTCGCACCGATTGGAAAGACAATAGTAGATACATACAGGAACGAAATAGTTCCATATCTTCTTCAAGCACATTGCCTACAACCTACAACATTTCTTCGTTAATAAGAGTTCCACTCTTATTATTAGGTATGGAGATGGAGTATAGTTCATTTGTCGTATGTAGTTCCTTCATGTCCGGCTGAATATAAATCGGTCCGATCTCTTTATCATACTCATAGTTCCCTAAATAGTTCCATGTCTTTTGTTTTAGGTATGGAGATGGAGTATACCTAGTTCATTTGTCGTATGTAGTTCCTTCATGTCCGGCTGAATATAAATCGGTCCGATCTCTTTATCATACTCATAGTTCCCTTAATAGTTCCATGTCTTTTGTTTTCATTGTATTTCCATTCTTTCTTTTTCTTATTAGGATGGGAAACATAACTTGCTCGTATACGTTTATTCTTTTATTGTTCAGATTCAGATGAGATAGGATACAATTTTGGATTTTTTATCTAATGATAATGAATAGTGTTTTTTCTTGCGACTTATATGTAATATAAGGCAAGTTATGCATTCGGGAAAAAAAATTGAACTCGGGATTTTGATCAAAGTTGACATTACGATGATAGTGAAGGCTAAAATAGTGGGTCTCGCAATTCTGTCTGTCAGTTCGACTACAGCCTAAACGGCTTGGCCGATTTTCGTGAAACTTGGTAGATATGATTTGTAATTTTTCCCAACCACACATTTTTTTTCTTTTTTTTTAAGACCAAAAATAACGGTACCTGCTATACGAATCGACAGATTTAAAAAATAAAAATACAAAAAAAAATTCATTTAGTTAAAGCTTAATAATGATTGAAAAAAATGTTCCGAAAAATGGTTATTGAGAGATCCTCCCAAGGTACAATTTTTTTTTGTTTTTGATTTTCTCGAAAATGGTACCACAGATTGATAATTTTTTTTTGCTAAAGCTCCCCAAAAATTATACATATAGTATTTTGTATTCAAATTTTCAAAAAAGAATTTTTTGGATTTTTAAAAAAAGTTCAAAATTTTTTTTTCAAAACTCAACATTTTGTAAACCCCATACTAGATTTTTTTAAAACTTAATAAATAAAAGTTTCTCAATATAATATACAAGACGTGAGGAAAAAAAATATTTTACCTAAAAATAAAGGTACAAATGTTAAAAAATGGTTTTCAAAAATCGTATTTTTCTCGAAAATGGCGCTTAGAATTTTGGTAAAAAAATTTTTCTTTCAATAAATTCTTATGATATTTAATTTAATAAAAAAATTGAAATTAAGATATTACATAAAACCATTTTGTCTGGTTTTGAATTTCTCACTCACATGGCGGATTTTAATGAAATTTTTTATAGAAATGCTTCTAAAATGTTTAAAAAACATGCATTTAAGAACTTAAAAAAAAATATTTTTTGATTTTTTGGAAAAAGTCATTTTTTGGAAAAAAAGTCATTTTTTTTGGAAAATTCGATATCTCAAAAACGGCTCAATATTTTTTTTGGAAATTTAATTTTTATTCGTACGATAATAAAAACTTAAAGTTGGCGTACCAACTTTTTTCTTACAAATGTTTTAAAAATTTTGTATATACATAAAAGCTTATTTTTTCAAAAAAAACCAATAGAGCGATTCATATTTGCATAGCATTCTGTTTTTATCTCTTACTACTAAAAGAATTAAAAAAACAAAAAAACTATTTTATCCATATGAACAGTTTTCTCTTATAAAATTCGTTTTTAAAATTCGCACGAACTTGCTCCTATGTAATAGACTACATAGGAGAAAGTTCGTGCGACCCAGTCGTGCATTTTATTTTTAGTAGTTTTGCTGTTGTGAATTGATCTGGAATTTTGGAATCGTATGCAGGTGGATAGGGGTAATTTTATTTTTTATATTTTTTTCTTCTGTTCAACTGTTGAATGTTTTTGTTTTGTTTTGCTGTTGTGAATGTGAATTATTGTCATTTGATTTGCAATTTCGGCATAGTATTTATGTGGATTTTGGTATTTGTATAATTTATTTTTTTTTAACTCAGAACGGTTTCTTATGTCATTTATAATTGTCTTCACTACGAAGAGGAGTGCATTTGGAATCAAAATGAACATGCAAAACATCCATGTTTAGTTGTTTGTGGAAAGCGAAACAAAAACATTTGAAAGGGACACAAATAATTTGCCCTTCAAGAATTCAATGGTATTTTTTTGAATTTCTTTTAATGCTTCAATAAATTTTTATCAACTAAAAACAAAATATTTAAAATGTTGACTAAAGACTGATTTTTTTAATGTAAATTTTGTGTGATCAACTATTAGGTATATTTGTTATTTTTCTGAGCTGATATATTCAAGTTTAGATTTTAAATGTTATAGTAACACTAAAGAAAAAAACCTTAAAATATTTACCTAAGATTGAATTCTTATTTTGTTTTTGTGTCAATATTTGTTCTGTTATTTATTTATTATTTTTCTTATATTTATAATGATTTAGTTAAAAATGTCAATTGGAAAGCTGAATTTTTTTTCATATTACTGTTTTGTGTTCAAAATTTCAATATTTATTTGTTAAATATAAAAATTGAATAAAGTTAATTAAAAGTCTTTAAATTCTGGCTATACTAGTTCTTCACCGCACCGAGATTTGTCTAGCTCATGCCACTTAATATCAAATCTTAATAGTTCCGCGGACATGGTTCCAGGAACTAGTTCCGACCGGAAAAAGAACCGTTCCATGTTCGTTCCGCCTTTGGAACTGTTTTGCACAACTCTAATGTCTGACAATTATCTACCAATGAGCTGACAAATAAGTTGTGTGTGTACACGGTTGGTACAAAATCTACCAATGGTCGCGTTCGGGTACGTATCCAAAGGTATCCGGATTTGTTGGTGTTGTTGTAATCCCATAGGAAAAAACAGCTGATCAACGAAACAGCTGATGTCAAGCAGAAATCTAAAGCTATCCAAAAATTTTTGGTATACTTAACTATCCAAGGGGAATTTTGAAGAACAGCTGACATTTCAGCTGATCTATTTTCTTTTGTGTCGAGTACAGGGTTGGCCGAACTGTAACTTTTTACCATTTGTTACTTCTAGTACTAATTTACTAATTGAGAAAAGTAAAGTTTGTTGCATTAAAGATCTCTTTCGGATCCTACTGCAAAGCTTTTATTCTTTGAACTTCAGATTGTTTCTTGATATAGGAGGTATTAAACTCAAATTCTTTTAGAGTTTTCATAGAAATATGAAATGATCTTAACTCTTAAACATGACTTGTTATTTGATTATATGGACATATTATTTAGAGCTGAGTTTTCAGAAAAGGATTCCTTTAAGACTATAAGCTTATATAATCTTATTGCAAGAAGAGAAAATAGTTTAGCTATAAGATTTAAGTAGTTTTAAGCTGCAAAAGTGTTTACCTCTTAAAAAAAAATGTTATGAAACCCAGTTCAGTTTCATAACAAGATATTAATACTAAGGTATAACAATGGGATATAAGAGAGTTGTATGGGAGTTTTTTTTTGTCAGATTTCAAGAGTTTAGCTCTGGAGAGTATGTTAGTTAGACTTATGTATTCATTTTCATTAAGCGAAGTGAAAATGGCTGGTCAAAAAGCTACATAATTATTGGGCTGAAGGTGGATTTACTCCAATTAAAATGGAAAATGATCGTACTGGAGCTCTCGTCGACAAGTGTGCTGCGCTCCTTAAAAATAAATAGTTTCAATATAATTACCAGTTCTTGGTTTTTATTATTTTTAAAAAGTTTTTTTGGTAATATTTATATGTACGTACCTTGAAACGACAGCGTCTGCTCACCAAATGCGAACAAGCACTAAAAGAAATCGTAGTTTAACTCTGTCGGCTTAAAGCTCACCGCTAATTAAAAAAAAAGAAACCTCGTTGGCGTGAGTTAATTTGTGGTTAAAAAATCTGCCCTTTTCAATTTACTTTTCCTCATTGCAGGATTAAATTATCACAAATTTGAACTAAAAACTTAATAGACATTGCCAGTTGTATATTATTTATAAGGGCTATACTATATTATATTCTTAAATATTTAATGAATTGTTATAATAAAAAAAAATTCATAGGATTTGTAATCCAGTATACATACATATGTATAATAATAATTGTTTGTTTTGCGGATTAGCAAATGTTCTCTTGCTGCAACTAAATCGTCGCAACATACCTTGTACAATAAATTCAGCATTAAAAAATATCTTTAAATCATGTGTTCATAATCCAAATCCTTTGATTATGTCAAAGAAAATTGTTTGTCTCCAAAAATAAATAAATAATTCCGAATAAGGTCCGATCATAAATGTGCAAAATTGTTTGGTTTCCATTATTCTATTTTTTTTATGAATTAACTACGTATGTAGCAGACGTAACAAATTGTAGTAAATTAGACATGTAGTTGAATCGGCCAACCCTGGATGATTCACGTCTTTTTTTGACTTTGACAGTAAATGTTACCTATCCGGTTTTGGTCGTTCGCCAACGTATCGGATACTAAAGTATCTTAGATACCCTATCGGTCTACGAAGTGAACGCGGCCAATCTCTTACAATTAATTGTCAGAAGTTGGCTGACAATTCATTTTCAGATAGCCGGCTTAATACCTACCAATTAATTGTAAGAAATTGGTAGATTTTCTACCAACCGTGTACACATACAATTAATTGCCAGTTTTTGTTGGTTATAGAAACTGACAATTAAACCTTGGCTGCAAATTTTCTGACAATGAAAAAATTGTATGATGCTAAAAAACGAACATCTTACAATTTCTTCATTGTCAGAAACGTCAGACAACGATAAAAATTGGCAGGCCTGACAATAAATTGTGTGTGTACACGATTATCAAATACCTTACAATTTACCGTCTTACAATTAATTGTCAGATACATTTTCTGACAATTAATTGGAAGATTACACGATTGTCAGCTAGCGTACACACGATTGTCAGGTTTCTTACAATTAATTGTCAGACAATGATCTAACAATTAATTGTCAGACAAATTTTCTGACAATTAATTGTAAGACTACACGGTTGTTAGACACTGTAAGCATGTTTTTCACTGACAGATCTGACAATATTGTAAGATCTACAATCGTGTACACTTAGCTTAAGTCTGTGATAAGGAACAAATCCTATTGATAATAAACAGCCCGATTCTCCCCCTTGTGAGGAGTCACAAGTCACAAGCTCTTGTGACTATTTCTTGTGAGGATTGTTGTGATTCGATAACATTTTGGTATTCTCCCCCTAATCGTCACAAGAAAACTCACAACGAAACTAACCACAGCGTGGTGAGATTTTTAAGTGTCATTATTTGAACAGCTGATTATTCAAAGTGAAGAAATTACTTTGTAAATGTATTGTTTTGGAGAGCGAATGGCTTATTTGTATCTCTCAAAGTTCTTAAAAGCCGTCAGGGCTGCAAACTTCTTGCTACGATTAGTTTCTTTAAAAAAATTTTGTTTATTTAAAAATGTTAATTTTCATTTTCTTGGGAAAGATTAGCAATAATATTCACTAGAACAAAGTCCACTTTCATTTTTGTGTACTCACAATTATTCACAAATCTAGAAAATTTTCTTACAAAATATTCTGAATGTCCAATAATCTTTAACACCCATATTAATAAAGATGGTTTATTGGAGGTTTATCGTTAAGTCCTGGACTAAGTGCGAAATTTCATTAATAAAACAAATTTTCTGTTAAGTGACGTTTACTAATTATGATTAAGTTAAACCACCGAAGTAGGTGGTTTAGCGAAGGAATAAGAAATAGAAATGTCCACAGTCAGACACAAGCGATTGACAATCAATTTAGGTAGCCACAGAATATAAAAAAAGAGATTGCTTACTTTTGTAGAAGATTTTCTTAAAAGGATTTTTGGTAAACGTCATTTTACTATTCCGGGAACATTTTGTTTTTATTAATATAAATATTTAAGCCAGGACTAAACTCCTACAGCCGTATTTATTAGAATTCCCTAAACGCGTGAATAGTTATGCAATGCATAAGGACTTATTCATCCACTATGCAAATTCATATTTATAAAACATTTGCCTACCCTGCATAGTTATAATGAGCTTGTGTCAAATAAAGTACCAAAAAGTAAGAATCTATTACATTTAGCCTTCATAACACTCAGCTGTTTATAAAAAAAAAAAAACATCTTCTCTGTCTATCGAATTTAATAAACAAAAAGGAAACTACCAAAAGCTAAAAGAATTCCAACAATTAACTTTGATTCATCAGATAAAGTATGTTATTATCTCTAGCACAATACTGGAAATCAAATTGTTATTCGTTTCATTATAGCTGGAATACTCCTCAGACAAGTTCTTCAGGATACAATTCAATAATGCAAGATAATAATTACAACACTAACACACCGCATGAATAAAAATGCGTGGAGAGACATCACCAACAAGTATATTTATCTATTTAATTATAAACAATTATCAATTCAATTTGTTTTTAATATATTAGTATAACATTTTTGTTTCAATAAATAAAAATAACACAAAGTTTTAGTTTCAATATTAAGTCAAAGGCATTTTTTTTGTTGATAATCTTTATAATTCAATGTGATGTCAAAGTGAATGTGACAGTTCAATACTAAAATGTCCTTATGTAGGCACTATTCAACCTCCAAACGCGTTTAGCTTATAATGCCCCTATTCAACGTCACATAAGTTTTATAAATAACGATTTTGCGTTTAGAGGCATTATAAGGGTTGCATAGCCTTATGTACTCACTATAATGAGTTTATAAATATGGCTGCTATTCTATGGTTTAGTAAGACAGTGGACTATAGAAGGAATAAGTGTTTTTTATTAATATGGGTGTAAGAATTTATGAGTTGTGACCTGCTCTGAAGATCACAGTTTCGATTGTTTTTGTGACTCTCACAAGTTGTGACTGAGCGGCAGAATTCGAAAAAGTCACAAAATCAATTTCACCTCTTCTTGTGACTTGTGAGGCATCACTGACTTTGGGGAGAATCGGGCTGAAAGTTTGCTTAATAATTATTACAACGTTAAAAATTGTAATTCTATTAAAAGAATTATATAAAAAAATTAACGAACATGAGTAAGTATGAAGGTTTAAATAAAACTATACATATACACCAGCGATAGCCCTGGTAATCAAATATTAAATCATGTATTAAATTCCCACGAACAACAAGTTATTTTTTTTCAATTTCCAATTGTCAAACTCGACACTTTGTTGTTGTTCACATTTCATTGAAGTTGGTGTGAGATTACATGTCATTTTGTACTTTTACTGCAAGGTAAAAAATAAAACTAGTCTTAACTAGTTCCCGGACGAAGTATTTACCTTACAACAATATATTAAATTATATTAAAAGGAACATATCAAAAATGTCAGTGGTTAAAGAAATTCCATTAGAATTAGTAAAACAACACAACAAACCAGATGATTTATGGGTGGTGATTGAAGATAAAGTCTATAATTTAACCACATTTCGCTTAGAGGTTGTTATTAAATATGTATAACCAGTTTAAAGTTGTATTTTAAAACATTTACTTTATTTCCTAGCACCCTGGAGGTGAAGAAACTTTAGATGAATCTGCTGGCAGGGATGCAACAAAAGACTTTATCAATGCAGGCCATAGCAGTGAAGCGAGGTATAGTAATCCATGTATTCAATGTATTAATATTTATGCTTAATTTTTTTTAACAAAACAGAATAATGATGAAGAAGTTCTTAATTGGAGAACTGCCTGCTTCGGATAGGAAAAAGCAATTACCAATACGGTAAGTCATATATTTAAAATTTACTTTGGTAGAGATCAAGTTGCATGTCAAGTGTTTTTATTTAGTTCTCTACGAAAATTGCTTATATTTTAACTTACTTAATTCATACGAATTTAATAAAGTGAGACATACCAGAATTTAATAAATCCAAAATGTGCACCTCATCAACTAACAATTAAATATGTATGTATATAATGAAACAAAGTATAAAGTCTGTAATTCACGATGAAGCACCAAGTTTCTTTGACGATGTAGGTGTTTAAGATATTAAGGTGGAAAAGCCATTAAAATACTGGTACTGAACTTACGGTATTCATATGCGGGTTAGAAGCTAAATATTAAATATATGACTTGCATCTTTAATTGAATTCTACGTGAAATAATTTTTCCGAAAGTATTTGGGTTAAATTTAACATTTTTAGAATAAAAGGTAAAAAAATAACAAATCTATAAACTAAGGGGTCTGCATGAATACATGGATTTGATTCCTCTAAGTGGGTATAGTAGTTCAGTGTGAATGAATGAATGAATGAATAAATTGGGGTATAAAAACACTGCGACCTAAAGATCTATTGTGCACTCCATCTAGAACTGGATGAGGTTAGCTCATTATTACAGTACTTCCTCCAAGTTTGTTCCTTTGAGGAATCGAAGTATTTGGAGTATTTAAAGGGAGGATAATTCACTCTCTTTTATGTGGTGCTTGCCCAGATACATATGCCTTTGATGCACGAGTGCATCACATTTCCCCAATATGTGGTCAGGTGTCTCTTCGTGAATGTTACAAAATCTGCAAGACGCGTTTTTCACTAGGCCAAGGATGTTGAGGTGTCTTCTCAACTTACAATGGCCTGTGAGAAGCCCTGTGATTTTCCTGAGGTTGTTCCTACTTAAGCTGATGCAGGTTAGAAAACGCTCTCGGTTGTAGTCCCCGAGTAGAAGTTTTGCCTGTCTCAGCTTAGGGAGTTCTTTCCAGATTTTTGATCTTTTTGCCTCCTCTTCTGTTTTGATTTTATTTTTAATCACGTTTTCTACTATTCCGCAGTAGGGCTCTGGCCCTGTAAGGGGTTTCGATGCACCTATTTTTGCTAAGGAGTCTGCCTCTTCGTTGCCCTGGACACCAACGTGGCCTGGTACCCAATGAAGTGTGACAATGTTATTCATGCCCAGTTTATTAAGCTTTATCACGCATTCCCAAACAAGTTTGGAAGTAATGGCGTAGGAGCTTAGTGCCTTTAGTGCAGCCTGACTGTCTGACATGATGGCAATGTTTTGGTTTTTATATTTCCTATCGAGGTTTCTTCCAGCACATATGCCGATGGCATTTACTTCTGTCTGGAATATGCTAGTGGACTGTCCCATCGATAAGGAGAGTTTAGTTGTAGGCCCAAGCACCAGTCCCTTCAGCTGTTCTCGATACCATTTAATGGTATTTTCTTTAAGACTGTAGTTTATTGTTTCGCCTAGCCAGTCTTCTTTGCAACTTAACTCCGTTTTAAAATGTTTTTCGAAGTTATATCTTTTGATAGTACCATCTCTTGGGATGTCAAGAAGGTTTGTTACTGCGGACCTGAGTATCGAGTTCAGTGTACATTATTTATAGAATCTAGTGTACCTTTTTTTAAGCCTCAAACACTACACCATTCACTATTTCATTATCAGAACCTGTACAGTATTTGGTTTCTCTCTCACAAATGAGTGAAAGACTACGAGAAAAGTTTGCAATTCCAACCGAGCATTCTAAACTGATTGCACCCAATACTCAGTGTATAAATGAGAAGATAAACGATTAAAACACTACATGCACTGAATGCATTAGGTTAAAAGATAGCATAGATTAGCTGAATCAAATTTTGTGTACATTTTAAATTTGACTGGAAAGAAAAATAAGTAAATCCGTATTTGGGCTACGCACTACTTAGTGAAATTATACACTTTTTTGTGAATATTTATATTTGAAAATTTGTTCTTATTGTTAACACTGCACTAAGTTCTTGTTTTACAATGTGTGAAAGATTTGTATGCTAACAATTTGAGAATTGATTCAGTCAATGAAGTAAGACATTCATTGGCGACCTCAACTAATACTGTAAGGTTTTTATGTCGTTTTTAATATAAAGGCTATATTTACATTATAGAGTCAAATACAAATACAATCTCGATACGTTAAAATATTCTTATAGATGATATAATTTAAAAACATTTGATGAATAAGATAAACCATTATAAACTACTATCTTCGAGATTTGCTATCATAATTGACAGAGTCCCTTACAGGCCGACTCCACTTGATAAATGTATCTCCAACGAAATTTCTGATATAAAAATCAGAATATAAGCAGGAGAGGGTAACGTCTATGTACAAGTATCTCTAAAAGACGACAGATAAAAATTTCTTCCATGGTATTTAGGCTTTTGGTTAAAAATTTGTTTGTTTTTCAATTTTTGGTTTGACTTTTACTTAATTCGCTTATTTTTAGTTATAAAGTAACACAAAAAAAAACACACCCGTGAAATTTAATATTAGGCAGCCATATCAAAACAAAATCGAGGAGAGAGATCGCAAACATGCCAACATAACATGAAACAACGCGACTTCATTAGACATATCATGTCAGGATGAGTATTTTGAGAGATATTATGCTAACTTTCGAATGCTTGGGTTTTAGTAGTTGAAGTCTTTTAAAAATAGCCTAACAGTCAATATAAAGACTTCAAATGGTCGAGCTTCAACCACATACAGTATCAGGGCCTTCCTGAGCGCCTCTATCGCCCTGGTTCCAATTTGTGTAAGCACCTACAAAAATTAAATTCCAAAAATTGAAATGTTTGTTATTATACATAAATACAAATTTATTGAGAGCATGAAATAATCTCAATTCAGTCAAAAATATATATAATTAAAAAAATTTTTTTTTGGTATGGGAGCTACAAGCTCTTCAATGACAAAGTCATATTATATTGAGCTGCCAAGACAGCTTCCAATAGAAATGAGATAACTTTTAATGAGTTTTATAATGTTCGCCAGATGCAGCCGAAACTGGAATGGTTGACAAAATTCGAAAAACAATGACTGCATTAGGGACATTATTTTCCATATTCCAATTTTGAATTGTATTCAATATATCGATATCAGGAGTAATAATTTAATTTTTGTCAAGTCAGAAACCATACTCAGCTAAACAAATCATCGACATCAATGTCTGATTCTCGATTGTGACATAGTTTTATAAATAATTTCTTTCTACACATTATTCATAAAACCTGTTATCAGTTGAAACCAATTACAAAGCAAGGTTGCACATGTAATTTTTTTTAAAGAATTTTTGTTTAACCCTAAAAAGATAACCTACGTCAAATTGACGCATAAATTATGTGTTTCTCTTATGAAATATGAAATATTATTATCTTTCTAGGGTTAAAGCGTTTGGTGAAAAAGAGAACTTTTATAAGAAAACACTTTAGTTAAGGACAAAGAGACATCGTGTAATTGCAGTTAAACTAGTCATTGTTCTTAACACAGACCCCTAAATCGAAATATATATATATGAAGTTTTTTTTATAATTAGCGCGCACTAAAGGGTTATTACTAACCTTAAAATGATTATCACAGTACGAGCGTTAGGAAACCAAGGAAGCGCTTAAAAGGAGATACCGATGCACATTAGTTTTGAATTTCTGAATATTGCAATGGGAAGGAAATATAGAGCTAGATAGAGCATTTCACATTCGTGAAGTCCGGCTGAAAAAAGAATCTCTGTATTTCACCGTTCGTCCGAAATTGGACTCAAGGTTAAACTGATGAGCATTTCTAAAAGCGCGAGTATTACGGTTAAATTTCAAGATCTTTCAGGACTCTTGCAACGTACAGTACGAAAAAAAGATTGATGGAAAAGTTTGTGTTCTCAAGTACAGTCTCTGGCAGCGTCGAATTAACAGCAAACTGTGCTGCAAGCAAATTGGCTTTATCAAGTGAGCTGACAAAGGGAGTGTCACTGATAGCGAGTGTTTGGACCGAGGACGAAGTAGTAATTCGACTATTTTACACATGAGACATTTTTACTACCCTTGCGACATTGTAGTATTTTTGGACTAATTTGTCGGTCATGTAAAAATTTGGTCTGTCGAATATGGTCATCACAGGTCTTTCTAGCTTACTTGGACTTATTCCGGTTTTCCTCACTAGGGTTGGCTTTATAACAATGAAAACTTCTCTGACCCTAATAATCTCTTTACAGCTCGAATTAAACCATGAATTCTCTTTCGGTTTGTTCCCTATTCGGGATATAATCTCTCATTCCGATAAGAATTAAATCACATCTGCACTTAAGTCCACGTCACTATCGAAGAAGCATAGTGACCAGTTAAAGTATTAAAATGTCTGTCTGACCCAGTTGATCCCAGTTGGCTTTCTCATATTGCCAAACGGTTCTCTTGGGGGTTTCCTCTTTAACTGAGGTTTTCTGACACGAGAAATTTGCAGATATGACACAGTGGTCTGATGTGCTTAGAGGCGATAATACACTGATGGTGTATTTATCATTTATAATAGTGTTGAATTAGACTTTATAGTTATCTAAATTATGTAAACGAAACTTTCAATATTTTCAAAACTTAAGTTTTGTTTTTCTCCTAAAACATTAACGCCATAAATATTTATTTTGAGTTCTGTGAATGTAATAATGCTATGCAGCGAACTAAAAAGTATTGGGTCACTTCTTTTTGATTCACCTGTTATGTGTTGCACAAATGGTTAAACGACTCTTGAAATTTTCAGATGAAAATAGTGTTTTGATTAAAACATTTTCTCTGTAATACTAAATGACTCTTTTATTTTAATAATCATTGGTTTTACTTTTTTTAAATTTATCGAATCAATCAAATGTTGAGTATGATTACAATTCTTTACAATAGTAGGTAGCTAAAATTTTCTTTATATTATTTATATTCCATTGTATATCATTTATAAATAAATTATAAAAATATTTGTTTTAAATTAATAAGCAAACATTTCAGTCGCCACTAATACTTCATTCCAACATTTCTAAGTTAAAAGAGAATTACAATATAATTGCTATAACAGTAACCCACCGTAAGTTAACAATTAAAAAAAAACATTATGCATATGTTTGCACCTAGCACAATGATATTCGGGAAAAGCAATTCACAAGTTCTGTTCGCTCCTAATTTTTAATAAATTTTAATTTAAACTATTTCACAGATCTGATAATGAGAAACAATGTTGTTTACTGTCTTAATAGAGTGGCGTTTTTTTTAAGTCCATCCTATAAGAGTTTTAATTAATTTACATTTTTCTAAAAAATTGCATTTATCATATATGACGTTTTCTATAATTACTTCACATGTATTAATTCTGCTTTAATTTTACTTGGCTTGATGTACTATACAAATAAATGCTAAAAATACATATACAAAATTAAAAAAAGCTGTTTTACTTTAAGGGAAATCGGACTTGCTGTTGGGGCCATAGTTATTGGAATTGCAACTGTATTCGTCATTAAAAAAGTTATATTAAATAAAAATTAAAACTATATATTGCTACACCAATTCCTCACGTCCAGTTGCAAAAGAGGCTTGACCATTGTGGCATAACGGCTGCATCAAATTAAAAACCTTAAACAGTAAGCATATTAAAAACCAAAGGAAAACAGACAAATATATGGCGTTTTTTTTAAGTAATGGGAAAACACATTCCAAATTGAGCAAAAATAATATGGTGCATAAAATATATGTATTTGTATGACATGTTGTTTTATTTATGAAATTTAATTGTGTCAGTAAATATTGTTTGTGTACGGATTGCATTATCAAAAAAAAATTATAACTAAAACTATATAAATGTGCCAATGAAGTAATCCATTAGTATTTTTAAATTCCCTTTAAAAACATAGCAACAATTAAACTATTATTATAAATTTATTTATAAAGTTGAAAGAAATAAATATTTCTTTTTATCAAAAACAATTAAGACATTCGTATCAATGAAACTCAAACTAGGGCAGGAAATAGGATATCATTTTGAGGATATTTCTGTCTATCGTATTCTACAGAAATAGACAAAACGAACATTTTGTATACAATTTTTTTGGTCCAAGACAGCAATATTGTTTGGTCAAATTTACGAGTATCCCGCTGGAGAATTATGTAAATAAATATAATGAATGAATTAGATTGGTAACCCTAGCTTCGTTGTGAAAAGTTGTAATTTGATTTTTTTTTTATTTTTAAAAAAGCAGGTTTTTTAATCAAAATTGTAATTTGATTTACAAAAAATATCAAATTTAATTTCTTAAGAAAATACTCGTATACATAGTCATTGAAAACACATCAGAGATAAGCTACTCACTATAAACGTAAAAATTAAAAAAAAAAACAAATAAACTAAAAGCCCTAGTGTGACCAGATTAAACTTTTGGAGTCAATCACCCTTATTCTGATAGTCGTTTTACTAAAACGCCAGTAAAACGTTAAGGCTCTAGAAACGAAAATTTCAATTTTATTGAAACGACTATAGTTATAATGCTTAGAAAAGTGAAGAACATAGAGAACGCTGCCGTCGTATTATTTAAAGCCTAGTACGCAGATCGGGAAAAATTTTGTCTCCCATACATTTTTTTTCCTGGGACAAATTTTGTCTCGGATATTTTTCCGAGCAGTACGCAGTTCGCGCGCAAAATTCATACTATTGTGAATTGCTCTTCAAAATGTCTCCACTAAATTTTGCCAGGAAAAAGAATGATACAAGCATTATTTTGCGGGACAAATTTTGACAGCCAAAAGTGATTTTTGCCAAAACTGGTTTTATGTAAAAAGTGCTGATGCTTCTCTTGAAAGCATCGAGAGGAGATTCCAAAAAGGTATGAACGATTTTTGTAAGACAACCCGTTCCAGAGATATACAACAAAACACATTTAATTATTTTTTAATTCTCCAACTTCAAACTTTTGCGCGAGATTTGGAAAAGTTTTGTAGAGATTAAAATTGTAGAGATAAAATTTGTCTTGTCTCGATCTGCGTACTAGGCTTAAACACCAAAATGTGGTCTCTGGAGCCTTCTCGTTTTAAAGGCGTTTTATTACAACGACTATCGGAATAAGGGTGAATGATTTGAATCTACGAGCAAACCCTATATATGTATATGTTACATATGTACAGGTATAATTAGCAACGGCTTAGGTGAAAGTTTAATTATGACACATTTCGAAAAATTTTTAACCTTTACAGCCAATAACACAATTGTATAGCACTATACTACACCAGTGCTATGGAATAATATCTTAGGTATACCAATAACCGAAATTGAAGTAATGCAAGCAGTAAGTAAGATCGAAAATGGAATAATGGCAGACTGAGACCTTATATAACCTGAACCCTGGGGTGGAATCAACAACAGTGATTTGTGACAATTAACCTACTCTGATTTGTGGTGTAACAGCTCGAAGAGAGCCAGGACCTAGTGGCTTAGAATTCTCAACCATTCCCGTGTACGTGTTGCTAGGAATGGAGGGGACCTACAATTTTCTGCTGATTTCGAACGGATAATGAGTAGCACTTTACTTGACAAGAGATATTCAGCCCTATCACGAATTCTATCGTAATCGGAAAATTGTTACGAATCCCGAAAAAAACTATCACAAATTCCATTGTAGTCGAAAATCTCATACAAATTACGATTAAGAACGGATTTGGTGATAGCTTTTTTCGGGATTCGTAAAAGTTTCCGATTACGATGGAATTCGTGATAGGGCTGATTCTTAGAGGATTTGGCAATTCCTTGTAAGAGGCAGTACACCCCTGAAAAACCTTTTTGAAGCGGCTGAGAATCGAACCCAAGACCTTCTCCATAAGAAGCCAAAGCATTAACCATTATGTGAATCGGTACTACATATGCCAACCTCCATCACTAAAAAGAGAAGTAAAAATTGAGTTTGTACCCAAAGTTGGTAAATGGAGCCATGAAGAAATGCAAACCAGAAAGATCTTGACCAGACCTATTAATTAGTTTATCATCATTCTATTAGGTTCGTTCGTTCAACCTTACCCAGGGTTGACCCAGGTTTTCTTGACAACCCTAAGCCTAGTACGCAGATCGGGAAAAATTTTGTCTCCCATACATTTTTTTTCCTGGGACAAATTTTGTCTCGGATATTTTTCCGAGCAGTACGCAGTTCGCGCGCAAAATTCATACTATTGTGAATTGCTGTACAAAATGTCTCCACTAAATTTTGCCAGGAAAAAGAATGATACAAGCATTATTTTGCGGGACAAATTTTGACAGCCACCGTATTTCCGAAAGTGATTTTTGGCAAAACTGGATTTATGTAAAAGGTGCTGATACTTCTCTTGAAAGCATCGAGAGGAGATTCCAAAAAGGTATGAACGACTTTTGTAAGACAACCCGTTCCAGAGATATACTAAAAAACACATTAAATTAGATTTGTTCTCTCCAACTTAAAACTTTTGCGCGAGATTTGGAAACGTTTTGTAGAGATTAAAATTGTAGAGGTAAAATTTGTCTTGTCTCGATCTGCGTACTAGGCTTAAAGGAGGAAAATTTTATTCTCATAGAACTCGCCAATAAAACCTATAAGTCAAGTATTTGGTTGGTAAAATTCACACAGAAGTCATTTGTTTTTACCACCAAAAAATAAACACGCCGAATAATTGACATTTCAAGTGACATTTCTATTGTGAATTTGTATCCGCATTTTGCAACAAAATGCACAAATAGATAATTCTGGAAACTGGAAGCGTAAGTTTGCTAAACTATTAAGAATAAGAATAAGAACTCTATTATAAAATTTAAATTCTTTAAAATAAATCATTGATTGCCTTAAAAGTTAAAATTAAATAAGAAACCAATAATGTCCCTTGAAGAGGTATGTTTTTACTTATTTCATTTGAACGAATAAAAAGTACTTTTCACTATTTGAGGCGCAGTTGAAATTAGATGTTGAAGAAATCGCCACTTTTTTGGCACAATCGACAAGACAGCGTGTAAAAAATGTTCTTATGATTGAAAAACATAGAATAGAGACTGAAATTGTAAACATCGAAATCAAAGCTAAGGCTGCTATAGAGAAATCTCCAAAACAAATCAATGCCACCGTTAATGAGGCGTCTTCTACACATGGGGGACCCGCTTCAAAAAAGTAAGCAAAAGTCATGTTATGATACTTCAGTGATTTATAGCTTTTTGGTTATTTTTTTTTTAAATATTTATACAGATATCTGGTCGAGCTAAATGAGTATGCTTGGGATCAAAGTGATAAGTTTGTCAAAATGTTCGTCACATTGGATGGTGTCCAAAATCTAAGTGAGAACGATGTGAATGTTACCTTCAGCGAAAAATCAATGGTTTTGCACGTGGGAAATCTAAACAACAAGGACTACAGTCTCACAATAAACAACCTGTTGCACCCAATCGACATAGTTAAGAGCTATCGCAAAATAAAAACCGGCATGGTTGCCATTTATATGAAGAAAGCAGAAGAAGCCAAAACTTGGTCACATTTGACTTTAATCGAGAAACGGCTGAAAGACAAACAAGATGCAGATATGAAGGATGACATGAAGGGCGACGATGCTATTGTTAATCTCATGAAGAGAATGTTCCAAAGTGGGGATGCTCAGACAAAGCAAATGATTGCCAAAGCATGGACCGAGAGCCAAGAAAAAATGATGAAAAACGATCATATGGATCCACTCTGAATCATGGTCTGAAGATTTGAGATTGTAGGCGAAGTTGCATATTTTAATTGTATCATTGCAAAATGCAAAATGAAATAAATAAAATTCCGAAATAAAGTTACATTACGTATAAATATTTGAATAAAAGTACTGGAAGTAATTTGAAACTATTTGCCATTGACGTGTATAAAATATTGATGGCGAGCGAATTGTGTGTACTTGGGAAGTAACTTTTTTAAGAACACGTTCACCTACAAACAAAAAATTGTATTTTCTGTGTACTGAATCTTACAAAGAAGTGAAAAATCTTCCTATCACGAATTAAATCGTAATCGGAAACTTGTTATGAATCTCGAAAAAATCTATCACAAAATCCATCGTAATGGAAAATCTCATACAAAATTGACATTACGAACGGATTTGGTGATAGCCTTTTTTCGTAAAAGTTTCCGATTACGATGGAATGCGTGATAGGGCTGAGTATCTCTTGTCTTCTCGTGTGAGCCGCTCGGACTCGGCAGAAAATTATAGGCCTTCTACAAGTAAAAGAAGAAGAATTGTAAGTCACTAGGCCGAGGTTCTCTCTATTTTAATTTTACTTTTGAAGTACCCGAGAATTTGATTCAATGTTCAGGGGATAAGATGTCCAGTTCACCAATATTTTGTTCTTGCTTATGAGCTCTATCGATTCTTTACATTATATCGGAGCTGGAAATGCATTGGCCCATATTGCGAGTGTTGGTCAACTTTCGATGCGATAAGCGTCGATCGTATCAGAACGTCGGATGCGTTTGTACCCACAGCTATCTGGATAAATATATTTTGTTGTAACCACTTGTTATACAACAACAGATATCTTAAATTGTCGACAAAAGTTGTCTATTGATTTCATTTTTATTTATTTAAAAAGCCTTGAGTTGAGATAGAATCTCATTTGTGGCTTAAAAATATATATGTACATTTAATAATAACATTCAACATACATATTTATATTACGTATTAAAAAAATTCAAATTATATAAAAAAGATATTAATACAAAATTAAACATTTTATAATAACTAATTTTAATAATACAATAATTTTAAAAAAGTAAAGAGAAAAAAATTTAATTAAGGTGATAATTGAACAAACAAAGAATGAAAATGCAACGCTTCGTCTGGGTTCTGTAGATGATTTTTTATAGAGGAAATAAAATTATAAATATTTATAATTGTTTTATATGAAGCAGGTAAACTGTTCCAAATTCTGGCACCAATTATGAAGAAAGACCTGCGTGTATGCAATGTTGAACTGCTTGGAATATTAATATTATGTGTACGTGAAGAAGTTGAAAATTCAAGTTTCTCGAATAAATAGGTGGGGGTTTGAGATCGTACTAATTTAAAGATGAATTTGCAAATTTCAAGGGTGAAATGTGACATTAATGAAACACCAAAAGCACAGTGCGACAAATGTGATAAATGGTCAAACTTTCTGAATGAAACGAAGGCCAACGGGCCAACAAAGTTTTGACCAGCATCAATCTTGCAGCTTTCGGGATGTAGAATGAAATTCTCCACAAGCGTCTAAGACCTCCATAAAAAAAAATTAACGATACTCGAATGTATAGGCACTTGTTCTTTAGATAAGTTTATTAATGGTTTAAAAACTGTCTTTCATCACTAAAAATAAATCATAAATTACTCATATTCCGACAGGCGTTGTACTAAAACGTCAATTGTCGTTTTTGCAGTTGTATTGCGCAACTTAAACGCAAGCATTTCTCTCGTTCTAAGATTCCACAATACCATCTACCAAAACAATTGACACATCAAAATTGTTTAAGTAAAAAGTCTTGTATTGATAAATAATAATAGTTTTCTTAATACTAAAAAAATAAATAAATTAAATTTGGTGGTGCAACAGCTCGAAGTGAACCAGGACCTAGTGACTTACAACTCTCAACCATTCCTGTGTGCGTGTTACCAGGAACGGAGGGGACCTACGATTTATTGCCGATTCCGAACGGCTAACGAGCAGCACTTTCCATGACAAGAGATACTCTTGGAGGATTTGTCAACTCCTCGCAAGAGGCAGTACACCCCTGAAAAAAACTTTCTTGCAGCGGCATTTAAGTTTAAGTTTAGAAATTTGAATTTTTGAACTAAATGTTCAATGTATGTATGCAACAAACCCTTTTTTCTTCATTTCATCAGAATTTATTCTGAATATCTAATACATACAATATCGTATTTGAGGGTATAATTTAACCACCGTTGCTACACATTTTTCTGAATCATCGCAAACACTTATACTCTGTTCAATTTATATTTGCAGTACAGGGAAGATAGGATATTTGCCTTTCAGTCTAACCATTATGGATTTCAATAAGCTATCTTTAATTTAAAGGTCTTACAGTATTGCCGTAGGAGCATTTAAAGTTGCCGCAAATCTCAGAAAAATATTTGCTACAAAAAGCTCGAAAAAGCTTAAATCCTGAAAGTTACAACTTACAAGGCACAAACCTAAGAAAATGCCATATGAATTTCTATCAACTTGGCAATGGTAACTCTGATTCAGTGTTTTTTTTTAATAAACACAATAAGGGTTGGTTGAAAATTGGCGATCAGTCTCCTTTTACCCATGGAGCAGATTGGTCATGGTGGGCTAAACGTGAGCTCAAAGAAGATTACACAAACAATTTTAATGTAACTCAGTGATTTTCTTTCTTATTTCAGTGGCAATTTCTTAAGTTAAGGTGCCGTGCAAACAGAAGCAGGCACCAGTGTTTCTGAAAAATCTCTCCCATAAGGCCTGTACTGCAAATATAAATTGAACAGAGTATAGATATTTTGTTTGTAAGTGATGTAAATGACGTCCTTTTATATGACCAATTGTCACACTTTTATATATGACTTTTAACTTCAAGGCCAAATATAACGAAGCTTCCTACAAGTTTAGAGCTTTCAAGAACATTAATTACTCAGATTTGGCGCAAAGTTATCGAAACATCCGTTAGCAATGTGTTTATAGATGACACTCTCCGGATGATCAGGTCGAATTCTTAAACAATAATATTATTGACCTATTTAATAGATACTTTCCTCCGAGATCCAGAACTGTTACAAATGGTGAGCGTCCGTGAATTTACAATGAAATTCGAAGACATGCTGCAACGGGCTCAGGCATACATATATTGTATGGAAACATTATCGATTGGAAATTCATCGTCAACTATGGAAGAACTTAAAAGAGATGGGTTTATGTAGAGAAAACCGAATATGTGATGAGAACGTCAATGTGGACTCTTTGAATCAGGAACGTTTCCAGCACTTTCCAATGCGCACTCCAATTTATATCACGTTTCTTGTTTCAGATACTCAATTGAGTTTTTTTTTTAAATTTATATGTGTGAAAAGCATGGACTTTGTTGAAAGTCTTTTATCTGTTATAAAGTCCTTATTATCTTTTATCGTGTCATATATAACCCATACATTTAATACAATATTAATAACAGGTTTATTCCCAACTCAATGGAAGCATGCTAAAAAATTGCCAATACCGAAAAATGGGAACAGAAATGAGTTTAGACCAATATCTATACTAACTTTTTTGTCAAAAGTATTCGAGAGGATTGTACAAAAACAAATCAACACCTACTCACAGCTTAAAACATCATCTCATCAATCAATCCAATTATATAAAAGTTGTCCTCTTGGTATTATTGAAAATTGCGCATACTTAATTAATAGGGACCTTTTTTAACCCTATGAAATCCAAATGCATAGTTATAAGTAGGAAGATTCTAAACCTTAAATATTTTCCTAACCTATTTCTAAACAACTCACGCATTGATTATGTTTGGACTGCAAGAAATCTCGGCATGTTCAATAGTACACTGTTTTCTGATACTCATATAAATGCTGCCGTTGGTAAGGTATACGTAGTACTCCGTAAATTATGGTCCTCGTAATATTACACCCCTATTACAACTCGTTTGGTATTGGCTAAAACGCTTGTCATACTATCTATTGCAAATACGATGAAGTCAGCAGGCGAAGGCTTAACGTAGCTTTTAACAATACCGCATTTTATATATCCGGGTTACATAGGATTGACCGTGTGTTAAATTTCTTCATACAAATATACATATACAATTTTCCTTGATAACTTATTGCACTTCCGAACTCTTGTATTACTGTTTAATATAATCCACACTCATGAACCATGTAGTCTATTCAATAGGATACAGTTTGGGTCCTCGAATAGATCCCGAAATATCAGACATTCCCCGTTATGCTTGTCTAACTTCTGAGCCACAGTTTCTCGTCAACGCCATACTACTGCGGAACTCCCTTCCGAGGCACATAAGGAGAGTAACTTAACTTAAAAAAAATAACTAATCTTTCTTTTAAAATGGAGACGTAATTGTAATTTTTTTCTCTTTCCTTTTCGTTTTATATTAAAAATGTAGGTTTTGGTTTAACGTTTGCTAATTCGTAACTTTATAATCTCTTTTCCTTGTTATTTTCTTGTTGTTTTACACTAATTTATAACAAGTATATTCTTAATGTGTAGATATTCATTGAATTCAATCAACTAGATTATCATTTACCGACTATGGCAAATATTGATATCAGCAACTTCGAGGTAACTAAGGGTTTAACTCCATGAACGACAACGTATTGGATATCCATAGGAAATCGTTACTATTTCGGTTTGAAGAAACAAATGGCTTCAAAACTCTTCAAGCTTTTTTTTTTTCATATTTTGCGCGCACTAAAGGGATTTTTGACTACCCTTAAAATGATTGATCACAGTGCGAGCGTTTAGAAAAGTGGGAGGGGATTTAAAAGGAGGTAACGATGGACATTGGTTTTGAATGTCTGAACATCACGAAGTGCACGCATAACAAAGCACTTACACTGACTGACCTGCTAACAACGTCTAGTGTTGGGCGAGAAATGTAAAAGATCTAATGTTGATGTAGTTCAGAGAGTCTTAAACTCTAAAACACGTAGACTGCGTTGGCGGCTCGGCCACATTGAGTGGACAACATTGCTCCAACGAAGAAAATATTAGAAGCCTCGCCCAATTTTGGATGGAAGACCGAACATCCGGTTTAAAACCCAAGCCATCAAGGATGTTAGAACGCTTAGTTTAGATGACGAAAGGCAGCGTGCTAGAGATCGTAGGGGATGCAAAGTCACCGTATCTCAGACAGTGATCATTCATTGATCTGCTAAGTAAAGTAGTAAAGTTCCAACTAATTTGAAAGGTGAATGGAAATTTCACAATGGACTAAGGGAGCCGTCAATCTGAAATAATTGAATTCATATTTAAAATTTTAAATTAATAAATGCGAATTTTTGTTTATAAAATCCTCAATATTTTTATTTATCTGTTTTTTTTTTCTCTCCTAACGAAACAAAATGCCAAATTTTCTTAGCCAAATAAAATAAAATTTAACTTTATAATACATTATGCAAAATAACTAAATCATACTCTGTATTTTAAAAATTAATTATCTAAAAATACTAACACATTAACGTAGAATGTCGGCCAATGAAAATATTCTAAACATAAATTATATAATTTAAACGAAGTACGGCTTAAACATTTTTAAATAAGTATGTCTTTTATGTGTTTAAAGATGTATTTTTACTTTTAGCAAAATATTGCATTTTATCAATAAAACAAAAAACTCATTTCCTAAAAATAAAGCTATGAACTACGTCTTCAAATTGATGCTTCTTGATTGCAGTGGCTTAGAGCTAAAATGTTTTTAATTTTACTTCAAAATAGAATTTGTTTATTAATTTTTTTTGTTTAATAAATCTTTTTGAGTATAATGTATAATATATGTATAATTTTTTGTAAATTTCTTTCTACAAAATGGAGTGTATTGCATATGAGCGTGTTAGTAACATTAATTATAAAATATATAATATATTTTAGCCTTCATTATATTTTGTTTTAAACATTAAAATATTGTATAACTACTATAATTTTCCATTGAATATAATATTAACTAATATAATACGCGTGTTTGTTTTGTAATACATATGGTATACATAGTTGCTTGTGTTTGTATTTCATTAGAGGGAAGGTTACATGAGTATCAAATTCTATAGAAATGAAATAATTTTAATATAATTAGGACAAAACCTATTGAAGGAAATACGTTTAAATAAAAAAAATAGAAAAGAATAATGTTTGCAAGAAACATTGTCCAAATTGACCTATTGCACAAAATTAAATGAAATGATTTTCGACTTTGTTTTATCCCATCTTGATCACCGCAAATGAATGGTTAGAAATCACTTTTAAATGGTTTGCTTATGAAGCTTTTAATATTGAAAGGAGATATCACAAGAATTTTTGAATATGAATAGTTTGATCGTACACTTAATTGTGAAACATTACGAATGAGGCTTATGTATGTATATCTCCACCGAAACTTAATCTTAGTTTCGATTAAAATGGCTATTATGATGTGACAACTCAACTAAGGGGGGTTCCATAAATTACTTCAGAAGATTTTCTTGATTTCTAGACCCCTCCTCTTGTCTCACATTTCTTTGCGCTGTTTTGGAATTTTTGAGGAAATTTAATGCTTACTTTCAAAATTTAACACTGCCAGCTTCTGTGCAAAAAGTAAAGCAACATAACTAATTTGAAGATCTCATGAGACGGGCTATTAGTTCATTTGACTTCAAGTTAACTTAACTATAAGATTAGGTTGTCAGCACGAAAACTAACACACTTAGAAAATATATTGGTCCATTGTGATACTAAACTATAAGACAACAAAATAAATAATTCGTATTATTGAACACAACTACTTTCTTAAATGAAATGTTAAGGAGTTTATTGTACCTCAAAATTAGCTGGTGAACATTTGTTGTTGTTGATTTTGTGAACCAAATAATTATTATAAAATAAAATTAAAAATAAAAGATGCAAACAAAGCAGTTTTGATATGTAATCATTTCAAAATTTTTACGAAAAGTAGATTGTTTTTCTGATTTAGAAGTAGAAGTACGAAGATCCGAGGAAGCCTTCATGTTAAGAATACCATTTCCCAAAAAATTGAACACGACCGACTCAGTTGGTATTGCCATGTTCAAAGGAGAGATCCTGAGAACCCCGTCAAAAGAGCAATATCATACAACGTTCCAATTCGGAATAAAAAGAAAGGTAGGCCTAAACACTCCTGGTACAAACAAATGCAAAAACACCAGCATTCAGTTGGCCTCAGAAATGGAACAATACAAAACCGGGAGGCTTGCCGCCGATTTCTGAGGTCAACCCGGCGAACCCCACAGGCGGATCACTAGTGTGAAGCAGATACGTGGGAGAGTTATGATCCCCTCGACATCGAGATCATAACAGCGCCGAAGAAAAGGAAGAAGAAGAAGATTGTTTTTCTGATTTCAGACCACTGGGTCTGAAGAAATCTGAAGAAAGATCGCACCAAAAATGATTATGTAGGTACATATTTTTATGATAAAAGCCTTTTTTTATTTCAAAAGATTCAAACATATGTTGCAATTTTAATTCAAATCCGAGCCTAATAAAAATAAGTTCTTTTATTTTTTTTTTCAAATTAATGAAAGACATAATTAGAGACCCATATTTTCTTTTCAAATTTGTAAAGCTAAGCAAAGGTGGCTCCTTATATATTTTTATGTGATTGTTGTTCACTGGAATTTTTTGGACTTGGTAAATTTAATTTTTTTTTTGATAGTTGTTATTTTAACTGAGCTCCATAGATATGACTTCTTTTTTATTCTTTATCTTCAACTGGTAGCATTAACCCTGATCATTTAAAAAATCAATAAGTAATGGTAAATTATTAACTCGAAGAAAACTCTTATTTTAATAACCAGTTCAATACCAAAGTCATTTCAATTATTTTTCAAGCAAGGGACGAACTGCTACGACACAACGTTATTCCACATAGAGACAACCTGCTACTTATTTGTAATCTAGGCAATGCATTTTCTAGACGAATGTTCAATATTAACGACGTTTAATAGAAAATGAGCTTTTTTGTAGACCTCTGCTGAAAAGCCAAAACTTACAAAAGCCATGCGCGTCAAAGGTTTATAGTGAGCTTAATTCCTTAATTGCATAGGGACATGCCTTCGAAGTATTGGGGCAAGGTACGTCAATTGATTTAAGTCTTAACCATATTTATTAATTTATCTCAACCGGATAATTTTTAGTCTAAAAACCGCATAGAAGTGGATATATAATCAAAACATAGGTTTGAGGGTTTATAGGTGCGTCATGGTATCGAATTCAAGTCAGGCTGGGTTTTTTCTGAGCATTTGGCGTGGGTGAGTGGTTGAAAATTCCGTTATTCCGAGTGTTGAGTTAGGGTTATAACCGCTTTAATAAATTATTTTTTTAAATATATTATGACGTTTTCCTGCACCTATAAACTCTAATACTCATATTTTGATTATGCAACCATTCCCAAAATTTGGTGTCAGCTAATTTATATATGATGAATGTCGGCCTGAGGCAGCTAAACAGCGCCTTTATCCGCCGTCCTGGTCCAATTTATTTTGTACAAGATAAAATGCGCTCCGAGCAATACATTAATGTATTAAAATTAGTGTTAATACCTTATTTGGATAGTTTAAGGATTCGAAAAAAAGAATACACTTTCATTGGTGACGAGGAAGCATGCATTCATTGGACTCATTAAAACTTAACGTGTTGCCTTTGACTGGAAATCCTTCAGACCTTAATCAAATTGAGAATTGTTGGGTCATATTAAAGAGAAGATCACCAAAATAATACAATTAATGATCTGAAGAAAAACATTGGAGATGTGTACAAACCTTGAAGAACGGAGTTATAAAGGCCAGAGACGGACGTATGAGTTTTTATCTAATGAGGGAATGGTTAACACACACTAAAGAAAATATTAAACATAAATTGAACATAAAAAATAAATATTTAAAAATAGGTGAATAGTTCCATATGTCATAATTGAGGAGCTGGCGAACAAAAGCGCACTTGTCCAAACTAACGTTTTATCCTTTCTGTGTTACATTCGCGGGCCTATATAACTGAAGAATTTTCGATTAAAACTGGTTCTAAACTCTACAGAATAAACATAAAATAATTACTTTTCAAACCTAAATAAACCTATACCGTAAGTTTTGTACGTCTCCTCATAAAAGAAATAAATCGGAAAATCCCCCTTTGGTTCGGCAGTTCTTCGGCTGTGGGTTACTGTAATAATTTATTAAATTTAAATGCAATGTCAAATTGATTGTTGTGGTATTTTGTGAGTGATTTTTTCGGAATGCCATGGAGAAGATATTAATGGGGGTGAGATTGAGAAGTATATGATGCTTTGGTATAAACATTCAAACTTTAGAAATGAATTCCTACCAAAAATTGTGAGGAACAATGGAAAAAAGTGTTTCATTCGCATCCAGTGACCAATATATTTCAATTCGATTAATACTTAATATGAATTTCGTATTTTTTGCGCCTCAGTGATTGCACGTTAGTTATGATGTATTTACATACACAAATTAAAAACGTTTATAAACGCTGTCAAAATGTTTAAAATGAAATAAGGTACTTATCTGTTAAACAGATAATATGCTCTGGTTTTCTATGCTTTGTACTTTATGTAATACCTTTAAGGAAATAGCTTAACTTAATTTGTCTATTGAGTACATATGGAATTTTCAATACAAAATGACGTTTCGTGATAGTAATTTTTGTTGTCGTTTAATCTGTTTCAGTCAATTGAATATACATAAGGCGGATAGTAAAATCAAATTTGGTAAATAATAGATAAATTGATAAGACAACAATAGAAAATACTTAAAATTTCACAGCACATAAACGACTTATATGTACTTCTTTTTTAGATTTTTGATTTGATCAGTTCTTTTAACGTAAACTTAACTTAAACAGTTCATACAGCTTTACATGTATGAAAAATGAAAATATAAAATATATGTGAATGTTGATTTGCTTATAAAATAAAATACTTTCGAACTAAACAAACATTATTCTAAAAGGTTAATTAGTTCATCTACTTTTAGATGTTTTCGTGATCAGCAAATTTAATTGCAAATAGTCTATTTGTTTTGGGTTGGGGTGGGTGTGCATGTTGTAAATAACAATACATACTTAACTTGCGAAATTTAAATATAGCTCTAAAATAATAATAATAAAAAAAATTGTTCACAGGCCCACTTCTCTTGAAGAGAATTATAATAAATAAACGCTTATAGACGAGGATACTCAATGCAATTGAATTAACCTAGTCTAATGCGTAAAGGCACTTAAAAAGTGTGCGCCGCCCAGTTCAAATTGATGTTCATTGTTGAACTCAAAACTGTCAGTTGAGGTTCCCCCACCGAAACCACCGCCGCCAATAACACCAACACCACCACCACCACCACTGCTAGTGGTTTTTAAACTGTCCATATCGAGTATAGGAGGCTTATCACCAGGCTTCCAGCGACGGTGTATTCCCAAGGCCTTTAATTTCTGACACACAGAAGAGGGAGATATTGCGTAACCTTTTTCCGCTAGCTTTGCCGAAACTTTCCAATACTGAATGTTACTGTCTTCTTTAATCATTTCGAGTATTTCGCGAGTGATTTCTCTATCGCGTAGTTCACGATCAGCAGCTTTAAGTCGTCGCCGGGGCAACTTTTCTTTCGGAGTACTCGATGCCACTGGCTTTTGGAGTTTATCAGGAGGTTTTGGACGTGTCTCACGTTTGCTACGATACGAGAGGGGTATACCTTTTACGATGGCATCACGAAGTTTCCATGCTGTCATCTGGGAAACGTTCAATTGTCGAGCGATTTCCATTGTGGAAGAATTTTGTGATACGAGAATCTTAGCTGTTGCATACTTCTCGTCATCGATGAATACGTTAGGTTTTCGGGGCTTCTTTGTAGTTGGTCTGTTGGAAAATCATTTTGATGAGTGTTATTATTTATTTGTAAGAATTATGTATTAGCTTGAAATTCTTTACTTACGTTAAATTAGTACTTTGAGGCTGTATAGATTTGATTGACAAATTAACTGGTTGCGAAAAGCCTGGTCTGTAAAGTTATGAAATTTAATTATTATTTTTAGGAATTATTGAATTTTTGTTCATAATTATTAAACTTTTATAAACGCTTTATTAATTTGTTTTTTTTTTCTATATTTTTTTCTTTTCAAACACGAAGTTTCAAACTTAGCTACGTTAACGGAATGCAATTTGAGTAAATTTTAGCAATTTGAGTAATCTTATACTGAAGGAAATCTTATAAGTATATAAGATGAAAGCAATTATCATTTCATACGGATATCAATTATTAACATAGCCAAAATGGCAACCCGTTCAGTTTATTCGATGCAACTACCCTACATGAAAGGTGACAAAGGTTTGGCTATTGAAGCAATAAATTCTACGCAATATAACTCTATCGGAGAATGTACCGAGATATGAATCTTAAGGGCTTATCATTCCTTTCCGATGCATTTACTCATCCATATTAGGGATATGATTCTAGAAACGAACATGAATACTTCCGTCTGATTGACAGTTAAATGGAACTGAAGTTTCAAAAAAAAGGTCGTAATTCAATATGAGAAGAAGAATCGGACACAGAGAGGAGACCCTCAGTACAGTTGCATTTATTTTGAAGTTCAACTAAACTTTGTTTTTTTTTTTTTTTTTATTTGTTCTGCAAATGTTTCTGTTAGTGGTGATCTTGAAGCAGCCATCTATAAATAACATTAATCTGATTTATTCTACCCTAAAAACTTTAAATATTCATACTAACATTTAATACTTATGAATATAATCATATAACCATAATTTTATATCATTATCATATCATACATTATTTTTTAAACTAAAATTATTTCATCTAGCCGTTAGCCCCGTATGCTTGTGCTATTCTCCATATTTTTTTATTTTGTAATTTACTTACACTATAATAAAATTATAATAATAATAATAATAAACTTTGTATTTAACTATTACTAATCCAATGAAGAAGACATTCAACATTACCAATTACGAAGAAAGAAGGTTTGTCCGCACAAACCGCTTAAAAACTAAATTTAAGGTAGAGTTATGATATTCTCTGACAGTTTTCAATTATCAAAGTGATTATCGTTAATGTGATCGTCGATAATTTGCTTCAAGTAATTCAATCGTCTATAGCTTACTTTAGTTTAGTATATTTCAGAAATTTTTAAACTGCGGTTGAAATATCATAATGAAATATAATATAAAAGACAACTTGCGTTTCTTTGTAACAGTAGGAATTGAAAAATTTTAAAATAACTTGTTAATAATTTTTGTTCTAATTGTAGCTTTAGTTTTCAATTTTGAAAATAAGTTAACTATTGTGCCGAAACATTTTAACTTAAATTTCCTTAAACAAAGAGACGAAAAACACGATATCGAATTACAGTGCCTACTCAATCATTCACATACATTCGCATACAAACTATAAATATGAACAATGTAGCTAAGCCATCAATGCAAGACAATTTATAATTAGATATTTTCCAAACCCTCTTTGTTGACGATAGTGTTTCGAAGACTATCGACTTAGGGAAGCAATAACGAGCGATCGAATAGTTACGATAGCAGTCGACATTTTTTTAAGTGCTGGACTTGTAAGTTGCTAGGAAGTTTACAAAGAAATTTGGAAGCTATAATAAAATAATCGCATATTTATCAGGTTCTGAGGGAAGAAATAAGTCTAGAGCGTTGGTGGATTACTATGCAACATTAGAAATCCTAGTGTGTTGTATATCGGATTCAACTAGTCTGCATAACTTCGAAAGCTTTCTGGTCAGAAAAGCACAAACAACTTGAATTATATCTCTCAATGTGAGGATAATAGGAATGAATTGATAAGATAAGGGTAATTTATTGATTTAAATTATTTTGTAAATATATTGTTTTATAAGCAAATAAAGAATTAACTTTAAAACTCACTGTGGAATATGAAATACTGAGGGTAGAGTTTGCATCAAATGCTGTTTGTATCTTTGCATCTGCATTTCAGCATTTTCGACTTCATCTGCTCCTCCTTCTTCCTCTGAATCCTCATCTTCATCCTCATCGTCATCATCGTCGTCATCATCGTCATCTTCGTCGTCATTTTGTTCACCATCTTCATTTTCAGAATCAGATTCGGCATTTTCATTATGAATATTCATTTGATTTGTTGCTGGCATTCCAATGGAAGATGCTGTTTGTGGTATCCCATTGTTATTTGATTGTTCTATTTGTTGCTGCATTAGCTTGTTTCCACCGTTATTATAGCTACTATGGTAGTTTTGATCGAGATTTAAAGATTGCTCATTGCATTGTGAATTAATTTGCTCAGTGGCGTTCTTGTTGGAATCTTTCTCTTGTTCGTCCTCATCGTCATCTTCATCATCATCATCGTCACTGTCACTGTCTGTCTCACTGTCAGTATCGTCATCTTCACTATCGTCCTCATCGTCATCGTCTTCTTCCTCTTCATCCTTAACCTCTTCCTTTATTTCAACAATGCCTTCAGCATTTTTAGGATCAACTTCTTCATTTTTTTCAATATTAACACCAAGGTTATGCTGTTCAATTACGGCTCTTGACGTTTCAGGTATAATTCCTATCGTGTGTTGGTTGCTATCCGGTTTTTCCTCTGCAGGTGGATCAATAAAACGTTCATGAAGGCTAACACCGTTAACCAAGTTCTTTCGCAAACGCCATGCGAAAGTACGGGATATGTCGAGTTCTTGGGCGATTTGAGTAGTTGTTGCCTCTTTTAGAATTAAAATTTTAGCCAAAGCGATTTTTTGTGCGTCTAATTTTATTCGGGTTCGTCCTTTGCGCTTGGAAGTATTCGGCAAAATTCTAAAACCAAAAATATCTCAAAATTAAAAAAAAAAAGAAAAATTTTAGAAATTGGTTTCACCTTCTGTTTTGCATATACAAGGCATTATCTGGTTTTCGAGGTGGAATAACAGGTTTCGGGAAGTTGTTGTATTGGACGATATTTTGTTTAAATAACTGTTGTAAGGGCCTATATTGTTTTTTGTTTAGTAAAAATGTGTTATTTTGTAATATGATATAAACATTAAAATAAATAACTTACACTTTTGAAGCACGAGACGGGCAACCAGTTCGCTTATGCCATCCAAGATGGTGTCCAGTTGGAAAAATAACATGACAGTCTGTGCACTCCATTGGACGGCTAAATTTATAAAAGGTTTAACATAAAGTTTTAGTGAAAATGTTTTTGATAAACACTTTGAATGAAACTTCAAGATAGAAAAAACGTTCAAACAAAATGTATTTTCTTCTACTTATGTAAATATAACTCTTCTAGCTATAATGATTAAATTGTATACTCTTCCAGCCTCAATGATTACATTGTAATATTTTAGACTTTTTCGGAAACTTACCGCGTTATTTATTAGAAATATTTATTTATTTCTTCTTCCCGACTTCCCGATTACATTTCTTTATCTTATTGGAAATTGTTAACATTGAATTTGTTCTTAAAAATTGATATTAGATGAACTGCATATATAAAAAAAATTACGCATTGAGAAGGTCCGTACTGGTCAAACTGTGAATTCTAGTCAGAGCACTGGGACCAAACACCTATTAAATTTTATCTTCATTCGAACATTTTGTATAAATTAAATATTTGTTCGTCAATAAGATAAAGTTCTTTCATATTAATATTAAGATGGCACATGGAATGCTTCTCAGTTCACCCTGGAGCCTAATTTTGGTCGTACTGTCAAATATAGAGATTCGTTTTTTAGTCGCACAACACGATTTTCCCTAGCCATTTAAATTTGCAAACATTCGAAATCAATGTTCATCGACACCTTCATTCGTCCGTGCAGTGTTTAACAATATAAGGTCTCTAAGGGCCATTTGCTGAAACGAAACTTTAATATTTATGTTCAACCTAAGCGCTTATGTTCTACTTTTTCCTCTACGTAAACTGTCACATAAGAGTTTATGTGAGCGCATGTGATCGAGAACTTTTTTCTAAGTATAAAAAATATATTTATATATTATATATTTATATATTTTATATATTTTTATTTTTTTATATTAAAACAGTTCTCGAACATTTGTATGAACAAAACAAGTTTATTCAAGATCAAACATTCGGTATTACTTAAGTGCAAATTAAATGACCACTTGTCCAAGGTAACTGAAACTGTAACAGTTGAATTAAGGAACAAATAAATACCCTTCCGCCATAGACTCTTTATAGACTCTTGGTTGTCACGACTTCAAAAATTTCAGATTAATTTTACCTAAAAACCGACATGATCTTCTCAGATAATTATAATATAATATTTGTTTACCTAATGCCTGTGACACACATGTGAACCACATGTCTGTCAGGGTATACTACGGTAATACCAGCCGAGCAAAATAGTATGAGCGTGGTATCTACACTAGGGTTTTTTGCGTAGTATAATCTTCTCCTTAGTGAAAAGACCTCCATTCTTCTCAAGTGAATAATAGATTTACTAAAACTCAGTGTCATATTGATGTTTATTATGATTTTTTAATATTTTCTAATTTGTAATTTCAAAATGGAAACGAATTTCATAAACGGAAAGTTCTTGACAGTAACCAAATCGCCAAGATTTTGAATATTTGGAGGGAAAATATCGACGGTTGAAGCGGAAATTTATTATTATTTAAATTGATTAAGCTAAAAAGATCCATACAAATCTTAAATATGTACATACAGTTGCGGTCAAAATAATAGCAGTGTAATCTTACCATTGACATATTTTAGTACAAACTAAGATATAGGCAACTTTTTAAAATATTCTTATACTATTTTTGTAATAAAATATTTTATCTTTTGTTTCCAGAATAAAAAAAACCATATCATAACGGTTTTCTTCCAAAGGTCATTTGATTTCACTTAAAGTATATTTTTGCGCAGTCAAAATAATAGCAGTGTTTAATAGTTTGTGAATTTTTTTCATTGTTTTTGAAGCTTAGGAATATTTTTTTTTGTTTGTTGTTGAAACTTAAAGGTAAGGTATAAAAACCCATAGTTTTCCTACATTTATATTCCTTCGAACTTACAGTATGGGTCGTAATAAGCATTGCGCTCCGGAAATGCGGCAAATCATACGCCAACTTCTCTCTGATGGAAAAACTTATACGGAAATACAAAAAAACTTAAAAATATCTGATGATGAAACCAGGGGCAGAAAAAAAGTTATTTCTCCAAAATCAGAAAGGAGAATTATGAGATACTCAAAGGTTTCTCCCCATTTGCCGGCTACTGAAATAAAAAAACAGCTAAATCTAAGCGTTAGTCTAGAAACGTACAGAAGAATATTGCGGGAGAATGATCTCAATGCCAGAAGCCCAAGGAAGGTTCCTCTTTTGACAAAAAAATACATCGCCAAAAGAATGCAGTTTGCCAAAGCCCATGTCAATAAGTCCCTTCATCATTGGCGAAATATTTTATGGTCGGATGAGAGTAAAATTGTTCTGTATGGTGTTTCTGGTTCCCGGGAATATATGCGACGCCCATCTAATGCTGAATATGTGTCTAGGTATATGCGGAAGACTGTAAAACATGGCGGCTCAAGCATAATGGTATGGTGTTGTTTTTCCTATCAAGGTGTAGGGCCCATATGTCGCATAAATGGTGTAATGGATCAGCATCTTTATGTGGATATTCTTCTAAGAACCATGCTGCCTTACGCAGAAGAGGAAATGCCAATAATATGGGTCTTTCATCAAGACAATGACCCAAAACACACGACCAAAAAAGCCAGAGTGGTTTCGGGTCAATGTTATGGAGTGCCCTGCGCAATCCCCCGACTTGAACCCAATAGAGAACCTTTGGGCAGATGTCAAGAAATTCGTTTCAAATGCAAAACCTTCCAATAACAACCAGCTTTGGGAAGCAGTGGAGACTGCATGGAGAAATATTTCATTGGAGAGATGTCAAACTTTGGTGGACTGAATGAAGAGAAGATGCGAAGCTGTTATAAGCAATAAGGGGTCTACCACCAAGTATTGACGTAAGAAATACAAATACATTTTGTTTTACTTTTTAATCCAATGTAATTTTCTTATTTTCTCCATTTTTTGACTGGACTATTTTCTTATACATACATTGAAGATATTTTCTTTTTTTAAGTTTTTTTTTTGATATTTTTAAATCTTTCTTTTATAATTGATTTCATATAAATGTAACCTAATAAATAAAATATTATTATAACGTTTCATGAGCACCATCTTTCTTTTTTTATTGAATATTTCTTGGATGTATTTTCACTACTATTATTTTGACCGCAGCTGTATGTATGTATATCTTCATTTGAAAGATTGAAAATTTGTGTTTGCCAGAATATGACTGGCTGTGAAACTATGTATACTACGTTCTGTAGTGTGTCATGTAGCATGGTTTTGAGAGTAATATGGTATTCATACCATGGTATCTATACTAGATGTGTGTCAGGGGCATAAGGAAATCATATTTGATTGCCCAATGTGTTTAAAAGAATATTGTATGGCATTTAAAATCTAACTTAAATTTAAATTTTTAAAAAGCATGACAAAAAATTGAACAAAAAAAATATTTATATTAATTACGTGACAATACCGAAATAGGTAGGTTGACTCAGAGTTAACTCGAGATGTAAATTGACTGAAAACCCCGTGTAAAGAATTAACTTGAGTTAAACTACAAAACTTGAATGATAATTAATTGGCCCTTATTGAGCTTTTTAATATTCAGAAAAATTCAAGATAACTTACGTTTGATTCCTTCGCTTTTTTACACAACGTCCACGACGAATGTGCTTCTCCAGAAAGCGTTTGTACAAATAACTCTTCTTACAATTTGTACACTCATAAACTGGCGGAGATCGTCCATGACAGTTCTGCATGTGATCTTTTAATAGAAATTTTCTAACAAATATCTGATAGCATATGCTGCATTGATAGCCTTGTTGTTGGTTATTGACAATCTGTTGTCTATCCATCATCGTACCGCCTTCATCGTTTGGTGTAATAAGTTCGATTTCCGGAATCAAAGGCAATTGATCATCATCCATGGAAGTATCACATGGAGGAGCGAATCCTTCTTCATTGTGGTAGCCATTTACAGCTGCCATTGCTTCGGCTTCCTTGGTTTGCTGCTCCATCAAAAAATTATTCATCATCAAACGAACTGAATTCATGTCATAGTTGTTCTTATTGTCAATTTGATCAAATGAAGTTCCGCCGCCGACGCTGCTACCTGAATTATTTCCATTCATTAGCTGCAAGGTAGTATTACTGCCCGTCATTAGATGTCTATTAGCTAAATTCATATTATCGTCATTGGGATCATTGTCTGAGCATTCAGAAATTGTAATAACATCGCCGCCACTTCGTTGGTGGTGCTCCATTTTACGCATCATTTGCAAATGATGGCGAAAGAAGTTGTCTGCATCTTCGCATTTCTTTTTGAACATACACGCACTGATCGCCGACTTTGCACACACCATGCACACCTGTTGTGGCAGAGTATCGCCCTTTTCAATCTAAAAACAAAAATGTATTAATAAAATATGCCACATGATAAATATTCCATTTGAATTTGAAATAAAACACAAACAAGAAATAACTGTAAATATACGAATATGAATAAAAGTGGGTGCTTGTGGTTGACGCTCGAACTCCAATTGACTCGAGATCGAGAGTCAGAGGCACACGAAAGATTATAATGAAAGAAAATCCACAAACTCAATGTTTTTGTAGTCGGCGGGAGGTAAGAGAGAGAGACACGTACCTTTACATCGGCCAGCATTGTAATTTTCTTCCACAGAAGATCTTCGCCGAATATCGGAATCATGGTCGCACATTCCGAATTTGATATGCAAATTCGACACAATTGCATATTTTCATCCATTTTTCTTCATTTGCTTGGGAATTTATGCGTTTATTTTTTGCCAGCAAAAACTATCTACCACACTAGCTGCAAAACCCCAAAGATAATAATTGTTAAACCGCTGGGATCCGTAAACGAAATGCTGCTATGTTTGCTGCTCTACAAGTTGTTGACTTTTCCGGGCAAACGAGTTTTTATTTATTTTGTCTTTTACTCTTTGAATGTAAAACAATTCATTAAAACAATTTTATTGCTAAATGGAAAACACTTAAAAATGTGGGGATAAAATAGATATGACTGTAATTTTCCTTCTTTTTTTAGTCAATTATGAGCCAAAAGTGGTGATTGGATTGGAATGGATTGTCTACGACAACAACGAGCACGACGACGGACGTCTACACAAAATCAAACCAATGTAGCTAGAGGTATGTACATACTTGTACAACAATAGAATTTTTAATGATTTTAATACTCTATATATCGAGGAACACGATGAACGACACGAAGAAAATGAAAGAAACGAAATATGAAACGAAAACGGTGGGAAAGCATCGCCGCCGCAGCAGCAAGACCAAGAAACAAAAAATTGTACTTTTTGTAGTAAAAAAGTTTCTTGTACTTGTGCACTTTAAAATATCATTCTTTTTTATGTTCGTTCTCTTTGTTATACAATCAAATTCATTTGGGTATTCCGCACCTATTTTTTGTAAGAATTAAATTAACGAAAAAAAACACTTGCACTTAAAACACTGTAAACTATAAAACTATTGATGGAATTATTATGTTCCCGTATTTCCGAATTATGAAATGAAATTTTCGATAGTTTTCCTTTTTGATTTGATGAAAATTAAAATTAAATGAAATTATAAAATGCAAATAGATGCATTTTGACATCCATTTCCATTCAAATGTCACACGAGAACTAGTTTTGTGAGCATTTTTTCCAATTAGATGGGGAAGAATGATTTCCTAATCAGATTCAGGAATTCAGCAAATTGGTAGAGGCAAAAACTTTTCGTTGAGTTTTGTTCTGATGTGAACATGGATTAAGATAAGGCTGTATTTCCATTTACTCGTTTATATGAAGACTTGAAGCGAGTCTGAACTCGCAGGCTAGGCGCGCACATTCAATTTTTAGTTGCGCAACTGCTTGGTTCGAGCAACTAAAAAACGATTGCCTAAAATGAGTTCGCTATTTTGTGTAACATATAATTATATGCACCTGCGCGGACATTCAACCAAATAGTTCATCTGTTTTCTATAAGCAACCAAACAGTTGTGCAACTAAAAATTGAATGTGCGCGCCTAGCCTTATAGTGTCAAAAGATATCAAACCTACTTGACTTACTTCACAGATTTCTTTTTGTTCATAAAATCTATAGTACTACTCTGAAATATGATTTTATAGTACTGCTTGTATGTTAATTGTGACGCTGAAGTTCCCAAGCAGTAGAGAGTAGGATAAGGAATGAAGAACAAAGTATAGTTACAGACTGCCTCTAAAAGAGATTTTTATTTCAATATTAAATTGATGTCTAACATCTAAGATAAAAAATGTTTTTATGTTTTTGTCCGGAAAAATTACACCAAGACGTTTCATTTTTTTATCGTGACTTCATGAGAGAAAGACGTATATTCATTTACAGATAGTAAGATTGTTGTTATTGTCTTTAATTTTATTTTTCTGAATTAAAAAGAAACCTCGGCACAGAAAACGTAAAATTTAAATAAAACACCAAACCATATAAACTATTCGCATACCGAGATTGTTGCTTAACTTACAATTTTTATTAAATTCTAACAGCCTTATTTACTAACTCGTTTTTGTAGTGTTTGCCAAGAGGGCACAATAAAACCAGATATTTAATAATATTTACACTTTTTATTTCGGAGATCGATTTTGCACGAGCCGTTAAATTAGTATTTTAAGGCCGGTATTCACCGAGCGCTCATAACTTAAGAAGCTCATAAACCTATTCACCAAGCAATATTAGTGAAGATCTACGAGCGCTCTTAAAAGTTAGGAGTGGTTCCGACCACTCCTAACTTACGAGCGCTCTCTTCGAAAGTTTGTTCGCTTGTGCTTGTGCCACGCACGCATTTGACTCGAATCCATGTGAGCAATGCCAAGTAGAAGAGTATCCATTTGCTGTCAAGACCAACATTCCACAACATTTCACAGTTTGGGTATGCCTGAACAAGAGAGAGTGGCTCTCATTTTCGAACTTCGAAAAACACTTGCGAGTGGTTGGTGAATACCCCACAGAAATTTCAAGTTAAGAGCCTCGTAAAGTTAAGAGCCGTTTAGGAGCGCTCGGTGAATACGAGCCTAAATCAAAAAACAATAGCCCCGTTCAACTTAATGCTAAGTAGTTTTATACATTGGTATTTTTAGATCTGTTCAGCTTAAGGACATTGTTAGGTTGTGTCTTTGAGTATAATATATAATATGGAGGGCTATTTCTATTCCAAATGCGTGACTATCATAGGGGGCGCTACTCAAATTTTTGTGTAAGACAAAGTTATTGCCGATTGCTTCATATCACATGTGACGGAGAACTATATGTGAGGAGAAGGTAAGCACAAATCGGAGGATACGGCTGTATCCTTAACTTACAGAAAGTGAGACAGCGACCCCTATCACAACTTCAAGTACTTCAATGCATTAGGGATAGGAACGAGCCCTCCATATTATATATACTCAAAGGGTTGTGTGCACATGGCAGCTGCACTACAGTTTTAGTTACTTCGACTTTACAACGACTCTAATCCTGAAAACCTTCAGCCGTATTTGTTAGAATTCGCTAAACGCGTGAATAGTTATGCAATGCATAAGGACTTATTCATCCACTATGCAAATTCATATTTATAAAACATTTGCCTACCCTGCATAGTTATAATGAGCTTGTGTCAAATAAAGTACCAAAAATTAAGAATCTATTACATTTAGCCTTCATAACACTCAGCTGTTTATCAAAAAACAAAAAAAAAAAACATCTTATCTGTCTATCGAATTTAATAAACAAAAACGAAACTACCAAAAGCTAAAAGAATTCGAACAATTAACTTTGATTCATCAGATAAAGTATGTTATTTAGGCCTATTCTGCAACATCTGTTATTCTGCTATGGATTTTCTGTTATGAATCGTAAAAGATTTCCATCTTAAAAGATCTTTTATAATTGGTATTCAGGGGCTCGAACTTTTATAAAAGTCTGTTATGCAACTTCGAAAACGAAATCTGTTATGAAACTGAACTAAATCTGCTATCATAATCAGCTGTGATTAAATAAAATAATTCATCTGACAAAATTAAAATGGATGACGAACAAAAAAGTAATCTCCTCTCTTACACATTATTGGTGTCCTCTACTCTACTTACATATACATATGTTTATATAATACTCGTATGTGTGTAAATATATTTTCTTTCATTTGTCTCATTTTAAAAAGATTTCGTTAAGGAAATAAAAAATATATCGTCGTCGTTCTATGAAACGTCCATTCTTAACAAAAATGTAATTTAATTCTTATTTAATTCATTCCGGATCAGCCATATTTGCAAAATATTGTATTGCACAATGGTATATCAATTTTTCATTGAGATACTCGTATCTGTGTATGTATTGAAATCTTTTATGATAAAAGTCACAAAAGTTTGTCTTTTATTCTTTTATGATTTTTAACAGATTTCATAACAGATTTTGGCATGCTGAATACCAAAAATGCTATTCGTAAAAGATTTTTTCTATGTTCGAACGTTTGACAGTTCATAAAAGTTTTCTTAGCAGATTTTATAACAGATTTTAGCGTGCTGAATACCAAAATTAAAATTCATAAAAGATTTGTTGACAGCTCAAACATTTGTATGGAAATTCATAGCAGAATAACAGAATAGAAGAATAAAAGATCTCGCCGAATAGGCCTAATTATCTCTAGCACAATACTGGAAATCAAATTGTTATTCGTTTCATCCTAGCTGGAATACTCCTCAGCCAAATTCTTGAGGATAAAATTCAATAATGCAGAATAAAAATTACAACACTAACACACCGGATGAAGCAGGATGCGTGGAGAGAGATCACCAACAAGTATATTTATCTATTTAATTCTAAACAATTTTCAATTCAATTTGTTTGTAATATATAAGTATATAACATCGTTACCACTCCTAACTTTTAAGAGCGCTCGTAGATCTTCACTAATATTGCTTGGTGAATAGGTTTATGAGCTTCTTAAGTTATGAGCGCTCGGTGAATACCGGCCTAAATGTCATTCTCAGATGAAATCTTGTGAAATTTACAAAAAGGAGTGTAAGCAATTTTTTTTTCATTTCTTACTAAGACAAAAAGGATAGATAATTTGCATTAATAAATTATTTATATTTTCCAAACGCTCTAACAGTTGTACGGTATAGGGAACGCAATGTGGTTGGTACATTCATTTATTGGATTTGAGCTTTATACAATCCAATTTTAAATGTATCCAATTTCCAATATGCATACAATAATAATAAAATAAATAATAATGGAAATCAGCTGGGGTTTGATTTGAGTGTATAAGTATATTTGACATAAGGAAGGCGTAGCTAAAACGGCTAAGAAAATAATTATAAATAAGGATTTTGTATGATTGGTGTACCATGAGGATATTTGGATTTTGTAACCGCATTATTTTCCCACAGGTTTATCAAAAATATCTAAAATTCCCAAGGGCTTTCATTTTGTATAAAAATGGCATTAAATTTAATGTTCGACACTTAAGCCTAGTACGCAGAACGCGAAAAATTTTGTCTCCACAAACATTTTTTGTCCTGGGACAAATTTTGTCTTGGATATTTTTCCGAGCAATACGCAGTTCGCGCGCAAAATTCATACTTTTGTGCATTGCAGTCTTTGAGTATATATAATAGGTGCGTTTTATTATTCACAAATCTATCGGGATCCGGATTTGGATTAAGTTTTTACATGTATTACAAAAACAAATTCGGGATCCTGTTTTCTATCGGGATCTATTTCAAGATCCAAGAATTAGTTTTAAATCCTAACACCAGAAGGTGATTTTCTTATCTAAATTTTGTCAGCACTGTGCAAAAAAAAAAACAACAAATCGTGAAATGTCATAATAAATAAATGTAGGTACAATAACAAAACCATACATTTCGTTTAAAAGCTAATTAATTTTGTATCAAAAATCAAAAGATGAATGCAAAAGAAAATAAAATGTAAATATACCTACTTCGTTTTATTAATAAAAATTAAGTTGCAAAAATATTTTTTATTAAAGGCGAAGAATTTGGACGAATTGTGAAACCATCGCCTTTTTAAGAGCTTACGAGAAGCGGCAATGTGAATTTGACCACCCCCGTAAAAAAAAATATGATATGAACAATGTGCTGGAGGATCTCTTGGCAGCTGAAGTCCTCGTAAGTTTCTCGTTTTATTTAATCAAACTTTATATCAGATTATGTGATTCACAGACTCAACCAACCACCACAAAATTTTGAACACAAAATTAAAAAATTTAAGAAAAGCCTTGAAAGAAACAAACGATAACAACGCCCGAACCGGTGCATCTGCCAGCAAAGCCCCATTCGAGGATATAATGGAGGAACTCTTCGGGAAGAGACCAGAATGCAGAATGCTTTACGATTTGCGAGACATCACACAGCCAATATTATTGCGTGCGGAAGTGACAATAAATATCATCAACTGCATAGAATGGCCAGTTGCTTGGGAGAATATTTTCTTCGGCCTTGGAGATGCAATGCCTTCAAGTAAATTATTTTGTTCGAGTTCTCATTCAAACGTCAGTCTATACTAAATTAATTTCTTTCAGATGGATGTGTTCTGAGTGCTTTCAGTCTATTGTCCATTATGTATCAAACTCGTAGGTTTGATAAATTCTGCACCGGAGTGACAGACATTCATTATAATATTTGGAGAAATAGCTTTGCTGCGGAAGCAGACAACGGAGATGTCCAGGTGACACCACTGAGAGAGGCAGTGTTGGATGTTTCCCAAAGGTTAAAAACTGATGAGAAAACTATATTTACATTGGACATTATCCCATTAAACGGTGGACAAATAAGCCAAAATGGAATACAGACTCCAACCGATGGAATGCGAGTGTTTGATAAAGATTTCAAGGATCAATATGGAATAGTCTTTGGTTCTATGCGAAAGGTAGATTTAAAATTTTAAAGTTTTTTTTCGAATTTAAAAAATATGTTTTCTTACAGATTAAAGGATATGACAGGCCCGAGTACTACAACACACAACGGGTACCGCCATTTAATTTACATCGACTAATACTAATGCATGCAATGTCTTAGCAGTTGGCTAAGACAATGGCCTTCTAAGGGTCAGTATGCGTAATTGGCTAAAGACTGTCGTTGAATTTTAGCATTTTAAAATTCATTTAACTTAAGCTTTTTAATTTATTTTTTATTGTAATATATTAAATATTAATTGTTAATGAAACTTGCAATTTAGTCATATAAAAAAATCATTATTTTAATGATTAAGTATTATTAAAACTAAAATAAAATAAAAGGTCTTGTCACATAAACGATTTCAATTTTCTTCTTTTGTTTGTTGCCTAGGAGTTCCTTCTGCGTCTGGAAAACGAAAAGTTATTTTTAATTGACATGAGAAATAAAGATTTATCTTAAATTACTTTCGTTTCCCTCACCCTCGGGGGTCGGCACATTTGGGTCAGCTTCAATTTCGACTTCTGAATTTTCTACATGTTTTTTGTCTTCGACTGAAAAACAAATTAACTTTTTTTGAAATACTATTTAAAAAGAACTTAAAAAAATAACTCACTTTTTTCTTCTTTTTTGTTGTTTCTTCTTCAATTTCTACTTCTTCCTCTTCCGGAGCTTCTATATTAACATAGCCTTCGGGGAATAATTTTAAAGCTTCTTTGCCAATAACTGTATTAGGACTAACATATGAAGGTCCATATTCAGCGAATGCTAACATAGTGTGACTAGTTTTTTTTCGCAACTTTAAGACCAAGTTTGTCAGTTCTATGGCAGGTTACAAAAAAAAAAAAAACAGCAAAAAAAAGATTTATGAATTATTAATATATTTGTATGTTCAAAGTAATCTAATTCAGGTGTAGGGTGGGCTATGATTTATAATTAATATGTGCATAGGTGCCCTGGAATGTAACCTACTAGTTTGTTTTTGAGAACGCGTTTTGTTTCAAAAATGTTTCGATCGTTAACTTAGACGACATTAATTTAAGGCCAAGTGTAGATTTAATAAGGACATTCAATTTAAAACCATCCGTACCCCAGTTGCTCGTGCTGAAGAGAACTGTTTCAACTGTAGCTGAAAGGTAATTTAATTTTATGGACACCCAAACGTTCGGCTAAGTTAATAATGTTGGGCGCTAATTAGCTATCATTTTAAAGCTGGATTTCTATTAGGTTTAAATCAGTTTTTTTTTTTACTTTTGATTGGTATTTACAACTTAATTAAAATGGGAAGCAGTAGTTTCCCATCGTAATTATTTGGTCTTTGAGCAAAGTTAGAAAAATGCATATTTGTTTTATATTAATGTCTTAAGGTCACTTAAGTCTTTCTACGTGATTTCTGAATTAAACTTTGTTGCCTAACGTCAAAGATTTGTCAAGACAATTTCTAATAATTTAAACAGCATGCTGTTTTCTGATAAAACTAATCAGACCAAAAACATAAATGTTAAAAAAAGAGCCAAGTTCTTCTATACAAAAACCTTTGTGTAACAAGTCAGCCGCGAATAGTACTGAGATCTAAAAGTACGCCAAGTTCCTACTTCATGAAGGAACTAAAATTTGATAGGTTCACTTGTCAAGTTTTTAAAACCTTTCGAATTGGGCATAAACAAAAAATTGCCAAGTAAGCTCATCAAATTTTAGTCAGTAATCATTAAATAATAAAATTTCTCTATTATATTGTAGCTGTTTCAATATTATTTTACTTCAAATATTCGGTATTAAACCTTCATGAAGTAAGAACTTGGCGTACTTTTAGATCTCAGTACTCTTCATGGCTGTCTTGTTACACAAAGGTTTTTGTATAGAAGAACTTGGCTCTTTTTTAAACATTTATGTTTTTGGTCTGATCTCACTCCTTTTTGCAAAGATTTTAATATTTTGCCATGTCAAAATCTCGAAAGATACGGAAAGATAGAAGGGTGAACTCTACCTACTAAAATCAACTTAGTTTATAGTTTCCTATTTCTTTTGGTATATTTTCTTTTTGTTATTGGTTGTTTTGATTTGCGCTTCAATTATTTCTTCTTATCCTGGCAAGATACCTAACACTAACGTACCTACCTTAATTACAGCAATCGGAAGTGCTCCATATAAATTAAACATTTTCTCAGAAAGTGGGCGGATACCACGCCCTCTAATGGAAAACCTCAATTTTTATTTTTGGTCCTTTATATGCGATTTCAGCCCTACCGTTCTACCAAATTTCATTGTTCTAATGCAATCGGAAGTGTACCATATATAATTTATATCAGTTCTGAGGAAGTGGGCGGATACCACGCCCCCTGAAGGGAAAATTTCAAAATTTCAAATTTTCGATTTTTCCCTCTGCTTGCATAACAAGACCTACCGTTGTGCAAAATTACAATATTCTACGATGTTGGGAAGTGCTCCATAATTTTGATGATCTGTCAGTCAGTCAGTCAGTTACGGTTTTTGTGATTTTTGAAGCCTTATATTTTAGGAACCGCTTATGCGTCTGTGCCTGACTAGCTTAGCATATAATCGGAGTTTTAAGTTTCTGACTTCATTGATATTGAAGATAGGAAGGGGTCAAAAATCGACTGAGTTTGTTCCTGTAAAAAGGGTGTAGTGCCAGAACTTGGCTGGGCACTACCGTGCCCTTTGATTTTCAGGATTCTTCCTCTAATAAGTTGAGCGTCAATGTTGGTTCCAGATATAGTTGGCCGTATTTCTAAAGATGATTCATGATAATGTAAGAATTTTAAAATACATAGCTTCTGGCACCACAGTCGCAGTAATTTGCTAACTTCAATCGGTTAAATCCAATGCATACTACAATCGATTTTGTGCGAGTTATAAGAAGGGAATGTTCATGTTCACACAAATATTCATATTGAGGTGCGGGAATATTCCGTGGCCACCCAGGAATCCCGATTATTCACTTGCATGTTTATTTTTGTTTATGTATTTGGGTAATCTTGTTCCCAACATCAAGCCAGTGTCAATGATATTAATCAAACTAAAAATTCAAAAAAAGATTATATGGTATCTAAGAGAGTAAAAGAGTAAACATTAAAAATTATTAATTCTTATACGCCTCAGTGCACAACTTAATAATATTATTATTCGTTTTGTGTGTAATAGTTATTTAACAAAAGCCCGGGTTATAATAAATCAAGAAGGTATAGAAACATGTTTACATTCTTCTGAATAAAAACTACATTTCAAGAGGAATTATTAAATAGTTTTTTGAATTGTTGCTCCCTTTTAAAATTAATAGACAAAGTTCAAAAATAAAACAAACCTTCAATTTAATAAAATAAATAACCAATGGACTTACATTGGCGGAGTCTTAGCTTCATATTTCTTTAACGAATTTGCTATCAATTTGGCTGTTTCTGGACTATCGTTTGTAAAGAAGCCGTACAGTAACACATTTTCTTTGTTCTTCTCCACAATCTCATAAATGTCCTTCTTCTTGTATGCATCGAATGCCATTACGGTTGGAGTTCTGTTATATGATAGAAAGTTCGTTTAACATTGCCGATATTATTCAATTCGTCAGCTATTAATTTCATAAGGTTTGGTACATCTGTGCCGAACATTAAATTAACGCATTTTCCTTGACAGGCAAAGAGCCAGGTTGGTTTCACTTTTATTTCGAAATCGCTTAAGAGTTTCAATTGTATCGGATTTGCACTTAAAACATATTTTTTTTTTTTGTTTAACATTTGTAACGCTAAGATCTTAGAATTTTTCTACTTACTACAGCTAAATGAGGATTATCTCCTCCGAGTTCCAGCTTAATTTTTCTCAAACTGCCGACCACAGCTAGACATGGTCCGCACCATTCCGAATACACGTCTAGAACTATAAATTACGATTAACAGATTATTGCTTAAAATAAAAAAAAATCGACTTATTTTACCTAGAACTCCAGGTCTTTCAAGGAACTTGTATAATTCCTCGTCAGTATTTATCTCCACTTGTAACTGTTGTGCCCCTCCTTTTTAAGCACGATGAATTTTATTTAAACAATATTTAAAATGATGTAACTTTAGCTTTTAGAACGTCAGGATTTGGGATTGAACGAAGTATCGTTCAAACAAACTAGAACTTGGGTAACAAGTTGTTATTGTTCCTTTTGACCTTAACTTAACTTCACATCATTGTTGTTTATTTTTCTTTGATGGAATTTACAATTCTTCATCGCAGATTCATTGTACGACTTTCAGGTCAATAGCTGTAAGCTTTTTGAAAAAAAAGTGTTGACAATTACTAACTTTGAAGAGGCTTCTAATGTTATTTTGTTATTTCTTTGACGTCGACCACAAGATGACGAAAGTTTGTGAAACGAATAATATTTGGCCATTCGAGTCCATTGGCTGGTGGTTTGGTTTCAATTGGTGTCCATTTGAGCGGTATGGGCTTTTATGAAATTTATAATAGAACTATCCATACTTCAGTCACTATCGGAATCTCCGAATATTTCTGTTTTCCAATTGGCATGAAGATTTGATTTTGTTTGTAGTGTTTGCATAGTAGGGTTAGTTGAACCTGCTGCTCTTGTTTGTACTTCTGTGGTAGATTGTGTTGATGCCGATACTGAACTTGAACTGGAACAGAAAGTTGAATTTCTTGTTTTCTTCGGTTTATTGCTTTTATTGGCTGACTTAAGTAGCTTTTTGATGGCTTTTTGTTTTTTAAATAAATCCGAGTATTCGGGTCCAAAAGAGGTGGCCGCAATTGTTTCGGACCTGGAACAAAAATTTAAATAAAAGTATTATATTAGAATATAGTATTATCTAAACGTATTATACGGTTTTATCTTAAAGTTTTAAATTTTATAAGAAAAACATACCTATAGGAAAACAAGAATTTCATCTGGAATATGAATTTAAGTACTACGTTCTGAAAAATTGTTCTATGAACACACTGCGAGAAGTACATTATCCTTGACTTCGTGGCTGTAACCTATCCAGTTTGAGTCCCAGTCACTGCCATCACTTTCTAAAATAAACTAAGAAAATGATTTTTAGTATTACACAATAAATAAATATTGCAATTTATAATGAAAGCAAATTTACTTACTTCAATTGCGTTTTCCATTTTTATTTTTTGATTGTTTACAAAAAAAAAGTAGAAACGTCAAAAACAAAACTCAGAAGTACCACAATTGAAAAGTAAATTTTCTAGGATCTGGATCGTTTTATTATCAAATTGATATCCATATGGATCTTGGTCGATAATAAAACGCACCTAATATGGAGGGCTCGTTTCTATTCCAAATGCGTGACTATCATAGGGGGCGCTACTCAAATTTTTGTGTAAGACAAAGTTATTGCCGAGTGCTTCATATCACATGTGACGGAGAACTATATGCGAGGAGAAGGTAAGCACAAATCGGAGGATACGGCTGTATCCTTAACTTACAGAAAGTGAGACAGCGACCCCTATCACAACTTCAAGTACTTCAATGCATTAGGGATAGGAACGAGCCCTCCATATTATATATACTCAAAGATTGCAGTACATAATGTCTCCACTAAATTTTGCCAGGAAAAAGAATGATACAAGCATTATTTTGCGGGACAAATTTTGACAGCTAACGTATTTCCGAAAGTGATTTTTGTCAATACTGGTTTTATGTAAAAGGTGCTGATGCTCTTGTCTTGAGAGCATCAAGAGGAGATTCCAAAAAGGTATGAACGACTTTTGTAAGACAACCCGTTCCAGAGATAAGCCTAGTACGCAGATCGGGAAAAATTTTGTCTCCCATAAATTTTTTTTCCTGGGACAAATTTTGTCTCGGATATTTTTCCGAGCAGTACGCAGCTCGCGCGCAAAATTCATACTATTGTGAATTGCTCTACAAAATGTCTCCACTAAATTTTGCCAGGAAAAAGAATGATACAAGCATTATTTTGCGGGACAAATTTTGACAGCCGAAAGTGATTTTTGTCAATAATGGTTTTATGTAAAAGGTGCTAATGCTTGTCTTGAGAGCATCAAAAGGAGATTCCAAAAAGGTATGAACGACTTTTGTAAGACAACCCGTTCCAGAGATACACTAAGAAACACATTAAATTAGATTTCATCTCTCCAACTTCAAACTTTTGCGCTAGATTTGGAAAAGTTTTGTAGAGATTAAAATTGTAGAGATAAAATTTGTCTTGTCTCGATCTGCGTACTAGGCTATACACTAAAAAACACATTTAATTAGATTTGATCTCTCCAAATTCAAACTTTTGCGCGAGATTTGGAAAAGTTTTGTAGAGATTAAAATTGTAGAGATAAAATTTGTCTTGTCTCGATTTGCGTACTAGGCTTTATGAGGAGAATCTATACAAAATAATAATCCAATTAAAATGGCCATTTTGCTACCTCAACAATTCGACCTTTTCCTATTTTTCTTGTCAAACTTTAAAAAACTCAAAGCAACAAGTTCTCTTCACGTGAAAGAAACGCCATACATGAATAACTTTATGGTATATTCCCAATCTTTTCCAAAATCGATGTTTTTCTTAAGATTAAAATGAAATAGTACATAGCAAACCAAGCAACAACGGAAAACGAGAATAGTCCAGAGCAATATATGATCTAGCTCCAAATGGAAGCTCCCTTTAAATTGTATGCGATGTGTGTTGGGCCTAAGTGTCGGTATATCGTAAGAACGTATTTTTTTCTTCAACTGACATTTTAAAACCGACTCTGTCCTCTGTGTCTGTCGGTATTTGTTATGTTTTTATTCGCACGCGAGTGTTGGAAGTTCAACGATAACAATTTTTTCTGAATTTGCCGATTTCAAGCAATTATACAAAAATGTAAGTCCAATTTAATATTATTTATCTAAAAGCTTTCAATTAGAAACTCTTGTCAAAACTTCTTATTCATAAATATATAAACTACCCTCCAAAAACCACCTAACAACAGCTTTAAAAAACACCCATCCAATAAAACTGTCAAATTTTGTTAAATTCGTACGTGTGCGCTTGTGTGTATCGCCACCAACAAAAAGGGTTGAGAGAGAAAAAAACAAAAAAATCGTTTTCTTAATTTTGCCACCAAAAGTAAGAATTTGGTTTCTCGCTTTTCAATTTATTATTAAAATAAAAAAGAAATCTTGTAAAAAATAATAAGAACTTCCAATGGTAAACTCACGTAAACGGGGCACTTTGGGTGAAGTGAAAAGATTAAAGTGATTGGGACTTTTACTTTTTTTGTTCTGTGGGGAAAATTTTTTCTCAGATGTCAGGTGGAGGTGGTGGCGTAGAACACCATATTGTCATTCTAAATCCTGCAACCACACCGCACGGACACTCTGCGGAGCTTGTGAAGGCCGAATACGCCACTGATATTGAATCCCATCCCCATAATCTGCAGCACAATCCGCAGGCTTTCCATAATTCACGCTTTGACTATAACTACTCGTCGACTCTACTCAACTTGGACACTTATCAGAACGTTAAAACACGTACCAGATGGAATGAATCGCCGGAGGCTAGAGAACGACGCTTAGCCAGGAACGCAGCCAGAATGAGAGACAAGCGATCGAAAGAGAGTGACGATGAATATAAAGCCCGTTTGGCGAAAAACGCCGAAGCTAACCGTGTCCGACGTCAAAATGAGAACGAAGTACAAAGAGCCCTAAGACTGATGAAAAATGCAGCGAGACAACGGTTAAGAAGGGCTAGCGAAACACCCGAGGAGCGCGTTAAGAGGTTAGCCAAGGCTGCAGAGCGAATGCGTTTGGCTCGAGCAAATGCACCCAAAATCGACAAACCACCTCTGGCTGATCGCCTGAAAGGTTACTAACCGAGTGCAAGTTTATCTGAAGCAAAAGTTTCAGCAGCCAGCGCCTTTTAGTGGTTTTCAACACAAATTAACAGTAGTTCTTAAGAGTGTAACAAATTATATAAAATTAGAAAAATAAGTATTATATCTACCCAAAATAATTGGTCTAGTCTGGATTTCTTTGGCAAGCTATTGTATTTCCCCCCTTTTTGCGATATTGTTCCTTAGTTGACCTCAACGCCCCAACCCCGATCTAAATTGTTTGTTGAACAAAATTGGTATTTTATGTTTTTATCATGTTTATTAGAAATATTTAGAAGTAAGCATAACATAATAAATTATCTTAAGGACTTGAGAAAAACACGTTTTAAGCTTATTAACTCCAATCTATTTTCTTGGTTGTTCATGTTTTTATTCTGACATACAAACACAAAATTATCGATTTTTCATCAATGCTTGGAAGTTGATGTCTAGTTTTGTGTATCATTGTTGAAGGTATTGAATTTGAAAGAGAAGTTGCTGTTAAGTTGTTTTGTACAACAACAACAACAAAGCTGAATTGAAAATCGCGTATTTTAAAAATTATCAACGTTACGATGGATCGTTGGTTACAAGTTATAGTTTTATATAATCTTAAGATGCCACAAATTAATTCATTAATTTTTAACACGAAATTACACCCTCTTAAAAATACCCAGTCGTTCGATTTGATCCAAACCAAAGATAAGACACATGACTAGGGTACTTTTTAAAGTTAAATTTAATAAGACCAACACAAAACGACTACCGTAAACAAAGTTATGTTCTTCTAATGCAATTGTTACTGTGTTTTCATTACAATAAAAAAATATTACCGAGTGCTTTTCATCTCAAGATTTTTAATAGTGGGAACTGCTGGAACTAATCCAATTTCTAGTTTGTACAGTATCGGACAAAACATTTGCAACTAGAACTGAAACCAATTAGTTTCTTAAAATTTATAAAAGTTGTATTCAGAACCAATATAATTTTTGTATATTATAGAAGGTGTATATTTAAAGTAAACAAAAATATATAATTTTTAAAATCATAATAAACTTTTAGATATCTACGTTGAATTGTATCAAGTAACTTCATATTTACACGCGACAAAACAATTGCAACTAAAATCAAATTAACAGCTAACAGCATAGTAACCGTTACTTTGATGTTTTTATTCAATTTTTTAATTTTTTATAACATTGACCATATGTTTGAAGGTCGTGACCTGAAAGCTCAGTTGCATAAATATTTTTACTGAGAGCAGATCTGCGGACATATCGATCTTAAGAAAAAAAGCTAATAATTACGCCTAATAAATTTTTCGATGCGTCAAGACAGCTATTGTAGACGATTTTATTTCGGGGATCTTACAAAAAGATATTTCCGAAGAATACGAGTATGATATTAATAAATCGTCAGTCTGGCGAATCATAGCTCGATATCGTAACACAAAAGAAGGAGCTGTTTTGCATCTCGGCGGCCAACCACGTAAAACAAGTTATCGAATGAAGGCTAGTTGACAAGAAAAGTTAAACAAAATGTCCCTTCCTATCTGCACCGAAATTAGTCCAAGAATTCCAATTAACAGTAAGTGCTAGAATGATATCTCGTCGATTGGCTCTCACTGATTTATTTTCTTACCGTCCTGCTAAAAACCCTTAATTTCGATCCGTAACCAGAGAAAGGGAATACAGTTTACAAAGGAACATTTCTTTTGGAGCAAGCAGAAATGGACAGCAGTCCTCTTTAGTTATAAATCGAAATTCAATATCATGGGTAGGGATGGAATATCTTACGTTAGAAAACCTCTTTGCAAGCAACTTCAATAACGTTACTGCTTAAAAACTGTTCGGCATGACGGGGGGAGTTAGATGGTGTGGGGTTGTTTTTCTGCTGGTGGTTTCGGGTCATTGCATCGCATTAATTGAATAATGGATACAAAAGTATCTTAGAGGATGTTATGGTGCCGTATGGAGAATGGGAAATGTCATTGCGTTTGGGTCTTTCAGCAGGACAATGACCCAAAGCACACTTCGAGGCTAGCCAAAACGCGGTCAACGTTATGAATTGGCAGCCGCAATCACCAGATTTGAACCCCATAGAAAATCCTTGGGAGATCGTCACACACAAAATTAATCACGAAAATGTGAGAAATGCGAACGATTTTTTTACACGAATAGAGACGGTTTGGATTTAAATTCCATTAAATATAATACAAAACTTAATTGAATCAATGCCAAGAATGTGCAAAGCAGTCATCAAAACCATGGCTTTGCCCAAATTATTGATTATTTTTAAGTTTTTCTGTATTTGAATTCAAAGTTGCAATTGTTTTGTCGCGTTTAAATTTTAAGTTGATTGATATAATTCAATGTTAATAATTAACGGTTTATTTCGATTTTGACAATTATATATTTTTATTTACCCCGAATACAGAGCTTTTATAAAATATGAAGAATGTTATGTTTTTTGAATAATTCCCCTATAATTTTGAAGAAAGTGCTTAATTTCATTTCTGGTTGCAAATGTTTTGTCCGATACTGTATGTATATGTGTTTAAGAAAAGTACGAGTAGTATCCAGGAAATTTCCTTTTGTCAATAGTGGTTATATGAAATTTTAGTATGCTTCAACGATGATACGTGTAACCAGTCTTGTCTCGATCGAATAATCGCCTGAGTAAGATATTTTTTTTCAAATTTAACTAAAACGCAAATAGATTTAATCCAATCTATTTAAACCATTAGTAAATCAATTTAAAAAAAAATAATTTAATTTGATTTGATTTTCGTTTAAATCCATTTGCAATCAGTATAAATTCATTTGTGTTTAGGTTAAATTTATTTGCTATTTGGCTAAATAAATTTGTGAATGGTATATATTTATTTTTTTGAAGTATTTATTGTTTCATAACTTCGTAAACTTTTTTAACTCTCACTTGTATTTTAACTTTGTCGTTACTAATTTGTTTGTTATAAGGTTAAGTCAAGGTTTAAAGGGACATTGGTGTTTAGATAATAATAAACAAATTAGCTTTTAAGATAAGATAAAACGGATTTACTTCTCAGTTAATTGATTTCTTATTTAAAAGAAAATATTCCCACATTTTAAATGGTTAAAATAGCTACATCATTCGACTTAAGTCGAACGTTCGATTCGCTATTCATAATGATGGCCTTTATTGCACTGTCTTCCTTTTCAAAATATGCGCACATTAATATACATACTGCCAATCACTAGGATAAGGCCACCATTTTTGCGACTTATTTTAGTAATGTATGCCAGTTGGAAATTGTTTATCCGAAAACATATATTACCTGAGAGAAGGTACGGTTTTTTGCCAAAAGAAAATCGTAAGTAATTGAATTATTTAAGATCAATTAATAAACACTTGAAAAGCGTATAGAAACGTGCGCCAGTTGGATGAGATCATTGCGAATATTTCGTTGCAGGAGTTCACATTCGCGATTGTTTCCAAACTCTTGGTTAGAATAATTTTTAACTTAATTAAAGAAGTGTTGAAAAGATTTTTTTTTATTTTATTTAAAACACAAATTATGTTCCGGAAAATCGTTGACTGCGACAGAAAAATAATAATGAATGGTTTTAAGAATTGGGGCCTCTTAAGCGGAGAAAAAGCTAGGAAGCTAAATAGTAATTATCTAGCGGATCCACAAAATTATGAGCAAAATAAAAAAATAAAAATAAATCTAGCCATAGTAATAATATCGCGAGAAAAATGTCTTGCCTCTCAAATTTTACTCTATCAAACTAAAATAAGGGTCAAAACCGGATTATCTACTGGCTGATCCGGTTCGAAGGATATTAAAAGCAAGTGATACTATCCAGGGAAGAAAATTGAAAAAGAAAGCTGTTCTAAGCAAGTAATGGGTGGGCCATCTAGTGGTTTGTATAAACCATAGGTTATTTTGACACTGACAGTTGTTAACCGCCCGAAATCTTGAGAAAAAGTCAGTATCATACCTCCTCGCCCCGAAATGATTAGCTTTAGACTTGAACAACGTTGGGAAATATTGAAAACTTATTTCCAAAGTAAAGGCTGTGTAGCGTTGTTTGAAAAGAAGTTTTGGCCGAAATGCAGCACCTAAAAAAGTTCTTGAGACTGGTTTGCTAGTGGACAACACTCATGGTCTCCGTCGACGTACGGCGCGCACAGACGACAATGTGGCTGCTGTAGCCGAGAGTGTGGGACTCAATTCACGAACATCAACTCGCCATTGATATCAACAGCTCAACATTTCACGCACTAGCCTGGGGAGAATTCCGCACAAAGGTCTCGGAGTATTCGCTTACAAGGTCAGATTGACTCAGAAATTGAAGGCACACGACCATCCGCTTCGTTATCGCCTGAACTACGTGGTGTTTGTATAGCCATAAAATATGGACAAAATTTAATTTTGTTCATTTTATTGCATTTTTAAAAAGAAATTTGTATTCGGCCCACCCTTTTCTTAAGGGAAACTTCGCAAGAGAACATGTCACTTGCAACAGTGAATGGAAACACTACGTTTTCGGATAAAAAAAAATGTATAGCCCTCTCGGAGTGGTTATAATTTGTATTTCCATGATCTAACAAGAAAGAATCTTATTTTGGCAAGACTTCACAGCCATCAGGTGCCATGGTGTGGCAGACTCATCGTTTTTTCCATCCACAGCAATGAACATAAATAACTACAAATGTTTGCTGAAACGATCATTTCCAAAATGTTTTGGCTTGTGCCTTGGATTTTGCAACAAGACATTGCTCCCACTTCTATGGTTGTTAGAATTGGATTCAATTAGAAGGCGTCGAAATTTTGCAATGGCCATCCTATTCACCGTTAAGTTCATAAAGGTGACAGACAATTGAAGACAAGGATAATCGTTTTTAATGGCGGATTTGTATTTTCCTATTCTCGAAGGCGAATCGTTTTCCATTCGAGCTTATAAGTAAAGCGACAGATCCATCAAAATATCATTTGTTTTGAAAGCGATACAAAATGGTAATTGAATTTATTCTTTTAATTGTTTTTGACAATTCCTATTTTTTCTCTTTAATTAGCGAGTTTTTGACTTTATGAAGGAGAAAAGTGGAATAGCTAAAGGTATATGAAATTATCTTTGATGTCAAAACAAAAGAATGATTCTCTCCATATATGGATAAAGTATACTTTTCAAAGATAAACTAGCTATTTGCTGCTGTTAAAGTAAGACGAGCTCTTTAACGTTAAAGTATAGTTAATATATGCCCTTTAAAATTAACAAAAAGTCGGTTCTCGTTTTATACTCAATATTTAGAGTCGACTCCCTTTCTAAAATTGATTTAGAGAAAGTTTTAAATGTTTAAGATTTTGCGCCATTAATAGATATTATAAGATTTAAATCCAAAGCATATACAGCTGCGGTAAAAAAAATAGCACCATTAAGAGAAAAATATTTCGTTGCAAAATAAAATGTATGCCAATATATCGAGGGAAATTTTGAATATGCAAAAAGTTTATATTAAGTTAAAACAACAAATTTCAAAAAGAATTTTTATTTTTATTCATCAACTTTTTGAAAAAACTTATATTTTCTCCAACAAATCAAACAAATAAGCGGTAAAAATAATAGCACCATTGCTTCATCGTACAACTTAAAACTAAATCATCGTAAAAATCCGAAATCTTTTTCTATGATTTTATTCCTTAGAGGTAGTCCAACAAAATTAATATTTCGTTGCATAGCCTTTGTTGGCTATTACTGCTTCACAACGTCTCGTCATTGAATTAGCTAAATTTTGACACCTTTCAACCGGAATATTCTCCCAGGACGCTTTAACTGCAGCCCAGAGTGCTTCGTTGCTGGTCGGTTTAATATCTGAGACTGCTTTCTTTACGTCGGCCCACAGATTTTCGATGGGATTTAGGTCAGGCGATTGCGCTGGCCGCTCCATTACATTAATTGAATGATCTCCAAACCATTTTTTTGCCTTTTTACTAGTGTGCTTGGGGTAATTATCTTGTTGGAAGACCCACAAAAGCGGCATTTCTTCATCTGCATACGGGAAAATAACATTTTCCAAAATATTCACGTAGACGTGTTGATCCATGATGGGTTATTAACAGTATATGGGTCCAACTCCATAGTAGGAAAAACAAGCCCACACCATTATGCTTGAACCTCCGTGCTTAACCACTTTATTTGTGTATTTGGGTTTGTATTCCGCTTTTGGAGGTCTGCTTACGTAGGAGCGAGATCCTTTACCGCCAAACAACACGATTTTGCTCTCATCCGTCCATAAAACGTTGCGCCATTTCGCTGCTGGCTGTTCAAATGCTGTCTTGCAAACATTAAACGCTTTTTTGCATGTTTTGCAGTTAAAAGAGGGACTTTTCTGGGACTACACGCTGTTAAATTATGTTCTCTCAATCTGTGGCGAACGATTTCAACGCAAGCTGTAATATTCAGGTCTTTTTTGAGCTCAGTTGCAGGCTTGAAAGGATTTTTTTGGCTTTCTCGGACTAGGCGTCTGACAAGAGTTTTCGACAAAACTGGTTTTCGCCCACGAGTTTCGGTTTTGGGTGCGTATATTATTGAATTTCGAATCATTTTGTTGCAACAGCCAACAAAACGTCGAACTTCTCCGTAAGTTTTACCTTCTGAAATCATTTTTTTTAATAATTTCACGTTTTTCGTTTGTGCAATGTCTTCCACGGCCCATTGTCTTTGAAAAGCTGTAATTTTATTGTTTAAAATGAAGAAACCTATTCAAAATTAACAAATCTTAACATTTGGTTACTTTACCTTGAAATATGACACCAAAAAATGTTTTTTTCTAGCGAAAAATGCGATCAGTGCTATTATTTTTACCGCAATAAAAAAGGGGTTTTCCCCAATATGGCCTAGTAAAAAAAGAACCGTTACCATTTAAGTGCCAGAGATACACAATACAGAGAGTTAACACTTCAAGCAATAACAAAATACAGTAGAGGCTGAAAATATGCGTCCATTTACTAATTTAAAAAAGTTAAAATAAAACTTGTACCGGTGGTGCTATTTTTTTTACCGGCACTGTATATATAAAAAATTCAATAATATTGTTTTCGTTTGTATAATTCTTTGTTATGCATAGTACTCAGTTCAAGTGAAAATGAAAATTTCATATAAAAGTGACTGCTGGTTCACTGGCATGAAATCCGCAACGAGAGGTGAGTACTAAAATGTGGATTGGAAAAACAAATATGTTCCACAACTTTTTCCACGCTATGATTTTCATTTCTCAATGTACAACCATCAGGAAAAAGTTGAAGGCAACGTGGAAAACTGTGACATTTGTCAGTTGATTTGAATATTTTGTTTCAAAACAAAAAATTGAAAATTTATAAACAGAAAGAACGAATCAGTTTAAAAAAAAAAAAAGTGTGAGTGCCAGGACTCACGGTTAAGATGTGTAAACATCAACGTTCGTCCGAGTGTCGAATTTTTGTTATCGAACGTACCCAATAAACATACAATGCAATCGTACTAATTTGTGACTTGTGATATATACCCCTCACACACGCCACATCGATCAAGACGAACAATCGACAAAGTACTTCGCTTTTGTATGGGCATTTACACACCAATACGCCGACGTAGAAGTACATGCCAAAATCAGCTGTGAAATGGTAGAGTTGTAAAATTTTAAATGAAAAGTGAAAATGACCGACAAATATTTGAATTTTAATGCTCCAGAACCACTTTTTTGCGTTGATCAGACCTTTATTGAATTCTTGCTTAAGGAGATTGAATTTTATTCTTGCTTTTTTAGGCGCTTTGTAAATTTTAACAACTAAAACCGAATAACATCATAAAAAATTGTTTCGACGAACTAGTTCGGTCCTTTTTACACGCCATGTCGGCATAGTACTTCGATTCCCAGAGTTCGCACTGCTATGTCGACGCATATTCATTTCACACGACCCAAAAACCTTATCGACAATATGCTTCGATGAAGTAGTTCGTGGCATGTGTTAGGAGTAAGTCGACTCTGCTACGTAACGTAAAGTTTGTTTGACTTATGTTTAACCAGGGATGTTGCTTGTGACAGCATTATATTTGTACCCTTATATTCAAACAGAGATGTTATCTGATAAAAAATAAACTGTTTTTACAAGAATCTGATTTTAATCTCTGTTTCTCTTTTGGCTTCCTTTCGAGTGCATCTGTGCTTTTAAACACAGCGATTTTTAATATAAGTTAACTTTGTTCATGCGAAAAAGAGTCATCTCTTCGCACTCTACTCAGTTAAGCGAATTGCACTGAGCGAACGCCAAATATAAAAAAGAAAACCACAAAGAAGAATGAACGATAACTCCGCATTTTTCTCAGCAATTGTAAGTGTATTAGTAAAAAAGTCACACGTATATAGATTGGATGTAGGCTTGAAGAAATATCAAAATCTTTTCAATCTAGCGTACTGCATAGAAATATTGTATATGCAAGGTTGATGATTGATCATTTGTATTTATTGGATCATTTGCGTATAGTACGTTGAAGAGATGAGAACACAGCACAGCATAAGCACTGATTAAAATATTAAAACAGCAAACAAAAATTATATAGTCTATAGTCTGTCAAAGCTCTTCAAATCCAGAAATCTCACCATAACTTCAAAACTGCTGCTGTACAGGACCATGGTCCTGCCAGTACTCACATATGGATCCGAGACTTGGGTGCTTAGCAAAAGGCACTCCGACCTCTTAGCTGCGTTCGAGAGAAAAGTCTTAAGGAGAATTGTTGGCCCCGTATGTGAGGAAGGACGATTCCGGAGACGGTACAATCATGAATTGTACGCAATCTACCTAGAAGCAGATATCGTGACAAAAATTAAGCTCGGTAGACTCCGGTGGGCAGGGCACCTAGCTCGCATGAGCGAAGAGGAACCTGCTCGGAAAGTTCTTTGTGGTACATTCTATGGTAGACGACAGCGTGGTAGACCATGCTTGCGCTGGAGAGATGGCGTAGACCAGGACGCCCGAAGCCTTGGGGTGCGCAACTGGATGGCGTCGGCTAGAGACCGGGATAGGTGGAGAGACTTGTTGAAAGAGGCCAGGACCGGAACCCGGTTGTCGAGCCGATGATGATGATGAAACAAAAATTGTATGATAAAAGGGACAGACAAAATAAAACAAATTTCTCGGATTAAATTACAAAAATCTCAAAGAAATTCGTAAAAACACAATTTTGCTGAAAAAAAAACCACAAAGGGCAACGTTCTCTCGCCACTGAAATAATAGACTTGTACGTGCTTTTCATGCATTTGAACAATGTATACCTGGCTTAACACCGCCAACAAATATACTTGTCATGCAGCGAAAAAGTCAAAACTTTTTTTTTTGACAAACCACTTGATGGAGCGTTCACCTTACCAAAATCAAACCAATCCCTTAACTTTTTTTTTAGGTTTTTGTACTTTATCTTACTCCCTCTGTCAGAGATTTACAACCCGATTGACATCATTCCCACCTTGTAATGCAATTATTATAGATAAGTGGCAAAAACTAATTTTTTTAATACATTGAAGTCGTAGTCATCATCCAGTTCATGGCTTGACAGATGGAGAACGATCTATATTTTGATATAGTGAATGCTAAAAGTATATTTTGATATAATAAAGAATATCTAATTCGATAATTAAAATAATTATATGGTATGACAGATAAGGGACAATTTATATTTTGACGTATCGAGAATATTTCATTGCAGATGTCAACTGATTGCCCTGAAGAACATTTTTTGGATTTTTAAAGTTCAACTCTGAAAATGCATTTTTTGCGAGCATAAAATAAAATGTTATCGTCCGTCAATAACGTGAAGTGGATTTTTTAAGACATTAAATGAACCCGCTATGAAATTTTACACCAGTTGATTTGTGTTTCGTCTTTTTCACATATTTAGGAATATTCGGCGTGATCTTTTATTCTTCTATTCTGTTATTCTGCTATGAATTTCCATATAAATGTTTGAGCTGTCAACAAATCTTTTATGAATTTTAATTTTGGTATTCAGCACGCTAAAATCTGTTATAAAATCTGCTAAGAAAACTTTTATGAACTGTCAAACGTTCGAACATAGAAAAAATCTTTTACGAATAGCATTTTTGTTAAAAATCATAAAAGACAAACTTCTGTGACTTTTATCATAAAAGATTTCAATAAGTACACAGGTGCATCAAGTAATAATGAATATTTATCTTTTATTTCGTCAATGAAATGTTCTTTAAAGGAGACAAATGAAAGAAAATATATCAAAACACATATCATATAAACATATAAGTAGAGTATGGCCATGGTATTCCCAGAAACATATGAGGTAAAATCGTGTTCCATTGTATGGATACCCATAGTGTGTAAGGCTAGGCGCACACATTCAATTTTTAGTTGCACAACTGTTTGGTAGTTTATAGAAAACAGATGAACTACTTAAATGAATGTCCGCGCAGGTGCATATAATTATATGTTACACAAAATAGCCTTAGGCCAGGCGCGCACATTCAATTTTTAGTTTCGCAACTGCTTGGTTCGAGCAACTAGAAGTTTGTGTTTTGATACAAACTAAGCGATTGCCTGAAATGAGTTCGCTATTCTGTGTAACATAAAATTATATGCACCTGCGCGGACATTCAACTAAATAGTTCATCTGTTTTCTATAAGCAACCAAACAGTTGTGCAACTAAAAATTGAATGCGCGCGCAATCGTTTAGTTTGTGTCAAAACACAAACTTTTTAGTTGCTCGAACCAAGCAGTTTCGAAACTAAAAATTGAATGTGCGCGCCTAGCCTAAGAGTTTACTTTTTTGTTCGTCATCCATTTAAATTATGTCAGATGAAATATTTTACATAATCACAGTTGATTATGATAACAGATTTAGTTCAGTTTCATAACAGATCTCGTTTTCGAAGTAGCATAAGGCCAGGCGCGCACATTCAATTTTTAGTTTCATAACTGTTTAGTTGCTAAAATGAAACATATGGGCTTATATGGGACACCGCGCACTTAAAGCAACTCGATTCGAGCAACTAAAAAGTTTGTTTTGACACAAACTAAATGATTGCCTAAAATTAATTCGTAACAGTTGAGCTGTTTTCCATAAGCGCAAGAGAGAAAAGAGTGTGAGCGTGTGTAAAGAGTTGCCAGTGCGCGGTTCTCTTTCAACTGGTGATTAAACTATTTGATTTCAGTCACAGTTGCCAGTGCGCGACTAGCCTAACAGACTTTTATAAAAGTTCGAACCTCTGAATACCAATCATAAAAGATCTTTTAAGGTGGAAATCTTTTATGATCTATAGCAGAATAACAAATGCGGCAGAATAGGCCTAATTGGTCGGGTGGTGAAGAAATGTTGAGGGATTGAATTAAGTTCTATCCAGCAATGGAAAGTAATAAAATCGAGATTTCAGTACTCAAAGTCTCCAATGTAAACACGATGTCGTAAGTACGCAATATTAACAATGTAAACATGGTGTTAAATGCAATCGTCGGTAAGGTAGATTGCTACACGGAACGTGTAACCGGAACGTGTAACCGTAACGTGTAACCGTAACGGGTTACACGGGACGTATAAGTTTTACACACGTTTTCAATTCACTCTACCGCCGGGAAAGATGTTTACACATCAATAATTGTAACTGATAACTGATGTTTTATTCCATTTTTTAAAGATGTTCTTTGTAAATAGACTGAATCATACTGAATATTATAAATTCGAAACAATCGTACGAAAGTGCTCTACGATTAACCAATCTGTACATACAAATGTACATATCTTATGTATGCACGCGCGCCGAGACGAGTATAGCTAAATGAATCTGCACCTTGCAACAAAAAATTGAGTTTTTATTCTGTGAAATTGTGATTTATACTTTATAATTTCCATCTAAAATAATGTAAATAACTTATAAACAATCAAAATCTGTACCGAGGTAGTACATATATTAAATGTTCTTTTCTCGGCGAAAACTTATTTGGTTTGAAGTTGTTTGTTCTTTTTACTTTTTTGTTTGTGTTTTTCTAGTTGTGTGAGTTATGTATCTGTCAAATTAAGGGTTGTTAAACGCAAATTCGCTTAGGTTCTGTTGTAAAACTCATATTAGTTAGAAGAGTTGTCTAACGTGAATAAAATTATGAAAAAGTTAGACAAAGTTTCCAAGCTAAACGACTCGCTCACAAGTAGCACTACTGTGTGGCAAATCCAGTAAGGATCCTATAAAAATTTTGTTATATAAGGGAAACGATCTTCTCCCAAACTATTTCTGGCTGAAAATACATCACACCAGAATCATTCTAGACAAATCTGTAAAATTCAGTAGAGCCCTTCACTCAAATTCCCGATCCTCAATGCAGATGGTTAGCACAAGGTTTGGAAATAAAGAGATAAGTTCTACTAAACTTTCACCTAAATTTCTTGGGCTTAGTTTTTGTATTACTATTAGGGTTTTATGGTTAAAATTGGATCTTTTTTATAGCCTACCAAAGAGTTTTATAATAGTTTAGGCAAATCGATTTTATTTCAACAATTCGTGTAATAGACATATTTTTTTGCTTTTATCAGGGTTCCGCTTTAGGCCCAATTTAGACGTCTTTAATACTTAACAGAAGATGATCATCCTTCGAATTTATGTTAAAACTCAATATTTCGTAAACCACATACTATTTTATCTTAAAATAACGGCGCCTATACAAATGTTAAAATTTTTTTCGAAAATCGTATTCTTCTCGAAAACAGCCCTTAGAATATTGATAAAAAAAATATCTGTACGATCTAGTTTAATAAAAAAAATTAAATTAAGTCATTACTGACAGTACTTACATTAGAACCATTTTTCTATTTTTTACTTTCTCATTGTGGGCATTATCATATCGAATTTTAATAAAAACATTTATACAGAAGCGTTCAAAATTGCATATCGAAACTTAAAAAAAAAGAATTTTTGAATTTAACACTAAAAAGTGTTTTACAAAATTTTAACTACGTATACATGAGTGGCACGTGGTAGATTTTTGAAATTTTATGAGTTTCGTTCAAAGAGTTTATTCAAGAAATGTTAAAACGGTTTATAGGTATGACGAAAGAAACAAAAACAAACGGAGTGAGAAGAGAACAGAATAAATGGATCCGTATGGCTAATGCCTTGTCGCTTTCGATTTGATTTTTGAGTATGTTCGTAGAGAAAAATTTTTGAGTGAATTTAGACAAAGCTTTGAAGATTTTGTATGGCAAAGTTGACGAGAAAAAAAGCAGTACAAAAATACTGCGATTGCAGTACTTCAACAGCCCTGGAACTGAGCTATCAAAAAATATGTGTTTCTTTTTTAGCCCAAACACATTAAATCGTCAGGTTGATCAAACTGCTCAGAGCGTACTCGACATGATCAAGCTCTGCTCACAGTTAAAAAAGAAAAACGCCTAATGAATAATGAAAAGAAACGTGTGATTGCCATTGCAAAAAATATTATAAGTACTTAAAAATTTGTTAATCAATTACCCATCCACTTTATTTTTCTATAATGATATACACCTGCGCGCACATTGAACTAAATAGTTCACTTGTTTTCTATAAGCCCAAGAGAGAAAATTGTAAGTGTGACTGAAGGTTACATGTGTTGCGCGCTGCTCTATCCACTATTGATTAAACTATTTGATTTTGATAACTGTTGCCAATGCACGCTTGGCTTTAATTGACAATTTTCCCTAAGGCTAGCCGCGCACTAGCAATTTTTAGTTGCGAAACTGCTTGGTTCGAGCAACTAAAAAGTTTGTGTTTTGACACAAACTAAACGATTGCCTAAAATAAGTTCGCCATTTTATTGAACATATAATTATCTGCAAATTCACCGACATTCAACCAAACAGTTCATCTGTTTTCTATAAGTAACTAAAAATTGCTAGTGCGCGGCTAGCCTAATGGTCACCAAGTTTTACAATTTAACTTTTTGATTCAAGGTATATTTTGTCAGAAAAGATTGATTATTACAAAAACTTGAACTAGTATCGGAATCCTAAACAAACAAACCCAATCAAACAAGATTTTCATTCTTCAATCTTCTACTACAAAAACTTTTTCTTGTAAACAAAACCTACCGTCAGCGCACAGCGCACACAGTTTTACTCTTTTACTCTTCTTCCCAAAACGCTCATATCTATCTGCTAGCTCTCTCTGTTCTACAATTCCGCAAAAGCGGATTGAATCTAGTTTATTTTCCAATTTGCGCTCACACCCGCACATTGATTTTCATTTTGTAAAAAAATCCAGAATATCCAATTTATTATATGTATAAACAATTAAAAAATCAATTTCAAGTACCTAATGTAAATGTCGATATCTAAACCCACCTTCTTTTTGATCAAAATTTAACCCACCAATTTGATGGGAAAAATAAAATAATTACGAATCAATCACCTCCATTTACAAATGTGAAAGAAAAATATATATTTTGCAAAAATTATTTCGTACCATTCCGTCTTCCGTCTAGCTCGGTCGTTCAATACTATGGTCTCTTTCGAATGTGATTTTGTTTTGCATTTGCTGATGGAAACAAGCGAGAAAGCTATACTACCGCCGGTGTAATTCAAGAAGGAATCAGAAAAATTCCCAATCAGAAATGTCTCGCTCTGCGTACTCTGTTGGTTGTTGGGATAATCTAGTCGGCAAAGTATATATATATTTATCTAATATACATTATGCAATAGCCCTAGCGACCGCCGATGTGTGTGCTATTAAATAAGAACAAGTGAATTCCGTTCCGTTATTGTAAATAAACATATCTCAAATCAGAAACAAAAAGTATTTCATGTATTTAGACAGATAAGCAAAGAAAAAAATCGATAACCAACTATTTTTCATTCCAAGATTCCCATAAGAAAAACGAAGAAGTTCTCTCTGGTTTTTGTCTGCAAAGTGTCAAATGTCAAATCGAACAACAGAGTTTACTCATTGCTGTCATCTATAGTGTATATTCTTTTTCTTGTTTTTATTTTCAAGTGCTGCTCTTTGGCTCTAAAATAATAATTATATTTTGCATTAAAAATGTATTTCGTTGTGTTTTGTAAACAGAAAATCAAATATTAGTGGCAAAGTGATGGCAGAGCGCTGAAATAGCATATAAGTATCACATGCGCGTTCGTTCTTTTTTTTTTAATTTTAATTTTTTTTGTAAATGTTTTGACGAAGTTTTTTTAAAGAACTAAAAGCAAAGATAAAACTTTTGTTATAAAATTTAATTGATACAAAGCATAACATATTGCCATTTAGTGTTTGAGACAAATTATGGAATCTGATCCCAATGGGATAAAGATCGAACCACCTTCGGAACAACAATATTCGCACTTGCTCGGTTTGAATGGCGCCAATGGGCGCCTTATCATCGATCACCCCTCTACATTGTTGTCGCTTGCTGCAGCACAATCTCATCATCAACTTCCATCTCATCTGCAGCAGCACCATCAGCACCTGCATCATCAACAACAACAGCAACAACAACAGGAACAACATCATCTGCAACAGCATTCTATACATCATCAGCATCAACAACAGCCGCCACTCCCTCCGCCGCTGGATGTAAGCACAACTTCAATAGAAAACACAGTTGGTGGTCTACCCCCGGGACCTAGTAGTTTATCATCTCTCTCGCCATATCGTAGTATTACTCCACTTTCAGCGTCAGGCAAGCAACGCTGGAACGAAAGCCCTGAAGCCAGAGCACGGCGTTTAGCCCGCAATGCTGAAAGAATGCGTGAAAGACGTTCACGTGAATCCGACGACGAGTATCGCAAGCGTCTATCGCGTAATGCCGAGGCGAATCGAATGCGACGCCAAAACGAATCCGAAATGGAGCGTGCCATGCGGCTAGTTCGAAATGCCGCCCGGCAGAGATTGCGTCGTGCTATGGAAACGCCCGACCAGAGGGCGAAACGTCTGCAGAAACTGGCCGAGCGAATGCGTCTTTATCGAGCTAATGAAAGCCCGGACCAAAGGAAGATGCGACTGGCAGAAATGGCGGCTCGCGCCAGACAACGTATTGCTAGCGAGACAACCGAAGAGCGGAAGGAAAGACTGAAAAAATTGAACGAGTATGCAAAAAAGGTCAGAGAAAAGAAAAAAAATTTAAAGCTAAATCCAAATAGCGTTAATAATATTGGAAATTTTAACAATCAGGAGGTCTCTAGTCCAAGAACATCCCTTCTGACGCAGCAGGATCGGCAGCATGAGCAACAGCAAGTCCAGCATCAGAATCAGCATCAGTCCGAGCAGCAATTGCCTTCGCAATACCAGCACCAGACGTTGGCGAATTCTATTGAATATTATCAAAATATGTTTATGAGTCCCTCAGTACGTCCAGGTAATGTGCTGCTATCCAAAGATTCTCCCACAGGATCGCAGACGGGCCAACATCATCAGCAGCATCAGAACCAACAACAATCTTTGCGGTATAATTCAAACAGTCTATCACTCGATTCTGAATCGAATAGTTTGTTCCAACAAAGTTTATATGACGATCACAAGCAGGGCTTGCACCAGCAGCATCAGCAGTTATCGAAAGCTCCCCATGTAACTGCTTTTGGCACTCTTGCCAGTTCAATCGAATACTATCAGAACAAATTCATAAAGAAGCAAGAACTTCAAGACGGGAGTAATGTTAAAATACTCCCACTTCCAATTCAGATAGACGAGGAAAAGCTTAATAAATTAAAAAGTTCACCCAATTCCGAAGAAGCCAATAATTTTCAGCATCAGCAACAGCAACATCAGCAAATTCAAAACCCGCCCACGCCACTTTATAATCAGTTTTCATACTTATCGACATTTCCCAGTGGATCGGTTTTAAATCCGCCTCAGGTGACATCGCCTTCTCCTTGTCCGTCGACGCCATCGAGCACACAGCAACCTGCCGCCTACTATCCGATGTATCATAATGGTTTTCAGCTAACCATAGCACCGAATACTGTGCCTCCTCCATTTACACCTGTTCATTTTCCACAAGGATCTTCTCAAACACCGAGTCCTTCGTCGTCGCAGTCGCCGAGTCCGTATAACCTACTTACTAACTCTACCCTTGCGGCTGTAGCAACAACTGCTACAACTACTTCATCAACACGAACATCAGAAACTCCTCAATTACAACAACAACAACTCATTCAGGATTTTCCAAAGCCGGTCCGCGGTCGCCCTAGAAAACTCTATGCCGACAACAGCCTGTCATCAGATTTGCATGAAGAAGCAATTCTCAGGCAACAAAAAGCCAATTCTTTGCTCGAGCAAGAGATTAACCAAATGCTGGCCGTAGCAGCTGCAGCATCATCAACAACTCCATCAAATACAAAGCAAGGAAGGCGCCGCGGACGTGGTCAAGAAACAGATGAAGAAAGACGAATAAGATTGGACAGAATGGCTGCTCATCAGCGAGCTGTGCGCGCAAATGAGAGCCTGGATCAGCGAGAGAATCGACTGAGGAACTTAAGTGCTAGAGCGCGTATGAAGCGTGCCCAAGTGCGAGCCACCGAAAACGAAGGTGAACGCAAGCAACGACTTGCAAAGCAGGCTGAATATGCTCGCTTAAGGAGACTTCGGTCACAAGCCCCCGAAAATAAAAAGCTTATTGAGGAGCGTGCTAAACAATTGTACGCACAATTGCACAATTTGGCAATGCCAGAAGAATCACAACAGCAGGAACTAACATTAACCAGCACACAAAATAATCTATCACAGGAGCAGCATAATTTAATTATGCTTCAGCACCAACTCCACCCAACATCGTCGTCTTCGGCACAACAACACCATCTACAACAACAAATAAATGTTATAACCAATGGCGGAAGTGGTAGTGGTGAGGAGTTTGCAAAGAATCCCGGCAAGGACTTTGGCCAGTCCGAAAATAACGATGTATTAAAAATTTTAGAACCCATTATAGTTATGAAAACTAAGTAAAATATAAGAAATACAATTTTTAAAAAATACAAACGCAAATAAGTTTATTAACAGTAAAGCATAAAATTAATACAAATATATGTATTTAGGTGATTAAGTAGTAACTAACTAATGTGTATGAAAAAGTAGGGAGAATAAAACAAAACAAAAAATGCAGAGAAAAAGAAAAAAAATATAACAATAAAACAAAAGTCAATAATTTTTTAAAAGTAGAATTGAAAGTTTTTCATTTTTGATTTTATTTAGTGGACAGCTTATGGTGTTTTCTATAAATAAAATATAAGTTATGATCAATATTATTTAAAAACAGATATTATTTAAATTATGTACAATCTAATACTCTGGAAATTATTTTTAAAATTTATATTCGCGCAAAACTTTAAAACAGTCTAGAGAAAGGTATAAGCCTGATATTGCTTAGTAATTTGCTAATTTAAACCAATTTTCATACTTTTTCCCCATTTCAATCTATTGAACAATTATCGTGGTAGGGTTATTTTTTAATAAAAAACAACTGTTATGCTTTCCACACCATTTGGAAATGTAAGTGTCTAATGAAATTAGTACTGTATTAACAAAAAAAAAATAAATATTCAATTTTAACTTTAATACAAGTTTATAGAAAGTCTTAGGCCTTCGTAATGAATAGCGATTCGCTTAAATTATGTTTTGCGTGGGATTACAAAAGTGTGAAATGAATCAAACTACTTACTGATACCGCTATCGAATCGAAAATTGAAGTACCCTTCTATCAAACGAAAATGATAATTTAATGTTTCAACGACTAGTGAGAATTAATGAAAAAAACACTTATCTTTAGCATGTGAGCGTTTGGGTCGACAAAAATAAACAAAAACGATTATTAGGACCATTACTGAATTTTATAAGTTTTTTTTATAGGCATGGTTGGACTATAAGCTAAAACTTAAGCAAAAAATTTCCACGAACAAAAAAATATAACTGCTACTGGTAGAGCTCCATACTGCCGGATTACTTTGGAGCAATCCGTAGGCGATCTGCAAAGTTTGAACTAGGAAGGTAATCCACTTGCCAATTGCTTCGGTTTGAACACACAAGGTACGCTTTCTGCGACTCAAAACGGCAATTCAGGGGCCCTATTTTGTAAAACGATTATCGTTGAAATTACTTCGTTATCGTTGAAATGCGATTATGTTTAACGAGAATCGTTTAAATTTAACGATACTCGTTAGTTCTAACGACTGCCATATTCCTATCGTTTAACTTTTGTTTTATCGTTTCTTGATTTATAATTTTTTTTTCATTTATTTATGTCAATTTTTGACATTCCTAATAGTCGAGAAGTTGGTTGCGCTTCAAAAAAAATGTCTTTTTCAGTTAAGCTTGGAAAAATCTTTTGTACGCCTTTTTCGGTTTACTTAATCGCTCTTTGTCGCGACTATCGTATTACTCAGTACCGTTGACTTGCCGCTCGTTTCGTAATACAAAATAGGGCCCCAGAGCGAACATGCTCATTTCTATAATTGTTTTTTTTTTTTTTTTTTTAATTTAAAAAATCAAACCCGAAGAACACAATCAGAAATGATACAAATTTACAATGCTAAATGCAATTTTCTCTTGTTTGACGTTATTTCAATGGAATATTTTTTGGCAACATTGATTTTTAAAGCGAATGCGAAAGCTCGCTAACTATAACATAGCGATAAGGAAAATTCGCTAAAACATACGTCATTAGTCGAACGTTCGATTCGCAATTCATAATCAGGCGTTAAACTAGTATCATAATAACAAGATTTGAAGTTCTTGAAAATGCGACGAAATTTTGCGCCATAAATGAGTTTCCATCTTAATTAAATTATAATACCTATTAGCATTATGGTTAGTGCGTTGGACTATAATGCTGAAGGTTTGGATTCGATTCCTAACGGTTGCAAAAAATGTTTTTCAGGGGTATATTCCCTCTAGGAAGTGACAAATCCTCCAAAATTACCTATCTCTTGCCATGAAAAGTGTTTCTCATATAAGACGTTCGCACTTGGAAAATTATGTTAACTCCATTCCTCTTAGCTAGCACAGAGAAATGGTTGCAGCTGACTACGTTTAGGCTTTCTAAGAGTCGTAGGCATCTTAATTTTTTTTTTAAATTATTAAACGTTTACATATGTTTCTTTGTACATAATATTTTTCTTAAGAACTTAGCTCTTACATTACTTAACATCAAAATAACATCATGCAGTGACATATACTAATTGCACTTTGTTATTGTTATTATATTTCTTATTTTATATAGATTTTTTTTTTCAGTTTTTAACTCATTCAATATCGAAGTTTCCATTTTTTTTTATTAATACCCTTTTTAAAATATTCAATTTCAACTTTTACACAGCCATTTAAAAAGTGAATCAGTGTCAGCATTTATATTATCATCCATTTATTTTCTAAAATGTAAATAAGAATATCATCTGCAAATATTAAAACTTTTAAAAACTAAGACTCAAAACTTGTTTTGAATGTTTTCCCTCGTAGAATCTAGGAATAATGCCAAAATCAAATTTTCTTAATCCAAATGCCTTTTCCACTAATTGAGGACCCAATCTAAAATTGTCAAATGAACTATAACTGGTACCATATTGTTCCTCAAAAAGAATTCTATTTTGAAATCACACTACTTTATTCAACATTTGTTCATAGATGGGGATCAAGTTTATAGGAACAAATTGTGTCATCTTTTTTGTATTTTCTTTCTCTAGAGGAACTACAATTAATTCTCCACACCTTTCATCATCATCATCAGTGACGTGTTTATTTTGCTTAGTATAATTCTTGTATTGCTGCCAATAATGGCAAATCCTTTTATTATTTAAAATTCTAAATTTCTTTTGCAATTCACTCATTTTTCTTAAATGAAGGGTACATCAATATTCTTGCATAATATTACTATATTACAAATTAGAATATACATACATACATATGTAGGTATATGTATTTCCATCGCACTATCTACCAAGTATTCATTTAGTTTGTCATATCGATTTTATTGTTGAATTTAATACATATTTGTGTTTATTATTAATTGTACGTATTCACATACACTGCTGGTCACTTGAATATATCAAGCGCTTTGTAAAAGTTCAAATTGGGAAGTCCCTAAATTTTCATGTTTTTGTGGAGGAATATTCTGTGGTCAGACGAGTCCAAGATTGTGTTATATGGTGGAAAAAGATCTCGTCAATATGTAAGAAGGCCTCCAAACACAGAATATAATATACGCTCCACAGCCAAACAATAAAACATGGAGGATCCAGCATAGTGCTTTGGGCATGATTTTCCTTCTATGGTGTTGGTCCCGTATACCGGATTGAAGGTGTTATGAAGATCATGGAGGAAGTTATGTTCCCATATGCTGAAGATTTAAATGCCATTAAAATGGGTCTTTCAACTAGAAAACGACCCAAAGCATACAAGTAAACTTGCAAAGCAGTGGTTTTAAGAAAAGAGGGTTAATGTCATAAAGTGACCTGCGCAGTCCTCAGACCTCAACCCTATTGAAAATCTTTGGTGCGATGTCAAGAAATATGTTGCTAGTTGTAAGCCAACTACTAACACAGCCCTTTGGGAAGCTAAACAGCAGTCTAGGAAGTCCGTACCTGTAGAAAGATGTGATATACTTATTAATTCGATGCAACGTCGTTGTGCTGCTGTTATATTTAACAAAGAACATGCAACTAAGTATTAATTTATGGTTTAAACACTCGACTATCGCTTATGGTAGAAATTATTGTCAATTAACTTTCCCTTTTATAATATTTAAAAGTGGATTTTGAATGCCCTACTATTTATTACTATTTTATATGACTTGGATAGATTTGAAATTGCCAACTAATGAATTTTCGAATAATTAATTGAAAACATTAATTTGAAAATCAGATGACTATTTATTTCTTTAAAATCAGTAGATTAATTTATTTTAGTTTTTGTTGTGTCAAATGGTTCACTACTATTATTTTGACCGCAGCTATATATACATATGTATATATAATGTTATATAATATATGGCAATGTTTTCCAATGTATGTTAAAATAATTAATAATTTATTTAAATCAATTTCAATTAATTATTAACTCGCTTACATAACTCGTGAATATGAATAATAATAATAAAAGGAAAACAAAATAAAACGTAAAAGTGCGACCAATACCTTGGAATATTTCACGTGCTGAATTTAGAAGTAATAAAAATAAAGATCAAGCACGAAAATCTGTTTTCAAAGAATTGGACGATAGATGATACTCTGTTTTGCGGATTGGGCAGTTGCGAAAAACCATTGATGTACATACATAATTTTGAAGTTAATGAATTTAGCCATCTCAGAAACAACGCAACGAAAGTTTTTTTAATTCTAGTTTGTTTGAAGTGTGCATCATTTGACGGAAATTTGTAATAAAGAAAGCTGTGTTACCAATTTAATGCACATATGAATGTTTGACGAAAATAATTGTGCATCAATTCAGAAAGGATTTGTTTCTGAATTCACATATTTTCCGTATGACCTTTGTGTGTACCTGAACCATTAATGCATTGTTTTTGAATATATGTATTTGATGTATTCTAGTCTTATGCTGCAAATGTCAGCTTAGGACCAAAACCCAAATAAAATAAAAAAACTATTTTACCTAAAAGTATTATATATATATTATATAAGGATTATTTGATATAACACTATGGCATATACATACATACATATGTATATGGCTCGATATGGTAATATATATGACAAAAAATATGTTTTGCCATATAAATATGTTTATCACACTTTTGTGTTATATTTATGTATTTAGCTAGGTTTGCCATATACATATACATATGTACATACATACATATATGCATAGCTGGGCATTAACTCGTTAATCCGTTAATCGTTAATTAACGAAGTTAACATTTTGATTAACGGATTAACTTTTAAGTTAACTTTTAAAAATGTTAACGGACACGTTAAATCCGTTAATCCACGTTAAGTCCGTTAATCGTTAATCCAATGCCTACTATTTACCGCGCGGCGCGAAAAACACGTTCAGACAAGTATGAGACAAGTGCCGTGCGGTGCGTGCCGCGGGTGAAACAAAACCAGCTAGGTACATATTATATATAGATATATAAAATTGTTCGATTTTGACAGAAAAAAAGTTTTTCGAGTTGATCAACTGCGTTTTCGATATTGTTGTTTAACCAGTTGATGAACGAGTTGATACCTTCGTACTCTTAACCAAGGAACCAAGGATCACTCGTTCGGGAACACGTTGAACGCACCACGATAAACAAAAAACTCAAACGTCAAACCTGAAATAATTTTGACTTCAGTTCGGTACATACATTTATTGTCGACGTACGCCTTCGCTTTAAAATATTCTTAAATTTGTTCCGTATGAGTATGATTTCCCCTAAGAAAAAAAAAAGTGGCTGCCGCATTAATAATATTAGAAAACGAACTACAAAGGAAGAAAAAACAGCCAAGACGATTCTGGGTAGATGATTTTTTCTTGAGTCGCGAAGAAAATTGTTTTTTCAATGAAATATATGAGAAATTTAACCGGTGCTTAGAGAAAAAAATGCAATTTTTATCACATGTTAACGGATTAACGATTAACGTTAACTTGCGTTAATTGTTTCGAAATTTAACGCTTTAACGTTTAACGAAGCTAACTTTTTTAGTAGCGGATTAACGATTAACGAAGTTAACTGTTTGATTAACGGTGCCCAGCTATGCATATATGCTAGTGTAAAATCACGTTAAAACATAATATTCATTTTTAAATATACGAAAAATAAGTCCTCTACTAAATATTATTCTTTACCGTAAACCAATATTTATTTTTTTTAGTCCAGCACAATATGTCCAAGTACTCAAGTTCTTGTTACTGAGATCTGATCACTTGGAGAGATGCAGGCGATTACGATTTCAGAAAGACAAAAATTGAATCGTTTCCATAGAACACTGGCTAGATATGGGTACATTCTCTTAATAATTATGAAAATTTTTAAAGCATTCTTTTTCGATGCAAGGAGTGGTTTGACACCGTTCACAAATCCATCGAACTCTGCTGTGACAAATGTGGTAGGTACCGTAGTTGATTTTTTATTTTTTTGGGGAAATGTTTTCCGTTGCTGCGAATAACTGGCTGAACACAATAGAATGCTGCAACTGGAGCTGCAGCTGCAACTGGAAGAGCTGTCAAAAAGTGTCGTATGTACTTTTTTTTTATGCGCCCACAATGAGGCTGTACAGCTTTCATGTTTTGTTGTCATTTGTTGGGTCAGGTGTTGAATCTTTGGCAAATTGTAAATATTTTAAGTAATTGAAACTATAAAATGGACACTGAAATTGAAGATTTTCGTCCATTATTTTAATTAAAATTTAACCACGAAATCACAATACATCAAAACAACAAAACAACACTTAAAATCACAGACAGATATATAAAATTTGAAATGTCAAAAATGCTGCACGAAAAAGTTAAAAGTTCGCCAACTCTTGCAGCACCGACTGCAGCACCGACTGCAGTTGCGTTGTGTTGTGTTCGTAACATTGAATTTACGTGTATTGAATATTTTGACAGCTATTCCAGTTGCAGCTCCAGTTGCAGCTCCGTCTCCATTGTGTTCAGCCAGTAACACTTTCTAGTACATTTGGCTTATTTGGAGCTTTTTTGACGACTCTGAGCGTAAGTAAGTTCTGGCTATGGTCCTAACAAATGAAAGGAGATTCCGGTTTTCTTTGTTTTTCAGACAACGGAGTTCCCAAGCATTCACCACCATTGAGTTAAGCATGTGTGTGAATAATGGCCACCACCATTTTTACCCTTTAGGTAGTTGTTCACAAATTGGTCATGAAGGTCGACACAACCCATGCCTTTGTTGTATGCAACTAAAGGCTTTGGCTGAGGAATGACAACTTTTTCTCTTTCTGTTGATGACCATCTCTTGACTTTTCCCAGTGGTTTCAAGTTGTCGTAGTTTGTTGCAACGGTTACAACAGCATTATCTTTCCAACGAGCGAACAAGATATTATTGTTTTTGTCAAATTTGTGATGAAACATGAAAGTAACCAAAATTTGTTTTCGTTATCTACCTTTTTCAAGGATTTAAGTGGACATTTTTTCGTTCTATTGCCCCGAATCGTACCTGTTGCACGAAATCCTTTTCTGCGTAAAGTAGCCATAAGGTCATGGCTGGTCATGACCTCGTCTGTTTGGATATCAACAAACTGGTGGAATAACCACTATATCTTTTTCATTTCCATCATCTGAAATATCTTCAACAGCCACGTAGAGGTTGGGAAAGCGCCTGCCATAAAAGTTACCGCAGTTTATACATAGTTGAAAAAGACATTTCTCTGCAAATCCAGTGAGAAAAAAATTTAGCATGGCTTTGGCCACTGTACTCAATTGAGTACACCACTTTTATTCACGTGTTACCATGAAGAAGAAAAAAATGTTTGTTTGTAATTTACACGCAATGTTTTTTCTAGATACAAAATCTAAAGAATAGAATCCATTATTCAAATGTTATTCAAAAGTTTAAAATTTTACTAACATTTTACTTTCGCAAAGTCACCAAATTGCTTCAAACAAGAGATGCTCGACACAAAAGTTCATGGAAAAAGTTGAAAATGGTTTTCAATCTCGACAAATTCACTGGCAGTATTAAAGCACATGTCAATAATTGCTTTCTAATCGAAAGAAATGAAAATCAAAGCCTACTTTAAAAAAAAAAACCAGTTGAAATTTAACAAATTACTGTACCCAATTGAGTACAGTGGCAGGTAATGGGTTAATGCTGGGTAATACAAATTAAATTAAATAAAAAGAAAATGTTAACGGTGGCGGAAATAGCAAAAAGTGAGGCCTACCAAAGGTATTCTATGCTGAAAATTGCAAAGAAAATAGGACGAAATGATAAAGCTGTTCGAAATGTTTTATCAAATCCTGCCACCTACGGAAAAAACAACAAAGGAAGGACAAAAACACCCTTTACACCACACGAGAAGCGAAAAATTATAAGAATTGCCTCAAATTTAACTAACTCCACGATGAAAATCAAACAATTAGCGGGCGTAAGTGCAAGCAAATCAACTGTTCTTCGAGCTTTTTTAGGTGCTCAACACTTAAAATTCAAAAAGCTAAAAAAAAACTTAACACTTCAAGAAAAGAACAGCGTTTGGAGCTCACGCGTCTTCACATGACATGGTATGCGCAGGTTGGAAGTGTTTTAAATTGAAGAAATGTGGTGTTTTCTGATGAAAAAAGTTCAACCTGGGTGGTCCTGATGGGTACAAGTTTTATTTCCATGACATCCGCAAAGACAAATGCTTTTTGAACCGAAATTATTCCAAGAAAGGAGAAGTATGGGTGTGGGGTGCCATTTCGTACTACGGCGCCTTTGAGTTTGTTTTGTGTCTCACAAAATGACAGAAATTTCTTATAAAGCTCTTTTGCAAACAGCTTTTCCAGCCATAAGAGAGCTTTTTGGACTTATTCAGTAGATCTGACAACTAGACAATGCTCCGATCCACAACGCGCACGTTGTAAAAGCATTTATCCCCAGTGAAAATGTGGAATTTTTGTAGTGGCCATCATACTCACTTGATCTAAACATTATTGAAAACCTTTCGGGGTGGCTGACTCATCAAATTTATGAAGAAGGTAAGCAGTTTGAAAGCTGTGAGGAGATTATTGCCGCAATTAAAAAAGCCTTGTCTAAGATTTCATTAGATTATTTAAGAAAATTGTATGAATCTCTTAGAAGTAGAATTTTTGATGTACATAATTTCAAATTGTAGAGGTTGTACAAAGTATTGAAACTGTGAAAAATAACTTCAATAACAATAAAAAAGTAAATAGAAAATATTAAAAATTGATCAACTTCTTTTTTTTAACTTTTAACAGATGCGTCTAATCAAGTGAACCGATTTATTTGAGCTTTTTTTGCACTAATGCGAAGAAAGAGATCAAAACAACCGTTAAGTGTCTCTCACTAATCTTGAATTTATGGTGCTTATTTTGACATTCTCTTTCGTTCGAAAGTGAGTCGAATTCGTTGAAACTTAATTTTGAGACTCGGCGATTAGAATGTTAATCGAACAAATCGAAAGTTCACCCAATCCATAGAAAGTTCATTCATTTGCGAAAGCTAATTCAATTTTGACATTCGAAAGAATAAAATTAAATGTCATTTTTGTGTCGTTTGAATTTTTCTGTCGAGTAAGCAACAAAACATGTAAGTTTTTAATTATTTCATGGAATATAAATTTATTTTATAAACATTTTTGTTGTTTTATGTTAAAAGGTCGCATTCCAATTTCCAACTGGACAAACCGCGAACAAAAGGAAAAGTTAATCAAAATAATGGTGCTTATTTTGACATTCACTTTCGTTCGAAAGTGAGTCGAATTCGTTGAAACTTAATTTTGAGACTCGGCGATTAGAATGTTAATCGAACAAATCGAAAGTTCACCCAATCAATAGAAAGTTCATTCATTTGCGAAAGCTAATTCAATTTTGACATTCGAAAGAATAAAATTAAATGTCATTTTTGTGTCGTTTGAATTTTTCTGTCGAGTAAGCAACAAAACATGTAAGTTTTTAATTATTTCATGGAAAATAAATTACTTTTATTAATTTGTTTGTTGTTTTATGTTTAAAGGTCGCATTCCAACTGGACAAACCGCGAACAAAAGGAAAAGTTTATCAAAACAGTGGAAGAAAACCCGGAGGTAGCAAAGGGTTTTTTTACCACCCGCGTTGATACGGAAAGCATCCACTATCCTTCTCCTCTGCACTTCTTCAACACCATCTTCATTTATAAACAACACAAATGACATATTTTTATTTTTTATTTATTATTTTATGTTTTTATCAAAGAAATTTAAAAATATTAAACAATAAACAAAACAATTACAACTAAACAAAGATTTCACTTTTTGGTTTTGACTTTTGACATTTCACAAACACTTCTCTTTTGTTTTTGATATTTTAGTGTGACCAAGTGTATACGAAAAAAAAATAAAAATTTAGAACGCGTCATGAAAAACTTATTTTTTTTAAGAATAGTTTCAAAACTTTATGGTTAAACTTTACTTTATAATGACAAAGTGTATTATTTATTTTGTTTCTTGATTATTTATCCAACATCTATAAAATGTTTAGAAACAAAAAAAATGTAAAACGGTCATACTAATTCAAATAGAAATACGTAATCCCCGCTTAGTTGCACCTCGCTTAATTGAACATCCCGCTTAATTGACCGAAAAAGTTGCATTGCAAAATTTCCCGTATTAGTAGCATAGCTTTTCAGATGGTTAATTGAACCCCGCTTAATTGAATTACTCGGTTAATTGAACTTTAAAATATGCACCCGAAAAAAAAAAATATATGGACATTTTTCGGATAATTGAACGTACAAAAAAATTATAATGACACAAATATTAGAAATATTTTATTACTTAACCTACGTCTGAAGTGGTTTTTTAAAAGACAGGTATCATTCAAGATGAAGAGCAGCTGGAAAATGATATCGTGGCCATAGACAACATACTTAAGTACAATGCTTAACAGACACCGAAATTTTAAAAACGGTTTAAGAAAAAGAAGAAGTTGAAGCCATATTACCATCAACTTTCGAAATTCTTCAGGACATTGCAATTCTACGTTTATACTTCTTACCACTAAATAAATTTACAGTTGAGCTGAAAAAACAAGAAAACATTGTTCAAAACAAAACAATCAATCAAAATCAAATCACAAATTTTTCCAAACCAATGTATGCAAATAACCATTATGAGCCTTTCGAGGTACATACCTACTATCGTATTTATTATTTTTTTTTATCTTTTTCGAAGCTAAAAGTGACTTTTTTTAAGAATAATTTATTTCTGTTTCATAGTTTTAATTATGTATGTATGTTTATTTTTTAAATAAAACGTGTTCAAATATTTTTGTGTGTGTATTCTTTTTCAGTTTTTTCAAGGTTTTCGTAAGTTGACAATGAAATGTTCATAGTAAATTTCTGGGATGAATATTTTAATTTTTAGTTGACCGACTCGTGCAATTATACGGGTTTCTTTTAATTGAACAGGTCGGTCAATTAAGCGGGGTTTCGTTAATTGAACCACCCGGATAATTGACCGAAAAATCTGACAAAATGGTCAGTGCAATTAAGCGGGGAATACTGTATAGTAAATGTCAAACAGCTGATAATGAAAATTAATCTTTTTTGAAGTTCATTTTATGCTATCTTTCGCAAACAGCTGACAATGAAAATGAATCTTTTTTGAAGTTCATTTTATGCTATCTTTCGCAAATGAATTTTATTTGTTTGAATCTCAAAATTAAGAAAGTTCATTCGAAGGAATAGAATCATTCTAACGAATAGACTATTCATGAGAATGTCAAAATAAGCATGTATGTTTTCTTCCCAGAGAATTTAATAACCTTTCAAATGAATGCAATTGTTTAGTAGTTCATTAAGAAAATCAAAAAGAAAAACTACAATTTATTGAGAGAAAAAGGGTGCGTCTAATCATGTGAACCGCACTGTATATACGAAAATGATTTCGGTTTAAGTGGAGTGATTGAATTAAAGCGTTATCATTCATATAACTGAAATCGAATTGTTTAACCATTTAATGATGGAGATAGAATAAAAAACAAACTATGTATCACTTAAAAAATTCTCATTAAATATCTCATCTGAATAAAAACGCATCCCTATCAGTGGCGTGGCGTGGATAATTTTAAATGGGAAGACGTTATAAAATTTTGTCACCTGTAAAAATGAAAATAAAATATCTTAGAACCTTAAAAACAACATTTCTAGTAGGGATAGCAAAAAATGTGTAGCTATATTTTTTATACTTCAAGAAATTAATATTTCAATCAATAATGAGCTTGAAACATAATAAAAAAGAACCTCCTTTTAGACACCACCCCTTTCGTCGGACATAACTGCGGCACCTTCCTAGGAATTTTCTATTAATTTTTCCTTGCAATCATATGTGTCAAGAACACAACTCATCTGCATTAAGACTCGCCCTAACGTCAAAAAATACAAGATATCTTTCTTGTATTCCATTCTCTGACAAGAACCGAAATATGGCACTCAGTTGTCCCCTATGACTTAAATCTGATGTTTCGTCGATCATAATCGACACGAACCGGGCTTCTATGAATTCTGTTTTAATTTCAGATTTAATAACAGCCGCGATACTATGTATCAAGAGGGATTTACATGTATTCATGAAACACGCACACTAAACAAAAAATTTCGATCTAGGATCGAAATCCCTGGTGTGTAAAGGAAAAAAGGATAAAATATAAACTATCAACTATCCTTACTAAAATTATTTGGTTTCTCCGATAGGTAATCTGTTAAACAGCAATCTACATTTATCAAAGACAAAAAACAAAATCTAGAACTGCACTTAAATTAAGAAGCCAATTTTTTTTTATCAATAGTGGATAATAAAAGGAATTAAATCTTCACTTTGACATCTAACTTTTCACTATTTTTAATTAAGTTCAAATTGGCTTTTCAATTTATTTGAAGTTATTGAATCTGTGCAACACAGTCTTTTATTGAATGCCAGTTGAATCCAAATTTAAATTCCTATTAAAAAAAAAAACAAATGCATTTTATTTGACCAGAAGTGTTCTTCAGCGATATGCTAAATTTACACTGCTGACAAATTGCCATATATTCTACCATGATTTATATCATAATTCAAAATTATCACAGTAAATTTGCAAAAATATCAATCGTGTATATTATAAACTATCACGAGAGAGAAAAATGAAAGCATTTTACATTAGCTTAGCATGCAAATCAACATCAAATTCAAAATCAAGAATCAACAATACCCACATGCCATATTTATATTTACATATATGACATATGTATGTATTAAAGAAAAAAAAAAAAAACAAATAAGTCGAAGAACACCGTCTTATTTCTCACACAAGGTTGAAAAAAGGCGAGCACCTGAACTCCTGCAATGTATTTTATCTTCCTACTGAAATGCAATGCTAATTGCTAAAGGGAGAATAAAATACAAATAATTCCAACTCCTACTGGTATACATCGAAAATTTTATAAGACGGAATGTAGCGTCTTATTTTTTGCGGATGTTGAACAAAGAGGATCCGAAACACAATGCTTGGGGAAGAAAGGGATATAAAACAAATAAATAAGACGGTGATTGAAAAGTTTATGTCAGAATATTTTTGTGACTCTCTTGGTTAATGTTGGTTGTGGATTGTGGAATGTGTTCGGATAAAGTATAAGATACAAACGAGAAGCAGAATGGAAAACTTACTTATTCGATGTTTATTTGTTAGATTGTGTTATATGTGGATTTTCTAAAAGGGAAGACGATAGGAATCGTGTTATATGGACGCCACGCCACTGATCCCTATTCCAAAAAAAACCCCAGAAGAAACATTTTCAGTTATACAGGGTGCTTTTTATACTCCAGGTCGATTTTATTTGGTTGCCATTTTTGTGTGAATAAAATTTGTTAGTTGGCATTTGACAGTGGTAGATAATGGCCGATAACAACATGTTGAAATTATTAAAACATTTTATTTAAATAATTGAGTAAATTATATGACCTTCTTTTTGTGTTCATCATTTACCAAGCCTTACAGTTTTTGATTTAATGCCTTATAATAGGGCTATTTGAAGGAAAAGGTGTACATCAACAAACGAACCACAACCTTGATGTTTAAAGCCAATGTAAACAAAATTGCTAACATTACCGTTAAGTGTCTCTCACTAATCTTGAATTTATGGTGCTTATTTTGACATTCTCTTTCGTTCGAAAGTGAGTCGAATTCGTTGAAACTTAATTTTGAGACTCGGCGATTAGAATGTTAATCGAACAAATCGAAAGTTCACCCAATCCATAGAAAGTTCATTCATTTGCGAAAGCTAATTCAATTTTGACATTCGAAAGAATAAAATTAAATGTCATTTTTGTGTCGTTTGAATTTTTCTGTCGAGTAAGCAACAAAACATGTAAGTTTTTAATTATTTCATGGAATATAAATTTATTTTATAAACATTTTTGTTGTTTTATGTTAAAAGGTCGCATTCCAATTTCCAACTGGACAAACCGCGAACAAAAGGAAAAGTTAATCAAAATAATGGTGCTTATTTTGACATTCACTTTCGTTCGAAAGTGAGTCGAATTCGTTGAAACTTAATTTTGAGACTCGGCGATTAGAATGTTAATCGAACAAATCGAAAGTTCACCCAATCAATAGAAAGTTCATTCATTTGCGAAAGCTAATTCAATTTTGACATTCGAAAGAATAAAATTAAATGTCATTTTTGTGTCGTTTGAATTTTTCTGTCGAGTAAGCAACAAAACATGTAAGTTTTTAATTATTTCATGGAAAATAAATTACTTTTATTAATTTGTTTGTTGTTTTATGTTTAAAGGTCGCATTCCAACTGGACAAACCGCGAACAAAAGGAAAAGTTTATCAAAACAGTGGAAGAAAACCCGGAGGTAGCAAAGGGTTTTTTTACCACCCGCGTTGATACGGAAAGCATCCACTATCCTTCTCCTCTGCACTTCTTCAACACCATCTTCATTTATAAACAACACAAATGACATATTTTTATTTTTTATTTATTATTTTATGTTTTTATCAAAGAAATTTAAAAATATTAAACAATAAACAAAACAATTACAACTAAACAAAGATTTCACTTTTTGGTTTTGACTTTTGACATTTCACAAACACTTCTCTTTTGTTTTTGATATTTTAGTGTGACCAAGTGTATACGAAAAAAAAATAAAAATTTAGAACGCGTCATGAAAAACTTATTTTTTTTAAGAATAGTTTCAAAACTTTATGGTTAAACTTTACTTTATAATGACAAAGTGTATTATTTATTTTGTTTCTTGATTATTTATCCAACATCTATAAAATGTTTAGAAACAAAAAAAATGTAAAACGGTCATACTAATTCAAATAGAAATACGTAATCCCCGCTTAGTTGCACCTCGCTTAATTGAACATCCCGCTTAATTGACCGAAAAAGTTGCATTGCAAAATTTCCCGTATTAGTAGCATAGCTTTTCAGATGGTTAATTGAACCCCGCTTAATTGAATTACTCGGTTAATTGAACTTTAAAATATGCACCCGAAAAAAAAAAATATATGGACATTTTTCGGATAATTGAACGTACAAAAAAATTATAATGACACAAATATTAGAAATATTTTATTACTTAACCTACGTCTGAAGTGGTTTTTTAAAAGACAGGTATCATTCAAGATGAAGAGCAGCTGGAAAATGATATCGTGGCCATAGACAACATACTTAAGTACAATGCTTAACAGACACCGAAATTTTAAAAACGGTTTAAGAAAAAGAAGAAGTTGAAGCCATATTACCATCAACTTTCGAAATTCTTCAGGACATTGCAATTCTACGTTTATACTTCTTACCACTAAATAAATTTACAGTTGAGCTGAAAAAACAAGAAAACATTGTTCAAAACAAAACAATCAATCAAAATCAAATCACAAATTTTTCCAAACCAATGTATGCAAATAACCATTATGAGCCTTTCGAGGTACATACCTACTATCGTATTTATTATTTTTTTTTATCTTTTTCGAAGCTAAAAGTGACTTTTTTTAAGAATAATTTATTTCTGTTTCATAGTTTTAATTATGTATGTATGTTTATTTTTTAAATAAAACGTGTTCAAATATTTTTGTGTGTGTATTCTTTTTCAGTTTTTTCAAGGTTTTCGTAAGTTGACAATGAAATGTTCATAGTAAATTTCTGGGATGAATATTTTAATTTTTAGTTGACCGACTCGTGCAATTATACGGGTTTCTTTTAATTGAACAGGTCGGTCAATTAAGCGGGGTTTCGTTAATTGAACCACCCGGATAATTGACCGAAAAATCTGACAAAATGGTCAGTGCAATTAAGCGGGGAATACTGTATAGTAAATGTCAAACAGCTGATAATGAAAATTAATCTTTTTTGAAGTTCATTTTATGCTATCTTTCGCAAACAGCTGACAATGAAAATGAATCTTTTTTGAAGTTCATTTTATGCTATCTTTCGCAAATGAATTTTATTTGTTTGAATCTCAAAATTAAGAAAGTTCATTCGAAGGAATAGAATCATTCTAACGAATAGACTATTCATGAGAATGTCAAAATAAGCATGTATGTTTTCTTCCCAGAGAATTTAATAACCTTTCAAATGAATGCAATTGTTTAGTAGTTCATTAAGAAAATCAAAAAGAAAAACTACAATTTATTGAGAGAAAAAGGGTGCGTCTAATCATGTGAACCGCACTGTATATACGAAAATGATTTCGGTTTAAGTGGAGTGATTGAATTAAAGCGTTATCATTCATATAACTGAAATCGAATTGTTTAACCATTTAATGATGGAGATAGAATAAAAAACAAACTATGTATCACTTAAAAAATTCTCATTAAATATCTCATCTGAATAAAAACGCATCCCTATCAGTGGCGTGGCGTGGATAATTTTAAATGGGAAGACGTTATAAAATTTTGTCACCTGTAAAAATGAAAATAAAATATCTTAGAACCTTAAAAACAACATTTCTAGTAGGGATAGCAAAAAATGTGTAGCTATATTTTTTATACTTCAAGAAATTAATATTTCAATCAATAATGAGCTTGAAACATAATAAAAAAGAACCTCCTTTTAGACACCACCCCTTTCGTCGGACATAACTGCGGCACCTTCCTAGGAATTTTCTATTAATTTTTCCTTGCAATCATATGTGTCAAGAACACAACTCATCTGCATTAAGACTCGCCCTAACGTCAAAAAATACAAGATATCTTTCTTGTATTCCATTCTCTGACAAGAACCGAAATATGGCACTCAGTTGTCCCCTATGACTTAAATCTGATGTTTCGTCGATCATAATCGACACGAACCGGGCTTCTATGAATTCTGTTTTAATTTCAGATTTAATAACAGCCGCGATACTATGTATCAAGAGGGATTTACATGTATTCATGAAACACGCACACTAAACAAAAAATTTCGATCTAGGATCGAAATCCCTGGTGTGTAAAGGAAAAAAGGATAAAATATAAACTATCAACTATCCTTACTAAAATTATTTGGTTTCTCCGATAGGTAATCTGTTAAACAGCAATCTACATTTATCAAAGACAAAAAACAAAATCTAGAACTGCACTTAAATTAAGAAGCCAATTTTTTTTTATCAATAGTGGATAATAAAAGGAATTAAATCTTCACTTTGACATCTAACTTTTCACTATTTTTAATTAAGTTCAAATTGGCTTTTCAATTTATTTGAAGTTATTGAATCTGTGCAACACAGTCTTTTATTGAATGCCAGTTGAATCCAAATTTAAATTCCTATTAAAAAAAAAAACAAATGCATTTTATTTGACCAGAAGTGTTCTTCAGCGATATGCTAAATTTACACTGCTGACAAATTGCCATATATTCTACCATGATTTATATCATAATTCAAAATTATCACAGTAAATTTGCAAAAATATCAATCGTGTATATTATAAACTATCACGAGAGAGAAAAATGAAAGCATTTTACATTAGCTTAGCATGCAAATCAACATCAAATTCAAAATCAAGAATCAACAATACCCACATGCCATATTTATATTTACATATATGACATATGTATGTATTAAAGAAAAAAAAAAAAAACAAATAAGTCGAAGAACACCGTCTTATTTCTCACACAAGGTTGAAAAAAGGCGAGCACCTGAACTCCTGCAATGTATTTTATCTTCCTACTGAAATGCAATGCTAATTGCTAAAGGGAGAATAAAATACAAATAATTCCAACTCCTACTGGTATACATCGAAAATTTTATAAGACGGAATGTAGCGTCTTATTTTTTGCGGATGTTGAACAAAGAGGATCCGAAACACAATGCTTGGGGAAGAAAGGGATATAAAACAAATAAATAAGACGGTGATTGAAAAGTTTATGTCAGAATATTTTTGTGACTCTCTTGGTTAATGTTGGTTGTGGATTGTGGAATGTGTTCGGATAAAGTATAAGATACAAACGAGAAGCAGAATGGAAAACTTACTTATTCGATGTTTATTTGTTAGATTGTGTTATATGTGGATTTTCTAAAAGGGAAGACGATAGGAATCGTGTTATATGGACGCCACGCCACTGATCCCTATTCCAAAAAAAACCCCAGAAGAAACATTTTCAGTTATACAGGGTGCTTTTTATACTCCAGGTCGATTTTATTTGGTTGCCATTTTTGTGTGAATAAAATTTGTTAGTTGGCATTTGACAGTGGTAGATAATGGCCGATAACAACATGTTGAAATTATTAAAACATTTTATTTAAATAATTGAGTAAATTATATGACCTTCTTTTTGTGTTCATCATTTACCAAGCCTTACAGTTTTTGATTTAATGCCTTATAATAGGGCTATTTGAAGGAAAAGGTGTACATCAACAAACGAACCACAACCTTGATGTTTAAAGCCAATGTAAACAAAATTGCTAACATTACAACAGAAGTCTGCGAAATTTGTATGCATAGTGTGCTTAAAAGAACTCGTCTGCTCTAAAGCCAGAGGCGCACACTTCACCTACATCATATTAAATAGTAAAAACGTAATGATAAAGGCCATATAATCAATCCATAGACTATAAATTCTAAAATTGGATTTCATTTAAAAGTTTTAAAAAAATATCGAGCTTGAACATAAGACACATGCTGTAGAAATGAAAAATCAATTAGAACGATTAGCTATTTCAGTAGTAATAATAATTCTAATTTTGTTATCTCCTATTCTTCTCCTATCTCCTTCTCAGATTGGGAATTACTATTGAAATTTTTGCCAACTTCATTTTATTTTATTTTTTTAGCTTAAAATTTTGAGGTAAGCTTTTACAGAAAATAAAAATGATATCAATATTAAGGTTTTAGTCTCCTCATTAAAAGAAGGCAGTGTTTCTCATTATTCAAACTGAATGATATTGACATAAAAGTCCACCTATGAATTTCGCAACTTCGCAATGTACGCATCTTTCATAAGTTATCTAGTAAAAATAGCTTTTGTTCTATTTATTTCCAAATATTTTGACAGATATTTTTTTTGAACTCTACTGCATTCCTCATTACCTTAAGCGCGAAACATCTGTCAATGTCAAAATAATCTATAATTAAAAAGAAACCACTAGATGGCCCAACCTTTTCATCAAAACATGTTGACTATTTTTAGCACAAGAAACACTTGGTTTATTGCTTATGGTCTATTTTTTTTGCATACGTACAACCCTGATTTAATGAAATTGGCACACACAATTTTTTTTAGTAATAAATCTTACAATGTTGAACTTTCGTCAATGAATAATCGAAATAAGGCAGGTTTTCACAATTTTATTGGAAAATATGAATTTGAAGTCAAAACATGCAAAAAACAATAAATTAAATAATTCAACAATGAATATATAATGAATATATATAATACTTTCGTAAACTGCAAAAAAAAAACATTTTTAAAGTTTTTTTTTCAATCTCAAAGCTCTTAGATGTTCCTAGATTTTACCATTTTGTTACGTTTGCTCTTGCTAAAATTAAATCTTTTAGGCGTATTGGCATTGCTTTCACTAGATCCTGGAACATTAAAGGTGTAATTTCATCACAAATAGTATCTAATCGAACGCGAAGCTCTGGAAGATAAATTTCTCGTTTGATTGATGGTATTAACGCGTTTTCGAGAATGTGCAAATATTTTTCGGAATTAACAGTTCGATTTATAAAGCAAAGATGTCCAACTCCTTGAGAGGACGTGCATCCCCATATCATAAATTTATCTGGAAACTTAGTTTTTTGTTTGTCTAATCTGGATGAACTGCTTCATTTTTTCACTCGTAATGTGAACTCATCACTCCATATGACGGAAGTCCATTGGTCAAGAAATCTTGCCTTGTAGAAACCAAATCCAATTTTTTTAAATTTCTTAAAAACGAGGACTATGAGATTTTTCAGACCACATTCGAGTCAACTCATTTTATAATATACTATTATTATATTGTCAATTAATATTGTGAACTTTAATATCAGAGTAATAATAATAATGTCACAATGAACATTTTGATTTTCAGATGTAGGACAAGTTCTGCATTTGGAAAAAAAATCGAACTCGGGATTTTGATCAAAGTTGGCATTACGATAATAGAGAACACGAAAAAAGGGGGTCCGGCATTTCCGTCTGTCTGTCTGTATGTCTATGCCTCGACCTGGAGGTATTTTCTTCAAACTCGGTACTTAAGAGTCTTCGGTGATTCCCTAGAGGAGAAATTGAAATTTTTTTTAGCTGCTCAAAACTAATAGTCTAAGAGCCGGTAGCAAATTTTGGAAGTGGAGTTATAACCGAAATTCATATGGTCATATGTGTGGGTATACGCATTAATATACCAAATCCAACCGTGCGTCTTGTCTGTTAGATTTTTTTTTTCAGCCGGGGGTGGGGGTTCGAAAATGTTTTTTTTCCCCTATTTTTGTGTAGTGGTTATAACTACTTTAATTTATAAAGAAACAATAGAGGATTGTTGACTGATTTAAAATATATAGGCCTCAGACGATTCAGTTTCAGCCTTCGCCCCGACAGACGACTGTTAGGTAGGTAGGTAGAGATGGTAGTCGCCAGCCCTGGGCCCGCGTCTCAATTAGCGCTGGGGTGCGCCGTTTTGATACCATTAACTCGTGTCAACGGAAGTACGGAAGAGAGTGGCTTTTTATGTACTTTAGCGGAGCATTGCTAAAGCCATTTTGTCGCATTCAGAAAGATAATCAGATCTTTGATTTTCTTCTCCGAAAGTTCGCTGGGGTCATCGAGGAAGGCTTTCCCAAAGGAAGTCATCCTGTAATTTGCTAAGGCGGGGCAATCGCAAAGAAAATGAACCACAGTTTCTTTTTCTTGTGGATCTCCACAACTACGGCAGTGTGGGTTGTAGGGGATGCCTAGTTTTCTTGCATGTTCACCTATGGGCCAGTGCCCGGTGCATATTGCTGTGATCCTGGCTATGTCGCGCCTGGGTCTGCATATTAGATCGTTAGAACGTGAGTTGTTGTAAGTAGGCCATATCTTTCTTGATATAACACAGTTTGTGAGACTGCTCCACCTACGGTTGGATTCATTGAGAAAAATCGAAAAGATTTTTCTCTTCATAGCACCAAGAGGAATATTTACGTTTTCCGCTAGTGAGCTATGTAAGGCCGAGCCTTGCCGAGCTAAAGCATCAGCCTGTTCATTACCCTCTATGTCACTGTGACCTGGAACCCAAATGAGTGTGACCTGTAGGTCAATGTTCAGACTCGTCAGTTCGTCCCGACATTGCTGGACAAGTGCTGAGGTAGATGTGGATGATTTAATGGCCTTAATGGCCGCCTGGCTATCTGAGCAGATAGCTATATTTCTGAATTGGTTTTGGTTGGATTGGAGCAACTTGCATGCCTCCTTGATTGCTAGTATTTCAGCTTGAAATACACTCGCAAAGTCTGGTAGTCTGAAGGACTTGGAGATGTTAAATGACTCGGAAAAAATTCCTGAACCAACACCGCACTCCATCTTAGATCCATCAGTGAAGATTATGGAATCGAAATCTTTTGTGACAACATCATTTTTCCAATCCTCTCTGGTGTGAAAAATGGCTTTGAAATCCCCGCTTGGGCCAAGAGGAGGTACGCAGTAGTCGGTGTTCGATAGGAAGATCTCCGGAGGAATCAATTTTGTTATGTTTCCATGACCATAGGGTTTGGAGAACCAACAGTTAGATTCTTTAAGTCTTACAGCACTGCATGCCGCTAGGTATTTTATATGAAGGTCGAGTGGTAAAACTGTTAACGACTGTTAAGTTTGCAAGAAAATCAACTTTTTTAGTTCAAGGTATAACCAAATAAATGATACACCAAAAATTCAGAAAAATTCTCCTGATTATCAAAATGTCGGCCTCAGACGTTTTGTTTTCAGCCTTTGGCCTCTCAGACGCTATTTAAGTATTTTCAAATGCGTTTTTCAACTAAAAGCCTTTAAACTTTTTTCGAAATTGAAATTTTTTTTCATCTCGAAACTAACGGTCCCCCGTAATCAGCCAGCCGTAATGCAAAATCTTCTTTTTTCTCTAAAAAAATTAAGTGTGCTATTATGGAAACGGACTACATTTAGGTCAACAAAAATTTTAGGAAAAAATGTTATTAACAGCAACTGTCAAAACCGATTTTTTGATTTTCGATTTTTGTATGCATATTAATGTTTTCTCTAAACTAATTTCAGGTTGATGAACACGAAAATAGCAACCATTTTATTCTCAAAGAAGCGTTTTCAAGATATGTCACAGATTGTGTGTTGTGTTTTTTTTTTAAATTGTAATGAAGTTAAATTATATTTAACTTTTCAAATACAAAATATGCCACAACCGAGCAAAGTTAAAAAAACGTTATTTTCGATTAAGAAAAATAAAGCTGCCATGACTATCGTTTTCTTCGGTATGGATTTGTTCTCCATCGTTTCATAATACGTAATACCTAAAGAAAAATCGAGTTATGTATATACAGTTACGTACAGAGTGCGCCAAACGTACAGAGTTGGCCGAATGAGATGAACCAATTTCATTCATGAATAACTTTTTTTATTTTACAAAATACGAGTATGTAATTGTTTTATTCTTTTTGCAGATTATAATTGATTTATTGAGTTTAAAACGGATACATACAGTAAACAAAAACGCGATAAAATTGTCGATTTTTGTCATCGATCAACTTTTATGACGCAGTGAGTTCTTACTGGGCCCATCCACTAATCGGGTCGCTCAACATGTGAATATGTTTGATAAGAGAGCAACATTTAGGGGCGACAACTGATAGTTGCTCAACTATGTAAATTGCGACACTACTTTTGATGCTGTTTAAAAGATATTTCCGATTCAATATTAAATTGGTGCTTTGTTGAATTAGATAAAAATTTTCGGTAAATGTTTTTTGCACCAGCAGTTTTGTAAAATAGCCAATAAAATATTAAAAATTTTCGTTTACTGATATTTTAAAAGAAAAATTCCTTCAATACCGTTAATGATAAGATAACTAGAAGAGAAACCAGGTGGCTTCCTTGGGGATAACCGGGGATAATGAGCGTTTTCCAGGTAAGAACAAATCCATATGTCAAGAAAACAAGTTCAAAACCGAGGATGTACGGTATGTAATACATACTTTTGTATTATTGAAATCGATACAAAATAAATTTTGGTGTTTTGCAATTCACTTTTACCGATATCGATTTAATTTTTTTTTTCGAAGTGAAATTGTTACGAGTTTCCGTGTACCAGATATCATTTTCTATTATAGAATAGCGTTGGAACTTGATTTGCGTCCCATCGATGCATTCTATAACTCCGGGAATGTTAAATTTTTCCAAAAAAATTAAGGTTTGATTTTCATGTCTCTTAATTGGTTGAATTCGACTTGAACACATTTTATTCTCCAAGACGTTAATAATTTGTGTCAAAATCTTTGACACAGTACTTCGACCAAGATCGATATCAAAATCTTTTTTTTAACTGATTCTTAGAAATTTCATTGGGCGAGAAAATTTAAGGCCGCGTCATCTGCAACGATGGAATCGAAGTTTTACTGATTTAGATTCACTGATGAAAAGGGACGTTTATCAAGTCGGTAGTTAGTATAATACGAATCTTTTAACCACATATGCAGCGTCATCAATTCCTAATGGGTTTCAATGATTTCCCAACATTTTTCCGTCTTCTTTTATTCCTTCTGCATATTCACGCTTGGTACGTTGCAAAACTGTAATGCCATTGATAGCAATAAAGCACTCATTTCAATATTTAATAGAATAACTTTTATCAAAATTCACACACACACGCCCATGTTCTGCATTTCGAATAAAATCGAATTGAAATCGATCTCAATTTCACGTGAAATGATATTCCATGTTCTACAATTTGAAGGTGCATCCATTTTTGATTGTTTTAGGAAGTGAATTGGCACTTTAAGGGAAAAAGGAAGCGAAACACCAGAGACAAAACTAGACGAATAATTTTGCGAGAGAAATCTAACATATCAAAGGGCACGGTAGTGCCCAGCCAAGTTCTGGCACTACACCCTTTTTACAGGAACAAACTCAGGCGATTTTTGACCCCTTCCTATCTTCAGTACCAATGAAGTGAGAAACTTAAAACTCCGAATATTTGCTAAGGTAGTCAGGCACAGGTGCCTCACTAAATTTCAATTTTCTAGCATAAGCGGTTCCTGAGATATAAGGCCTCAAACTGACTGACTGACAGATCATCAAAATTATGGAGCACTTCCCGACATGGTAGAATCTTGTAATTTTGCACAAAGGTAGGTCTTGTCATGCAAGCAGAGGAAAAAATCGAAAATTTGAAATTTTCCATTCAGGGGGCGTGGTATCCGCCCACTTTCGCCGAATTTTGGAGCACTTCCCGACATCGTATTATGGAGCACTTCCGACTGCTGTAAAACGATGAAATTTGGTGAACCGGTAGGGCTTATATTGCATATAAAGGAAAAAAATAAACACCAAGGTTTTCCTTTCAGGGGGCGTGGTATCCGCCCACTTTCTCCGAATTGGTGTTGGTTGAATGGAGCACTTCCGACTGCTGTAAGACGATGAAATTTAGTGAAGTGGCAGGGCTTAAATTGTATACTAAGAAAAAAATATAAAATTTGAGATTTTCCATTCAGGGGCGTGGTATCCGCCCACTTGCTCAGAACTGATGTAAATTATATATGGCAAACTTCCGATTGCAGTAGAACAATGAAATTTGGTAGAGCGGTAGGGCTCAAATTGCATATAAAGGAACAAAAATAAAAATTGAGGTTTTCCATTCAGCAGACGTGGTATCCGCCCACTTTCACCGAATGTGTGTTGGTTGAATGGAGCACTTTCGACTGCTGTAAAACGATGAAATTTGGTAAAGTAGCAGGGCTTAAATTGCATACAAAGAAAAATATATAAAATGTGAGATTTTCCATTCAGGGGCGTGGTATCCCCCCACTTCTTCAGAACTGATGTAAATTATATATGGCAAACTTCCGATTTTTTTTATAATCTACACCCGCTCAAGGGATTATGATTACCCTTTAAATGTTTGAACACAGCGCGGGCGTGAAGTTAAGGAAGAGAAAGAAGGATAGGAAAGATGTGTGGCACGATGTTCTGAGTACTGAAGGTTGTTGTCTCAAATATTTTATCTCCAGGGATGGCGGCTGAACTAAAGCGGAGAATGCCGTGTCTTATTTCTATGTTGCTTATGATTCACATTATTTATTATTGTGAACTATAATCTAACTAGTAATTAGGGTAGTAATTGGTGTGCTACCTTCATTTAAAAAAGGATTTAAAATTGCAACAAAAACATCATCGCATCCTCAACAATTATTGCTTTTTATGGCTTTGAGCGGATGTAGGTACTAGTATTTAACATTAAAGTAGGTATGTTAGTGTTAGGTATCTTGCCAGGACAAAAAGAAACTATTGAAGCGCAAATCAAAACAACCAATAATAAAAAGAAAATATACCAAACAAAAATAGGAAGCTATAATCTAAGTTGATTTTATAAGGTAGAGTCCACCCTTCTATTTTCCGTATCTTTCGTGATTTTTACATGGCAAAACATTAAAATCTTTGCAAAAAGGAGTGACATCAGACCAAAAACATAAATGTTAAAAAAAGAGCCAAGTTCTTCTATACAAAAACCTTTGTGTAATAAGTCAGCCGTGAAAAGTGCTGAGATCTAAAAGTGCGCCAAGTTCTTACTTCATGAAGGTTTAATACCGAATATTTAAAGTAGAATAATATTGAAACAGCTACAATGTAATAGAGAAATTTTATTATTTAATGATTACTGACTAAAATTTGATGGGCTCACTTGGCAAGTTTTTTTATGCCCAATTCTAAAGGTTTTAAAAACTTGACCAGTGAACCCATCAGATTTTATTCAGTAATCATTAAATAATAAAATTTCTCTATTACATTGTAGCTGTTTCAATATTATTCTACTTTAAATATTCGGTATTAAACCTTCATAAAGTAAGAACTTGGCGCACTTTTAGATCTCAGTACTTTTCACGGCTGACTTATTACACAAAGGTTTTTGTATAGAAGAACTTTGCTCTTTTTTAACATTTATGTTTTTGGCCTGATAAGATTTACATGACATTACGTGAGTACCTAGCTATGTATGAAGTATTGTTCTGATGAATTGTTTATTCTTTATTTTTTTGAAAGTTTTAAAGGAAGTTTCAAATTAAGCAAAGATGCGTTCTTATATGTTTTAACTTTTTAAAATAGTGGACAAATTGACCCTCAAGGTCTCAGTTTGAGATTTAACTTCACCCAAAAAACCTTTTGCAAAATGGGGATATTCATTCATATATTTTAGGAATGTTTTCTCCTGTCTTATGTTTTTTATGTTTTCCCCTAAAATAAAAACAAATAAATACACAGAAAACCAAAAATATTAATTTTGCTTAAATTTTGCACCAACCAGTCATGAAACTAACTACTACTTTGTCAATTCCACAATAATTCGGAATGAACCGAAATGCAGAACACCAATTTTCATTTTCGAAATTCCACTTCACAATTACGAATTCTGGAGAACACCAAAATTCACTTTCGCAGAGTGAATTCACAATAAGTGAAATGCAGAACATGGGCAACAATTTAGCAAAATAGTTTTTTATTTGCTGATTTCGAAATTATGAAAGCGAGTGAAATGTAGAACACTAAAAACAAATTCACGCGATTTGGAAATTCGTTTTCATTTCGATTTCACTTGATTTTTGGAAGCTAACTGACATATACTAAAAGAAATTTTGTGTTTTACTAAAGTTGGTGGACACAGCATGGACTTCTTGTTCGAAAACTGTTTAAATTATATGTACTTAACACAACAGACATTTGAGTTTTGAACATCCTGGATTTAAAAGCGTTCGTTAATTGGTGCCTTTAAAATCATAAAATAAATTCAACCTTGACGGAACTTAAGAATCTTTTTGCGGGGCCTGCGAGACAAAATTATACGGCGGTACATTGATGAAAAAATTTGTTGTGCAGAACAGTTTCGTGCTATCAAATATTTGAAATCATTCCAAACAGTGCTTTATCTTCAGAACTGTCGTATAAAGTTTCACAAACTAGCTTTTCTTCCTATGAAATTTGACAGTAAATTGTGAAAATTGGGCAAATTTGAAAATACTTTCCTCATTACTCGTAACTAATAACCGTTCTTTTTTTTATTCATCATTGCTAATACCACTGTTCTTAATTTTTTTGCAGATGGAAATTAAAACTCTTCACTCTTTAGACACTGAATATTCAGCCGATTCTATTGAATGGTGCCCACATGTGAATTTCTCTACGTATTTCGTTTGCGGAACATATCAGCTGGAGGGTAATACTTCAGAATCATCTTCGCCCCCATGCCGACGAAAAGGGCGCATTTATCTCTTTCAATTCAAAGCAAAAACAAACGAGTTTGTTGAGCTTCATCGATTAGAAACAGCGGCTATTCTTGATATGAAGTGGTTACAACAAGACAACTTGGAATTTCCTATTCTCGCTGCTGCAAACGCACTTGGTCAAATTGAAGTTTTTACGTTAAAAGACAACCAGTTGATACGGATGTCTACTTTTGATCTCAATACAGAGTTTCATAATTTACTAGCATTGTCATTGGATTGGAACTGGAGCCCTTTGTCTTCAACTGTGGATGGTCGTAAAATTCTCTCCTCGGACTCTAAAGGCGACATCACATTGCTACAATATAACGGAAATAATTTAACTAAACTTAACCACTGGTCAGCTCACAGTTTTGAAGCTTGGATCTGTGCTTTCGACAAATGGGACTGTAATCGCGTTTTCACAGGAGGCGACGACACATTTTTACATGCTTTCGACACCAGAGGGCCGAACAAAATATTAACAAATAAGTCTCACATTGCTGGTGTAACGTGTCTACTGAGTCACCCAAAGCAGGAGCACATCCTGTTAACTGGAAGCTATGATGAACGCTTAAGAATCTTTGACACGCGATCCATGAAGCAACCAGTTTCCGACATAAACCTTTACGGAGGTATTTGGAGATTAAAACCTGATCCTTATGACAAAAATTTAATTTTGGCCGCTTGTATGTACAAAAATTTCAGTATTGTTGAATTATTAGATGGAAGGAGTGATATGAAATTGGTAGCCGAGTATAACGAGCACGAAAGCATATGCTATGGAGCTGATTGGTGCTTGGATACCAACAAAGAAAATAATGGTGAACTTTATATGGCAACTTGCTCGTTTTATGATCACAAGTTATGCTTGTCGAAAATTTTGGAGAATAAATAGACTGTAGATATACTTTTTCGGAACAAAATATAATTCTTTTATTTTCTTTCTTAACACGGGCAATTATGAAAGATATTCATTTTTTGCAAAAACAATATGTATGAATAATTTTGAGCACACAATTTTTATACATTAGAGTTACATTTTACATAATGCAATTAGCCCAGTCAATTTAGGTTCAAAAATAGGGGTAAGGTTACATTAACTCGCACAAAGCTGAAAATTGGCATGAATGTTAAGAACATTATTACAAACAATTTGTCGAAAGTCCCGATCGATTCATTATGCAATTATCTATAGAAATTGTCTTAACACTTTTTCTCCTAAGAATCACCATTTTGGAGATATAGCGATGCAAAAAGTTGAAAAAGTTGTGTTCTTCATAATATGCACACGTTTCCGCGCCACCCGTGCACTTGGCGCTTTTTTTTTTAAGATGGCTTCCCCGGTAGGCCTATTCCACGATCTATTGTGGTCCTGTTGAGTTGAGAATTTTGTATGTAATTGAAAAATACTACTATTGGAAATGACGAAAGCGATGCTAGTAATGAATAATTTAGGATTATTATTATTCGTCTGATTGATAATCATCTAATGGAACTTCATCCATACTGTCTTCTTCTTCTTCTTCTTCTTCCTGCTTGGCACAAGTAAATTGTTCAAGGAACAAAGAGCAATGCATCAGATGTCTCGTTGCATATATCGTAATTATACTCTTCTACTGGGGCCCTACTATGTATCTCGATTCTACAATAAAAATGTACGAATTCGCAAAACTGCAACTCTGTAATTCTTTAAGAACGATTTAATGTGCGATAATCGAACAGCTCGAGTAGTGCCAACTGTGTTTTAGTGTACTTTACTACTTTCGCAAAATAGGGGAACCACGTATCTCGAAAGTTTATGTCAAAACAAAGCGAAATCGCAAATAATCATTCTACAACAAATGTGTTTGCGAGTGGTTCGAGCGAAGAATTTTTTTGTTCAGAATGTAAGTAAATAGAATTTATAAATTAATCTTATTCAATATTATAAAGAATTAAGTAATATGTTTATGTTTTCTTCGTAGGGAATCATCAAAAATTGCAAACACGAAGGCGTCACAGTTTGAGATTCTGGTGCAGTACATGGAAAAGCATCCAGATTTGTCCAAGGGCTACTTGAAAACACCAGAAGCCAGACAAAAATCAAAAATTTTATGGGCTAACTTGTCTAAAGACATGAATGCTGAAGGTCCACCGCAGCGTGATTCAGTCGGATGGAAAAAAGTAAAAAAAAAACTTTGAAATATTATTAAGTATATACATGAAGGCATCTTTCGAAAGGCGGTAGTTTTGAACAAGGCTGGAATTAAGTTATTTTATTGGATTAAAAATGTCTTTAATAAATACTTAATGGTATAACCTTTTCTCGCTGAGCTACATTATATTAGATTTATCTCTAATCCGCCTTCGTTCAATTTGTTGAGTTCGTTCCGGATTGTCATCTAAATCTAAAACTAACCAAATCGCGACACTGTCCATATTTATTTATTTTAATTTACTGTTGTAATATAAACTCGGTTTCCACAGCAAACAAATATTGTATTTTTTTTTTATGTCAAAAATATTCGAGTCTCGTTCGAAAATCGCAAATTTGTTGACAAATAGCTTGGCATTACCGGCATTCTATTCTATTTTCATGCGTAGTACCATTTCAAAGTAGAATCGCAAATTAGTTTCGAATAGAATCAAAAGTAGAATCGAGTTACATAGTAGGGCCCCTGGCGATTCAACATTGGAGCACGATTGGCCTCGACAACTTATACATGCTAATGAACAAAATAATCCAACTTTTTTGCAGCCGCATTGAATGTCTATTTTGACCGGGCTAAATTCGATATTGTTATTTAAGTTTATTAAGAATAATTTTAGTATTCATTAAACAGTAATAAGTACGATTTTTCATAAGGAATCGCTCTTAAAAAGATATTTTCACATCATTGATCGAAGCCGTTCGCGCCTAGGTGCCCCACCAAATTTTAATTTTCTAGCATAAACGGTTCCTGAGATATAAGGCTTCAAAAATCGCAAAAACCGTAACTGACTGACAGATCATCAAAATTATGGAGCACTTCCCGACATCGTAGAATCTTGTAATTTTGCACAAAGGTAGGTCTTATCATGTAAGCAGAGGAAATGGAATGGATGAAAAAATTTGAAGTTTTTCATTCAGGGGCGTGGTATCCGCCCACTTCCTCAGAACTGATGTAAATTATGTATGGCACATTTCCGATTGCAGTAGAACAATGAAATTTGGTGGAACGGTAGGACTCAAATTGCGTATAGAGGACCAAAAATAAAAATTGAGCTTTCTGAGAAAATGTTTAATTTATATGGAGTACTTCCGATTGCTGTAGAATGATGAAATTTGGTAGAGCAGTATAGCTTAATGTACATTCAAAGCGAAAAATAGAAAATCTAAGATTTTCCATTCGAAGTGTCTTTTTATTGTCATTTTGAAACTATGCATGCATCTTGAAAATTCATGACTTTTCTTAGAACTAGAGTGCTCGATTTGGTACTCTACCTATGTTAACTTGAATGAAAAAAAGAAAACATTTGCATACCTGAAAATTTATGAGTTTACATAAAAAAAACTCTTAACTGTGATGTGACTTATAATCAAACCACTAATTAGGCTATTAATTAATGGGCTACCTTCATTTAAAAAAGGAGTGAAATTTGCAACGAAACCATCATCACATCCTCAACAATTATTGCTTTTTTATGAGTTTGAGTGGATGTAGGTACTAGTATTTATAATTAAGGTAGTAATGTTAGTGTTAGGTATCTTGACAGGACAAGAAGAAACAATTGAAGCGAAAATATATTCGTATCTTTCGAGATTTTGACATGGCAAAATATTAAAATCTTTGCAAAAAGGAGTGAGATCAGACCAAAAACATAAATGTTAAAAAAAAGAGTAAAGTTCTTCTATACAAAAATCTTTGTGTAACAAGTCAGCTGTGAAAAGTACTGAGATCTAAAAGTACGCCAAGTTCTTACTTCATGAATGTTTAATACCGAATATTTAAAGTAGAATAATATTGAAACAGCTACAATGTAATAGAGACATTTTATTATTTAATGATTACTGACCAAAATTTGATGGGCTTACTTGGCAAGTTACAAAAGTATGCCCAATTCGAAAGGTGTTGACGTCTCTTTTCCACCGTCACATTTTAAAAGATTTTCTGTGATTGGTTAACCAATCACCGCAAGCGTACTATAGAATAGGAATAAGATCGAAGGAGAAAATTCAGCGAGTCGAGTGAGTCAAGATCGAGCAGCGGCGGTGGCAGCAGGCATACAAATAATACAATTTTAAAACGAATTTTAATCAAGTTTTTATTAGCAAGTTTTTACTAGCTAATTTTGATCAGCGAATTTTAATCAAGTTTTTATTAGCAAGTTTTTACTAGCTAATTTTGATCAGCGAATTTTAATCAAGTTTTTATTAGCAAGTTTTTACTAGCTAATTTTGATCAGCGAATTTTAATCAAGTCTTTTTTAAGCAAAATTTTTTCAACCAAGTTTTTCAACTAAATCACAAATAAAATTATCATAAGTAATCTCAAGTTTTGTCTTTTGATTCTTTATGACAATAGCTTTTAAAATTGTAACCTTTAAAATTTGTTAAGAAATAAATATTGAAATTGCCACCGCTGCCAAAAGGAGTTTTGGGACACTGCACAGCCAAAGTCTCGTGCCATTATCGAAAAAGCCTTGTGTAATTTTCCTGCTGCAGCTTGGAACCAAGCTGCGGCAGCCAAGTAAGTAAAGCGATACTTTTATTTAAAGAATTCGCTGGCGCTTCCTTAAATTGCAGCACACGAAGTGAATGCCAACACGAGTGAGACAAATCTCGAACATCATCGCCGCCAACAGCCGAGACCACGTGCCCAATTCTCAACAACATATTTTACGACTCCATCGCCCAGTTGCTGAAGAGAATCGATTGTCGAAGACAGTATCATTTCTGCCAACAACCACATATTATGTTCACCATCGTCAACGCCAGCCGATGAAAAGTTTGCCATCGTGATTGCTGCCGGCATCACGCCATTTTCGTCATCGTCACCGCCAGCCGATGAAAAGTTTACCATCGTGATTGCTGCCGGCATCACGCCATTTTCATCATCGTCACCGCCAGCCGACGAAGTTTGCCACCGTTATTGCTCCCGCTATTTTCATGATCGTCACCGCCAGCCGACGAAAAGTTTGCCACCGTTATTGCATCACGCCATTTTCATCATCGTCACCGCCAGCCGACGAAGTTTGCCACCGTTATTGCTCCCGCTATATTTATCATCGTCACCGCCAGCCGACGAAGTGAATTGCTATCTTCATTGTCACCGTTTTTTGGAATCATCACCGCCATCCAACGAAATTTTGCCATCGTCATCCTTTTCAACATCCAGTGATAAATTTAGCCACCAATTAGGAGCAATCCAATCCAGATTTAACTTTCGCCAGTTCATTAATTTTAATTAAATTAACAACGTCATCATTAACAACATCCCGTGTCACGTTTCGCTATCGCCATCGACACAAGGGCAAAGCCCATGACACCGCCACATCGAACAAGCTAACGAGCTACGAAAGGAATACCCCCCCAGCGTTTTAATAGTGCCTTAACTTCTAGGATGGACCAGACACAGCCAGCGCAGCCAACATTGTCACAGCCATCGCAGCCAGCGCAGCCGACACCACCGCCTCCTCAGCCATCCCAGCCAACACAATTGCAGTTTCCACCAATGCAGCCAGCACCGCCACAGCTTCCTCCATCGCAGCCAGCACAGCTTCAGCCTCCATTGCAGCCAACACAATCCGAGAATCCATTATTGCCGCCAGCACAACTGCAGTTTCAACAAAGTCAGCTTCTATCGGCCCTAGCAGCCCAAATTCAAGCACTCAAGGAGTCAGTCGATCAGTTGCGCAATGACACAAGTGAAAATCAGAATGAAACTGAACGACTTCGTAGAGCAATTGACTTCCAAGATACTCACAATATGCGCCTGATAGAGACCAACCCATCAGTAGAAACAACATCTTCAACCAGAACGACACCGTTACTGCCAGTCGCTCAGCCACATAAGAAACTTTATGACCTCCCGATCTTCAGTGGAAGGCCTGATGACTGGCCGCTTTTCCTTGCCAATTATCAAGAAACGACTGCAAACTTTGCATACACGCCGATGGAAAATACCATTCGCCTGCAAAAGTGCCTGCAGGGAGAAGCCAAGGAAGCCGTGGCAGAGCTATTGATCCACCCTAACAACATTGACAAGGTGATGAGCACATTGGCTTTTCGTTTCGGCCGTGCGGATTTGTTGGTGAGGGCTCAACTGGCGAAGGTGCAACAGTTCCCAACTGTCAGCGAAAATAAAATCGAAAGCATAATCGCTTTCAGTAGTATGGTCGATAACGTTGTTGCCTTCTTAGTAGCAGCGAAATGTGAGCATCACCTTGCCAACCCAATGCTGTTGGAGGAATTGGTAATGAAGCTGCCAGCTTCTCGTAAATATGAGTGGGCCAAAAGGGCACTCGAAGTTAAACCATGTCCAACAATTGAGAACTTTTCTGCACGGTTGAGTGGAGAAGCGCAGATAATCCAGATGCTTCCTCAGGCGAGTAGATAGATAAGGAAAATACCGTACTGGCCAAATTGGATTTTTGCAATAATAAAATCTATGAAAAACTTCGTACCTTAAGTTGCAACAGGTGAATTTCTGCGTTATTGAGTTAAAATACGATAAAAAGAGATGATTTGTGTACTTTTTGTTCAAAAATAACTTATAATTTAAAAAGATAATTAATTTTTCGGAAGAGACTATAAATTTAAAACTTTCACTTTTGACAGTTGAAATGTCATCCTCCTCAGGCGAGTACATCCCACATCGTCAGAGGTCAAGTAGCACACCCGAGGAGAATGATGCACACAACAGAAAAAACGTATGTGAGTAAAGAGATGACACCTAAGACATGCACATGTTGTGGATCGAACCATCAGTTGCCAGAATGCAGTGTTTTTTTTAGAAATATTTCGGTTGAAGAAATATGGAAACTTATGAAGGACAAACGCCTTTGTTTCTCTTGCATCAGGGAGGTCACGGAACAGCTTTATGCCGAGCTAAGAAAAGGTGTGGAATAAATAGTTGTGGGAAATTCCACCATAAACTCCTTCATGAAAACACAACTGAACGACAAAGGTCAGGATCGGAGCCAACGCCAGCCCAGTCGTCGGAAAGAGTGCATACCTGTCAGGCACAAGACATGGACGGACAGCTATTTCGAATTTTACCAATTACAGTAACAGGCCCAAAGGGATATGTCAACACGTACGCCATGTTTGATGAAGGCTCATCCATTAGTATTGTCGAAGAAACTGTGGCCAACCAATTGGGTTTTAAAGGTCAAGCGCAGCCGCTAACGCTACAATGGTACGGTACAAAGGTAGTTACTGAAGCATCTAGGAAAGTCTCTTTCGAAATTAGAGGCATAGGTGAAACCGATTCCATTTTCTACGTCAAAGACATTCGTACTGTAAAAGATCTTAGTTTGCCGAGACAATCGTTTAGCAAAGAACATTTCGATTACCTGAAAGGTGTGCCAATCCAAAATATGAAGAATGCTAAGCCAACTATCTTAATCGGGCTGGACAATTGTTATCTCGGTGTTGCAAAGGAAGTGATAGAGGGAAAGTTCAACGAACCTATAGCTGTGCACACGAGGCTTGGTTGGTTGGTCTACGAGCCAAGGCGTGCGGAACCCAATATTAAATCAATAGTTTTGTTCGTCAGAGAAACGGAGGAGCTGGACAAGTTGAAAAAAATGGTAGAATCATACTTTACGACCGAAAATTTTGGAGTTCAGAAACCTGAAGCCGCCCTGGAATCCGTCGATGATGTTCGTGCAAGAAAAATTTTGGAAGAAACTACCAAAAGAACAGGAAATGAATTTGAATCTGGTCTGCTTTGGCGTTCGGAAAAGCTCAAAATACCAGAAAGTTATCAAATGGCTTTGAAGCGGCTATATAGTTTGGAATCCAAAATGAAAAAAGATGTCGAGTTTTCTACAAAATACAAAAAGCAGATGGCCCACTACATCGAGATGAAATATGCCAGAGAACTCTTACCATGGGAATTGAAGAAGAAACATCGTCGAGTATGGTATCTACCACATTTTGGAATTGTTAATCCTCATAAGCCAGAGAAGCTTCGAATCGTGTTTGATGCTGCAGCTGAGTCTAATGGTGTGTCGTTGAATAATATGTTACTTAAAGGCTCAGAGCAAGCCAAGCCGCTTTCGACAATCTTGTTTAAGTTCCGCCAAGGGGTCATTGGAGTCGTTGGCGATATCAAAGAGATGTTTTCGCAAATCAAAATCCGGAAAGAAGATCTAAGCGCGCAAAGGTTCCTATGGAGATCAGAGCAAAGTCAGCCAATACGTACGTATGTGATGTCGTCGATGATATTTGGTGCCGTGTGTTCGCCTTGCACAGCCGAATATATCAAGAACATCAATGCCAACCGATTTAAAAAGAGTTCATCAGAAGCCGTTCATATAATAGTCAACCATCATTACGTCGATGACATGGTTTGCAGCTTCTCGGATCCAGCGGAAGCTGAGGTTATCTGCCAAGAAGTCAAAAGGATTCATGCTGAAGGTGGATTCACTTTAAGAAATTTCGTTTCCAACAACAAGGCAATACAGACAGAGCTTAACAACCAATTAAACAGCAGTCAGTCCACGGTCGAACTGGAACCTAACGATGCAGGACAAAAGGTACTTTGAATGTACTGGAAGACTGAAGACGATACATTTCGCTTTCGCTTAAGATTTCATAATATCAAAGCCGAAATACTAGAGCTTGCAAAAGCACCTACGAAAAGAGAAATGCTGGGAATAATAATGGCCGTCTTCGATCCGTATGGGTTTCTCGCAAACTTTTTATTGTACTCTAAAATACTTCTCCAACAAACTTGGAACATCGGAATGGATTGGGATGATCCGTTGCCCAACGACCTTTTCCATAATTGGAAGCTTTGGTGGTCAGAGCTGGAAAAAGTAGGCGATTTCCAAATGCCACGATGTTATTCGCCTGAACTGCCCTACGCCGACGACATTCAGCTACACATTTTCACCGATGCCAGCGAGAGCGCTTTCTCAGCAGTCGGGTATCTAAGGATCCAACATCAAAATCAAATCCACATCGCCTTCGTCTCCGGAAAAACCAAGTGTGCACCAAAGAAGATACTCTCCATTCCACGATTAGAATTACAAGCAGCAGTACTCGGAAGCCGTTTATCCACGACGATTCAAGCCAACCACGATATTGCCATTTCCAACAACTATTTGGTGGATCAAGTCATCACAACGACGTTATAAGCCATTCGTGGCCCATCGAATAGCAGAGATTTTAGAAAATTCGACTCCTGAAAATTGGCATTGGCTTCCAACGGACATGAACGTTGCTGACGATGCTACGCGGGCGACAAAGCCACCTAAGTTTGTTGTTGATAGCCGATGGTTAATTGGTCCCACGTTTCTTCGTCTTTCCGAGGGACAATGGCCTCAGAGTTCGGATCATCATGCTCCAGAAACACTCCAAGAGGAAATCAAGCCAAGAATTCTGTGCGTCCGGATGGCAAGTAAACTGATTGAAACAACTAGATTTTCATCCTATAACAGATTAAGAAGAGCTGTAGCCTACGTTTTACGAAGCAAGAGATGGTTGAACAGAGCTAAACAAACTATCGCAGCGAAACGACTAAGGGTCTCCGCGTCCGCGGTTGAATCACATCATCAAATTTCAAACAAGAGTGTCCAGGTCTCTACTCTGACGGCGGAGGAAGTCACAGAAGCTGAGAAGGTCCTTTTCAAAATTGCCCAGAAGGATGTCCTGTTTGATGAAATACAATGTCTACGGAAGGGTTTGCCCATACCCAAGAACAGCCAAATTTTCCAACTGACGCCGTACCTTGATGAAAAGGGTCTGCTACGCCTGAATGGACGCATTAACGCCGCATCTTGTTTGCCTGAAGAAGCACGACGCCCCATATCCTGCCAAAAACATCATAACATTAGTCAACTCTTAATACTACATTATCACACTTCATGCCATCATCAGAATGATGCTGTGGTCATCAACGAGATCCGCCAACGCTTCTGGATACCTCAGATCAGATCTACCTTAAAAAGGGCGAAAAAGAATTGTCAGTGGTGTACCTAGTCCTGCCATAAGTTCTGTCCCTGACAAAAACACGTTTTATTTAAAAAATAAAAAAGCAATCAAAATTCTTTTTACGCCATTTATTAAGTATTAAATTTACAATATAAATATATAAGAAATTATTCAAAATGCCGCCCCTTACCCTTCAAACACTTTCTTAAACGATCCGGCCACTCGTCTACGCCGCACGCGCGACTTCCAGTGGAAACGAAGCTACTGTCTTCAACAAAACAGCTTTGAGAGACTCAATATTTCGGTGAGGCTTACAGCAAGCCCTCTCCTCCAAAATGTTCAGCGGATTAAGATCGGGGCTGCCCGGCTGGCAAGCACTGGATATTTCAGCAAGATTCTGCGCCGGCCAACAAAGCAAAAACAATACAACAATGGCTTAAGGACAATTTACCGGGGGCAGATTCTGTAATAAACGAAACGATAGCGTTTGATCGTTTTTCAAAAACGAAAGAAAATGTGCGAAAGCGATAATTGGCATACTGTATCGCATTTCGTTTTTGGTTCTGTGTTCGTTTATGCTTCAAACCCAAACAAATTTGATTGCATACTTCTATGATGCTGACAGCTATCAGATAATTGGAAGGATGGAACATCAATTTAAATCGATACATAAAACTCAAGAAAATCGATGTCATGTACACGATTTAAGAAATGAAATGAGGCAAAATTAAGAAAAAGAAGGTACGTAGTTTATTTTCTTGGGATTTTAATATCAATTAACATTAGTTTTGTCGATTTTTAAGTAAAAAAACACATAAATAATAAGAAAGCATTAAATATCGATTAAAGTAAATTTGTATACACATAAAATGTCAAGAAGACTCATCACTATTACTGTGACAGATTGTATTTTTGTGCAAAATGTGATGCAAAATAAATGTTTGACAGAGTGCTCTGTGCAAGAGGGCAAACGAAATCGTTTCCAACTGACCATTGGTAGCTTTCTTCACCTAGTACCTCTAAAGTAGAGCAAAGCCTCAAAAATTGGAGGAATATACATATGTGACTCGCGTCCCTGTTTTTATGCGTATATTCTCCAACACATATTTGTAGGTTTTTCTATTCAAACGAAATCGTTGAATAAAGCTATGTACATATATTGTTGTAAACTAATATTATAAAATATATTGCAACAAATAAAACACATCTTTGATCTGACAAAGCAAATTGGTCAGAAAAATCTCTTAGATTTCTTTTTGTACTCGGCAAGTTCAAAACTCCGAATCCTCATGTTCTTCTTCACTTTCGTTCAAAAATGCAATATATTCGCGTATCATCTTCTTTTTTAATTTATTAAAAACTCTTTTTCAAAACAAAACTGAAACTGAAATATTTAAGAAGAGAAACGTCAAAGAATAAGCTGTCGTTTATTTTGTTTCGCATGTGCGAACGAAAACTTTCGTTTTTTATGTTACATGAAGCAAATTGTTCGCACGCGCGAAAACGTTTGTTCGCGTGTGCGATACAGAATGTCACCCCAGAGTTTATTGCCGCAGAAGGTTGGCCCTCGGGCAGCCCCGATCTTAATCCGCTGAACTACCGGTTGTGGAACACTTTGGAGAAGAAGGCTTGCTGTAAGCCTCACCGAAATATTGAGCTTTCAAAGGTGATTTGTTGAAGACAGTAGTTACGTTTGCACTGGAAGTCGTGCGTGCGGCGATAGACGCGAGGCGGTCGTTTAAGGAATTGTTTGAAGGCTAAGGGGGGGCATTTTGAATAATTTCTTATATATTTATATTCAGCCTTATCGTCAATTCCGAGGGAGTTTGTTCTCCCTCGGATTTTTTTTGTTCCCGGGAGGCAAACACTCCAATCGCAAATCTCCCCCGAGTTCGTTTTCCCCCGGAAATCACTTCGAACATTTTTCGAAGTTTGTTGATAGAATTATTAATATAAAACTGATTAAACTGTCAGATTTTAGAAATAAATTAAATAAAATTCTTAAAGCATCTGATGCGGTTTTTTTTTTTTAAATGCATTCTATAGCCTTTCGGTTAACTGTAGAAGAAAGTGATCGAAGAAACGTTTTAAGAATTCGAAGATCTTTAAGAGATTGCTCACATCCGTTGGAGCTACCACAGGTTTTGTAAGTGTTAACAATGTTAGTTGTAATACTAAAAATATATTTTTACAGATTCAAGCAACATTATCGTTGCAATAAACCGGCTTTTAAGTACTTGCTCGACATTTTGATGGACTCTGTGCCATCACCCAAAAAAGCGTTCGGCACACCGACCATCGTTAAATTATGGGCATGCTTACGTTTTTTTGCAGAAGGAGGCTACCAGAAAGGTGTAGGAAGGGATAGCGAAGTAGGATTGACCCAATCGAGTTTCAGCGAAGTGTTAAAAGAAGGTTCTAATGAAAACAAATTTAATAATACCCACAAAAGCTGCAGAAACATAATCGAAAGAGTTATAGGTGATCTTAAAGGACAGTTGAGATGTCTTTTAAGTGCAAGGGAGTTGCATTACTCCCCTGAAAAAGCCGTGAAAATAATCAACGTCTGTTGTACGTTATACAATGTTTGTAAATATTTCAATTCCACAATCATATTTATTTGATGTGTTATACCGTCAATTCAAATTGAAATTTTAAAATAAAATTAAAAAAAAACTTAAATTTTTAGTAATACTCACATGCTTTATTTTCAAATTCCTTTTATAAATTCAAGGGAGTTTTTTCCAAAGAAATATCAAAAAATTTTCCCTAGAAAAAATATTGGCGATGCCTACTTTCTTCCATCGATTTTTTTCCTTTTTTCGAAGATTGTTTGCGATAGGAGAGTATCACTCGGGGGAAAAAATCCTAGGGAGAATTTATTCATGATAAGGCTGATTGTAAATTTAATACTTAATAAATGGCATAAAAAGAATTTTGATTGCTTTTTTATTTTTTAAATAAAACGTGTTTTTGTCAGGGACAGAACTTATGGCAGGACTAGGTAAGATCTACAAAGCCAAACCGGTAAGCCCCCTAATGGGACAATTGCCTCTGGATCGTTTGACCCCCTTTGTCCGCCCGTTTACATATACCGGCCTTGACTACTTTGGACCGTTAAATGTCACTGTCGGTCGCCGCAGGGAGAAAAGGTGGGTGGCACTTTTCACATGCCTTACAACTCGAGCTATTCATTTGGAGCTGTCTGCAGATTTATCCACCGATGCATTTATCCTATGTCTAAGGAACTTTTTGAACAGAAGGGGGACTCCAGTGCGAATAAGGTCGGATAACGGAACGAACTTCATCGGTGCCCACCGAGAACTGGCAAAGGAATCTCAGTTGTTTGATTATGAGAAAATCCAAGACGAAATGACGAAGAGAGGAATTGAATGGAAATTCAATTGTCCACTCAACCCGTGCGAAGGAGGAATATGGGAAAGGATGGTTCAGTCGGTAAAGAAAATTTTGAAGGTGACGTTGCAAGAGGAAGCTCCGAGGGTGGAGACGTTGCGAAGTTTGCTGATAGAGGCGGAAAACATCATAAACTCTTGACCTCTTACTGAGTTACCGATCAATTCTGAAGAAGACGAACCGTTGACGCCGAACCATTTCTTGATTGGTTGCACAAACTCGACACAAACTCCTAATCTTACCGAGTCGCCGGTATGTGGAAGAAAGCAGTGGAAGATTGCTCAGCAACTTAAAGATAGATTCTGGAAGAGGTGGATTCTGGAGTATCTACCCTATTTAACGAAACGCAGCAAATGGCATGAGAAGAGCAGACCGTTGATGGTGGGCGATCTGGTAATTATCTGTGATGCAACTCAACCTAGGAGTAAGTGGCAACGTGGAAAAATCGTCAAAGTGTTCACGGCGAAGGATGAACAAGTCAGAAGTTCTGAAGTGAGAACCATAAATGGGATCCTTCGTCGTCCTACTTCAAAGCTGGCGGTCCTAGAGGTTATGGGTGAATCCCAGGAGCATTCACGAAGGGTGGGATGTTGACGTCTCTTTTCCACCGTCACATTTTAAAAGACTTTCTGTGATTGGTTAACCAATCACCGCAAGCGTACTATAGAATAGGAATAAGATCGAAGGAGAAAATTCAGCGAGTCGAGTGAGTCAAGATCGAGCAGCGGCGGTGGCAGCAGGCATGCAAATAATACAATTTTAAAACGAATTTTAATCAAGTTTTTATTAGCAAGTTTTTACTAGCTAATTTTGATCAGCGAATTTTAATCAAGTTTTTATTAGCAAGTTTTTACTAGCTAATTTTGATCAGCGAATTTTAATCAAGTTTTTATTAGCAAGTTTTTACTAGCTAATTTTGATCAGCGAATTTTAATCAAGTCTTTTTTAAGCAAGATTTTTTCAAACAAGTTTTTCAACTAAATCACAAATAAAATTATCATAAGTAATCTCAAGTTTTGTCTTTTGATTCTTTATGACAAAAGGTTTTAAAAACTTGACCAGTGAACTCATCAAATTTTAGTCAGTAATCAAATAATTTCTCTATTCTTTATGCACTGCACAGCTATTCACCTGGCTGTTAGTATTTGAGCTTAGGAATGTCATGTTTCTTAAAAAAACTAAGTTTTTATATATACCTATCTAGATTTACATTTTTTTAGGAAAAAATTTGGTAGGTTGTTTTGCAAATGAAAATAAATTTAAAAAAAAATAATTTACCCGTTTTCCTTTTTCAACTTTTTTCCAATGAATGATATATGATAAAAGTTAAGTGGAACAGAAAAAATCTATCAAAATGCTAGCCGTTTTCGAGAAATATACGATTTTCGAAAAGTATTTTTATTATATGCATATGTTTTGTATATACATACATACATATGGAAGTTATTTTTTTATACAAGAGGAAAATTTTTCTAAATTTTGTAGATAGTTTTAAAAAACTGTTTATTGTTAAGTTTCAGAAAAATTGTGAATGTGGTTTTCGAAATATTGAGGTTTCAAAAAAAATTTTTAATTTGAATACGCAATATTATTCAAACTATAGCTTACAAAAATGAAAACGAGTTATACAATTTTTGAGAAAATCGAAAACAAAAAATTCATTTTTTGAAATAAATTGCTAAACAATTATACGAGTAGCTAGCTTTTACTAAATGAAGTTTTTTTTTTTTTAAATTTCGAATAAAAATGTATGGCAGTTACTGTCATTTTTTGTTTTAAGAAAAAAACTGTTGAGGGAAAAACGGAATTGAGGGAGCCACTTATTGTTGTAATGTCAAGTTTAATTAAAATATCGAGTATGTAGAAGGTGGGCCGTCTAGTAGTTTCTTTTTTAAATCATGGGTTATTCTCACACCGGCAGCTGTTTTCAGTTCGAAGTCTTGACAGAAAGTCAATATCATACCTCCTTCCTTCAAGCTTTACGCTTGAACAACGTTGGGAAATATTGAAAAAATTATTCCAAAGTGAGTGCAGTGTAGCCCAAACAGTTTTGGCCCAGATAGCTTTGGATAGAATTCTGAACGCGGCCTATGTGACCAATCTATTGCTAAGCGGCTCCGACAGCTTAATAAGTAATAAATTATGACTGTAATATAGAAAAATTGATACTGGATTTCCTCTCTTGATTTTCATTATCCGATTTTTTTAGTGGCATGATTTAAGTTTGGTGAAAAGAATCCCACCAAAATTTTCTTTAAAAATATGGACATTGGAAAAATCGGGCAATGTTAATACGGACTAATTAAAAATGAATCTATTACATTTATTCAGTATCGAATAAATAAATAGTGGAACATGAACATTTATGTATGTTTTATTTTGACGTTTCGCTTTTAATCTTTGTGTTTCTCTTTAAATACCATTCTCTTCTTATCTCCAGTCCTTTTGCTTTTACTACTATTAAACAGCTCTCTTTATTTAACTTCTTGTAAGATTTACCAATACCTACCTGTCTTTTTATTTCCATTTTATTCCACTTTTGCGGCTTCATTTGCCACACATACACATGTACCTACTGCTTGAACTGGAACTGAACAACAACCTGTTCTGATCTAATGTACCCATAAGATACTCAGTGAATCTCTTTTGGAATGGGAATGATCGCTTCAGTTTGCTTTGGTATTAAGTGCGAGTTACATACGAAGCAATTCACGGGAATCGATCTTGGCTTGCAATACCGCGTTCCCTATAAAAAAGAAAATTAAGTGAAGGGTAGAGTTTTAGAAACAAATTAAACCTACAAATTCTTACATTCTTTTCGAAAATTCTTAAAATATATCAATAAATTAACAACAACAAATCTTAAAAGTGTATTTTAAAGTATTTAAGTGCAATAAATATGAATTGAAAATGATGTGAAAATGTGAAAAATATTTTCTTTTTCATCATCATCATCTTGATCGTAATTGGCCATCATCTCTCTTAATTCAACTTTTGCACATTGGAATTTTTACCATGGTTTTGAATCTTTTTTGTTGATTATGTCTACGCTGTTGTTGTTGGGCTTCTTCGTGTAAAGTTGTGGGGCTTGTTTTTTTGTTCTTGTGTGGGGAGTTGCTTGTTTCCCCTTTTTTTAAGAAGAAAATATTGTAATTTATAAAAAAATATCTTCGGTTAAAAAACCTTTTTTTTTAAATACAAAGCAAACTTAGTGAAAGGAAATATTTAAATAATTGATTCCAAACACACATTGAAAAGCCATATTGAAAAAATGTCGCGGAAAAAGTGGTGAAAATCGAGTGTTTTTCTTCTTTTTTCATCTTCATCGAGTGTTATTGTCGGAGTTTGGTTGTATCTGTGTAATCTGTATAGAGTATGCATCTATGCAAAAAAATGTTCCAAAAAATGCATTCTTCTTTAGAATGTAATACATACAAAAATTAATATTGAATTTTCTATATCTATTTGTGAAAAATTATTCCATATATGGTTAGTTTCTTAAAACAGATATACATATATAAGGACATATGTATATACACCTATGTTAAATGAAGATCATTTCTATGCACCAAGAAAAAGTATTGGAATAGCTGTTTGCAGTTTTTAAGGTCTCAAAGGATACAAAAGCACTTTATTGGATAAATAATGATATGTAATTGATGTAGGTATAGATATTTAAACAAAATATTTTAGTTATCTTTTACAGTGCGGATTTATTAATTTATAGTAAGAATCTCAAAAAATCAAAAAGTACGTTTTTATATACCTATTATGGTTTCGTGTAGGAACAAAAATTCGGGAGAACCAGCGACGAAAAATTAAAATATATTCATTTTCCTCCTTTCAACAAAAATCTGGATTTATTTCGATCCCTAGTGGTTTGAAGAAATGTGTAGGTGTAGAAAAATTGTTCAGCTTGTACATAATTTTTTGTTTCATTTTTATTAATTAATACAAATATTTTCGGTCTTAAAAAATGCCCGCTTGGAACGCGATGTCCTTGGTCTTATATACAAATACCTTGAAATCTTAAAAATTGTGTAACAGTTGAAAGTCAAAAAATCGGTTCTATGGTATAGGTACCTTCTTTAGCATTTGTGGTTCCAAATTGTGCTAGACCAAACTGTAGACCAAATCTACAAAAACGGTTTTGATAGATCATCAAAAAACATGCATTACAACAACGAGATCAGGATCACGTTTAATGATAAAAATTAGTTCTTACTGTGCCAGATAGATGGCTATTTTTGTAAATGTATAGAGAAAAGAAAATCCAGGAAAATTGACCAATACAAGAGAAAAAGAGATGGGCATATAATACGGATGTCACTCCGATCTGTATTGTTTTATTTTCATTTGATGATTCGTTTTGACCTCTAGCGATAGTAAAATACGGACACGGGTTTTTTGATATTAAAATATAGCCGTTTTCGAAACATATAGGTACGAGTAACTTTTTATTCAACGGTTATATTTAGACCAAGAAAGTTTCGATTTTGTTGTTCTTAAAATACGATCAATTTATTTAAAGACTATTACATATTTACATCACAGGAGAGAGAGGCAGATTCTTAGTTATAATTTTGTACATCTCCTCTTCCTCTTCCTCCTCCCTCAGGGTAGCCAACTGGGATCCCTTCTTTTTAATCTTTTTGTAAATGACATTCCAGATCTTTTAAAGTTTGCAAATTTTCTCATGTTTGCGGACGATTTAAAACTATACTTTTCAATATCAACAATTGAAGATTGTTTGAACTTTCAAAAAGACATAGATAAGCTTTATCAGTGGTGAAAATATAATCATCTGGATTTAAATATCTCCAAATGTAAGATTTTTAGAGTTTTTTGATCAACACAGGACTTAATATGTGTGTGGGGGTGGCCGTGGCGCGATGGATGTGTGCTCGCCTGTGAACCTCATGATCACAGGTTCGATCCCTGCCGTGGTCTATGTCGTTTTAATTCCATTAAAAACCTTCTAAAATTGTCATCAATGGGTTGTGCTGGTTTACTCATTACATGTTGTTCAGGCATAACACTAACAACATGTTATTGAGTTAAACTAGTATGCCCAACAAAGATGAACACGAATAAAATAATGTGAATTATAAGCGACATAAAAATAAGACACGGCATTCTCCGCTTTAGTTCAGCCGCCATCCCTGGAGATAAAATATCTGAGACAACAACCTTCAGTCTCAGAACATCGCGCCACACATCTTTCCTATCCTTCTTTCTCTTCCTTAACTTCACGCCCGCGCTGTGTTCAAACATTTAAAGGGTAATCATAATCCCTTGAGCGCGTGTAGATTATAAAAAAAAAAAAAAAAAAAAAATGTAAATATAGTTACAGTCTTAGTAGCAATATTTTATCAACTGTTAATGAAATTAACGACCTTGGTGTCTTTTTTTTCACCGCAATTTAATTTTATCAAATCCAAGTCAAATTCACTTTTAGGTTTTTTTTTTAAAGCGAAGCGTTTTAGTTTTTAAGGAAAGTTATACTTTAAAACTATTTATACTTCTTTAATTATACCTTCATTGTAATACTGTTGCGTTACATGGCCTCCATTTTAGGAAAACTCTTCTGAAAGGATCGAAAATATTCAAAGAAGGTTCACGCGCCTTGCATTGATAAACGTTTGTTGGTCAGAAGGTTTAATCCAGGTGCACATTGATAGATCGTAAAACTTTCACTTTTTCTAAAAGACTTAGTTGTTGGAAGAATTAATTTACCCGAATTATTTAATCAATATAAGACTATTAAATTAACCTATCACTTTTTAATTCAATAAATCTTGAAGTCGACTTTCAAATGTATAGAGATATTTTTAAACATATTGCTTGTACAATTTTTAATAATAATCAATAATTGTAATTTATTTATATTTTTAATTGTAATCAACAGATAAATATCCATTGATGAATAAATAAATAAATAATTATAATGGGGTTAGTTTTCAACTATTTTATTCCACCTTATTATGGGGCGAAAATTTTGATCGTTTCTTTCCCTAACTTCAAATATCTCCTCTACAATCGCTTAGTTCCAATACAAAATAATAAATATTTGTTTATTTCTTCAAAAAGAGTAATGATTTTCCAATGATGGTTTCCGAACTTTTGTAGATAATTGCGGCCATATTGTTGGAGTAACATCTGTCAAAAATGCTGTCATTTATTGAGCTTTGCAAAATCAATATGGAGAGTTAAAGCTTTTAACAACATGTGCAAATGATTAAATTGTTTTATGAAAGTGGGTTTTCAAAATCAATGCAATTGGTCAAAATTAGCCTGATTTATGCGCCAAAGTTATAGAAAATTGGATGTTTTGGATGCGCGCCACCCAGAAAAGCCGCTCTTCTATTTTCAAAAGACTTAATTCCCATCAGAATACACATTTAATATTCCACCACAGAATCTTAACAGCTATTTAGAAAACCGAATTTGGATTCTTTGAAATCTTAAAGAATTAACAGAATTGACTGGGTTCCATGTAATGATTTCAAGGGGAAATGATTTATAAAGCCTTTTGAACTTTAATATATAAAACCGTTCATAGTTTTACATAAACAATTTAACCGAGTTCCTTTTTTCGATGATAGCTGAAGAGGTTCCATTAAGTTTGTATGAAAAATTTCTTGGAGATGTATTTCGTCAAAATAACATGCTTTGGCATTTCGATACATAAAGGTGGAGATCATTATCCTTTCAACAAATCAGAAATATTTAATAAATTTTTGTGAAGACTTACATATGTAATCTAAAGTTGACTTGATCCAAAAGCAAAGTTTTAAATCGTCTGCATACATTAAATACTCACAAAAATTAATTAAACTCCTTATTTAATTAATGAATATTAAAAATATAAATTGATTGCAACAGGATGGAGCAACGGCTGGTTCATATTGCATGACCCTCAACCGAATTTCTGACGGCTGCATTTCACGAGTCCGTGTCAACAAGCCAAATACTCTAGAAGTCCTCAAAGAGAATATCCGTCAAGAATGTGAGAACCTATCACCTGACAAGAGTGATATGAAATGCCATAAATCGGGTACGAATGGTCCTCAATTCATTATCTTAAAGCAAAAACTACGTTGTTCATTCATACAAAAAATTATAGCACAAGAACATCGGGTGACAATACCTTTACATAATATAATATAAAGAGACATTTTATTATTTAATGATTACTGACTAAAATTTGATGGGTTCACTGGTCAAGTTTAGATCTCAGTACTTTTCACAGCTGGCTTGTTACACAAAGGTTTTTGTATATAAGAACTTGGCTCTTTTTTAACATTTATGTTTTTGGTTTGATCTCACTTCTTTTTGCAAAGATTGTAATATTTTGCCATGTCAAAATCTCGAAAGGTACGGAAAGATAGAAGAGTGGACTCTACCTACTAAAATCAACTTAGTTAATAGCTTCCTATTTCTTTTGGTATATTTTCTTTTTGTTATTGTTTGTTTTAATTTGCGCTTCAACTGTTTCTTCTTGTCCTGGCAAGATACCTAACACTAACATACTTATCTTAATTATAAATACTAGTATCTACGCTCAAAGTCATAAAAAAGCGATAATTGTTGAGGATGCCATGATGTATTTGTGTAAATTTTAACTCTTTTTTAAATGAAGGTAGCCCACCAATGAATAGCCTAGTTAGTTGTTTGATTATAGTTCACATCACAGTTAAGAGTTTTTTTATGTAAACTCATAATTTTTTCAGGTATGCAAATGTTTTCTTTTTTCATTCATGTTAACATAAACATAACATAGAGTACCAAATCGAGCACTCTAGTTCTAAGAAAAGTCATGAATTTTCAAGATACATGTATGGTTTCAAAATGATAATAAAAAGACACTTCGAATGGAAAATCTTAGATTTTCTATTTTTCGCTTTGAATGTACATTAAGCTATACTGCTCCACCAAATTTCATCATTCTACCTCAATTGGAAGTACTCGATATAAATTAAACATTATCACATAAAGTGGGCGGATACAACGCCCCCTGAATGGAAAACCTCATTTTTTATTTTTGGTCCTTTATATGCAATCTGAGCCCTACCGTTCTACGAAATTTCATTGTTCTACTGCAGTCGGAAGTGTGCCATAATAATTTACATCAGTTTTGAGGAAATGGGCCGATACCACGCCCCTGAATGGAAAACTTCAAATTTTATATTTTTTTCTTTGTATGCAATTTAAGCCCTACCGTTTTACCAAATTTCAGTCGGAAGTGCTCCATTCAACCAGCACCAATTCCGAGAAAGTAGGCGGATAGCACGCCCCTGAATGGAAAACCTCAAATTTTCAATTTTTTTCCTCTGCTTGCATGACAAGACATTCCGTTGTGCAAAATTACAAGATTCTACGATGCCGGGAAGTGCTCCATAATTTTGATGATCTGTCAGTCAGTTACGGTTTTTGTGATTTTTGAAGCCTTATATCTCAGGAACCGTTTATGCTAGAAAATTGAAATTTAGTGAGGTGCCTGTGCCTGACTAGCTTAGCAAATATTCGGAATTTTAAGTTTATGACTTCATTGATACTGAAAATAGGGAGGGGTCAAAATTCATCTGAGTTTGTTCATGTAAAAAGGGTGTAGTGCCAGAACTTGGCTGGGCTCTACCGTGCCCTTTGATAATCCAAAATTATGATCTTATGATTAAGATTTTTGCGGCATATTTTTTTTCTAGCCCTCATTTCTTTGTATTACAAAATGTATTTTAAACATAATTTTTTTAGTTCAATACTCATACCAGAATTGACATTTTTAGCCAAAACGATAGTCCAGCAAATTCTAAGTCTGCGCCTGTTCCTAGATCTATGTAATTTAATTTTTTTTTCAAGCACTATATGAATAGCAGTATGTATGTATTTTTATATCAAGGCTACTTTAAGGCTTAAGGAACATAGCATAATTCGCTTTAATATGTATTTTAATTTAACGTTTATCAAAATTATCTTTTAATTTAAAATATTAAATTATCCTATTTATCGGTCTTCAATTAAGCAATTCTAACTGTCGACTATGAGATTATTCAAAACATTTTACTATGTACATAGATACCATTGACCATGTCAAAAAAATTATCACTTTTCGTCTCTTCCCCTGTCAGAAATGTAACAATGCTTTTTCCTGAAACAACATTTGAAATCGACTTCTGATATTAATTTTATACTGTTTCTACTTTCACAACTATTTTGGTGAAATTATTTTTTTAATAATGTTAGATGAAGAAGATCATCGTTGAGATTGCTTTTAAGGTTTTCTTTAGTGAACGGTAAGGCCCCATTCATAGCTTTCATTAGAATGCATCAATGGAACAAATCAGCGGAATGCTGACTTTATTTTATTGACAAGCCAGTTATAGTAATCATTGAAAAATTGGTTTCAGTAAAAGATCCTCTCAGTGACTGATAACAACCAATTCTAGGTATTTTAGGTTAAAGTTATCATTGAAAGCAAAACTGACATTTGAGAATAGAGAGAGAATCGAACACATTCAGTCGAACGATTGTGTTCCAAGTTAAAGAAACAAAAATCAGCTGTTCATTGAAAAAATAGAATAGAAATTTCTGTCAGTGAAATTATAAAAGTGTATTTAAAAGACATTTTAAATCACAATTTAGTATTTTTTAGAGTCAAAAAAATTCTAGAACTCATTAGCTTCATTTTGATACTGATTAAAGCCATTATTGTTTGTTTAATCGTCTTAAAAATTGAAATTAAAATTTTCAATGATAGCTATAACTGGCCCCTAATTTAGAAAAGTTAATTTCATTTTTAGGATAAGCAAGGATTTTGTCTCAATAATCACCATTGTCCATGGGCGAACAAAAATCGAAACATTTTATAAAAAAAATTGCACTCCAAAGTTGATACAAGTGATCTTCTCTGTTTTGAAAAAAGGGTTGTGTGTACTGACGCGCGCGCGGTAGAAGTAAAACTCGTTTTCCCTCAAGCAAAGCCTCTGTAAGATTCTAACCTATTAACGTACAAACATTTTGTATTCTAAAATCATGTCGCTGTCTTTAACTGATAACGTGTCGTTTTGACATGTCACTGACAGCTGCATTGAAAAACTAGCAAAACTAGTTTTGCGGTTTTATTTCTTTTTTGGGACTTTATTTGGTTTTTGAATTAGAGCTTTATTATTAATTATTGAATAAAGCCCCTATTAGTCCGGGAGGCAGCGACAGATTTTATTACACCATTTTCGCAAGCTTAATTTTTCGTATATGAGTTATTCGTGTTATAACTAACAATAATTTCATGGTCTTCCATCTCAAGAGTACAACGGGGGGTTACAGGAGGGTTTCAAATCCCGCAAAAAAATCATGAAAAAAATTCATAGTCGCAAACGTGAAACTTTTTTGACGCATTATCTTACACATAAGAAGTTTGAAAAATATAGTCTTCCACCTGTATCCCACAACAAAATACGTCTTCCACCCACGCAAAAACCGCAAAACTTTTTTGAAAAAAATTCATTCCCGCGAAGATGAAATTTCTATATATGCTAACTCTTAATGTAATAAACATAAAATAAATAGTCTTCCACCTATAACATACAACAAAAGTCGTCTTCCAAGGCTTCAAAGTTGCACACCGCACTTTGGTCTTTTTTTCTTATTTTTAAATGCAACCCTCGGGGAGAGTACGATAACTTGGCCGCCAAGATTTGATAACGGGTTTTTGTAGAGGGGTAAAAAACAAGCAATTTTTACTATGGGAGGGGGGGTCTTTCTCCCCCCGTTTAGGAGGCACTTTTAGAAAAAATAATTTAAATTGAAAAAAAAAAATATTAAAAAACAACGGCATCACTTACAATAAAGTGCTGTACTGCATTTGAAAGCCAAAAGTTTTTTCTATAATTCTCCATTTAAATTAATTTACTTATGCCAATGGTTTTTGAGAAATTTGCATTCAAAGTCCAAATTTTGATAAAAAACGTGAAAAAAAAAGTTTAGACCGATTGTTTTCAAAATTGTGAATTGAAATTGTAAATAAGCTTATATGCGTTCCATGTACCTATCAGTTCTTAATCGAACACAAAAAACCGCATGGTTCTATGGCTTCTAGTTTTTGAAAAAATTGAAATTAACTAAAACTACTTTTCTATAAAATGTTTGATATATTTTGCTTGCTTACATAAATAAATCAGTGTTAGCTTCCAACATTACAATATATAAACAGTAAAGTATGTATGGGGGGACATGCTGCCCCCCTGCAACCCCCCTGCTTGGGCACACTATAGGATTTGGGGTAGGTGCGAGGTTGGGTGCATGCAAAGTTTCTTTTGCATTCACAGAATCTGTATTTAAAATAAAATGCACGCAGCACGCACGAACTTGCTCTTATGTAAAAGTACTTTGGAATTTAAGATACATTTTATAAATATAAAACATGGATTTAATGAGATAATAATGTTCAAATGCATAAAATTGCCGTCTGGTTTCCGGAAAAGTATGAATTTATGCAAATAAACCTTAAAAAATCGTTTTATTATTAAATAAATTTTTTATATAAGAAATTTCTCTAAAATTTTTCAAGAAAAAAATGTGGGATGCGAATTTTAAGTATTTAATAATATTGGCTTTAGGAAATAATTTCAAAAAAATAATCGTTCATAGGTTTTGGAGATATTGATTTAAAATTTGTTTTTTTTTTTTTAAAACCCAATAAATATTTTTTCGAATATTTTTATATACAATATTATTTTAAACTTAAGGGGACTCCTGCTAAAAATTTTGTGTTAAAATCCTTAGAGCCGTTTATGAGAAAGTCGAAAATCAAAAAAACGGGTCTATGGCAGGTACCCTTAATAACATTTTGCCCCAAAATTTTTTTTTGACCAAAATGTAGTCCATGTCCATAGTATCACACTTAATTTTTTTTATCAAAATCGTTAGAGCCCTTTTCGAGATAAATAAGATTTTGCATTACGGGTGTATGGTGGGTACCTTTAGTTTTTGAGCTAAAAAAAATTTCAATTTCTCCTCTAGGGAATCACCGAAGACCCTTAACTACCGAGATTGAAAGAAATAGGTCCAGGGGTTTAGGCTGTAGTGAGAGGTACAGACATACAGACACACTGAAACATGTTTTTTGTGTACTAAATTTTCCTTAAAATTTTTATAAAAAAAATTGATATGCAAATTGTTATTATTTAATAAAATACATTTTTAAACGTAATTTAAAAATTTAATCGTGTATCGGTTTTCAAGATATTGAATTTTCAAAAAAAAAATTGTATTATTTTTTTAAAAATCCAAAAACAATTTTTTCGAAAAAATTTATAGTTTATATTTTTTCAACTGCAAAGCAGCTCCTGCATAAAAATTTTGGTTAAAATCGTTGGAGCCGTTGGTGAGAAATTCGAAAATCAAAAAAAACCGACGGAATTGTCGGACCCACTTTTTTCGTCTTCGCTATCATCGTAATGTCAACTTTCATCAAAATCTCGAGTTCGATTTTTTTTCCAAATGCATAACTTGCCCTATAGTACCTATATCGCAAGTAAAAATTCAAATTTATTCTATTTATCCAATGTCCACTAAATACATATAAAATACAATAAACGATCTTGAAAACCAAAACAAACTTCCGACCATGTTCACCAATACATGGCACTATTTTTCTATCGAAAATACTGCCTAGAAAGGAAATATAAGGACGACTGGGGTTCGCAAATAATAGAGTTTTTATCAGATGTAAAAAAAGTTTACCCTTGTTATACCGATGGTGATATATGTGAGGGTTTACAGTTAAAAGACATCGATCCTCCCGCCCTTCAGAGCGAAAATTTGGAAAGTGTTTTACCGCCAAAACATCCTCGGCTTCTCACCATAAAAGAGTAACTCAACGAACTCGACGGTTATAGTACGGACGATGGCTTTATTGACGAGACTTACACACCTTTTTAATACATTTTGACCATTTTTAACTAACTATGACTGACTAACTCCTGACTAACTGACAAAATAACTGACCCAGATGCAATTCTACCTCCTCATGGTGCATTCTGGGTAACGCTAATGAATTGCGGTACTGAACTAACAAAAATTCATTATGTTTATTGACATTAATCTTTAAAATGGAATCACCGTCACCACCAAAATCAAAAAAAGTAGTTTTGGTAATTTTCGATTTTCTCAAAAACTAGAAGACATAGAACCATGCGGTGTTTTGTGTTCGATTAAGAACTGATATTTACACACATATAAGTTAATTTACACACATATAAGTTAATTTACAATTTCATTTCAAAATTTTGAAAACAATCGGTCTAAAGTTTTTTTTTCACGTTTTTTTTTATCAAAATTTGGACTTTAAATGCGAATTTTTCAAAAACCATTAGCATAAGTAATTTAATTTAAATGCACGATTATAGAACAAATTTCCGGCCTTCAAATGCAGTATAGCACTTTATTGTAAGTGTTGCCGTTGTTTTTTAATATATTTTTTTTTAATTTAAATTATTTTTTCTAAAAGTGCCCCTACCTCCTAAACGGGGGGAGATAGACTCCCCCTCCTGTAAGGCATATTGTCCTTCATAACTTCTTAACAATACCTACCTTACAATATAATTTACTTTATACCTAGCTCTAAGTATACTTTTTAAAGCTTGTTATTTTATTATTCTAAATATAATATTGTTTGATAAAGAACACAAAATATATATATGGAGATTGATTTAAACCTTTATTTCAATACAAGAAGACCTGTTATAACTCAGAAGTGGGATAAGCCAAGATTAAAGATTAAAAATTGAATATTGAAGATTGAATTAAAAAAAAAATCCGAAAACTACATATAGATAGGATATACGTACATATGTATAAGAATTTGTAACAACTAATGAATAAAATTAAACTGTTTGCATGGTGCGAAGCAAGCAATGGCGATAAGCCAAGATTGAAGATTAAAAATTGAAGATTGGAAATTGAAGATTGAAAATTAAACATTGAAAATTGAAGATAGAAAATTGAGGATTGAAGATTGAATTAAAAAAAAATCCAAAAACTATAAGATTACATATGTATGTATAAGAATATGTCATAATAAAAGTGAATTGCTTGCATGCTGTGAAACAAACAATGTGGAAGTTCCGGCAACTGCAACAGTAGCGCAGCTTTGGGATTTGCATATAAGAAAAAAATCTGCACTAGAGTAAAAAGAATCTTCTGAACAAATTGAACTTATTGAAAATTATGAAAATTCCGAACATTCTGAACATTCCGAACACTAAGAACATTCTGAACATTCCGAACATTTCGAACATCATGAACATTTTGAAGATTACGAACATTATGAACAATTATGAACATTATGAACATTCCGAAGATTACGAACATTCCGAACATTATGAACAATTATGAACATTATGAGCATTCCGAAGATTGCGAACATTTCGAACATTATGAACATTATGAACAATTATGAACATTATGTACATTCCGAAGATTCTGAACATTCCGAAGATTCTGAACATTCCGAAGATTCTGAACATTCCGAACATTATGAACGTTATGAACATTCTGAAGATTCTGAACATTCCGAAGATTCTGAACATTCCGAAAATTATGAGCATACTGAACATTATGAACATTCCGAAGATTCTGAACAATCCGAAAATTATGAGCATACTGAACATTATGAATATTCCGAAGATTCTGAACATTCCGAACACAAAGAATTGAAATTATTCAAAATTATGGAAATTCCGAACATTCTGAACATTCCGAAGATTCTGAACATTCCGAACATTCCGCAGATTGTGAACATTCCGAACAATCCGAAAATTCCGAACATTCTGAAGATTCCGAACATTCCGAAGATTCCAGACATTCCGAACATTCTCAAGATTCTGAACATTCCGAACATTCTAAACATTCTGAACATTCCGAAGATTCTGAACAATCCAAAAATTTAGAACATTCCGAACATTCCGAACAATCCGAAAATTCTGAAAATTTAGAACATTCCGAAAATCCAGAACATTGTGAACGACTTTTTTTGATAAAAATAATATAATTCCCAAAAATATTACAGAGTTGAATGATGAAGAAGCTTTCATTAAGCTATAAAGAAAAATCAATATTTAATTCATTATAATTTATAAATCGTTATGATCGGGACGATCATTTGTCAGGTTGGCCGAGTTGTAAGGCATATTGTCCTTCATAACTTCTTAACAATACCTACCTTACAATATAATTAACTTTATACCTAGCTCTAAGTATACTTTTTAAAGCTTGTTATTTTATTATTCTAAATATAATATTGTTTGATAAAGAACACAAAATATATATATGGAGATTGATTTAAACCTTTATTTCAATACAAGAAGACCTGTTATTTTCCCAAAGTAAAAAGTGCTTGTTTTTGACCCCTCTACAAAAACCCGTTATCAAATCTTGGCGGCCAAGTTATCGTACTCTCCCCGAGGGTTGCATTTAAAAATAAGAAAAATAGACCAAAGTGCGGTGTGCAACTTTAAAGCCTTGGAAGACGAATTTTGTTGTATGTTATAGGTGGAAGACTATTTATTTTATGTTTATTACATTAAGAGTTAGCATATATAGAAATTTCATCTTCGCGGGAATGAATTTTTTTCAAAAAAGTTTTGCGGTTTTTGCGTGGGTGGAAGACGTATTTTGTTGTGGGATACAGGTGGAAGACTATATTTTTCAAACTTCTTATGTGTCAGATAATGCGTCGTTTGCGGCTATGAATTTTTTTCATGATTTTTTTGCGGGGTTTGAAACACTCCTGTAACCCCCCGTTGTAAAGGTGCGGTGGAAGACGTCTATGTAACTATAAGTTACCACTTGAATGACTCATACACAAAATATAAGGCTTGCGAAAATGAGACGGAAATTTCTGTCGCTGCCTCCCGGACTATATGAAATAAAACTATTTTTCATTTTGGCGCCTAGTTTCGTTTTGGCTTAACAAAATCGAATCATAGTGTGATGCTTTTTCTTCGTGGCGGAGGTAAAACTCGTCGGTGTCGAGGGTTCTTCCCAAAGAAGCAACAAACTTGCGTTTGGAGGGTCTAAAGCCCCGAATGAAATAATGTTTTTAATACTCCAAAACTTTCAATTACTTTATTTGGCTTCGTATTTCTAACACGGTATTTCATATACTTTTATTAACAATATTTCTTTTCTTAAAATACATAACACGGTACTTCATATAATACAGTATTCATAAGCTTAAATAAATAACACGGTATTTCATATAATGTGTCCCTAGCACACAACCTAGGGAAATAAACGGGTGGAACTCTAAAAAGAGAACCTGTCCAGTGAGCTACCTTGAAGAGGAGATCAGAGGAAAGAAACGGTCGGGAACCTTATCGGAAGCCCTGTGTCCCTAGCACGCAACCTAGGGAAATAAACGGGTGGAACTCTAAAGAGAGAACCTGTCCAGTGAGCTTCCTTGAAGAGGAACCCAAAGGAAATAAACGGTCGAGAATTCTTATAGAAAACTCTTGTCCCTAGCACGCAACCTAGGGAAATAAACGGGTGGAACTCTATAAAGAGAACCTGTCCAATGAGCTGCCTTGAAGAGGAGATCAAAGGAAAGAAACGGATTCGGGAACCTTATCGGAAGCCCTGTGTCCCTAGCACGCAACCTAGGGAAATAAACGGGTGGAACTCTAACGAGAGAACCTGTCCAGTGAGCTTCCTTGAAGAGGAACCCAAAGGAAATAAACGGTCGAGAATTCTTATAGAAAACTCTTGTCCCTAGCACGCAACCTAGGGAAATAAACGGGTGGAACTCTATAAAGAGAACCTGTCCAATGAGCTGCCTTGAAGAGGAGATCAAAGGAAAGAAACGGATTCGGGAACCTTATCGGAAGCCCTGTGTCCCTAGCACGCAACCTAGGGAAATAAACGGGTGGAACTCTAACGAGAGAACCTGTCCAGTGAGCTTCCTTGAAGAGGAACCCAAAGGAAATAAACGGTCGAGAATTCTTATAGAAAACTCTTGTCCCTAGCATGCAACCTAGGGAAATAAACGGGTGGAACTCTATACAGAGAACCTGTCCAATGAGCTGCCTTGAAGAGGAGATCAAAGGAAAGAAACGGGTTGGTTTAGTAACTTATACTACTCTTAATAATAATAATAAATATTCCCCCCTCTAGCTAATGCTCCTAATAATCTTTAAACTTATCCTACTCTAGCTAATAAAAACCCTACTATTTTATAAAAAAAATTTAGATTAGCTTCACCAATGCGGCAATGCCTATCTGTCACCGAAACGCCTTATACAAGGTTTTTGTTTGCGGCCCGATCTTAAATTCTCTATACTCTAGATTGGTATCCACACTGGACGAGAATAAAAGACGATTCTGTCATTTTCCCAACGTCCACTTATTAAATCTACGGCTAAGACTCAGTGTGAATTATACGAAATAAATGACTAAATTGCATGTGAATGAAAATGAGTATTGATCACATGACTCCAGATACACATTGAATACGTGTAATATGATTATAAGTATTATAAGGCGGCATGTAGGCGTCGTAGCATTTTGCTCGGTAATATGATTAGGGGTCGTTGGTGTCGTAGCATTTTGCTCGGTAATGTGATTAAATTGCTCGGTGATGAGATTAAATTATTTAATAATTGTAACGCTTCGTTACAATAGATTAATAACAAATTAAACTGAAATTTTATATTTTTTCTACATTAAGTACACTTGTAGTTCTCTTCCCCCTTAGCGATCGTTTCTGCTTTCAGAGTAAAGTAGCATTCAACTGATGTCCTGTTAGAAATTAAAAATTAGTGCAGAACGCAAAATCAAACTGCAACCGCAATCAAGTTACATTTTTGTGACTGTTTGGCGTGTTAACTTTTGAAAATGAAGAGACAAGTATGAATTTATGCAAACAAAACATTTGAGAATCGTTGGAGTTTTTATGTTTTAAATAAATTTTGATTTTTATTATTGTGTAAATAAAACTGTAATGCAAACAAAAAATTAAAATCATTGTTTTTTTTTTAATATTTTTATATATACATATGTTAAATTCTTAAAATATTTTTAAGAAAGCATTTATTGTTCGGTTAAATTAAAATTTCAAAACCAATCATCAACTCATTTTTAAAACATCAAATTTCGGGGAAAAAAGTTGAAATATTTTCCAAAATCCAAAACTTAACTTAAATCCTCTACCTCGATGCTGAGAAAATCAAAAATAAAATTTGATTTTATGGGAGGTAGGTATACTTCAAAAGAACATTAATATTAGGCGCAACAGTTTGTGGAGATTAAGAGCCTTAAAACTCACAACTATTCTCGTTTTCGTGTTATTTTTTTTTTTTTTTTTTTTTTTTTTTTTTTTTTTTCAATTCAACCTTTGTCGAGTGCAGTCGCATTTTCTTTCGCTCCACAATTACTTTTTATAACCTTTTCACTGTGCCCAAGTAAACAGTTAACAAAAAATAAAAAAAAATAAAAAAACCTATCAATATACTCGCAGCGCGTGTGATATATTTAACCGACCCACTTTACTGCCCATCGCTGTTTCCCATTTCACCAGCATTTTGTGTGTGATATACCTACCCGACCCACTTTACTGCCCATCGCTGTTTCCCATTACACCAGCATTGTGTAATAACAAGTTTAAAAAAAAAAAAATATAAAAACAACAAACAAAAAACCAAAACAAAAAAAACCAAACAAAATAATTTTTAACTATGTCAGATAAGTGCGGTAACCCCATTTGTGCAAATACCGAATCCAGTGTCGAATGGATAAATTGTGTCGGTATTTGCGGCAAATTTTTCCACCCCTCATGTGTCGGCCTAGGTAAAAGACCACTTGCCTATCTTAAAGATTTTAAGAAAAATTTCCTGTTCTACTGCGACGAATGCAGAGACATTTCCATCTCTCACGTCTTGCTCGCGATAAAATGCTTAAGTGACCAAACTGCCATTAGCCATACCGAATGCGTAAACAATATTAATAATCTCTCCAAAAAATTTGATATTGTCTTAAAAAGTGTTGACGAGCTCCACCAACAGTGTCAATTAAATACCTCTGAGTGCCACTCAAAGTTTCAAGAGGTTGACAGGCGCTTAATTTCTATCAATAAATCTTCGGAATCGGTTAATGACTCATTGGTTCTACTTAACAATAGTTTATCAGCGAACTTAAATTCCCTTAAATCTGACCTCGAGTTACACTTTCAAAGTAACTCCTCAAAAACAGTTTCTCCCTTCTCCCCGCCAGACCAGCCCTTGCCCATCCAGACATACGATGATCTGTTTTCTATTAAGACGATGTTATCCAGAGTCTCTGCCGAGCTCATCTCTATCGGATATGACGTTACCAGTAATAGTCAACGGATGATAGAAATCCAGCGGGATATGACACGGCTAAATAATAACTCGCGTGAGCTACGGCTGCAGTTATACGACATGATAGATGAGTCAAAAAATCCTACTCCTGATACTGTAATGGTGTACAACAACCTATCGGTGTCGGATGAAATTTTAAGCTCCGAAACAAATAACGATCCTCCTGCACTCACCCAAATTGCTTTTCAACCGCAAATCAAACCAACCACGCCTTCTTCACCCTCCAACGATCTGCCTGTGTCACCACCCAACGATCTACCGTCATCTCCAACTATCATCAAATTCGGTCACCATTGGACCCTATCCGATTGGAACAAAAGACTAAGCAAGCTGGAATCTGCTAACAACACCTACTTTTGCCTGAAGAACACTCCCTACTTTGCCAACAAATCCTGGATCTACTCGTATTTTAGACAAAAGTTCTCTATCATTCCGAATGTTTGTCATCAAGTCTCACCGAAATGCTTCAAAATCCAGTTTCCTTCAAAGTACAACTGGATTTTCTATAAACCCTATGGACTTCAACTCGACAACATGATGCTAATTAAATGGAAAAACCTAACAAAATTTAATTCCTACTTAAAAAACAAATCCAAACCACCCCTCAAGCACAAATCTCCTCAGTTTCCAGATAACCCTTCAAGAAGACGTGTTCATGGTAACTTTAACAATACCACTTATCGTCCAATTAATAAATCTGCTAATTTTCCCAGACCTGACCCTAACTGGAGCTTTAAGACAAAACTTTTTCCTAGTTTTAACCACCCCTCCATGCGACAGAAACTGCCTAGTGTCCCTATTCCTTCTAAGCCTCAAGCTCGCCGGGTTTCCTTTAATCTTACACCCACTACTTTCCCAACTCCAACTCAATCGCCTTCAGTAAACTCTATTCCACATTTTGACCTCAGTTCTGGAGCCAAATATCCTAATTTTCAAAGCTCTCATATACTCAACCCCTCTCCAGCATCTTTACCAAATAATAATACTGCTCCTTGCCAAATTAACTCTTCTCCCAACACATTTTCAACCCCTACCCACATTCCCTCCCCATCACCACCTAACTTCGTCTCTTCTTCGCCTATGCCCACCCAATCTTTTATCGACCCCCTTCTGCCCCCAGCTGTAAAATTGACACAGCAAACAGTAGATTCCAACGAAAGTCGTTATGCTCTCTCTAGACTAAGAGATAAGAAAACTTATGAGAATATCCGCATTTTCTTAGCTTATCTCCACGATAAATCAGACTCAGTCTGCTACGAAGGGAAAACAAAAACAAGTGTAATGATCTCCATCCAACAAGAAGGTCTACCTACTAATGTTAATAGCCTGAAAAACCTATACATTAGATATCACGAGTTTTTCAATATGTCCCCCCAAAAAGTAGAGAATGATCTCGACGCTTTTGGTAAGTATATTCATTCCAAGCGGATATCTTACCTTCAGCGCAGCAGAGCTGACCATGATAGGTTTTTTCGTCCCTAATTCAACCCAGACCTCACCTACTCCAGCCAATTCCAATCTCCCTCTTACCTTCTATTATCAAAACGTAAGAGGACTCCGTTCAAAAACTCAAGCTGTTTATCAGAAAACTCATTCCCTACCTTTTGAAATTTACGCTCTAACTGAAACTAATCTGATTCCTAGCATTAAAAACCAAGAATTGTTCCCATCTTCTTTTAATGTTTACCGCGACGATGACCTTAGCCAACATACTGAATCTCCTAGTCGTGGCGTGCTTATAGCTGTCCAAAACTCAATTGACTCTTGCCTTATCGCATCATCTTCTTCCCCGTACCTAGATTATATTTCTATAAAGATAACACTTTCACGTAAGTCGCTTTACGTTATCTGTTGTTACATACTGCCATTTCAACCCATTGAATCATATGAACTTACCATTAAAACAGTTGATCAAATTCTAGAAATTTGTGATCCTGGTGACGAAATCTTTCTTTTCGGTGACTTTAACCTTCCCCATCTTAAATGGATTTTATCAGAGGATGAATCTTTCTATATTGCTTGTAACCCCACTTCTGCTAAGGAATGCCTGTTCCTAGATCGCTTGACAGATTCTAGCCTTTGCCAAGTAAATGGCGTCTCGAATTTCATGGGTAGGCATCTTGACCTCATTTTCACTACAGATTCTACAAACTCCTCTGTTTCACTTAGTCAACTTTCCTTATCTACCATCGATAACTACCATCCTCCCCTTCTTCTCTCATTCTTTCACAATTGCCCTCCAGTACGCACCCCCTCGGTAGACATATCGTCTTATAATTTTCATAAAGCTAATTTTCGTCAAATTAATCAATATCTAAATGATATTTCCTTCAACTTTGATAATCTGGCCTTAAAAGATGCTCTAGCAAAATTTTATGGAGAAATTTTGTATTCTATCTCTCTATTTGTACCATTTACACGACGCAAAACTTCGTCTACCAGCCCACCTTGGTATAATCGAAGGCTCCGTTCTCTTAGAAACAAAAGAAACAAACTATGGTCAACTTTTCTTCGCACGCAAACTCCTACAGATTATTCTAACTATCTCGGTACGTATCTCCAATTTAATGAGCTTTCCAACTCATTATACTTGCGTTACTTAATTATGATGCAAGCCAACCTTATTAATGATCCTAAATCCTTTTACCAATTCGTCAATCATAAAAGAAAATCCGATGGGTACCCAACTTCTCTCTCCTTCAATAATATAACATCAAATGATCCACAAACTATTGCCAACTTCTTTGCCTCGTTTTTCAAACAATCTTTCACGGATGACACCTTTGAACCTGACTCTGCCTATTTTAATTATTTACCAAGTTTTTCGCTTGGGCCATTTCTCCCACCTACTATCGATCCAATTATTGTGGAAAATAAGTTAAATCAGCTTAATGATGACTTCTCTCCTGGTCCAGATGGACTCCCAGCTATTCTCCTAAAGAAATGTTCATCATCACTTTCCCTTCCTCTATCGAAAATCTTCAATCTTTCCCTTTCTCAAGGTGAATTCCCTGAGATATGGAAGAGTTCCTTTATAATTCCAATACACAAAAAGGGTCCAAGAGGCGATGTCATCAATTATCGTCCTATCGCCAAACTCTCATGTATCCCCAAACTCTTTGAAAGCATACTTCATGAAATTTTAAGCTTTCACTGTAAATCCCTCATTTCTCCCATACAACATGGCTTTCTTAAATGTAGATCAACTACCACTAATCTTGTTGAATTTGTGTCATTTACCCTCTCTGCCTTAGAGAATGGTAAAGATGTCGATGTCATTTCCACTGATTTTAGTAAAGCCTTCGATAAAATCTCCCATAAACTTATCCATTTCAAACTATCCACCTTCGGTTTCGAACCCATTCTTTTAAAATGGATTTCTTCCTATCTGGAAAACCGGTACTACAGTGTTCGTTTTAGATCCACTTCCTCTTATCCTTTCTTAGCCACGTCCGGAGTCCCTCAAGGCAGCCACTTAGGGCCTCTCCTTTTTATTCTTACTATTAATGATATTGAATTGGTCATCAAACATTCCCATATATCTCTTTATGCCGACGACACTAAATTTTTCAAAATCATTTCTTCTGCACAGGACTCTACTCTTATCCAAATTGATCTCAATAATTTTTCAGTTTGGTGTCTCAAAAACTGCTTAGACTTAAACATCACTAAATGCCACTCAATCACCTTTTCACGAAAACGTTTAAAATCTACTCCCCGTATCTATTTTCTTCATAATCAACCCCTATCTATTGTTAACTCGATACGTGATCTCGGCATATTATGTGATCAGGAGCTTAACTTCATCTCCCATTATGACGACATAATTCTCAAGGCCAATTCCGCACTTGGTTTCGTCAAACGATGGTCCAAGGAATTCTCCAACCCATATGTGACCCGATCCCTCTATGTTACCTTTGTCCGCCCCCTGCTTGAATACGCCTGTCAGGTGTGGTCCCCCTACCAGCATGTCCACATCGCCAGAATTGAGAGTATCCAACGTCGATTCCTTCGCTTTGCTCTTCGAGGACTTTCCTGGAACAATCCCCTAATCCTACCTCCTTACCTAGATCGCCTTAAACTAATTAACCTAAATTCTCTAGAAGAACGAAGAAAAACTTATGAAATTCTCTTCATTCATAGTCTTCTTACAGGTTCTATTGACTGTATAACTCTTTATAACTCCATCTTCCTTAATACCAACCCCCGCAACATACGAAATCCCCTTCTCTTTTATATACCCACCCACCGTACGTCTTATGGCTCTAATGAACCAGTCTCACGTATGCTAAGGAATGTCAACTCAAACCCAATAACCTTCGACTTTAACCTTAGTACCCCTTGCCTAAAACTCCGTCTCTTGAATCAATTCCCCCACTAACCAAAATTCGTAGCTATAAGTTTTCTTAGTTTTAAGTTAGATTAAGCTATAGCTTGTATTAAGCCTAATAAATGGGGGTATTGCCCCCACCAAAATTAAATTATTATGGCAGGAACTAAATTCTAATTATCTTATTTTTTCTTTCAATTTTTTGCAAATAATATATAGTCATATACAATTACATTTCTGAATTCAGTTGTTTATCTTAGCTTTAAGAATTATGTTTCATATTTTTGAATTTTTAAAAAAACTATGTTGCATGTAAAACTATTGATACTCAAAAAGATTTTGATCTTAATGTGTTATTGTAAATTGAATCTTTCTTCGAAATAAATGAAATAAATGGGTAGGACATAGAATTTTTTGATGACTCAAACCGTCTCGGATGAGAAGCACATTTTAATTTACTCTTAAGAGGATTCCTCGCAGGGAATCAAACCCAGACCTCCGACTTGGCAGTCCAAAACGCGCCAACAATTACGCAAATGGGTACTAAAACTTCGAATAAAGACTTAATTTAAAATAGTTGTATATTATATTATAGATCGTTCAAAATTAGGGACACAGAACACTTTTTTTTAATTTTAAAATTCATTAGGGGTTTTTAAACATTTTTATAGAACCTACATTTCTTCTTAATTTTTGAAACCCCTAGGTGGTAAGTTTAAAAAAATGTGGTTTTGTCCAACCAAACAATATAATCGTGTGGATTGTTTTCGACCTGCGTTTCGTAAAAAGTACAAGAAAGTTATATTCACTTCCAGCTGAAGATTTCGTTTTTAAATAATTGAATAAAATACTTAAAAAAATGATATATTTTTGTAGAAACACACGTTTAACTTGCCACTTCCGCTGCCTCGGTTCTGTTGTTTTCAGACTGACCATTGGTAGGCACAATTCTTAAAATATTTGTATGCTAAATTTAAGTTTTTATTATTGAAATGTCTGAAATATTGAATTTTAAAATAAAAAATTGAAATTATATATTTTGAAAATTTTTTAAGATTCTTAGAAGTTTTTGAATAATATATAAAATTGAAATCTTTTACTCCAGTAATGAGAAAGTCAAAACCAAAGTAAAGGTTCAATATATTTATAACGTCTTATTAAAAATTGTTTTATATTGGATATGGGTAGACACAGACAAAATTTTATCAGAATTCTTAGAATTGCTTACGAGAAAATAAAAGTTTCCATATTGGTTTCTTAGCATTTATTACTTCTTTGTCAAACAAAGAAGTACATATTCTTAAAATCTTTCAGATATTCTTAAAATACCACTAAGGACAAAGTTAATGAAAAATCGACCAATTCATTGCGGCTCTAGTAGAACAAATAAAAATAAAATGCACAACTGGGTCGCACGAACTTGCTCCTATGTAATAGTCTAAGAATTTCAAAAATGAATGTTATTAGAGAAGAACTTTTCACAAGCATAAAATTAATATCTTAAATGACTAAAACAACTTCTTTAGTAATTGGAGGTAAAAGTAGGATGCCATGTGATTCAAGCAAATATATGTTTGTGCAAGAACAAAAATTATAAGTCTTTGTAGTGGTTTCTTAAAAAATAAGCTTTTATGTAAAAAAAATTAAAACATATTTAAGAAAAAATTTTGGTACGCCAATTTAAAGGTTTTATTATTGTTCGAATAAAAATTAAATTTACAAACAAAAAATATTGAGCTGTTTTCGAGATATTGAATTTTCCAAAAAAAAAATTGATTTTTTTTTTAAATTTAAAAAAAATATTTTTCTTAAAGTTTTGAAATGCCATGTTTTTTAAACTTTTTAGAAACTTCTCTCTAAAAAATTTCATTAAAATCCGTTTTGCTGATAATGAGAAATCCAAAAATTTTAAAAAATCGTTCTATGGTAGGTACAATTAGTAATATCTTGTTTTCAAATTTTTTTTTATTAAATTGTAGATCTTAAAAATTAATCGAAAGAAAAAAATATAAGCAAAATTCTCGGAACAGTTTTCCAGAAAAATACGATTTTCGTTATTTTTAGATAAAATACATTTTTTTCTCATATCTTGTAGATTATATTAAAAAACTTTTATATATCAAATTTTAAAAAAATCGATCATGGGGTTTTCGAAATATTGAGTTTTCAAAAAAAAATTTGAAATTTTTTTTAAAAATCCAAAAAAATATTTTTGGAAAATTTTAATTCACAATAATATTCAAACTATTGGGGACCTTTAGCAGAAAAAAAATGATCAAAATCCGTCGCACCGTTTTTGAGCAAATCAAAAACCAAAAAAATGGTTCCAAGGGGGGTACCAAAAATAACAATTTTTTGAAAAATTTTTTTCAACCATTACCTAGGTTTAACTCAATGAAATTTTTTGAATTTTTTTTAAGAAAATCTGTGGGACAGTTTTTGAGAAAAAAAAATATTTATAAAATTTCGAAAAAAATTTGTATGGCAGATACCGTTATTTTTTGTCATAAAAAAAAGAGAAAAAAACATCCGGGGGGAAAAAATTAAAACCCATATTTACCAAGTTTGAAGAAAATCGGCCAAGCCGTTTAGGCTGTAGTCGAACCGACAGACAGACAGACAGACAGAATTGCGAGACCCACTTTTTTGGGCTTCGCTATCATCGTATCTAATGTCAACTTTGATCAAAATCTCGAGTTCGATTGTTTTTACGAATGCATAACTTGGATTATAGAACCTATAAGTCGCAAGTAAAAATAGCGAGGCGAGGTGTTTCAATCTTCCCTAACATTATTAGAATCTCGAATTCGATTTTGAACAACAAGAAAAATTAAAATGAACATAATTCAGCACAGCAATCAGGGTGAAAATAAGGTGAATATTATGTTGAAATGTTGAGAGTTTAGATGGCGCTTAATTTAATCGCATAGAGACAAATTTGAAATGTGACATGTTAGACTGATTTTGACATTTAAAAAAAGATTGAATATAAAAGTAAGCATAATCGTTTTATTCACTTTGAATAGATGCACTAGTTATTAGTTTCACCTAAACACTTAAATTACTTACAACTCAAGAACAGCGATTTATAATCTGTTTTTTTTTTCGGTTTTGTTTTAATATATTTATGCGTCTGTTTAGCTCTTAAGATTATATTTATGGCTCGTTTGCAGGTATAAAGTAACTGCAAAACGTGTGAAACTTAAGTCAATATAAAATATTTTAACACGGATACAAGAAAATATGTACATGTATTACAACTATACCTACTGTATTTTCGTGATAGCAAGAATTCAAGTCAATATACTTACAAGTATGTATAGAGTTTATGTTGAGAGAAGTTTTATAGTACGAATTTGTACATGTATGAAAGTATCGCAATTAGTTGCTATCGCTTAAATTAAAGAACAGAATCAACAAATTTCGATTTAAGAAAGAAGAGCTATCCAATTATTGTACGTAATTTGTTAGCCTTTGTAATCAATATAATTACAGGGTTTGGACAGGTTGTCGAAAGGTGAACTTGCAATTTAAAAGTGTGATGTTATGTGTTAGAGTTGGTTGTAGAAACGAACTGAACAACATGCTGATTCATATCACGGTTGCCTCAAGTATTTTTTGTAAAGGATGTGCAGGTGTTCAAACTCGTCATATTATGCTTTGCCGGGATACCACACTTAACTGCATGACGCACTTTATAGTTCACTTTGTTTTTCTTGTCTGACAAACAAAGTTTCCTCAAATCAGCTTAGTATTCTTTTTTTCAAACGATCATTATCAGAAGGTCATCTATTACAAGAAGGATAGCAAAAAGGTTAAAGTGAAAGGGTTTAGTGTCGAAAGAGGTCTAGTGTTTTTCTGAAACATGAATGTGTGATGTTTTTTAACTTGTTTGTCTTTAAATAACTATCACCAAAAGCGCATAGAGGTTACTATAAAATCTCCAAAATATATCTTGAAAATCGAAAGCCAGGAAAGTTAATCGAATGTGGATCAAATGTTTATGACAAAAAACAGAAAAGCCGCATTAATTCAAAAAAGCTTGGTAGAGAGGGGTCTCCCTCTATTCATTTCTTAGATTTTGATATGATCTCTTTTTCTCCTCTTCATTTTATCTAAATTGAAAAAAATTTAAATTTAGCAGATTTCTCTCATAGAGCCCTTTGGGATAAGATTGTACAGCGGGGAAGACTGCTATCTGCTCCGTCGTTGAGAAAAGTAACAGACATATTTAATAAAATTAGAGAAATATTTTGTTTTGAATTTTCTCACTCTCGGCTAGAAGGATTAATTTTGTAGAAGCTCAGAAAACAATAATATTGTAGTATTAAATAATATTTTTTCTAAAAAACAGAGTTTTAAAAAGAGAAGCTATTAAAATGTCATTTAGTAAAACTTAAGCTAATTATGCACGATCGGTAGAACTTACAATATTGTCAGACCTGACAATGTCTGAAAATTATCTACCAATGAGCCAACAATTAAGTTGTGTGCGTATACTTGGTAGATTTTCTACCAACCGTGTACACACACTACTAATCGTCAGTTTTTGTTGGCTATGGAAACTGCTTCATTTACATAAATCTTGGCTGAAAATTGTCTGACAATGAAAGTAATGTATGATGCTAAAAAACGTACATCTTTATTGTTAATTGTAAATGCAAATTGTCGTTGAGTTTTATTTTTATTATTGTTACTTTCATTCGAAAAAATAGTAAAACTTTATGTTTATTACCAGTGGTGTAGCGTACCATCTTGGCGCCCGGGGCGGGAGACCAATTTTTCCGCCCCCATTCAATACTAAATTAAAATTAAATTTCGGGACATCATTTCACAGGCAATGAAGTATTTCTTATTGAAAGTAAAATAGGATCAGCGGTTTCATAAACGAATTCTACGGGCCTTACGAATGAGGCTCGTGAGACAAAGCTGCATCTACGGATTCATCGCCATGCATGCGTTTTTTCCTGCGAATTCTTCTTGTTTTGAGTTCGATTCCGAGTTTTTTTCAAAGAGTCTTAGAAAAGTCGATTGCGGCTTAGACGAAACGGTCTCTGCTCTCCACTAGGAGAGCTTTTAAGACGCAGAGTTTCTGAGCAAACTTATCCACACTCAGTCCACGTTGCTGCAGGTAAATCTGTGCGTCATCTCTGCAGCTCAAAAGCCAAGAAAAGTGAGGAAGTTGAATGACTGCATGACTGTCAGAAGAAGACTGGCTACCGATCCGTCAATTCTTCCAGTACCTCAAGAACTTCCACAAACTTATTTTTAAGTGTCTTTACAGCTTCACGAGGTTCACTTCTTCTGCAGGCTTGTGACTAGATGCTTGAGGTACTTCTGGTGAGTCGACTTCGTCTGCACGTCTTCTTCTTCTGCCTGTAGAATAAGTTATGCTACGTTAACGTAGCTTTTGAACCAGAACCAGAACTAGAACTGAAATATTTCGCGCCTTCGCGTCTGCTTCTTTCTTAGCCTTTTTCTTGCGGTATTCCGCGCCGCTTCCTTTAACTCTTTTCATTTTCAAAAACTAGTTCATAGGTTGAATGAAGTACTAAGTGTTTAGTTTTAGAAGATTCAACAGTATTTAAACTATAAACAACACAGTCGAAATAAATTTCTGTGATGCGGGAGGGAGCAAAAACATTGAGCTGGCTGAGACAAGAATAACGTTTCCGTCGAATCCTAGTTATCTTATCATATCTCGCATATGCATATCATATGTTTCGGAACACTCCCTTTCAGTTTCGCGAGAGTTTCGGAACGTTTTGTTTTAGTTTCGCGAGTCGCGCGACAATACGGAATGCACTCCTACGGCCCTACTCACCGTCTACGAATTCACGAAAATCAGCCGAGAGCGGTCAACGACGAACCACTGATAGGGTGGCAAATTTCAAATTTACATCATTGTTGTTTGTTGACTTGTCAAACGATCTTTCATGAAACATATGATTTTTACTCTACCCGCATCACCGGTGACATTTTGCCGCCCCCCAAGGCCTGCCGCCCGGGGCGGACCGCCCCCTCTGCCCCCCTACGCTACGCCACTGTTTATTACTTATTTTCTGTAGAAAATTGGGCACGAGTACGATAACTTGGCCGCCAAGATTTGATAACGGGTTTTTGTAGAGGGGTCAAAAACAAGCAATTTTTACTACGGGAGGGGGGTCTATCTCCCCCCGTTTAGGAGGTAGGGGCACTTTAAAATAAATGATTTAAATTGAAAAAAAAAAAAATATATTAAAAAACAACGGCAAAACTTACAATAAAGTGCTGTACTGCATTTGAAAGCCAAAAGTTTGTTCTATAATTCTCCATTTAAATTAAATTACTTATGCCAATGGTTTTTGAGAAATTCGCATTTAAAGTCCAAATTTTGATAAAAAACGTGAAAAAAAAGTTTAGACCGATTGTTTTCGAAATTGTGAAATGAAATTGTAAATAAACTTATATGCGTTCCATGTAACTATCAGTTCTTAATCGAACACAAAAAACCGCATGGTTCTATGTCTTCTAGTTTTTGAAAAAATTGAAATTAACTAAAACTATTTTTCTATAAAATGTTTGATATTTTTTGCTTGCTTACATAAATAAATCAGTGTTAGCTTCCAACATTACAATATATAAACAGTAAAGTATGTATGGGGGGACATGCTGCCCCCCTGCAACCCCCCCGCTTGGGCACACTATAGGATTTGGGGTAGGTGCGAGGTTGGGTGCATGCAAAGTTTCTTTTGCATTCACAGAATCTGTATTTAAAAAAATTCAAATTTATTCTATTTATCCAATGTCCACTATAAATACATATAAAATACAATAAACGATCTTGAAAACCAAAACAAACTTCCGACCATGTTCACTGTTCACCAATACATGGCACTATTTTTCTATCGAAAATACTGCCTAGAAAGGAAATATAAGGACGACTGGGGTTCGCAAATAATAAAGTTTTTATCAGATGTAAAAAAAGTTTACCCTTGTTATACCGATGCTGATATATGTGAGGGCTTACAGTTAAAAGACATCGATCCTCCCACCCTTCAGAGCGAAAATTTTGAAAGTTTTTTACCGCCAAAACATCCTCGGCTTCCCACCATAAAAGAGTAACTCAACGAACTCGACAGTTATAGTACGGACGATGGCTTTATTGACGAGACTTACACACCTTCTTAATACAATTTGACCATTTTTAACTAACTATGACTGACTAACTTCTGACTAACTGACAAAATAACTGACCCAGATGCAATTCTACCTCCTCATGGTGCATTCTGGGTAACGCTAAATGAATTGCGGTACTGAACTAACAAAGATTCATTATGTTTATTAACATTAATCCTTAAAATAGAATCACCGTCACCACCAAAAATCAAAAAAAGTATTTTTGGTAATTTTCGATTTTCTCAAAAACTAGAAGACATAGAACCATGCGGTTTCTTGTGTTCGATTAAGAACTGATATTTACATGGATCACATATAAGGTAATTTACAATTTCATTGGACTTTAAATGCGAATTTCTCAAAAACAATTGGCATAAGTAATTTAGTTTAAATGCACGATTATAGAACAAATTTCCGGCCTTCACATGCAGTATAGCACGGCAAGTGTTGCCGTTGTTTTTAATAGTTTCTTTTTCAATTTAAATTATTTTTTCTAAAAGTGCCCCTACCTCCTAAACGGGGGGAGATAGACCCCCCTCCCGTAGTAAAAAGTGCTTGTTTTTGAACCCTCTACAAAAATCCGTTATCAAATCTTGGCGGCCAAGTTATCGTACTCTCCCCGAAAATTGAGCCCAAAGTCAAAATATTAGCATGGGCAGGGAAAATGGAACATGCTTAAAACTGAATATCTCAAGACTCAGATAAGATATCAAATTTGCTTAAACGCAATTACAAAGGTTGGTATTTCTTCTAAAAATAAAAGCCTAAATAAAGTTGCTATCAGTCGTACATTCTTAATACCCCAAAGTAAGCCTTTTCTTAAATCCCCGATATATTACATACAAATTGGAGATACACCCTTACTGTTAAAAGATTTTTCCTTAGAATATACCCAAGAATCACTCCCTCAAATATTATGCACGAATTAACGGACACTTTATATAGAACCATTATTTTTTTTAAATCTTACAAAAACGATATAAATGATTTTAATCATTTTTTTATATAAAAGCTCCTCAGAAGTTTGAATGGCATTGTGTATTCCAATTTTCAAGTTTTTTTTGGGATTTTTAAAAAAAATCAATTTTTTTGAAAACAACACGCTTTTTTAGAACTCGACAGTAAATAGTTTTTTAATACCATAAAAAATATCTTTTTTAATATTTATAAAAACAAAGTCGCAAAATTTTAAATAGCCTATAGTATCAGTATGATACTACTTCACAATTTGCTAATATTAAAGTGGTTTACTAATTCTTTCTTAATTTAAAACATTTTGTAACTAGTATCGTGCTATAGTTATATTTTTAATAGATTAGATTACCGATTTTAGATTATTTTATTTACTACAACAAAAAATATTTACAAAATTTTAATATATAATAGGGACATGGCAATTCTGCCGGATATGACTTTTCATAAAAAGTGATTATTAGATAAGAAAGAATAATGTACTCGTAATTCATATTATTAAAATTTCTTTTTGAATTTTAATAATATAAAAAGCAACAATTTAAAAGTTTGCTAAAGATCGGTTCTATGAGATATCTAGCTTTTAAAATCGTACTTATAGGCAAAGATGAGTACTTGACGTTAAAGTAGTTTTCTTTGGCAAGCATTTGATGGTTTAGGTTTCTGTAAAATGTTCTGGATGCTGGCGATGAAGCTCTGGTTAAGTGCTGGTCATAATATCTATTTTATCATAAACTTTTACAATTATTGTGGAAAATATATTTTGCCACTCATGGACTTTCCTTTTAGTTGGGGATAAGTATATGTCGGGAGACAAAGCAAGCTGATTCCATACTCTAAAAGGATAAGTATTATATTGGAGTTTTATCACAATTGAATTGGGAGAAGTGAAAGTAGTCTCCATAGCTTTCACTTCTGCCTATCACTTTCATTAAGTATTCTGAATGTTATTTCAGGTTTTGAATGTACATAGATGGGTGGAAGGCCAGATTCCACGTGTATGGCATAAGTTGATGCTATATTCGGCAATCAAAATGTACGTTTGAAAAAGTATCTTTGTAGAGTTTTGAAAGAAGGTGACTCTAAAAGCTAGCACTCCGAAGCAGATACACGTTCTAACTGTAGAATTGAACACTTTCTATTTAGATGAATAGTTATAATATTTTTATTAGAAAAGAGCTTTACTGCACATGCTTAGCATGCTTTCTAAAGTTAAGTTCGGAGTCAACAACACTCCGATGTACTTAAATTCGCAAACTACTAGTATATCAACACAATGGTTACTCAAGCTCCTTCGGGTAGTCTTCTTCCCTGTCGACACTCAAAAATCATGATCTTTGTTTTCTGGACATTAATGTGAAGGTCTCATGTCTTATAGTTAAGCCTCTAGCTTATTGATTTGGAGTTGCAAAGTGAAGGGATTGTCAGCTATTAAGCCTATCAAGTCAGCAGCATATAATAGTATCTTAATGAAAATTCAGGCAAAGATAACACCCCTCCTTATCAGGAAGCATATCAGATATACCATCGATTGACAGTGTGAATAGCAAAGGCCTCAGAATACATCCCTGTGGTACACCTGCAGACGCTTTAAACGACTCTAAAAACTTCAAGTAGTAAGGATTTTGACATACAGCATAAGAAACTTCCGAGACACTCTAAGCATGTCCAGTTTATAAATCAGGGCCTGTCTGTTGTGTCTGTTGACTGTATCGAATGCAGTTTTAAAATCAACGAAGTACGCGCACAATTTCTCTTCGTTTTCAATATATTTTCTGGCAATACAAGTGAAAGCAAAAATATGATCTATAGTAAAGAATCCAAAGCGAAAACCAGCTTGAAATATACTGAGACGATTTGTGCTTTCAATCCAACCAGAGACTCTTCCATACATTTTTTCAATATATTGCTTCTGAACACACCTAAAACAGTGTCAGTTCATGCAAAAACCAGAATAAACGTTTGTAAATGTCAAAGAGGCATTAGTATGATACTAAAAACATAAAATACCTATTTTGTGATCTTAACTAAAATAAAATGTAAGATAAAGTATGATGCTAAACTCAATTAAAATTTGCAAAATCATCGTTTTAAGCAAGTACGAGTATCACACAAATTTTAAAAAAGTTAAAGCACCTAGAATTTTGATAATTTTTATCTGTTTAACTAAATGTTTACCTACCATAGATCCTTGTTTTCAAGTTTTGACTTTCTGATTTGAAGCTTCTAAAAAAGTTTCAAAAAAGATTGTGTACATTTTTTTTAAATTCTGAGTGACTTAAATAGAAAAGCCAAAAGCAAGCACGTCCTATAAATAATTAGTTGTATGAAAACTTAAATTGATAGGTACATTTTCGTATTGTAATTTTGGGAAATCAAATATTAAAAAAATAGTATGTTTACTGATTTTCATATTACTTGACTCTGCTTGCAGTTGAAAACAATATGTGTTTTTTATAATCGTATATCGGAGAAATTAACGCAATGATTTTTCCTTTTTTTTTCTAGATTAGCACATCTTTCATTTTCATTTCGCATTCGCGAACCACAAAAAAAACAACAACAAAAACCAAAACGGCTATGGAAACAAACGTAAACATTCTTGTCTTTATTGCCCAAGAACATCTTTGAAGCTGAGACAGGATACTTTTCATTCCGAACTTGATATATGTAACTTCGAATTCTCCCATTGATCTCGAGCTGGTTATAACCACAAACCAATGACCAGAGACCAGACTTCACTAACGCTTCTCCTTTTTGTGCGCATATTTCTGTAATTTGTGAGGGAAATACAATTTATTCACATTCTTCGGTGCGCAAAGTTCGTATGCCATGGTTGCTATATTTACTTTGACCTCATCCAACAGACAGTGACAGAAAATTTCATACTACTTTATTGTTGGACAGTCTGAGTCTCGTATATGCAATTTTCAATTAAGAAAAATTAATTAAAATTTTATAATTTTTTCAGTCTTGTAAAGTTAATGTTAAATGAAGTATATGAATTTGTATTTACATGTAGATATTTGCATAGGAATCACTATTGTTCTTAAATTAACTTTGTCTTAATATTTTTGATGTGTAAACATCTTTCCCGGCGGTAGAGTGAATCCAAAACGTGGGTAGTAAAACTCTTGTAACCCGTTACGGTTACACGTTACGGTTACACGTTACGGTTACACGCTACGGTTACACGTTACGGTTACACGTTCTGTGTAGCAACCTACCTTACCGACGATTGCATTTAACACCATGTTTACATTGGAAATATTGCGAACTTACGACATCGTGTTTACATTAGCCGTGTTTTATTGGTTAGTGAATACACTACATATCAAAATTTAACATTGAAAACAACAACAAACGATTAGTGAATAAAAATAAGCTAGTAATTGAAATGGATAATTTAGTGAAGATAGAGTTTCGGATGTTGAAATGTAGGAGGTGTTTAGGTGGTGTCCGAAAAAGTATATGTGGCATACTTGAGGGTATGTTCGTTGGTATTTATTTTGTTATACTTTGCCGTTACTAATCCAAAGTGTGATCGCTCCGAAATTTACAGAACAAATATTTTTTCAAATGCAAAACTTTAATTCATACCATAATTCCGGCTTTACACTACTGCCATTAATTTTGTCATAAAATATTGAATCAATTTACGCGAAAGCGATTGGTTTCGATTGATATATTTTATCAGTTCACTGGCATTTGTTCAAAAATGTCATGTAATTGCGGCATTATGTTGAATTTATATAACAACTGAAAAAATCACATTTTAGTTGAATTAATACGATGTTAAGGCTGTTTTAGTATGGAGCTAGGTTAAGACAACGATACTTTCTCTACACTTTTATTGAAGTTAAACTCTCAGAATAGGTACCTATTTTATTTTGTTAGTATCGTTCTAACTTCATATTGTAAGACATTTTCATACACTTTAACATTAATGTAAAAATATTATTTTGTATTACTTAGTAATATCTTTCATTCAAGTATTGACTACATATATTATTAATAAAGTTTTTCCTGAAAGAAGAAGTCATTGATTTTTAATTAATTTAGAAATATTTTGCATAAAATAATTCAATATACTTTTCTTGTGTTCAAATCAATTTGAGGTTTTTTTAAATAATCTCTCATAATATGACTCTTTAACATTTAAAAACGTCAAAATAGGTCTGTTTTCTTAGTTTTTTACACGAACTACCATTGTTTTAAGGTTGCTCAGAATCAATTTATTAAAAGAAATTGCCTTAGGCTAGGCGGTTTCTTAACTGTTTGGTTCAAGAAACTAAAAAGTTTGTGTTTTGACACAAACAAAACGATTGCCTAAAATGAGTTCGCTATTTTGTGTAACATATAATTATATGCACCTGCGCGGACATTCAACCAAATTGGTCATCTGTTTTCTATATGTAAGTATCCAAACAGTTGTGCAACTAAAAATTGAATGTGCGCTTCTAGCCTTAGGATGATATTAGTTAAAAAATATTTAAAGTTAGAAAACTACTTTAAAGTTAGGAAATATATAAGAAGTATAATACTACTACCTTAATAAGAGGCTGTTTAAAATTTTGCGCCAATATTATTTTATTGAGTACAATGTTTTTTTTCTCCAATACTCCAATACATATATGTGAGAACATTTTGAGTAGATTGTAGAAAAAATATATATTTTCGCACTTTTGTAAGTTTTAAATCAAATTTAACAGTGAGAAAAACTCTAAATCAACTCGATCTGCATTTTCATGAATATTTCAACTCCAGCTTAAAACGAGATACAGATCTTTCGAACACATCCGTGTAAGTTAATTCAACAAGTAGGAAGGAAGAGTGAGTTAAAGAGTGAATAAAGCGTTTTTTTGGTGCTTGTATTACTGCGCTAGATATAGATTACCAATAAAACGCGCCTATTGGAAACTTTGAGTACTGCAATCTCGATTTTATTACTTTCCATTGCTGGCTAGAACTAAATTCAATCCATTAACGAAAGATTTCATAGTGTGTTCAATCAATGTTTTTTAAACAAATCCAGTTCACGTTAGTGATGGACAATTAAATTTTATTTTATGCTCCCAAAAATGTATTTTCAGAATTGACATTAAATAAAATGTACGATTGGGTCGCACGAACTTGCTCTTATGTATTTGCAAAATCGTCGTTTTAACCAAGTTTCATTGTAAAACAGCTTTAATATCGTACTTATTCGACTAAAATTTTGCATCTTTGTCTTTCTAGAAAAAATTTGGAATTTTGTTTCTAAATACAAAAAAAATAATACTCGAACTTTTGAGGAGCTTTAGCATAAAAAAAAACGATCAAATTCGGTTGTACCGTTTACGAAAAAATCAAAAACTTAAAAAAATGTTCCAAAAACCATTTAAAATGTTGTTCAGGGCAATCAGTTGACATCTACAACGAAATATTCTCGATACGTCAAAATTTAATTTGTCCTCTATATCTGTCATATACCATATAATTATTTTAATTATCGAATTAAATATTCTTTATTATATCAAAGTATACTTTTGGCATTCACTATATCAAAATATAGATCGTTCTCCATCTCTCAAGCCATGAACTGAATGATGACTGCGAACTTCAATGGATTAAAAAAATTAGGTTTTGCCACTTATAATTCCATTACAAGGTGGAAATGATGTCAATCGGTTTATAAATCTCTGACGAAGGGAGTAAGATAAAGTACAGAAATATAAAAAAAAATTAAAGGATTGGTTTGATTTTGATAAGATGAACTCTCCATCTAGTGGCTTGTCAAAAAAAAAAGTTTTGACAATTCGCTGCATGATAAGTATATTTGTTGGCGGCGTTAAGCCAGATATACATTGTTCAAATGCATGGCAAGCACGTGCAAGTCTATTATTTCAGTGGCAAGAGGACGTTGCCCTTTGTGAGTTTTTTTTTCTGTAAAATTGTGTTTTTACGAATTTCTTTGAGATTTTTTTAAATTTTATCCGAGTAATTTGTTTTATTTTGTCTGTCCATTTCATCATATAATTTTCGTTTGTTGTTTTAATATTTTAATCAGTGCTTATTATGCTGTGCTGTGTTCTCATCTCTTCGACGTGCTATACGCAAATAAACCAATAAATGCATGATCAATCATCAATCTTGCATATACAATATTTCTATGCAGTACGCTAGATTGAAAGGATTTGGATTTTTCTTCAAGCCTACATCCGATCTATATGTGTGACTTTTTCAATAATATACTTACACGCGCGCTTGTCATGCATTTGAACAATGTATATCTAGCTTTAAACGCAATTGCTGAGGTTGAGAAAAAGGCGGAGTTATCGTTCATTCTTCTTTGTGGTTTTCTTTTTTTACATTTGGCGTTCGCTCAGTGAAATTCACTTAACTGAGTAGAGTAAGGAGTGTGAAAAGATGTCTCCTTTTTGCATGAACAAAGTTAACTTACATTAAAATCGCTGTGTTTAAAAGCACTGATGTACTCTAAATTAAGCCAAAAGAGAAACAGAGATTAAAATCGGATTCGTGTAAAACCAGTATATTTTCTATCAGATAACATCCCTGTTTGAATATATGTAAGTGCAAAAAGCAACATCCCTGTTTAAACATAAGTCAAACAAACTTTACGTTACGCAGCGGAGTCCACTTACTCCTAACACACGCCACGAACTACTTCATCGAAGCATATTGTCGATAAGGTTTTTGGGTTGTGTGAAATGAATAAGTGCCGACACGGCACTTCGCAACTGCTTGGTTCGAGCAACTAAAAGGTTTGTGTTTTGACTAAAAGGCTCTGTTTTTTAATAAGGAATAATCATAGATGTTTATAGTTTCTATGTGTAAAGCTACATATATGTAGAGATATTTTTAGATTTAAGTACAAGTGAAAGGGTTAAATTGTGGGAAAAAAAGTGGCTTCCATTTGAATATATTGTGTACATAGTACATACATATCTAAAGTCACAAACTAAATAGTACGATTGCATTGTATGTTTATTGAGTACGTTCGATAACAAAAATTTGGCACTCGGACGAACGTTGATGTTTACACATCTTAACCGTGAGTCCTGGCACTCACACTTTTTTTTACACTGTTTAGTTATTAGATTTGTTTAAGAAAGTTCAAAGCTAGAGGTGGCACCACGGGGGTGTCCAATAGATGCCTTAAATGTATTTGTTCAACTTTTACCTCTTGCCTTATGTACATGTTGAATAAAGCATCTTACAGCGCGTTAAGACTAAAAGGATCGGATTGTTGGCTTGCCAGAATTGACGGAAACAGCAAAAGTACAAAACCTGATCCTAGAAGACTTGTATTCGACACGCACTGACTATTGCACTATTCCTACTATTTATATGGAGAAAGGAATGGATTGGTTAAATTGTGATGAAATCTTTGACACAACCATCTTTACAGATGGCTCAAACATGAAGTGATGGAGTGTGGTATCGGATCTAGGATTTTCTCTGAGTCATTAAATATTTTTGGCAGTGACTTTAAAGTTGAATAACTGGCATTAAGGAAACATTAAAAATACTCAAATTAGATGTTAATCATGAACCGGATTATGGCCATTTTCAAATATAGTCAGTTGGCTGTTATAGCTCTTTTGATTCGGCTATTTTATTTTCTTGATTGGTCCAGCAATATTGAGATGAACTTGCGAGCTTGAACATTACCTTCAAAGGCAATCTTCCCTTCAAAGAGCTGACCATTAAGGATCAGTCTTTCATACCTGACTGAATTATATACAGAAAGATATAGCCCACTTATGTTAAAGACCCTATCCAATGACCTAATAAGCAGATCCAGACAAGACATAGCAAGGGTAGTTGCAACATGCACTGGACACTGGCCTATAAAGGAATATGAAGCGAAGCTTGCCATTTCTATAATACTCATTGCCGTGGTATTGGGAGTCAGCAGGAAAATGCCATAATGGTTAGTGCATTGGACTATCATGCACAAAGGGTCTTCGATTCGCAGCAAAAAAGTATTTGCAAGGGTACTACTTCTTGCAAGGAATTGACAAATTTTATAGCAGTTCGGAATCTGCAGAAAATTTTAGGTCTCTTCCATTTCTCCAAAACTCGCACCCAAGAACGGTTAAGAGTTGTAAGCCTCTCTATTCTCTTTTTTCTTAACGCTATGAAGTGGATCTGAGTCGAATCTAGCGAACATCTGTAACGGGTTGCCCTCGATTTCAAAACAGCGAGCTAGCGAACATATGGTAGAGAGAAATTCATGAACCCCTCATCATATTTAATTTATAGGTCAAACGAGTTTATGGTATCAAACTGGTTTCTGCTGTTTGAGTCACTGAGCAATTGGCCGCAATTTCTACCTATCTACGAGTATCTACAGTAATTATTTAAGTATTTTATTTTATTTGGATTATTTAGTGCGTTTTAAACAGTGTGGTATAAATGTTAACTGCTTCCTTAGGTAGATGTCGTAGTCGAAAAAAACTAATATGAAACTGGGCCCGATTAGCTCGACGATAATGGAGTTTTCCAAATGATCTTCATGGAAGCTTTGCTACTGATATTATGAAATTTTGTATCTGAAAACCTGAAAGAATCTAATACCATATTCTATGATTTTATACCAACATAACTGGGTATTTTGAGTTATTTTACAACATAATTAAAAGTTAGATCTTTTATTTGTCCAGAAAAAAATATTTTCTCATTTACTCGTATAACTTTTGTATATAAAACTTATAGTACCATCATAAAGACGAACGATTGGGGCGACATCTTAAGCATAGCGAAAGTACTTGTTATATTTGTCTCTGCTAAATGTATTAATAAAATATTCTCTTTTTTACTACCTGTTTTGTATCTTATCCTATTCTGTAGAATCCACTGTAGAATCGTGCGCTAATTTCACCGCCACCACCAGGATAGCGTTGGCATCACGCTGATTCAAATAATGATAATACTATGGTTATATTATACAAAGGTATAACATATGAATACGATTTGTTTGATAGAATGAACTTAACATACTTACCTACTACTAAAACCCTGAACGGGGCCATCTCTAAGTGTACATGGTAAATATTATAAGTGATACCACTGACGATGAATTATAATTGAATGAAATATTTAAAAATTAATTTGAAATGAATATTTTTTTTTTTGATTTAAGGATTCTAAAATAATAATTCCAACTCCAAGGTTCACTTAACAAAAAATCCAAGTCAATTCTCTTACGATTGCACTATTAAAAGGAAATACAAACTTTTCCCTTAAATGATCATCTTTGATTATAATAATATTTTTTTTTGTTTATTTTTTTAAAAATGCCTTTTCAAAGAAATTCACCGATCTTCAGTGGGTAGTCACTAGTCACTCACTTGTAATTTATTTGCGCATACAATTGCCAGGCAAAATAACATTCGTATGTAAATTCCATTTAATTTTTTTTTTTGGGAAGGAAACAAACAAAAGAGGTGAACTCAGGCCATAAGAAAAAGAATTCAGTTTCATGGTTACCACTAGAATTGAAATATTTGTACAAAAAATAATATTTTAATTTATTTATTTTTAAAAAATCTTAATTTAGTTTTAGAAAAATATATTATTTATGTTTATATTCACTCTACAACAGGGTTGCAAAAGCTTAAGTCACTTTTTAGCTTAAGCTTGGCTTTAATTCACAAGCTAGTGGGCGACTTATGAATTAAGAAAAATGTAATTCAGCAGCTAGTTACTGACTTTTGAATTAAAAAAAAATAATTCACAACCTACCAAGTGACTTATGAATTAAAAAAATGTAAGTCGAAATAATTTAAAAAAACAGACCTTTTGTGGTGTTTGTAAATAGCACGATACTAAAAAAATATAATAGGTATTCGATGATTTTAACTTTAATAAAAAGGGTAGAGAAAGTATGATGCTATATTCGACTAAAATTTGCAAAATCGTTGTTTTAACCTAGTTTTATACTAAAACAGCTTTTACATCGAACTAATTCAACTAAAATTTTGCGCCATTCTTTTTTAATTCGGTTTTTCATACATTTATGTAATGAATTTTCCTCGCGTAATGATGCATAATAAGAAATTTGTATTTCCAAATTAAAATCCCACAAAAAGTAACTCGTGCAAAGTGAACATATCATCCAATTCGGGTCAAAAGAAATTGGTTATCATCAGTCGATAGCTCGCCGTTGACGGTGATGACCTTATGGAGCGATGAAACCGCCAGACCAAAATCAACCCCAAACAGTGACTTTTTCTGGATGCATTGCAATTTGGTGGATCTCGCGTGGATCGTTTACACCCCAAGTTCGATAATTTTGCTTGTTATTGAACCAATTCATCCAGAAATGGGCCTCATCCCTGAACTTGGAAATCGGGCGAAGCTCAAACAGAAGAACTTCTTTTATAAAACAATATAATCAATTGCACATGATAGATGTAGCTTCAACAATATGGCTGCAATAACGTGTCATAGTTCGAAAATCCCTATGGATTACCCTTGATATGAGAGATTTATAATTAAAAATTTGTTGGGATATTGCAAAAGTGGTTACCGTGTTCAGTTACTGAATGATGGTTAAACGTAAATACATACAAACATCATACGCCTTACCGCTCAAAGTTTCCTCTTGGTTTGTCAAGAATATGGGTACTTACGAAAGGAGGTAGGTTTCAACTTGACTTGAGAAATAAGACAAGTGAACATTTTAAAACTGGGGATAAAAGTGTTTTGTATTTATATTTATTATTTAGCTATCCCTTTAGGAATCAATCGAAGTGTTTGATAATAAATGAAATCGTATAGAAATAAAGTCCGCTTCGTGTTATTCACTTAAGTAATAAAGGAATGTTTTCGACAATTTGAAAATAAGGTTTTCAAAGGATATTTTTACTATTGTTCTTAACATTAAAAATATGAAAATTAATTGACAGGGTTGCTATGATTCTTCTTTAGCAATTCTGGGCAAAAACAAAAAACTTTTGTATAAACACTGTCAGATCGCAGTTGGGCGGGAAAAAGGAACCAAACAAAATAAAATTATACGAACAAAGAGCAAGAGGCATCAATTGAAAGTGCTGCCATCGAACTAGGCTAAAAATGAGATGGGTTCACGGATTATTTTATTTATCCTAGTAAAAAAGAAAACAATAGAAAAAATTAAAAAAATGAGATTAATTTATTTTAACTCATCACAAGGGGCGAAGCTTAAAAATTAAAATCAACGCCAGTAACTTTTTTTTTTTGAAACAGGAAATTACAAACTTTAAGAGCGAATGGGTTCGAATTAAAGAGTTATTTTTCCGAATTCGAACTATGAACCAGTTTATTACTTTTTTTTTTAGCGAAAACCAACCAAATCGGCTTTTCGTTCTCAAGCTTTAATTAATCTTAGCCTTATGCACCATCAACGCCATGCCATGGAATTCCCCGATCTCTGGCATTACATCCGTATTTTCCCCCGATCAATGTAAAAAAAAAAGAAAACTTTGAAACCAAAAAATCTTTAAAACTTCGTTGGGCCCTTGCGTAGATTTTGAGGAGTGGGGACCAGCAGCTAACGTTCCACTTTTTGCATGAAAATAAATACATATATCAATAAATTAAAGTTATGCGAGCAGCTATTCTCTTCCGTCTGTCGTTAGTCTTTAAAGAGAGCGGAACACCCATCTACTTTAAGTGTAAACATCAGCATTGCAATTGCAGCAGATCTAGATTTGTCTCCGCTAAATTTAATGATAAAATATTCACTTTTTACTTGCGACATATAGGTACTATAAGGGAAGTTATGCATTCGGACTTGAGATTTTGATCAAAGTTGACATTACGATGTAGTCCAGTCAAACCGTCATGAAAAAGGGCCTGACCTTGCGCGCAGAGGCATGGTCAATTTTTTTTTCATGGATCGATAGGTGCTTATGAGAAAAGCTTAAAACCAAATTTGCACCACATTACAACTTTTTTTACCAAAGTTATTGGTAAAAATGTGTTTTGTGTCATTTTTTGGTCATTTGCGAATATCTCGGCTCCACTATGTTGTACAAACAAAAATTAAACATTTATTTATTCCTTATAACATTATCTATTATGTTCTAAAAAAAACCATTTGTTTAAACAAATGAAAAAAAAGTTATAGTAAGTTAAACAAATTTTTTGTTGTTTAAAAATCACTTTTTCGTGATTATTAAGAAAAAAGCTCATTTAACGATGAAATTTTTATTTTTTATTATTAAAGTTCTTGTAATTCCCTACAATTTAAAAAAAAAATCAACACTCTACGATGAACGAAAGCCGGGTAATAAATTATTGAACATGGGTAAGTCAGCGCACCCACGCATTTTATGATTTTATGTTTTAATTAATATCTCAGCCCCAGTATGTCGCAAAGTGAAAATAAAAAACTGTATTGCTAATAACAATATTTTCTATCAACTTGCATTTAATTTAATATGTTTGAGCAAAAATATAAAAAGTTACCGTTGGTTTCAACGTTTTTTTTCTTGTTTTTAATACCTTTTTTTCATAGTTATTGAGAAAAAAACTGTATTTCACGGTAAATACTTTTCAGTTTTGGATTTTTGTTTTATAGTCCTGCTAATTTTCTTCAAATTAAAAAAAAAATTAGTCCATTACGACAAACGGGAGCCAAGATATTCATGATTTAAAAACTTAGGAAAGCTTACAATTTAGTATTTTAACCTTGTAGCTTGTAATTTTGGTGTCGCCAGCAACACGAAGCAACAAATATGTGTAAGTATGTGTGGGGTGTTTGAAGGATACCAATCTATCTTGTTGCTGGCGACACCAAAATTACAAGCTACAAGGTTAAAATACTAAATTGTAAGCTTTCCTTAGTTTTTAAATCATGAATATCTTGGCTCCCGTTTGTCGTAATGGACTAATTTTTTTTTTAATTTGAAGAAAATTAGCAGGACTATAAAAAAAAAATCCAAAACTGAAAAGTATTTACCGTGAAATACAGTTTTTTTCTCAATAACTATGAAAAAAAGGTATTAAAAACAAGAAAAAAAACGTTGAAACCAACGGTAACTTTTTATGTTTTTGCTCAAACATATTAAATTAAATGCAAGTTGATAGAAAATATTGTTATTAGCAATACAGTTTTTTATTTTCACTTTGCGACATACTGGGGCTGAGATATTAATTAAAACATAAAATCATAAAATGCGTGGGTGCGCTGACTTACCCATGTTCAATAATTTATTACTCGTCTTTCGTTCATCGTAGAGTGTTGATTTTTTTTTTCAATTGTAGGGAATTACAATAACTTTAATAATAAAAAATAAAAATTTCATCGTTAAATGAGCTTTTTTCTTAATAATCACGAAAAAGTGATTTTTAAACAACAAAAAATTTGTTTAACTTACTATAACTTTTTTTTCATTTGTTTAAACAAATGGTTTTTTTTAGAACATAATAGATAATGCTATAAGGAATAAATAAATGTTTAATTTTTGTTTGTACAACATAGTGGAGCCGAGATATTCGCAAATGACCAAAAAATGACACAAAACACATTTTTACCAATAACTTTGGTAAAAAAAGTTGTCATGTGGTGCAAATTTGGTTTTAAGCTTTTCTCATAAGCACCTATCGATCCATGAAAAAAAAATTGACCATGCCTCTGCGCGCAAGGTCAAATGACGCTTTGACTGGACTAATGATAGCGAAGACCAAACAAGTGAGTCTCGCAATTCTGTCTGTCTGTCTGTTCGACTACAGCCTAAGCGGCTCGGCCGATTTTCTTCAAACTTGGTAAATATAGGTTTTGATTTTTTCCCCCCACACGTTTTTTTCTTTTTTTTTTAAGACCAAAAATAACGGTACCTGCCATACGATTTTTTTCGAAATTTTATAAATATTTTTTTTTCTCAAAAACTGTCCCACAGAATTTAAAAAAAAAATTGGAAAATTTCATTTAGTTAAAACTAGGTAATGGTTGAAAAATTTACATATTCAAATTTTCAAGTTTTTATTTTTTGGATTTAAAAAAAAAATCGAAATTTGTTTTTGGAAACTCAATATTTCGAAAACCCCAAAATCGATTTTTTTTTAAACTTGATAAATAAAAGTTTCTTTATATAATCTACAAGATTTGAGAAAAAAAAATTTGTTTTATCTTAAACTAACGGTACCTTCCATACAAATGTTAAAAAATGGTTTTCGAAAATCCTATTTTTCTCGAAAACGGTTCCGAGAATCTTGCAATTTTTTTTTTTTTTTGATTAATTTTTACGATCTATAACTTAATAAAAAAAATTTTAAATCTAGATATTACTGACTGTACATACCATAGAACGATTTTTTCGAATTTTGAATTTCTCATTATCGGCATAACGGATTTTAATGAAATTTTTTTATAAAGAAGTTCCTAAAAAGTTAAAAAAACATTGCATTTCAAAACTTAAAAAAAATATTTTTTTTTTGGAAAATTCGATATCTCAAGAACGGATAAATATTTTTCTTGGAAATTTAACTCCCATTCGAACAATAATAAAAATTTAAAGTTGGCGTACCAAAATTTTTTCTTAAAATTTTTTTAAGTATTTTGTACATAAAAGTTTATTTTCCCAAGGAACCACTACAACGACTTATAATTTTTGTTCTTGCCTAAATTCATATTTGCGTAGCATTCTGTTTTTATCTCTTACTACTAAAAGAATTTAAAAAATTCATTCTATCCTTATGAACAGTTTTCTTTAATAACTTTCATTTTTAAAATTCCTAGTCTATTCATAGGAGCAAGTTCGTGCGACCCAGTCGTGCATTTTATTCACTACTCATTTTGTATTTTATCCTACTCTCCACTGTAAAATCTAGCGCTAATTTCAGTGCCACCACCAGGCTAGAATTCGCAGTACAAAATCACGCTCCATGATAATACTAGTTACTAAAATCATCTCTGCAATAAGTAAATGACAGTATGCTGAATCAGTTAATGTTTTACATCAAAAGTGGCAGGAAAAGTAAAAGAAACAACGACTGAAGAAAGAAAAATAATTTTCAATTTGCATTTCAAAGGAATATCCTTCACTGGAATTGGAGAAATTAGCCGATTTACAGTACGCAGTGTACTAAAAAGGTTTTGAAGATGCGAACATTTTAACAAGTTTCAGTTGTAAAATGCAAAAAGTAGCACTACGTCACAATTAGCAGCATAGATTTGCGAAAAATTTGGCTAGACTATTTCAACCAAAACTGTACGAAACACCATTCGTGAGCCTGGGGCCTGTTTCAGCGCTATTACATCAACTACATCAACTACATCTTACAACTACATCCTACAACTACATCAGTTACATTTTTCTGTTTCACACATAAAACTGAAAGTGTTGTATGATGTACCTGGAAAACATAGTTGATGTAGTTCATTTGACATTTCTTCTGCATATTTTTATTTGAGCTAAGTTTTCATGTTTTATTGTTTAATTCAAATCTCGTGAAAAAAACTTAATTTAACAAAAATATGTAAATATTTTCGATGATGACATTGAATTTGATATACGCGTTGAAAAAGAAGTTATGTATTTTTACAAAGAATCAATTTTGATTCGGAAGATCCATATTTTGTGGAGCGATTTCGAATGCCAAGAAATTGTATTGAATTTTTGGTTGAACGCTTGGGAGCATTTATTGCTCACCCAATTGATTGCAACCAATTTACGATGTCACCCCTGCAACAAATTCTTTTAACTCTTCATTGGCTTGGAAATGGAAGCCGATATCATGGTGTTGGGATAATGCATGGTGTCTTAAAGGCATCCGTAGTTGCGTAAATAATGTTTTAAAATATTTTGTTTTCTAATAACTAATCTAATATCCTTTAAACTCTTTCCAACTGCTTCTACATCAAACATTTATGTTGTATCAATGTAGCAAGATTTTACTGTTAGTTGTATTACAACAATGTAGCTCAAAAAGCTGTGAAACAGAATCATACATTATTCCAATAATTCCAGTGTATCATCCATATCTACACTGATGTACTACAACTGAAAATCGAAAGTACCTATGAAACAGAATTGATGTATTACAACAGTCAAAATGATACATTGTACTTGATGTAGTATCACTGAAACAGGCCCCTGGTTACTTTTCCTGAATTGTAAAGACAAAACCATACATTAGCAAGTGAACAAGGTGAAACGTATGGACTTTGCAAATAACTTCGTTAATAAGGAAACGGACATCTGGGAAAAGGTAATTTTCTCTGATGAGAGCAAATTTAAAATTTTCTGAAATGATGACCGAAAGTTAGTGTGGCGAAAGCCAAATATTGCTCTTAAAAAGAAAATTTTCTTCCAACCGTCAAATATGGTGGTGTTGGAGTCATGGTCTGGGGATATATGGCTGCGTCTGGAGTAGTTAGTATTAATAAATGGCATGAATGACAGTATTGGCGATTGCACTTAGTCCAAGCTTATTCGCACTTTTCGTTGAAGATATCATAGATGCATTGCCAGAAGGTGTAAGATACGCGGGTACTATGACTTAAGCTTGATATGCTTTTTGCGGATGGCATTGTTATGCTGTCATATTTCCCGGAATCACTCCAGCTTATGATCAACAGACTGTCTGAACAGAGTTGAACGAACAGAGTACTTGGAAATCGACAATGTACCAGATAATTACCAGGCTGGATAAGAACTTGCCACAGAGGAACAAAGAAGAAGCATTAAACTCAATATGAGAGAAACTGAGTGAGTGTACTATTGAAGAAATTTCAAACATCTTTCGTCTAAGAAAAGAACTGTTGAACCTAAACTTTGTCCCTCATCGGAAAGATTTACTGCAACCTTGAGAGATGTGTAATCTGGGGCCTATTGCACCAACTACAAATTACAAGTACAAATTTGTGATTAAAAAAAATTACATATGAAAAAAACTCGATTTTATACAAATTTGTTAAAAAAATGCTTGTAATCACAATTTTGTAAGATGGTGCAATAGGCCCCTGGCAGAATGTGAGAATGTTTTTCATTTTCTTGGAAAGTGTCCTGTCCTAAGAGAAACTAGAATACACATACTGGGTACTGACGTTTTAACAGAACACGAAACTTTATATCGAAAATGTTAAAATTCTGTAAAATAGTACTTAATTATTAAAATAGAATAATAGGTGAATACTTTTAGTCAATAACTGTAACTTAATTAGTTTAAGTAAATAAGTATCGAAAAAATTTTGTCAATCAGGCAGACGGCAAAGTGATTTGAAAATAAGGAGGGAGGGAAAGGAGATGTCGATGACCATGTGGTCATAAACGAAGATCGTCGTTTACACACATACCGAGTTTTTTCAATGCAAGTGTCAATGACATAAGGGGTATATTTTGCTTCAACTCCACACGATTTCTTATACCCCATTTAACAATACTGTAAAGATCGGAGTTTAATGAGCTAATCATACGATACCGTTGCAATTCCACTTCTGGAGGAGAGTGACGTGAATTTGAGAACGAGTATGAGAAGCTAAGAGTAGAGTCATCGGCAAAACAATAATGTCATTTTCCATTGGTCGTCCAGAAGCGTCTGGAAGGGTCCAAAAGTTTTCTCAAACCATTCCATTGGGAAAAAGATACTCTTCTGAGAAGAGAATTTCGCTTCTCGATTTCAAGTCAGAATCCACTCAAGAAGCACTAAACACATACCCAAATGTCAAAAGCAACTATCGCATATTTTCAGCAACACGACGATTAACTAATACAAAGGCAAAATTTCAAAGTTAAGTAGAAGAAGTGAGCACCCTTCCGTTGGATTTCAGAATGAGTGGATCCTTTAGTGAAATCAATGGAAAACGACATAAGATTCAGACAAGAGATCTTTTATAAAAATGAGAAAGAGAGTCGGAGACAAAATGGAGCCCTGGGGATCACCAGCATTTATTTAGTTAAGATCAGACTTGAAACCGTCCAATACAACATGTATTGAACGATGTAGAAGGTAGTTTCTGATCCAAAGAATAAGCATAAGAGAAAGAGTTACCTTTTTTAGGAAGAGGCTGGACAACTGCTGGTGATAGTTGATTAATTTTTTTGATTGCCATTTTGACTATAGCTGTCTCTGTCATATCAATAAAGAAATATAGAGAGAGCTATTGTCAAAACGACAATCAATTAATTTAGTGATCACTTTGCTCTTACGGGATACGGGCCCTGTTTTCCATCTTCTAGTTAAGATTCCAGAACAGTAGGAGCGATGGAAAACCTTAAGCAAGGGTTTTGCCAGCGATGAAGAACACCTCTTCAGAAGCAAGGGGGGTATACCATCAGGACCAGTCGATTTTTTTATATCAAGATCTCAAACTATTCGAGTACGGAAATATTTATAATTTACGTTCTCAAGTACAGGAGGAGCAATGTTGCTATCGGGCTACGTAGAGCTAAAAACAAAATGAGCTGCAACTTCATTTGCCTTATCTAAAGGGCTAGTTATAGGTTATAGATGAACTGGATGTACCGAAGATGCAGTTGAAATTTATTGTGATTTTTACACTTTTTAATATTTTTTTAAAACTACTAGAACACATTTATTAATTTTATAATATAATAATAGGTGCGTTTTATTATTCACAAATCTATCTGGATCCGGATCTGGATTAAGTTTTAACATGTATTACAAAAACAAATTAGGGATCCTGTTTTTTATCGGGATCTATTTCAAAGATTCAAGAATCAGTTATTACACTCGCGAGTAGATGGCTTTTTATGGTAAGGTAGTGTAAGCTATAGTGTAAAGAAAAAAGACAATTGAAAATTTACAAACCCAAGGATAAAAAGAGACGAACTTATAACACTGCTGTCACTAAGATCCGTATCGTTTTATTTTCAAGGGAAGATCCAGATCCGGATCCAGATAGATTTGTGAATAATAAAACGCACCTAATAATAACCCTTTCAAACATTTATGTAAATTATTCTATAATTCTATTTTTAATATTTCAATAATTGTAACATTGTTTTCTTACGCGAATGCAAATAGTTTCGAAAGGCATTGGTTAGTGACTATATTCTGGGAAGTAATCTTATGATATAGGGACTGTTAGATCTTCTTTACTGTGGTCTGTCATATCTTTAGAAGAAAACGAAACAACCCAACAAGTCACGTTTTTCAACAGAGGCGAAATACAATAATATGTATAAAACTTTTAATTTCTGATAATCTATTTATAATATAACTAAACGACACAATAACCCGGTAGATATGTTCCAAACATTGAGGGAAAACCAAATGTTCTTTTAACACTGAATTGCCCGAACCTACGATAAATTTTACATACGAAGGACATTAAAAAATACAAAAATAGTTATAATCAACTGGTTAAAGTCATTCGAGGAAACATATTTTACTTTGTAATTGGAAATTGGTTTTCTATACATCTATACATTGAAAAAAAATATTAATTTTGTAATTCAGTAAAACAAAACAAATATTCTTTTTTTTCAGACTATGTAAGGCGACATATGTATGTACCCTTACATAAACTCGGCTCTCGAAGATACATATCGAGAATATATCAAATGCAGTAGTATTTTCTTCGGTCATGTGAGCCGATTTCATTTTCAACCATTGGCTTGTAATCTATAGCACTACTGTCTTCATTATAAGCAAAGGAAACAAGCCTTCAAATTGGCTAATTCAACTTTAGATATGTCTCAGCGAGATTTCTCAGAGGTAAGTCTATACTTTATGTAATGTTATCTGTATATGAATTAAAAAAAATAACCTCTACAAAAAAGGCCTACAATATCCTCATCACTGCAATAATAAAAAAGAAGCAAAAATTCAACTTGTTGCTTCCATGCCTACGCTAAAATTTCAGTGTCTCATCATCATCAGCTCAGCACACATAAAGTCTGTCACGATTGACAAACAAATGTAACAAAAAAGTTAAATGAAATCTGAAAGCAGAGGAGTTTTATATTCGTTTTTATTTATTTCTGTTCGAAAATGTACCGGAGTTGCCCTTTCGTCAAACCGCATTGCTAAGACACTTTCATTATACTTTTTTGTACTTGTTTTAAAAGTCACCTTGGTACATAATTAAAAAGATATGTATGTCAAATGATCAATGAATCAAATGATGGTTTCAAAAATAATAATATTATTGTGACAAATATACATACATACATTAATGTATGTACATATAATGTTGCTCAGTGCCAAATCATAAGAGTTTTGGAGTTAAACTAACTAAATAAATATAAATTTCCCTCTTTATATTTTAACATTATCGCAGTTTTTATTTGAATGTATTTTTTTCAACAGACCGATCAAATATTAAGTTTTTGTTTTATTTTTTGTATATTAATTTGGTTTTTTTAGTCAAGTACTATAATTTAAGCTAAAATTAATAATTTTAAAAACGTAAAAACTAGATCCTAAAAAAGCAAAATTATCGGTGGATTATGTCGGCAGATCATTTTTATTTAACGTGATTTGGGCTCAGTTTTTAAAGTCCTTTAATATGACTGTGGTTTTAAAACCCTATCATAAATTGATAGTTTTGATATTCTTTTTAAAATCAGTCCTAGATAAATTTTCCAGAAAAGAAAGCTTGCCTGCAGTTAAGGAACACTTTTTTCCACTAATTGAATGACTTTGATATCCATTAATGAAAAAGATCGAATTCATTATAAAATAGTTATGAATCTGCTTCTGCAGAATCCAATGTCTGAAAATGTGATTTGGTCGCACAATGGTAACACTGACTTGCCTTTATTTTTTATTATATTTTCCTCTCCAATCTTAGATTTCAATCTTATTTTTAAAAAAAAGATCAAAAAACAAAACGGTGCTCTGTTTTTTTTTCTTAATTTTATTTTAAATTCTGTTCTGATCCTTTTGTGTTTTATTATCCGGCTTTTCGTCTGCATCATCGTGTATTTTGTTTACCTTGAATAAAAAAGCGGTCTAATCATTTAGGTTCATCTGCACAGTTTCTTTTGAATAAATATTTAACTGCTTGACTGAACGACTGGGTTTTTTTTTTTGTTATGCCGCGCACTTCAGTGTATTGTTTGGAAATGAAGTAATTAGAGGAGCCATTGTGGAAAAAAAATTTAAGATAAGCTAAAGTGTGGACATTACATATAGAATTTGCATTTTCAGGTTCGTGTGTCAAATCTTTTGTTTTATTCTCTCAGGTAATAATGTAGATAGTAAAAACAATTTCATAATATAGAGTTTTTTTTTTAAAAAGGAAATAAATTTTTATAAGAAATTTTGTATCACAATTTTGTATATGTATATGATTTCTGGCATTTAAATTAATTTTGGGGGCCATCAAACATGCAGTGGAATTAACGTTGCCAGCTGTGGCCTTTTTATATCTTTTAGGCATTGTTTCATTGGTTAAGGATTTTAAGCTTATTTAGTTTCCCAAGTGGACTTATTTCACATGTGAGAGATAAGTGTGGTTACTTTGCTCCTAAGCTTCTAATGCAGATGTGAATTCATTTATTTAAAGCGAAAGTGAAAGATAAGTTTTGTCACTTTTATTTTTAAATGATATGGTAATTACAGATACTTCAGAACTGATAAAAAAGATATGATTTAAATCAGATGAGAAATATTTTCATTAATTTTAAAGTTGAAACTAGGCGTAGACCTACGTTTGGCTGTTTTTTCATGACTTTGTTCCATGTACCCTTATCGAATTCCAGCTGGTTAAGGATTTAAAACTTAGTTGGCTATGATTTTTTTTTAATTTGAGTGGTTTTTATCATATTGGGTCGTTTTCGTATTGAAATTTCATTGTGTTTTCATTGCACCCGATAATAAAATCGTTTTTTTTTTTATTTCAATAAATAAAAATGTTTATTTTTATTTATAATATTTTCAATTTTTCATCAAGTGGTGATGATTTTTCAGCGGGGAGTGATGAAGATATGTGCCTGAAGCTACACCTGTAGATTCGTCGGGTCCCGATTCCCAGTTTGTCTCTGAAAACATTATAATTTGGTTCCCATCTTCACTGAATCGATCAGATATGCTAACATTTAGTCACAAGGACAAATTTGGTCCAACTGGAATCTTATGGAACAAATGGGTTGAATTATTTCTGGTAGTACTGTCGATAAGCAACTACTTGGTTTTCATGGTCGATGCTCATTCAGGCAATTTAATCTAAATAAACCTGAAAAGTTCGGGTTAAAGTTTTGGATGTGTACTTGTGCCGAAACTTCCTACATTGTAAAAATTCAGCCATAAGAAATTGGAGGTGTTGATTTATAGAAGGATTGAAGGGCGCAACATCACTATGGAGAACTTTTTGGCGTCTTTAGAACTGTGCTGCAAAAGAGTATGTCTATTGTTGAAAATCTCAGGACGAATAAAAGAAGTATACCACCATATGTAGGAACTTTACTAGCCTAAAGTTTGGCATTTGAAAAAAAAAAATTTACTCGATTTTTTGATCAAACTTGACATTGCGATAATAAAAAATAAAAACAAAGTGGGTTCCGCAATGACGCCTGTCTGCATGTCTGAACATCGATCTACAGCGTAAGCCGCTGAATCGTTTTTCTTCAAAATTGGTACTTGAGGGTTTTCGGTGATGCCCTAGAGGAGAAATTGATTTCTGATTAGCTCTAAAACTAACAACCGTTATGAAAAATATTATTTACCTCGAAAGCAGCTCTAAGGAGTTTGATTAAAACAATCAGGTGTAGACATGATCTACATTTTGGTTAAACAAATTTCAAAAAAAATTTATTAACGAACGGTACCTATCATAGAACCGTTTATTTACAACTTTCTCAAGAACGGCTTTAGCGATTTCGAACAAAATTTGTACTCAGGAGTTCTTTTGAATTATTTTTTTTTTAATTTTTTCGAACAAATTGGTTTTGAATTTATGTATATTATTAAGTACTTAAAATTGGCATACCAAATTTGTATTAAGCAAATTTCGTGTATAATAAATTAATTTACTTATAAGACTCCCACAAAGATTTTTTAAATTTTGTTTGCATATATTCATATTTCCTCTAGAAATCATACGGAATTTTATATTTCAAAGTAAACAACGAATTTTATGCATTTTTTTTTCTAATTACATCCATGTTTGTATATAAGAGCAAATACGTGCGATACAGTCGCGCATTTTATTAAAATTACTAGAAAAACAATTGAAAAATTATATTCAATCAATTGAGAAAATAAAAAAAAGTAATTAAGAAGTATTATATACTTCATAAACAAAAATAAATTCACAAAATTCCATTTAGTTAAAGCTAGGCAATAGTTGAAAAAAATAGTTCCGAAAATGGTTACTAATGGTACCCTGCATTTTTCTTTGATTTGGATTTTCTCAAAAATTGTACTACCGGTTTTGATAATTTTTTATGCTGATTTGTGTATTTGTGACAACCTTTCCGAAATGGTTTTTGACTATTCCATATAATGTTCCCATAAGATTAATTGGTGTTAAAGATATATCCTTTGTGTTCCATTAGGAAGTACGCTTAGCAGCATCAGCCTCATGGATAATTCTCTCAAGAAATTGTAATGTAAATAGTTGGTACTTGAAATTTTGGTGCTGTCGGAAGCTCACGGCTTTTAATTCGGTCTTGGATGTTTAGGTTTTCAACCAAAAACCGAACTGCTATCTTGTTAAACGTATACCCGGAGTAAAATTCTCCATCGTCCAGCTTTTTAATAGGATTTGCTCGGGGCTTTAAACAGCGCACTTTACAGTATAATACACAATGCAATAACTCGTCCATAATATGACGAATATATGTACATTTTTAAAGCATTAATAGCGTACGGGTTGTAAGTATAAACATGATCTTTTCCAATTCTGGTTTTAATGGCCATCAGTCAATATATCCTAAACGCAAAATAATTCGCATTAAAGTAATTAAATAAAGTATAAACACGTCGTATTCCACATCCATATCGTCAATCTGAAGCTAAAATCAGAATTAAGTAACGGTATTACGCTCGGATGGACTATTATGTACATCATAATATGCTCGAAGCGTATCTACTACAGAAATCACTATCTTTGCAAAGAAAAGATTGATTAGGTAATTTAATAATAATAAGATCAGCTAAGTTCAAACTTCAAAATGCCGTTTTTAAATCGATCCTTAATATTAAACTTCTTTCACTGTTTTAGAATTTCGGACACTATTTTCACATTAGTTTAATAATTTAAAACTGTTGCTTAGCAATACATTTTCATAACTTCCGAAAAAATCACAAGTTTAAGCACCTACAAACGGAAGGGTTTTTATCGAATGTAGCATAATCATACATACATACATACATATATGTTAATATCACCTCCATTCTCATAACTTTATTTTGAAGCCCACAGCTGTTCATTCACCTTAAAGTTATACAGGGTGATTTGCATAAGGTGTGACAAAAAGCTAAGGCGTATAGGTTGGACTTAGACAAGAAAAAATCGTAAAGGAGGGGGGGTCTATTTCCCCCCGTTTAGGCGGGAGGGGCAATTTAAGAAAAAAATCACTTAAGACAGAAAAAAAATATTAAAAAATAACGGTGATACCTACAGAGTAATTCTATAGCATTTTGAAAAGCCAGAAATACATTCTTTAATTTTGTTTTTAAATAAAGTTGTTTGAGTGAATAGTTTTTGAAAAATTAATTTTCAAAATCAAAATTTTGAAAAAAAAAATGAAATTTTTTTTTTAAACAATTTTTTTTCAAAATTTTACGTAATTAAGTATTATTTTTTTATTCAATATTCAATGCTCTTATTAATTTTTGATCAAACACAAAAAACCGGATGTCAAAATGTTTTGTAGTTTTTGAGAAAATCAAAAAATAACAAAAACTACTTTTGTTCTAAGAAAAGCCTTTTATTTTAGTTTTTACGTTTTTGGATTCTTAGGTGAATTTACGATTGAAAGGATTAACTTTCTTTTAACTATTTTTTTAATTATCGTCTTATAAGCATACAATAATGTGACAAAGTACTGGATTAACCATATTTCACACATTTTTTCATTGAGAACACCTGCGTGAGAGCATTGGATTAATATTGACCTGCGAATGTTTTTTAAATAATGCAACGTTACACGCCCTAACTAGTGACAGAAAAATGCAATTGCGAAATAAGAACAAAAATGTTCCTGAATCTTGAAATCAATTAAAATAAGAAATACATGCATATTTAGATAAAATACGTAATTACTGTTTATTTAAATTTTTAACTATTTTTTAACTAAAGCTTATTACAAAATTTTTCGATATGATCCCCATTTTGTAGAAGGCAGAGATTATAGCGCCTTCTTATTGCTGCACATAAATTTATACTTGATAAATTTTCCTGCAATTTGACTCCAGCCACTTCAATCCGTTGTTTCAGTTGTTCCAAAGATTCTATTTCCACTTCGTACACATAGTTCGAAGTCACTAGTTAGGGCGTGTAACGTTGCATTATGTAAAAAACATTCGCAGATCAATATTAATCCAATGCTCTCACGCAGGTGTTATCAATGAAAAAATGTGAGAAATATTGTTAATCCAGTACTTTGTCACATTATTGTATGCTTATAAGACGATAATTAAAAAAATAGTAAAAAGAAAGTTAATCCTTTCAATCGTAAATTAACCTAAGAATCCAAAAACGAAAAAACTAAAATAAAAGGTTTTTCTTAGAACAAAAGTAGTTTTTGTTATTTTTGATTTTCTCAAAAACTACAAAACATTTTGACATCCGGTTTTTTGTGTTTGATCAAAAATTAATAAGAGCATTGAATATTGCCCCTCCCGCCTAAACGGGATGAAATAGACCCCCCTCCCATACGATTTTTTTCTTGTCTAAGTCCAACCTACACGCCCTAGCTTTTTGTCACACCTTATGCAAATCACCCTGTATATGTATATAGGTTGATTGGTATTGAGCTATGGGATGATAAAAAAGAATGATTAATGTGCAGACTTACAGACTGCTACATATACATATATATTATGAATCATTTTTTATAGGTTCACACTTTCGAGTTCTCCTTTTAGGTCAACAAAGAATACAAAAATTCGTTTTATTCTCACAAGAGTTTAATCACCCTTGTTACAATAAGCGTTTATCATGAACGAAAGTTCTCACTTTATGTGTTTGAGTCACCTCTGGACATTTTAGTGTCGCTATTCGTTGCTTGAACGTCACTCTTATTTTATGTCGACAAATTTAATATTTAATAAAATAAATTTTAGTTAATTCTTTAATTAATTTTCAATTTCTATTAATTTAAGTCAATTAAAGTGAAAAATGTGTTGCAATATTTATTTTGTTCACAAATTCGAATATTGAAACCAAGAACAGAGAAGACAAGACACCAAGAAATTTGATCTGATTAAAGTACCAAGCTTTTTTTAAATGCTCAAGGAATTGCAGCAAAAATTTATTGTCTGTGCTTCCAATTTTAAAACTTGGTATTTCATTACGAGTTTTTGCGGTATTTAATAGAAAGGGTGTTGGTAACGATTTAATTTGCATATTATATATATTACTATCAGTATAATACTCCACGTTGCATGAATTCGCATAACTCTTAGCAAGACAGCAATATTAAGGATTTGATAACAATAGAGATCTTTTCGACTCTCACTGATATTAACCACTATATCACTCTTATCTGGGCTCCGGGTCATCATGGCATCGAAACCGTAGGTGGAGCAGTTTAACCAACTTCATTATTATGTAGAAAGATTTAGATCCAGGCAAGACATAGCCAGAATTGTAGCTACCTCTAGTGGAAACTGGCCAATAGGAGAGCATTCAGCGAAGCTAGGCATTCCTCACAACACTAATTGTCATAGCTGTGGGGACCAGCGGGAAAAAGAAGCAGTCCTCCCTTTCACTTTTGCAAATGACTAAATGACTTTAGGACGAACTTCAGTTACTTCTGTACCATGCCCTCCGTTTGACTCCTTAGATTCGGAGTTGACAGACTGAGGGCTTTGACGGAGGCTTACCGTGCGTGAAGCCGGATAGTCACTCAATCGGATTGGCTACTTTTTCAGTACCAGTCAAAAAGCTGCCTCCCTGGCTGGTGGTCCGGCTGACTGAGTGATCCAATTTCCGGATTATTGTGTAAAAGCAAACAAACAATAAGAGATACCAAAACCTACTACATACATATTTTTGAACTTATCCCAAACGTGATGATTCCGTTGAATGAATGAATGAATTGGGGTATAAAAACACTGCGACCTAAAGATCTATTGTGTCCCCCATCTAAAACTGGATGAGGTTAGCTCATCATCATTACAGTTCTTCTTTGGAGTATTTTAAGTAATGTTAATTCACTCTCTTTTATGTAGTGCTTGCCCAGATACCTGTGCCTTTGATGCACGAATGCATCACATTTCCCCAGTATGTGGTCAGGTGTCTCTTCGTGAGTGTTGCAGAATCTGCAAGTCTCGTTGTTCTCCAGACCAAGGATGTTGAGGTGTCTTCTCAACCTACAGTGGCCTGTGAGAAGCCCCGTGATTTTTCTGAGGCTGTTCCTACTTAAGCTAATGCAGGTTAGAAAACGCTCTCGGTTGTAGTCCCCGAGTAGGAATTTTGCCTGTCTTAGCTTAGGGAGTTCTTTCCAGATTTTTGATCTTTTTGTCTCCTCTTCTGTTTTGATTTTGTTTTTGATTGAATGGGAAGCTATACTATGAAGGAGAGTGCAATAATTGTGTCGATTTTTTTGACCAATAATCGTGTTGCGCTAACTGGAAAATATTCCGATGCTTAGCTACTCGACTCAAACAGACTGGAACCCCAAGTGACCAACCCCGGCCTGGCCGCCACCGGACTTACACATGTTCCCGTAAAAACAGTGGATCAGTAAATGCATACTGGCCGTCTGTCACGTATGAATTACTGTCAAGCCATCGTCAATCTCCACAACGATGATGACGATTTTGTTCTGAAAATCATCATGAGCGACGAGGCGCATTTCTCCCGTTTTGACGATCTGGAACGGCCAGCACGATCGCTCAGACTTCTTTCTGTGGGACTACTTGAAGTAGCGGGCTTACGCCAACAAGCCTCAGACAAATCACGGTCCTTAAAGAGAATATTTGAAAGGAATGCGAACAGTTATCACTGGAAGACAGATATCATATTTATCATTTAACAGAAAAAATTGTAAAGGTCCAAAATAAGATTTCCATCACTCAAAATCATTTTTTTTTATTTAGTAAAAAAGTAATTCACAAAGTAAATTTGATAATTAATTTTGCGCCACCTTGCAGTAGCTGCTGTTATCGCAATCACTGTTGCAGTTAGGGTCGATGATGCATAAACTTTACCCTTCGGGTCAATCAGACTAAGATCTAAGAAAATCAGAAATTGCTTGATCCAATTTTTTTTAACAACTTTAGCTTGAATCACTTGAATTTGTTTTCATACTTTTTGCCACTGTTCTTGCGACCTTACTGGTGGTTCTAAGGAGTTGAATGTTATTAAAACAACAAAAAGAACAAAAAACTGTAAAGCCATTCGTAATACAAATATTTGTTAATGACATTCGTAGTCTAAGTGACACTACGATAATGGTGAATAACTGCAATAATTGTATAGGTTCAAGATACAAGCTAATTGGTAATTGAAATTTCATCAAAATTGTAAGTTTGATTTCCGATATATGTAGTTAGAATATAATATGCAGTTACTTATTTATTTCTAAGTATACAAATATAAATATATGTATATAAGTAAGCTAATGCACTTTCATAACTACAAAACTCTAGAATTGCTTCTCTTTGGCGATACTTGCAACTTGAATTTCATAACAACCTTATACTAGCGCCTGAGATGTTCAAGAGACTTGTCCTCTCTCGGTTTGTATATAAACGTTATTGTTTTTTCTTTTGCCGACAAACATTCACCACCACCGACATCTTTATGTCGATGTCATCTCCAGGTTCCTCTGTCTCCCCATCGCGTCGCCACCGTCGCGTCGTCCTTTGGAAATTGCTTATTCAGAACAGAAAGATGTCAACGTCTATTTTCGCATGAGTGATTATCAGAAATTGGTAGATCGAACAAAAAATGATACGAGTACATATTTATAAAACAAAAACCCAAGATGAAGGGCATGTTCATGTCGGATTGAACATCATGCAGCGGTCCACAAGCGCAACTTGATCCAATTTGATTACATTTAAGCGCACTGCACTGTATCTGGAACTGGATGGTTTATAAATTGTTCGTCTCTGATCTTTATACGTTCATTGCATGGGCCTTGGAATACTCGTAGATCACTTAGATGGTTTCCATTGGATTGGAATTTGTGATGCCATCATACATTCGTAGGTATATCATCTACTACAGTATATAATTTGGATGTGTTCTGTAGATTGAAATCTTGATCTTTGTCAGTGTAGTTGACGATGATTGAAGTCGATATTGTTCGTTTGGATGAGTTTAAATGCTTGCATGTTACAAATATGTATAGAGAAAGTCTCAGATGGAAATACATTTTCATCTATAAATAATTACAATCCACAAACAAAAACAAGCGTTCATGAGTTAGCATTATTTATTAAAAACACCCCTTACACAAATTATTTTCAGTTACTGAATGATGATAATTGAAAAATTAAATAAGTTTGGTAGTAATCCTTGAAACAATGGTCAGTACGTTGAACTGTCATGCAAAGCTCTTGGGTTCGATTTATCAGCCACTGCAAAAATGTAATTCAAGGATGTATTGGCTCTGGCGGGGAAGTGACAAATCCTCAAAGAATATTTCATGAAAAGTGGCAATCATCTTAGAGCCGCCCTCGGCAGAAAATTCTAGGTCCCCTCCATTCCTGGTTACACGCACACAAGAATTGTTGAGATTTATAAGTTGGTCTACGAGCTGTTGCACCACCGAAATTATTTTAATTTTGAAACAATTTAAAAATGCATCTTTAATTTTGTAATAGTCTTATCACTAACGGTTCATAGTAACTTGGTACAGGTCACCCTTATATGTTAATTTCCTGAGAAAATGAATGATATAGCCAAATTAAATGCTATCGTGATGACCTCCAAAGAACCTTTCTTCATCTTAGCAGTCATTAAGTTCCAAAATCGATGGTCTCTTGATGTGGCTAAACCAGCATCGATTGTTTTGCTTGTTTTGTTTATTCAGTGTTTGAAATTTTGCTCAGACTTAAATAAAATCTAAATCCAAATTAAGAAAGAACCTCTTGGGAGAAACACTGAATTTGAATCACGACCAAGTTCTATATGCCTCATAGTGATGTCTATCGATTTTGTGGCACAATGAATTCTGCACGATCAGCCTAATCTCTGTCTGGATTGTTATTGAACGTAAATGTATACATACATACCTACTACATACCTTAAACGATGGCAGTTCTAATTATTTTAAATTTTCAATTCGATTCGCCCTAAAAAAGATTCATCTTATAGTAGCTCAAATTGTATTTGTAGTTCAATAGGGTGTTTTGTTTTAAATTAAGATAGAACCTTTTCTGGTAGATTTTAAAACCTCATTTTAACGGACTACTGACAAGGCTTAAAGGCCTTCAATCAAAAACATCAACCAAATGCTCAAGGAGAAGTATAGGTTGTCCATGTCCATTAATCTGTTTTGGGATAACAGAATTCAGCCCGTTGATTCTAGTCAACCTAGTATGTTTAAACAAATTAATAAGATCATTAGGAGGAGAGATCAAAACGATCTTACGTGTCTTAAGCTGCAGAAGACGACAGGAAATAGGAACGTACTTCTGATAGCAGGTGTAGATCGGGAGGACCTACGTCGTCTTCGATGATGACCTCTTTCCTGTTGAAGATACGCAGGAGAGAGTGGAGAATGTGAGGGCTGCCTTTCAGTAAGTGTACAAGGTGAATGCTAGCATTCGCCCGAATCATTACCTGGAAAGAAGAGCACTGCTTCACCATTTCTACCTTCGATATGAAATGACGTAATGTCGATCAGAGAACCGCGATTTCACCTAATTCAATGATGATAACTTGGCAAACGCCATCTTCGATTTGGGAGAAGGCTTTCGAAGGCCTCTATCTAAAGCTGACCAGACTCGGCATAAGTAAACCCACTATTATGTATGTTTTATGACATGTTCAATGGTAGAAAGTTTGTTGTCAAAAGTGGCAATGTAACTTTTACCCCAATTTTCGACATTAAGAATTGTCTTCAACAGGGATCTGATAGGCAGTCTTACTCAGGCAACTGCGTATGCCGACGATCTTATAGTGTATAGAACAGGGGCCCCAGCACGTAACTTGATACGATAGAGTTAGGTCGATACAATCGAGAACAGGTAGTTCTTTCTTATGATCAGCCGATTGTTTTCGATTCGATTGAATCAAATAAGGAACTCCCTATACTCGATTACATTGACTAGACTCAATTTTATCAAGTTACGTGCTGGCACCCTAGATCCAAAATTCAAGGTCATCAGAATCCTTTTGCAGTGTGACTTCAACAAAATTCAGCGATATTGCGATGACTGGAAGTTGAAAATCAATTGTCTATGGGTGCCCGGTCTAGTTCAACGTTGAGTTAGTGTCTTAGACGGTGCCAGGACACCAAACATTAATATACCAACTAGGTTCTTTACTACGGAGCCGACATAAACAGAATAGATAATTTGTTGGTAAAGCTAATTCGCGGTCACATTGCAAGAGCGTTATCTTAGACCAACAGCCTAATTTTTGGGTTTTACTACCCTAACGATGAATACTAAGGGAGTATGCGTTTACGCGGCTCTATTGCGCCCGATGCATTTCTCTTCTTAGACAGTCAAGAGCTGGTTCAGGATAGAATGGAGGTTCTGCTAGTCTACCACGTCGGCCGTATAGCTATGGATAGGCAGCTCCCTTATGGTCGAGACGTCCTCACACAGAACGGAGCAGAGTGACTTTGGTTCAGTAGAACGGTGTCCGATCGGGATCAAAAAGACAGGGTAAGGCAGGAGAACCATCTCCGGTGGTAATGCTGTGATATTGAAAGTTGACATGCATTTTTATTGTCTTGGCCGACTTACATAGACTTAAATGCAGTTTCCTGTGGGGCAGTCGGGATGTATGATCTTTTCTTTCCAAATTCGTAGGTTATTGAACTTATTTAGTAGTCATTATTCTTATCAAAGTTCAGCCTAATATTTAGGACTATATGGAGTTAGTTGCAATTATTAATTTAAACAAATAAGTTTTAAGGAAATCGCTTCAACTGCTGCTTGAGCAGATATTCGAGATTCAGATAAATAGCAGCAATATGGGATTCATTCTCTATAATAGTAATATGTATCAGCTTAAATTAAAATCTTGAGTTCAAAGTTTTTACTAACACAAGCATTTTCCATAGAACTTAAGTACATATGTACATATATCACAATTTCCTAAAAAGAAAAAAAAAATATTTCACATACATATGTATATGCAGTCTTTAACTTTCATTATTTAAAAATAAAACACCCTTTATATCGTTTAAAATATTCTACCTCGGGTGCAAAATAAATGATTGAAACGTTCATCGCCTGATAACGACGCGCCGCCGACAGTACGATGGCCTTTTTTGACAGCAACCGTTCTGAATTCGTATCCAGTGTTTTTTTTTTTTTTTGCTACATTCAATTTATTTTTCTTTAAATGTATTCATTTCACGGTTAGTAATCTTATTAATTAGTGATTGTAATGAATTTATTTTAATTAGATTAAAACATTAACATGTTCAGCAACTCATGAAGCGTGAAATGAGAATTGAAACAAAAGAGCTGAGGTACAAGCTCGATTAAAATTCGGGATTTCTTAGTGAGGTCGTCTGAATGTTTTTGTGTTTTTGTTTTATTAAGGAATTCTAATGAAATACTCATAACAACAAAGAATGAAAGAAGTTTCAACTTAACTTCAAAACAAAGGTGTTTATCTGAATCAGGGATTCTTGTGGAATCTGCAAACAAAATATAAAATAATTTTGACTGATTTTTTGAAGTTAACCAAGGTTGTAGATAGTAAGAAGTAATTTTGAAGACGAGTTTTACATCCATAAGGTTCTACATCATTTAAGGGCAGTCAACAGGAACGATATTGATAGACACTGATGAAAAGCCATTGATTTCGTATGACAATGGAAATAATATATAAAATGATACAGTTTGGCTTTCATTTGCATTTGTGCAAAACTCTTCAGAGTTACTAATTTTATCCGGTTGATGTTTCCAAGTCCGTGTAGATTTTGGCATTTTTAACTTTTAAGTTTTGATTCTTGTGTGCTTTGAGTCCTTGGTCTAACAAAATACAATAAATTCAATTCTAATTTTCCAAGACTTCTGCAATTTGAAGCAGTTTTTGTTTTGCTTTAAATTTGGTCTTACTTTCCAGACGATAATACAAAATACTTGAATTGAAAAATATTATAACAATTCTCAACAAAAAAGTTTCTATCATTCAAAATAATTATTTTCCAATTGTTATTTAGATATTTTAATATGGGGCAATGCTTCAATATGCAATTAAAGGAAGTTGCAGAGATCACAGCCAAAATTTAAAAAATGAAGATAAATCTATATTGCCATTATTGATTTTTGAAAACATTCGAAATTTGTCAACAAATTTTAATAGCAGTCTTGATAGTTCATGGAACCTTTTCATAAATTAAGATTATACTCGTAAGTTATCTGCGATAATTCTTTTATGATTGCGTTTCATTTATTATTTTTGCAATCTTTGGAAATAATATTGCAGATGTTGCAAACTTATTGCAAAAAAAAATATTTAAGGTTGGCATGGATATTCTGTACACGCAGGAACTATTGAGAATATGTATGCTGATGTAGAAGCTAAATAATCATTGAAAGAACACCTCTTCTCGTTCTACCAATTTTACAAAAAAGGCTTAAAAATACCTTTGCAAAATTTTCCCTATTAAGTACCGTCAATGCTACAATGCGGAAACATAAATTAAAAAAAAAACTTCGTGTGCTAAAGATTTTCAGTCCTATCCTTCACCAATATAAAATCAGTAAATGAAAATATTTTAAGGCTAACATTTTTTTTAGTTATCTAGCTCAAAGCCCTGTATTGCTTTATTATTGATATTGTAATTTATTTATGAATCAATAAAGTTATAATAATAATAATAAAATACGTGAACCTATCGACTCTGAGTCCAAAGAAGCAGCGATTGGCAAGAGTTATTCTTCGTTAAGTCTCAGTCGCATCTTTTTCGCTTCCCTCTCAAAATTCACAAAAGCACCATTGATATCACGGTCTGTTCTTCCGATTATAGGCGTTTTTCTTTTTTAGTTCAGTATAGAGCTCTGAACAGAGTCCGAGCATGTCGAGCATGTTCCGAACATTCTCTGAACCAAGCGTGCTCTGAGCGCTCTGAGTATATTTTGAAACAGACCTGAACACTTATGTAGCTGTCGCCATTTTTTTTTAATTTCCATCTGTCAAATGCTTGTGTTAAGCATTTTACTCTGTCTGCTCAGTTATTTTATTCTGAGCTCATAGAGCGCACTCTGAACACGCTCAGAACATGCTCAGAACGAAAAAAGAAACACATTTTCGAAACTCTGAACACTCTGAACTAAAAAAGAAACACAATTTATTTTTTGACAACTCAGGTTCTGTTCTGAACTAAAAAAGAAAAACGCCTTATGTCAATATGGTGTATGTAATTAACTGAACAGACTTTTTTGAAAGCTTGTGCCCCAGTGTTGGAGCGATAGTTTTGTATTATCTTTTCAGTGTTTTCATTCGTCATCCTCAGTGAAAAAGTGGTGGGTACAGATTTAAATTTTGTGAGTTTTTTCAAAGATCTGTCATAATGTGAATATTTGGTCGATGATAGATTTGTAAAGGATGGGCCAGATACAAGTTTCTTTCTAAAAATGCAATAAAACAAACATTCCCAATAATTATTGAACAGAACGTCGTTCTAGTGGCTTCTTGTTCTGGCTTCGTAGACGCGCAATTGGAATTTGTAAGCGAATAATCCAAGATCTTTGTGCAGAATTCTCCTCAGGCTGATGCGTAAAATGTTCAGCTCGATGGCGAGTGTTCGTGAATTGAGTCGCACACTCTCGGCAACACCATCCATATTCTTGTCTGTGTGCACCGTACGACGACGGGGGCCATGAGTGTTGTCGTAATATGCCATAAATACGGTAGTTTATGCAGTTCAGAAGGAACTCATCAGACATGCTTTCATTCATTGTCGTATCTGGGACTTCGTTGTAAAGACGCAGTGAACTAACGACCAAAATGTTTCGAATCTTAGCAAAATAGCTCAATCAGTTCGATATCGGATGTAGTGTCGTACAGATTGTACTTCTGTCTTGTCCACAAGCTCAAAGAATAGGTGTTTTGTTTCATCATCTTTTCTAATTTGTAGAGACATTTGCATAGGGCGTCCACAATGCCAGCTCGCCATCGTGTTCGGTTCCTGGATATGATTCGCAACTCCCTCCAACTCTTGTCTAGTTGCGCTGACTCCTCCTCGACTGTCCTTCTCCATGAGCTTCTCGGTCGTCCAGCTCTTCTTCCTTCTTGAGTGAGCGTTGTATAATAGAGTCAATAGGTTCCTGACCCGTTTTCCTGAGGAGCTCTTCGTTTGATATACGATTGGGCCAGACAATCCTAAGGATGTTTCGTGGACATCTATTAATGAACGTTTGCAGCTTCTTAGTGCCACCTACTGTTATTTTCCAAGTGCTACAACCGTAAAGTAACACGGATTCGAAGCTGGATCCAAACAGCCGTAGCTTGGTTCTTAATCTTAGAGAGTTATTCCTCCATATATTTCTAAGCATACCTTGAGCCTTGAGTTTTTGCCATTCGCCAATCCGTATCCAGGTTTCTTCAGAAAGCCAAGCGTTATTGTTTCCCCTCGCTCGGCCGACTATTCTTTCAGCACCTGATATAAGAACATTTTTCACAGGATTTCAGTGGTTTTCAATGGATTCAGGTTCCGTGCTGCTGATTGTCATCATTCCGTGTTAAAGGTGGTCTCTCAATTGTTGGCGTGTTTAGAGATCCTTTAGTCTATCGACGTTGAACCTGGGTAAGCGGGTTATGCCGTTGGATCTCCGAGCTGCAGCTGTACGAAGTCTTACAGTAGCTACCATAAGGTTATGGTCTCGAGCAAGTCCCATATCGGCTCCTCTTTTATTTCGCCGGCTAATCGCGAAGTGATCAATTTGATTCGAAGATGCTTGCCTGTCCGTTGGCACCTAACTTATTTTGTGGCACGTCTTGTGCTCAAACATGGTGCCGCCAATGACGAGTCCGTTAGTATTGCAGAAGTCAATGAACCGCTCACCATTATCAATGCAATTCCCAACTCCATGGTTTCCCATCACGTTTGAGTCCATCGTTGTTGCTGCCAACTTTAGCATTCAAATCTTCTGTAATCATTTTAATATCTCCGCGCGGTGTGTTGTTGTAAGCGGCTTCTAGCCGACTGTAGAAGCATTTTTTCTCCTCATCGGATGCGAGCTCCGTTGGGACATAACACTGTATAATGGTGACGGGACGTATTCTTGTCTGGAATCGTGCCTTTATTATTCTTTCTCCAAGAGGCTCCCATGAAATCAGACTACTGACAGCTGTTTTTGTTAGCAGCAGCTCAACCCCAGCTTCACGTGTGCTTCCTGGAGCTTTTCCGCAGTACAGTGTTACGCGATGGCGACTTGAACTTGCCCGAACCCAAGATGTCCAGCCTGTACCGCATGAATTCCTTCTCTAGTTGGAGGAATCTTGCGTTGTAGGGACCTTAACTTCCATCATCCAGGAGTGTCCTCACATTCCAGAAACCAATCGTTGTCCTTAGTTGATAGCCAAAAAGTCGCCAACATATTATCATTAGTTATCCGAGGCGTTGTTTCCGTTTCGGTAGGAAGATGGTTTTTTGCTACGGAGAGCGCTAGCCTCCGTAACCTATCCTAACGAGTTAGGAGAGATTTTCGCGCTTTCCAATTTTAGCTAATTTGTGTAGATACACAAATCATTGCCCGGGGACCACCACGAGAACGTGAAGGAAGCACTTCGACGTGACTAAAAGTTGCGCTGCTGGACTTTGCCAGATTAAAGATACCCAACAGTTTCCCGCACGCCGCAGGTCGACAGTCCATGACCTCCGTAAATTTGTCGTCAGTTCATGGCGACCAGTTCAATTCCTCAAATTTTTATTAATTTATCAATTAAAGCGCAAATTTAGATACATAGTTTAACATTAATTTCAATAATTTTTTTACCATTTTGTTTAGTTTTTGTAAAGAATTTAGGCTTATAAAATGTCTTAAATCCCATTTGTTCTTTTATCTGTCGTTGGTCGCTCGCATGCGAATTATCCTTAATTCTTGGTGACAAAATGCTTAGAAACAACAGGACTCAGTTCATGCCATGTTTTCTTTTTACATACCTGCTTAAGATTGTTGGACTGGGCTGTTCCAGAGCCTCCAGAAACAAGAACTCTAGCTCCAGGCTGATTTTAGCTAGCTGTCTGCAATTTTGCACGCCAAGTATGTGAGGTCCTCTTCCACCTAAGTACGGGGTTTTTCTCTATTGCGTCGTTCCCCAGCGTTTAGGTCTATTCGCTCTATATGACCCAGCCATCTCAGTACTGGACTTTGACTCGTTTGACTACGAGTATTATTATTATTATACTTTATTGAACAATAATATAATTACAAAATTCAATAAATATTTTCAGAGCACTAGCTATCAGGGCCTTCAGCTCGTTTGGAGAAAACTTAAGTTAAATATGTTTTTTCAGTCTTGTAATAATTTCATTCACAAATTTTATATTACAATACTTGGTAATACTACGGTTAATAGTTCTTTGAGAGGTTTGTTTGCTATGGATAAGGAGGTTGAGTTGATATGCGGACATTGAAGGATATGGGAAAAGTTCAAAGTTGGGCACTGGTCGCAGAAATTACAAAGGGGTGCTGGTTCTTTGCTGATCAGGTGTTTGTGGGTGGCATTTATATGACCCATTCTAAGCCGTGTGTATTTTGTTACCATGCTTCTGGGAAGTTCGACAGGGAAAGTCGCCCTCTCAGCATCAGCATTGATTGTTGAATAGTGGTGCGAGTACTCCAGCCAGTTATTCTTATTTTTTTTCCTCATGGAAGTTTTTAAATAGTTTAACGTGTCCTTTTTGTTGAATTGTATAAAAGATATAAGAGGCTGTCTGAGAGCTAGTTTGGCTTCTGCGTCAGCGACTCGTTTGACCATAGGTCGATGTTGCTGTAAATCCCTTACAGTTCGTGGATATATTTACATCTCCAATCTCCATCTATGTAGATGGTACCAAAAACCACCCGTTCTAGCGCTCTCATCCACCTTTGACAATTTCCATAACTCTGCACTTTATTATATAAGGTGCATTTTAGAGAGGACTTTGCTACTAAATTGCCTTTTTAATCCAAAGAAGTACCGATTGGTAATTGGTACTCAGCCTGGTGTCACTGTCTGAATAAATAGTAGCGTCATAGGTCGATAAAATTTTCACCCACCTCGTCTTTGGTGAAGTTCTGGTGAAAACGTCTATGTTTCAATCATTCATCAGAAACACGCTACTGAAATCGCGTCAGCCACTGACATAACAATATCGTCGGCTTATCCGAGTAATTGGACAGATCTTTTACAGATTGTGCCTCTAGTGTTGACGCTGGAGCTTTGCACCATTCTTTCCAGAACGGTCTTCAAGAACTTGATGCATGACAGTAACATCGTCGTTCGTAAAACCTTTTCTGACATCAAATATATCGATGAGATCTTTTCCGTTCTCCATCGTCATCCTGCACAACCAGCGAAGTTTGCAATGAATACCAAAACTAGACATTGCTTTCAAGATTTCTGGTCTAAAGTCATACTTATATGAACTAATCAGGTTATTGATTAACGACTCCAAACGTTCACGTTCACATAATACGGCAGAAAGGATCTTTTTGGCGATGTTCAGGAGACTGATGCTCCCGTAGTTGCCAAATTTCCAAATTTGGGGCCCACTCAGATTAGGTACTAGTTTTTAAATGAAAGATGCTCCATATGTATTTGCAAATTCAACACAACTAAACTCTGTTCAGAATTCATGGAGTATTTGTTATTATTTATACTATTTTGTGTTTGTTAATTTAATTTAAACGAAAGCATTTATGGTTCTTGGTGATCTTTTATTAATACTTTTCTTATTACAAATTTTAAAGAATGGAATCAAAAAAAATGTTGATTTATAAAAAAAAAAACTGCAATTTTTTTTTTCATTTTGTCGCCCTATAACTACTCGTAATATCTGACTGAGTGTGCAGCCACGCGGTACAATTTTCTCACTTCAATGCTAAAATTTACATTTTCCAGCAAAAAATAATCAACAAATCTCACTCTTATCACACCTCAGTAGAATATTTCTTAAGAAAAAACCACAAAAGTGCTGAAATATGAATAGCCAGTCTCAAATGACATTGGTTGGATAGATCAGTTGGATGTGGTGTTAATGACAAGTTGCACAGAAGTAATGGAGCGTATTCCTGCTTATGTTTTAAGAAGTTTTTGAAATGAAATTTACATTATGTGTGTAACCGCTTGAGCAAATAAAGTACATACCTACAAAACTATGGAGTGTACATTAATTTTTCAGGGAAATCTCACAAGCTTATATGTAGTATTGTGTAGTAGACAAAAAAACTTTCAACATAGCTAGCTGCAAGTGTGATGTGATTAAAGACGAAGCACACTCCAACAGCATGTGTTACTTTACAAGGATGATGACTATGTTGTTGCAGTTTAAATATCAAATGCCAAGACTTTCACTTTCTGCCCAATCCGCACAAACGCAGATGGTTTGTATTTAAGGCTTACGTAAGCGATTTATCGTCACTGATGAGGATTGCGATCATATGCATAAATATTTAATGAAATAATTGAGTACATATAATAGCAATGACCAGTAAGACTTTTATTCGAATAGAAACCCGTACTTATCTTGCAAGTTGGAACATAGCAAGTATGGAGCTTAATTAGGAAGTATTCAACAGGTATAACTCTAAGCTGATCATATTTGAATAATAACCCAAAACGACCAGCTCGTTCCTTTGCAATGTTTTCATTTAAGTACTTAAAGTTTCTTAAGGTCTAATCAAATGAATTATGAACACTAAGCCGGCATTCTATTAAAAATAAATAATACTAAAATATATCAGACCATATGATACCCTCTAAAATTCTATTTTCCTTATTTGACTTAATAACTTCTAAAACCGTCAGTAAAATTTAATATTATATTTTATATCTGAAATTCTAAACTTTGACATGTTTATTGTGTTGCGGAAGCTTCTGTTGGCACCAACACTACTACTTCTCAATGGTACATAAGGTGACAACGATTTCCTTCCATCTTTCTCTGTTCGGAACTCTATACATTAGATGTGATCACGATTACAAATTCTGCGGCTGAACCTCCTATTTAAAATCTTCATGTTGTTATTGTCCTAAAACTCGCTATACTGCCATCTGGTTTCTTCAATGGTCAAACCCTCGCCATTTGCTTTATTTGAAGTCAAGATGCAATTTTTACTTGCGGCATATATAGGTGTACCATGTAAAAAGTTATGAAAAAAAATCGAACTCGAGCTTTTGATCAGACTTGACATTACCATGATACGGAAGACGAAAAGAGTGGGTCTGTCTGTTCGACCACAGCCTAAACTTCCGAATTTCTTTCAACTTGATAGATAGCATTTTTTTCCCATATATGTTTTTTTTTCCTTTTTTTTTAAAGACCGAAAAACCTGCTATAAATTTTTTTTTAGGAATCTCCTTAGAAGTTTATATACAATGGTTTCACGAAGGAAATTTAAGAATAGATTGTATAAAGTTCAAATCCTTTAAATGAATGTACCTACCTCATTGCGACCCCAATACCGTATAGCTTGCAAATCAATTAAAATATGCCCTCCTCATTTATCGTCGCTTAGGAAAGGCCGAGCTATGGCTTTTAATTTTTTCATATTTTTATTCGAAAATCGATACTTCTAGCAAAAATCTGCATTCCCCAGTGTCATGGGACTGAAACGAGTTTTGTAATCCTTTGGACTTCTTCTTCTTTTAGTTAGAGCGTTTAAAGAATTTAAATTGTTTATAAATGGAAAATAATTATCCTTTTAACTTTGTTAAAAAAAGAAAAAATATAGTTTGCACTCGTTTTTATAAATTTTACACAATGTCATTTCAAAATGAAATTTAGATACTAAAACGGTTTAAAACTTCCTATGAACCAGTTTTAGCTTACTCCACCAATATTCCTAATGTATTTTTAATTATAAATAAGCTTTTCAAGATTTAAGTCTTTGTGAAGTGGAAGTAACTTTATTCCGTCGCTAAGACGATTTAGTAAATACGGCTGCAAGAGTTTAGATGGAGCCTAGTTCAATTGAAGATAGGGTTGAAACGATACCTTCAAGGTATCGAGTTCCTATACTCGTTTTCCAGTATCGGAAGGTCTCGATACCTACTTGGGTATCATATCAAAAGTCTCGATACCTACTTGAATCGAATCAAAATTCAAAACTAATATAATTTTTCATTATTTTATTTATTCGGTATTGAATTAAACACTAAGGAATATTCCCTTAAGAAAAAAAAATGTCTAAATATTTTCCACTAAATAGTGTCTGGCTTAACTGATCGTTGCTCACGCTTTGGAAAATCATTTATCAAATGGCACAGAGGAAGCAACAAACTCCAAAACATCCTCGCGATTTTATATAATACACCCTGGCAAAATCGACTTCATGTTATACCATTCCCCTAAAGGATTTGATTTCAAATAAGAAATAGGTGATGACAATTACCAAGATACTACAATACTTTTGGAATTGGTCTTCCATCTTTTCTAATTGATGAAAAGTTCCTTTAGATGTTGCAAAAACCATTATCAGTTTCTGAATTGCTTTTCCACAGGCATTGGGGTCTTGAAAATCAATATTTTTAAACTTCCGATACCTACTAATTGCCATGGATTGTGAGGCAGAAAATGAACTAAATAGATTCACGATACTTCCATTCGAGCCTTTTTGGTATCGCAACTATGTACTCGTATTTACTTGGTTCGATTCATACCTACTTGTAGAGAGGTAAAGATACCTATTCTTTTTCGGATTTTGACATTGAGTTTATAAGGCCGCACCTCCATTAGCAATATTTATTTCTGCTATTATGTCAGACATTATATCTGAAAATTATATTTCTTTAACTCTGTGGGCAAATTGTGTCGTGGTTATAATATTCCTCGGCATGATCTCACTGGAAGAGGCAAAACAGGTAGAATAAAAAAGGAAGCACAGGTTTTGGGTCAATCCATTTTTGAGCAAAAGAGATTTGCGCGACCTTAAAGAACATTTGGTCCAAGACATAATTGAATAGTCCCAAGCATGGAAAGTCTCTGAATGCCCTAATTAATTTAAAAATATTAATCAAAATACTTACTATCTTCAATGTTTAATTCTTTTAATGTTAATTTTGGCCTGCAAGCAACCAAACAACATTGTATGTACTTCAACAGACAGTAAATGGTAGAAAAATAAGTGTCAAATTACATCTTGGCTTAATTTCTATTCTAAGTGAAAACATATCATGAGTTTGTCAATGAAATGAAGGAATGTTACGTGAAAATGTGGGAATTTGTGTCTAGTGAAGTTGGGGTGTCACGAAACGTCAAAACTTATATCTGCATTTATTTCTCCTACATAGAAAAAATTATGTCTAAAAATAACAAAAATCGAGACATAAAGGGGCTCCACAAGAAATATTGGCTACATGACACATTTCTTGCAATCATTTATTTCAAGTGGAGGCTCAGTGTAATGATCACACACTTTGAAATTAAAAAAAAACAAGAGTGAATATAAAAATGAGCATAAGCGTTTTATTAACTTTTAGTTTGCCAAACCAAAACACCTGCATTTCTAACATATTGTTCGTCATAAAAGTGACGTTCATGCATACATACCCACTTATACGTTACGCTACATTTTGATCAATTATATACAACTCAGTCACTTTCATCTGCGCAAACGCCTTCCCTAACAATCTGATTCGCAACGTTCATTCAAAATAATTAAGTTCTACTCCTCTGGAATTGGAAATCTTATAAGGGGTATGTTGCACCCATACTAGTCTCTTTTGAATCGTGATCTAGATTCTAGATGGTAGTTCTTTTATCAAAGAAATTCCACAACCAACTATCCAGCAACTCGTCAGTTTCGAGCTGAACATATAGGTATATAAGTATAGTATACATGTAAGTTATAATAGGCAGAGATGAGCCTCCTGAAATTCAAAACTTTATAAAACGATATAACCACCGCCAACATTCTTAGTTAATCCCCAAAGGAATAGGGCAGGTTCAATCACACGTCACAAAAAAATAGAAGAAAAATGAATTAAACTCTTCAACAACAAAAAGATGTGTGTGGTTACGTCAGGGTTACCATACACTAAAAATAAAAAGGCCATTTATATTTTTCTGTTAAAGCCTAGTACGCAGATCGCGCCAAATTGTATCACCCATACAAATTTCTCTCCAAAATTTAGCCAAGCTAAAATTATGTCAAGCAATTTAGCTGAGAGGTACACTGCTCCAGCTAAAAAATCAAAATTTCTCTTAGAACTGTACATAACTTATCTGTCAAAATTTAGCGCACGAAATAATTGTCTGGTACATTTATTCTCGAGCTAAATTTCAATTTCGATTTGAATAACATTTAGTACAATATTTGGGTGACGGGAGTCAAGATTTTCGACAACAAAAATCACTCATATATCATAATTCTCATTCGTTCTCTTTCATAATTCTTAAAAAATCATATGTACATACTTTAAAACAAATTCTTTTAAATCTTTGAAAAAAAATTCATTTAGAGAACAGCTGTTTTTTGTGACATATTCTCCACAAAGTTCTTATGTCAAAATTTAGCTTGGATTTTAGCTGATGTTTGGAGAAAAATGTGGGAGATAAAATTTAGCGCGATCTGCGTACTAGGCTTAAATGTTTAAAAAATATGATAGTGTAATCGTTAAAAATTCGAAATCCTGATTTTCGAGAATTCGCTTCAAAGAACAAACTCGACGAAAAACGAAGTAAATTTATATTTTTGCTGGTGAAAAGGGGATTTATACGTATGTATGTATATAGATATATATGTATATTTTAAAAATCTTTTTGTGGCAAGATATATTTTTTTAAAAACATAAATTCTTATGATATTTTGTTGGACTTCAGAAAAATTCTGGATAGAATCTTCAAATTTGTTTATGGCTTGGATTGTCTATTTTTATATTTTCTATTATTTATATGTTCTGTTTTTGAAATATTTGTTGAAATAGAACAGTTAAAATATAAAACTGATATAATACAAATTTAAAAAACTGGAATTTAGGTATCTATCTATCTGTCTATCTATCTACCTATCTATCTATCTATGAAAATATCATTTTCTTGAAATCACCTTCGAATTCTTTCACAATATCAATGATATTCCAGCTTCTAGTATAGTATATAGCAGCATCTTTGTCAAAGTAATAGGAGAAATAAGGACCATGGATATCAAGAATGTAACCATCGGGATCAACTATAAGAACAGGATTTATCAGGTGATGCCCTTTATGAATCGAATATAATTTTCAAAGAGCTTTAAAGTTGCTATATTTTTGTGGATGAAGCTGTATGTTCCATTAATTCAAGCAATTACTCGAAGAACTTCAGGTTCTTGGTTATTAGTCCAGTCAAAGCGTCATGAAAAAGGGCCTGACCTTGCGCGCAGAGGCATGGTCAATTTTTTTTTCATGGATCGATAGGTGCTTATGAGAAAAGCTTAAAACCAAATTTGCACCACATGACAACTTTTTTTACCAAAGTTATTGGTAAAAATGTGTTTTGTGTCATTTTTTGGTCATTTGCGAATATCTCGGCTCCACTATGTTGTACAAACAAAAATTAAACATTTATTTATTCCTTATAACATTATCTATTATTTTCTAAAAAAACCATTTGTTTAAACAAATGAAAAAAAAGTTATAGTAAGTTAAACAAATTTTTTGTTGTTTAAAAATCAGTTTTTCGTGATTATTAAGAAAAAAGCTCATTTAACGATGAAATTTTTATTTTTTATTATTAAAGTTCTTGTAATTCCCTACAATTTAAAAAAAAAATCAACACTCTACGATGAACGAAAGCCGAGTAATAAATTATTGAACATGGGTAAGTCAGCGCACCCACGCATTTTATGATTTTATGTTTTAATTAATATCTCAGCCCCAGTATGTCGCAAAGTGAAAATAAAAAACTGTATTGCTAATAAGAATATTTTCTATCAACTTGCATTTAATTTAATATGTTTGAGCAAAAACATAAAAAGTTACCGTTGGTTTCAACGTTTTTTTTCTTGTTTTTAATACCTTTTTTTCATAGTTATTGAGAAAAAAACTGTATTTCACGGTAAATACTTTTCAGTTTTGGATTTTTGTTTTATAGTCCTGCTAATTTTCTTCAAATTAAAAAAAAAAATTAGTCCATTACGACAAACGGGAGCCAAGATATTCATGATTTAAAAACTTAGGAAAGCTTACAATTTAGTATTTTAACCTTGTAGCTTGTAATTTTGGTGTCGCCAGCAACACGAAGCAACAAATATGTGTAAGTATGTGTGGGGTGTTTGAAGGATACCAATCTATCTTGTTGCTGGCGACACCAAAATTACAAGCTACAAGATTAAAATACTAAATTGTAAGCTTTCCTAAGTTTTTAAATCATGAATATCTTGGCTCCCGTTTGTCGTAATGGACTAATTTTTTTTTTTAATTTGAAGAAAATTAGCAGGACTATAAAACAAAAATCCAAAACTGAAAAGTATTTACCGTGAAATACAGTTTTTTTCTCAATAACTATGAAAAAAAGGTATTAAAAACAAGAAAAAAAACGTTGAAACCAACGGTAACTTTTTATGTTTTTGCTCAAACATATTAAATTAAATGCAAGTTGATAGAAAATATTCTTATTAGCAATACAGTTTTTTATTTTCACTTTGCGACATACTGGGGCTGAGATATTAATTAAAACATAAAATCATAAAATGCGTGGGTGCGCTGACTTACCCATGTTCAATAATTTATTACTCGGCTTTCGTTCATCGTAGAGTGTTGATTTTTTTTTTAAATTGTAGGGAATTACAAGAACTTTAATAATAAAAAATAAAAATTTCATCGTTAAATGAGCTTTTTTCTTAATAATCACGAAAAACTGATTTTTAAACAACAAAAAATTTGTTTAACTTACTATAACTTTTTTTTCATTTGTTTAAACAAATGGTTTTTTTAGAAAATAATAGATAATGTTATAAGGAATAAATAAATGTTTAATTTTTGTTTGTACAACATAGTGGAGCCGAGATATTCGCAAATGACCAAAAAATGACACAAAACACATTTTTACCAATAACTTTGGTAAAAAAAGTTGTCATGTGGTGCAAATTTGGTTTTAAGCTTTTCTCATAAGCACCTATCGATCCATGAAAAAAAAATTGACCATGCCTCTGCGCGCAAGGTCAAATGACGCTTTGACTGGACTATATATAATTGATTTGCAAATTCCGTAACATGTCTTTTTTTAACGTCTCCTTATCTTTTGCATCAAATCCAATATTAGCTCAAACGAAACGTCGCATCAAGGACTGTCTAAGAATACTGAAACCTAAGCTTGTTTGCTGCCGACTCGAATGTTGGAATATGACTCATAAAAATTAATTAGAAAGTCTCTGACGCATTTTGCACAAAAACAAAAGTAAGTCCCTTCTGCTAATGTACCTGCAGCAACTATCTTGAAGCACACTCTCACAAAAAGTACATAAGCCTTGAATATTCCTGTTTTGTAATGGGATAAATACTTGCGAGTTCATCTTCATTAAGACTATTTTCGTAAAAAATTTCTCGACACACTTCTTGCTACATTCCGCAGTTTTTGTAAGAACATTTTGAGATGTGATCCATTGATGACATACATATTTTCTAGAGCCTAGTGCAAGGCATAAAGGTGGTAATATAAAACCACTATCATCCAAAATTGAATTAAGTTTTATTTTCTCCATTTTTTTATTTATGTATATTTTTTGACAAAAAAAAAATAATGTTTTTTGAAAAATAAAGGTACTATATCCCTTATATCTCAATAAAGCTAGTGTTGCTTTTAAGTCCACCGTTTTATTTTTGTTTTAAGTATACATTACACATATAAACACTCACGTTCTCGAATTCAATGTTGTGTCAAAATTTCAAAGCAATCGGTTAAGAACTTTCTGAGATTAGCTATTAAGAACAAACATACATTTACATTTTTATTTATATAGATATGTAGATAGATTCACTGATGCCTAAATTAAAATGGGAATTCGCTTTATACCATGTTAAAATGATAAAACTTTACTATACAAATGAGTGTTCATTACTACAAACGTTTCTCCCGCCACAATCATTTTACGGCAGATGCGGTGGCTCTTCACAGTTGACTCTCTAACGTCAAGTGGCGATATTAAAGACTTCCGGTTCAGTACGCAATCAGCCAACATCCGTTCATCAAAGGATCGCCACATGAGATCATCGGGCTGTATAATGAAAGTTGGTCAGGAGAACCCAAGGTAGTCTTTCGGAGACTTTTTAGTCGCAAATTTGTTCGCGGGCTGGGCTTCGGAGCGTTTAGAACCGGACCCCAATTTTCACAGAAAATCATTCTTAACGACGAGGCATATTTTTGGAAGAATGTATGTGTTAACCAAGCAAAAATGTAGTATATGGGAAGAATCCAACCAACACTAAGTTCTCCGGGAGGCAATGCATTCCCAAAACTTACTGTTAGGTGGGGGTTTTAGGACGGTGTGCCCTGCGCATTGTGTGATATTTTGCACATCTGAAAGTTGTCAGAATGAAAATACTTATAAAAATAAAATGAAATACAAACAGGTGATATATTTGAGCAAATAAATATACTAAAGATAGTAATAAGAAGTAATATCTTCTAATTCTTTAATGTGAGAAATAAGTTCCTTTGAGCTTCTCTTATAACTAAAAATCTTCGTTTTCTTTGAAGGCTTGTTGCTTGATGTTTATTTTTTGTTTTGTGACTTTGTGGCTTTTAAAAAATGTGTTTTTATGTGCCATCGAGTTTCTCTGTGTAAACTTTCTCCAATAATTTCTTTGTCAGAATCCATTTATCTTTGGCTTTTGAGTGCCACTTCCATATAATTTTTTATTGGGGACAAATACACGCATACATATGTAGGTACTATATACCAAGTTATGCATTCGTGAAAAATCGAACTCGGGATTTTGATCAGACTTGACATTACGATGATAGCGAAGATGAAAAAAGCGGATCTGCAATTCGGCTCTAGCCTAAACGGCTCGCCGATTCTCTTTAAACATTTTTAGAATCCCCCCACGCGTTTTTTCATTTTTTAAGACCAAAAATAAGGGTACCTGTCATACGAATTGTTTTCGAAATTATTATTTATTTAAAGCTTAGAATCTTTGAAAAAAAAAAATTGATTTAAAACGTTTTTTATGCTAAAGCTCCTGAAAGTTTAAATAGGTAGTATTGTATTCAAATTTTCAAAAAAAATTTTGGATTTGAATTTTTTTCTAAAAACTCAATATATGAAGGTTTTTATAATACAAATTCTGTATACTACTGAAATAAATAAGATGAACTGAATCTAACAAAAATTGCGTATTGACAAGGTCCTCACAGTCAACTGATGAGTCCATGTGAGATCACCCGGACGAAACGCCAATTTTTGTAGACTAAAGGCCAAAAAAGCTATTTTGAATCAATAAAAACTCAATATGTATTTCGAAAACACTGTGCTCGATTTTTTTTTAAACTTGACTATTAAAAATTTCTCAATACAATCTACAAGATATGATAGAAAACAATTAATTTTATTTAAAAATAACTGTACCAACCATACAAATGTTAAAAAATGTTTTTCGATAATCGTATTTTTCTCGAAAACGGCACCTAGAATTTTGATCGAATTATTTTTTAATCGATTTATTTTTACGATCTATATTTAAATAGGTACATACATTTTAAACTAAGATATGACTGTACCTGACCCACTTTTTGGTGTTCTCCACATCGTAATATCAAAATCGAACTCAATTTTTCTTACCGAGTTCGATTGCTGTTCACAATTTTTTTTAACTAATATTGGGGGGGATTGTATTAAAAGAAAAATAAGTCATGTTTTAGTTCCACCTAGTTTTTATTTTTAAAATAACTGGCCCTTTTTTAAGATAATGAAGAAACAAATAAAATGTACCTTCTTTTCACACATTTTTTTTGCTGCTAGCTCTAACTGTGATGGGCTCAACTTTGATGCTAGCAAAGGTTCAGCCTCAAGGTCATATTAAACGAAAAGAAAAAACGTCTGGACGTTGTGTATCATTGACAATATCTCAGCCCGTCCAATACCAGCATCCGACTGAAGGATCAAAAAGTCTTTACACTCCAAAATCAAAACCTATTGTTGTTTATTTCTGTTACTCTTTTCTATAAATATATCATAAAAACCTAAACACAACACACATACATAAATAAAACCATCATGCGGCCAAAGAATTTTTCGCTAATGTGAAAAAAACAATGCAATTACATTTTTACTTGCGACGTATATACATTACATATGCTTTAAGGTTGAGTTATGGTTTCGTTAAAAAAAAAATTGATTCTGAAACAACATAAAAGCCCCTAGAAACTGAATATCTCAAGACCGAGATAGGATATCAAATTTGTTTAAGCGCAATTACAAAGGCTAGTATTTCTTTTAAAAATAAAAGCCTAAATGAAGCTTCTATCATTAGTACTAACAGCGAAATTAAAGTTAACATGGGTCAGGGTCAGGGTGCACCAAAATAGGCATTTTCTTAAATGCCCGATATATGATATAAAAATTGAAGACAGGCCCTTACTGTAGAACGATTTTTTTCTTAGAATATACCCAAGAACCACGCCCTAAAATATTATGCACGAATTAAGGGACACCCTGTATGTAGAAAAGTATTCTTTCTTATAAATGAAATGAGCAATGTTAATAACTTGAATGGCTAACAAAAAATCGAAAAACTGATTTATACTCCAAATCTGTCTGATGCCAATTCAGAACCAATAAAGTTTGGTACCTATAAAAACAATCTACATTTATTTGTGATGATAAACTAGGTCCAGTAAAACAAACCTTTGTTTTTCCGAGCGAATCTCAACATAATCTACAAAATTGGACTTAATAATTCTGGATCAACTTGTTATTGTGCCTTTAATGGATAGTAATAGTAACTCAATTCATTTGTATTTGCTATAATTCGACAGTTCTTTTAGTCCCCAAAACATTAAAATGGCTCATCAAACATTAAGCTGTAATAATGTACTGTTAAAGGCAAAAACACCAGTTTATACGACCCAACAATATTTTTGGTAGGCCTTTTGCTGTTTTAAACTATATTTGTGCAAAACTGAGCAAGCACGTATTTATCTGAAAAGTGAGACTTTCGACTCTTCTGCAGCCGCCACCGATTGCTGAATATTTTATGGGAGAGAATCTCTTCAAAAGATGCAATAGTTTTAGGTATAGTGTCTGGGTTCGATTTAGCTTTGCCTTAGTCTTTTGTGTTTTTTTTATTGCTTTAACTCAGGACACTAAACTGAAAGGTGTACATGACTTTTGAATGCCTCTGGGCGCCTTTTCGGTAGACAAACACCATCTAAGAGAGAAGAAAACTATTTGTTGTGTCCGCGCAAAGTAACTAAGTGAGGTGTACATGACAGCGGAACATGATGAAAGGATTCCGTCCGTCTGAGTTTTTAATGTTCTTTTTTTATATTTTTTGGAATTCCTAGGAATCTTTTATTTGAACTCTATATAATTTTTAATAAAACTTTTACTTGTAGTGTTAATCATAAACCTAGTGAGTCAATGGAAGTTAAAACTTGTTTCTTAGCCTTATGAACAAATGGAATTATATTTCTCTCTATTCGCGATGGGTTTATTTAGGTACAAATGTTGCTTACAGTTCAAGTTTGAAAAAAAAAAAATTGTTTCAGAATTCCACTCAGGTGTTTTTGTGATTTGGATGTTAGCGGTAATCATAGGTAAATCTGAATCCTAAATCTAATATACGAGTAAAAATGAGTTTTAGTTTGTTGCAGTCTTGCATATAAGCTCGCTGAACTGATTTTGTTGAAATATTTGCAGTTTGTTCTCCGTTCATTTACGTCCGTTCCCAAGAATTTGAAAAATTTGTAACTGAGCTCTTTCGAACTTAATATTTCTTTCTTTTGGAAAATCGCCTTATTCGACACCTACTTTTTTTATGTTTGAGTATGTATTCTCTTTGAGGAAAAGTTAAAAAAAACTGTCTTATGGATCTCTAAAAGGTGGCGCTTCGAAGCTCTTCTTGTTTCTTTCTGAAAAATTAATATCTCAAAAATTAGTTGACACTTAGTATTGGTAATTTTATAACAAAATATTATAATATTATATTATATTGTTTTTTTTTTTTTGAGTTCAAAACTTTTTAGGGAGGTGTTTTAGGAAATTAAAACTTTAAATGTTTTCTAATAAACTTAAAGAAAACATGTTAAATATACTAAAATTTGTTTTGTATCTACCACTGTTTTGTAATCGTTGAAACAGTTGTAAAGATTTAAAATTTAAATACACCTAAAAGTTCATTTAATATTTTGTTCTCGCACTTATTAAATACAAACTTTATAACAGTTGATTTAGTAGCGAACTAACTTAGATTTTTTTAAGAAATTCAATAGAATGTAATCATTAGAATGCACTCATTTGAGAATACTGAATTCTTTTATACAATTTATTTGATATTATTTACTATCATTGACAATAATCATTGGCATGTTTTAAATAAGTACTCATAAGTCACTGAGTATTACAAACTTAAAGCTAAGAATATTTATTTATTTATTTTTCTATAAGTACAAAAACTTTTTTTAGACTTATATGTTAACTTCTTAACTAAATATGTACATCCAAACTATTGAAAGACAATATTTATGTATATGAATAAATTAATTGTTAATAGTTAGATAAATTATTATTATTTAATTAAAATCACAGTAATTATTTTATTTTTAAAAATATTTTTAGAGCATTCGAAATCTATTACATCGGTATACTGATTAATTGATCGTTATTAATTGAATGATATGAACTAGAGAAAATGTGATTAACCCTTGGCCTTAGGGGCCAGTTGTACAACCAAAACAACTAATTAAATTTGTAATCGTGCTTTAATATGTAATTATTCAACTGAATTTTTAACGTAACATTGATAAAGTAGCTTTTAAATAAGATCTTTTATTTAGCTTTTACTAGGTTGTAAGATATTGTATCTTACTGTGTAAATTTTCAAATTGAATGAATACTAAATACTAAAAAAAGATGAAATTTTGGTCTCTTCTCTGAACATAATACTCATAATTATACAATTCGGCATTGTAAATGTCGTCAAAAAGTATATTTTGTAATTTTTCAAAAAAGTATATTCTTCGTGCTAGAATTTAAGACAATTTTTATAAAGGCCTAAATTTTGCAAATTACTTATCTTATTTCGAAATGCAATATCGTTGAAATTGAAAATCGAAGGCATTTTAGGCATGTATGAATTCCACATGCTGCGGACCTTGATGCAAAAGCCATCAAGTATTTAACAATTGCCACACCGCACTTTATCTGCAAGCTGTTTTCATCTACAATAAGTGATTAAAAACGATTAATGAAATGAATTCTTGGCATCGCACCAAGCACCAGCTTCGACCAAGTCTTAGCACACACACATGTGATGGTATAACATTCCTTTTTGGATCCACACAACAAACACCTATCTTACCGTCATCGTCTTCGTCATCATCGTCAGTCTCTTGTCTTGCTTCATTTGAACAACAAGTTTTCCTGCTCTCGAATAGATCGCTCCGAACGTGACTGGGTGATGATGGTGATAGTGATGCAGATGATGATGATGATGATGAGGATGACGAGGCTTCAAAATCCTCGCCATGGTATGTAAGATGTAGGCCTGAGCACTATTCGAACGATGAAATACCTGACATTAAGGGGTAATTGCATTCGCCATTCGGGTGATTGCTTCGCGTACATTATGATCAATGAACATCCAACCCTCCCTCTAAATTCAAAGATTTTTATTGAAGATTACCCGTTAATTACTTTAGACTGATAAATGTACCTGTTTTTTTTTTGCTTTCAGAATGAACCCGATTGCACACCGGAGTTACCAGCTGCCAATCGGGCGTTGTTCCTTGAGAAAGTCCGCCAATCGAATGCAGCATGTCAGAATGGTGATTTTGTTACTGCTGTAGCCCTTTACACGGACGCACTTTCTCTTGATCCGGGAAACTATATACTCTATAGTAATCGTTCTGCGGCTCGCTTAAAACAGGGACAGTTCGCTTTAGCTTTGCAAGATGCAACGAAAGCTCGAGAGCTGTGTCCTCAGTGGCCAAAAGCATACTTTCGACAAGGCGTAGCTTTACAGTGTCTGGGACGATATGGAGAAGCTTTGGCTTCGTTTAGTGCCGGTTTGGCACAGGACTCACAAAATAAACAACTACTTGCAGGGCTTTTTGAGGCCTCAATAAAGAGCCCCTTAAAGCATGCCCTCGAGCCAACATTCCAACAGCTTAGAACTATGAGCTTAGATCAGAGTCCATTCGTTGTGATTTCTGTAGTCGGACAAGAACTTCTTCAAGCTGGGCAATATCATTCTGCGGTAACTGTCCTAGAGGCTGCTCTCCGAATCGGATCTTGTTCTTTAAAATTAAGGGGATCTGTTTTCAGCGCTTTGAGCTCTGCACACTGGGCTCTCAATCAATTGGACAAGGCAATTGGGTACATGCAGCAGGATCTTGCAGTTGCTAAAAGTCTTGGAGACACAGCTGGTGAATGTCGGGCCCATGGAAATCTTGGCAGTGCCTATTTTAGCCAGGGATCCTATAAAGAAGCTTTGACTGCACACCGATATCAATTAGTACTTGCCATGAAATGTAAAGATACTCAAGCAGCTGCCGCTGCTCTTACGTCTCTAGGACATGTTTACACAGCCATTGGTGATTATCCAAACGCATTGGCCAGCCATAAACAATGTGTTCAGTTGGTGAAACAAATGGGTGATCGCTTGCAAGAAGCCAGGGAAATTGGAAATGTTGGAGCAGTTTATCTTGCAATGGGAGAGTTTGACTCAGCTGTTGATTGTCACACCCAACATCTTCGGTTGGCTAGAAAACTTGGAAATCAAGTGGAAGAGGCTCGAGCTTATAGTAATCTTGGCTCAAGTCACCATTATCGAAGAAATTTTTCTCAGGCGATAACATTTCATGAACAAGTGCTGCGAATTTCTCAACAACTTGGTGATCGGAATATCGAAGCAAGGGCGTATGCAGGACTAGGGCATGCAGCTCGATGTGCTGGAGATGCTATCCAGGCGAAGAAATGGCATGAAAAACAGCTTGAAATGGCGCTTGCTGCACGCGATAAGGTTGGAGAAGGCAGAGCATGCTCCAATCTTGGAATAGTATATCAACTTCTTGGTGAACACGATGCCGCCTTAAAGTTGCACCAAGCCCATTTAACTATAGCACGGCAGCTACACGATCGAGCTGGAATGGGAAGAGCATATGGAAACATTGGAAATGCCTACTCTGCGGCTGGGCTTTATGAAGCGGCTATTAAATATCATAAGCAGGAGCTGACTATTAGCAAAGAAGTTCACGATCGTAGTGCAGAAGCATCAACTCATGGAAATCTAGCAGTAGCATACCAGGCATTAGGAGCTCATGATATGGCGCTCATGCACTATCGTGCTCACTTAAATATTGCAAGAGAACTCAAGGATACCGCTGGAGAAGCTTGTGCTTTGCTTAACCTAGGAAATTGTCTTAGCTCGAGGCAGGAATTCGCACAGGCAGTTCCATACTATGAACAATATCTGATGCTCTCACAAGAACTTGGTGACGTCGCGGCTGAGGGCAAAGCATGTCACTTCCTAGGATATGCCCATTATTGCATTGGTAACTACAGAGAAGCGGTTCGATACTATGATCAAGATCTGGCATTGGCTAAAGACTTGCAAGATAAAATGAATATGGGTAGAGCATATTGTAACTTGGGCCTAGCTCACTTGGCTCTGGGCAATAGTCAAGCTGCTTTAGAGTGTCAAAAGTACTTCTTAGCTGTTGCGCACATGACAAACCATTTGCCTGGCAAATTTCGGGCACTTGGTAATATTGGGGATATTCTCATTCGGACTGTAGAAATCGAAGAGGCAGCAAAAATGTATCAGCGGCAATTGGCTCTTGCTCGACAGGCTAGGGAAAGACCTATGGAGGCAGCTGCTTGTGGAGCACTTGGATTGGCTCATCGACTGATAAAAAAGTTCGATAAAGCACTTGGTTATCACACACAAGAACTGACACTACGCCAAGAAATGGCTGATCTTCCAGGAGAGTGTAAAGCACATGGTCATCTTGGTGCCGTGCATATGGCCCTTGGCAACTACACGCATGCTGTCAAATGTTATCAAGAGCAATTGGAACGTGCTCAAGAGCTACAAGACTCTGCCATTGAAGCTCAGTCATATGGCAATCTAGGAATAGCCAAGTTAAATATGGGACATTATGAAGACGCTATTGGATACCTAGAGCAACAATTAGGCACATTAGAACAGGTGAATACTTCCACTACCCAGCATGATCGGGCACGTGCCTTAGGACACTTAGGCGATTGTTATGACGCTCTTGGAGACTACGAAGAAGGAATAAAATGTCATGAAAGGCACTTACAGTTAGCCACAGCCCTTCTTAGCTATCGAGACCAAGAGCGAGCTTATCGTGGCTTGGGACATAGTCATCGTGCTTTGGGAAATTTACAAGAAGCACTTGTTTGTCTGGAAAAGCGACTGGTCGTGGCTCATGAGCTTGGAAGTTCGGAGGCAAAAGCAGCTGCATATGGTGATTTGGGAAACATTCACTGTGCTCTTGGCAACCACGAACAGGCAGTCAATTGCCTAGAGCATCAAAAAGAAATTGCAAGGGAATTAGGTGATAGAGCTCTTGTCTCGGATGCCACTAGTGCACTGGGAAATGTTTTCCATCAGATGGGGAACCACGATGGTGCTCTAAAGTTGCACAAAATGGATCTGGAAATAAGTGAAGCTCTTGGAATAATGTCTCTGCAGGCGCGTGCTTGTGCAAACTTGGGTTCAGTTTATGAGAGCATTCGGAGCTACGTGGATGCAGTAAAGTTCTTTGAAAAGCAATTATCATTGACAACTGACCGTTTGAGCAAAGCGTACGCCTGTGGTTCTTTAGGTAAGTTTCATGATATATTTTAACTTTTGAATACAAATAAAATGGATTGTATGTGTTTTAAGGTCGCGTTTTCCATCAAATGGGCCAGACAGCTCAAGCAATAAATTTTCTTCGTCAAGGCTTAGCTATTGTGCAGTCCCTAAACAAATCGGAAGACGAAGCTAAAATAAGGCATCAGTTAGGTAAGCATATTATTATCTTAACTTATTGCCTGGTAGTATATTATTCTATTCTTTTAAGGCCTTGCATTACGTGCTTCCGGTGATAATGAGAATGCCCGCACTCAAATGGAAACAGCCGCTCAAATTCTAGAATCAGTTCGCTATGACCAGAGATCACCAGAAGGTCGAACGGTACTCTTTGATTTGCAGACCTCTTGCTATCATATGTTGCAGCAAATTTTGGTATCTATGTCCCGCAACGAGGAAGCTCTTGTAGCTGCTGAAAGATGTAAGGCCCGTACTAGCCCTGATACAAACAGTATCTCTCGCAAGACCATGATAACATGTAGCGAAAGCATATTTGATACAGTCAACAAAACAAAGACTAATGTGCTCTACTTCAGCTTGGCTGGCAATGAGCTTTTCGCCTGGTTTCTGCAACCCCAGAAGGGAATCGTTCGGTTCCATTCAGTAGAAATAAATGAAAACACCTTGAAGATTCCATTAGAGAAGCTTACAGACAATGGGATTAAAGAGAGTCCAGAAAACTTATTAGAAATCTACATAAACATGGTAAGGGATAGCCTCGGGGTCAACTCAGATACTGTTTTACATGAAGGAGATGGAAGTGGATGGCGTTCAAGTTCAGAGAATCTCCTTGACGATTTTTCAACTGAAAGGGCTGGTTTTCTTCGTATGGTCAATCGGAACCATTTACTAAATTCCAGCAATTATTCTTTAAGTTCGCTGTTTAGCTTAGGAAGTGTGGGTGGTTCGGTAGCAAGCTTACAAGGCTCTACACGATCCATAGCAAGCTTACAGGGTTCGACGAGATCTAGACGTGCTCAAATGTTACCAACCTGGCAAGGCCCAAGCTGCTTGCATACACTGTACAACCTTCTTTGGGAACCATTTGATGACCTATTGCCTTCTGGAGGAGCCGTTTCCCGTCAAGGTCGAAAAGAGCTCATACTTGTTTTAGAAAATGAGTTGTATCTGGTTCCATTTGCTATTTTGCGAAGCTCTAAAGAAGACGGGGAATACTTGTCTGAACGCTGTTCTATCATAACGATCCCGTCGCTTCAATCACTCCGCTTAAAGAGCAAAACAATTCGTACACGAGAACTGGCTGAAAATCTAAATACTGCCCTTGTTGTTGGGGGTCCCAGAATTCCGTCAACTCTATCAGAAACATGGGGTTGGTCAGAATCTCCAGCATCTATCCAGGAAGCTGCAATGGTAGCAGATATGTTACAGTCGAAAGCATTGGCGAGTTGTAATGCAACCAAGGAAGCTGTGGTATCAGAACTTCCAACCGCCGAATGTGTTCATTTTGCTGCAAATTTAAGTTGGAAGCTAGGAGCTGTAGTGCTTAGTCCTGGTGATGTTGTCGATTCTCAATCTCAAAAACGCTACTACCAATCGACTTCAAACAATGAGGAAAATGATGATGAAAACAATGAACTAGCAAATGGAAGCATTGAAATCCCACCCCTCTCTGATTTCATCCTCTCTGCAGCTGATGTGTTGACAATGAAATTAAATGCAAAACTAGTGGTCCTCAGTTCTTATCATTCTATTGAGCCTATAACTGGAGCTGGCGTTGCAAATTTAGCTGGAAGTTGGCTGTGTGCTGGAGCAGGTGCAGTTCTAATTTCACTGTGGCCTGTTCCTGAAACAGCTGCTAAAATTCTTCTAAGAGCATTTTATTCGGCACTTCTACAAGGATCTAGGGCAGCAAGGTATGTTTAAATTTAAACTTTTCCACTTTTTTTATTTTAAAAAATTTGTTTTCTTTTTAAAGGGCTCTGGCAGAAGCAATGCAAACTGTGCAGCACACCAAACATTTTGCTCATCCAGCAAATTGGGCTGGATTTCTGCTGGTTGGAGGAAATGTTCGGCTTTCAAATAAGGTTGCTTTGATGGGCCATGCCTTATGCGAACTGCTGCGGACTCCAGATAAGTGTCGGGATGCTTTGCGAGTTTGTTTGCACCTCGTAGAGAAAAGTTTACAGAGAATTCATCGTGGACAAAAAAATGCCATGTACACAACCCAGAAGAGCATAGAGAACAAAGCCGGTCCAGTAAATGGATGGAAGGACCTTCTGATGGCAGTAGGCTTTCGCTTTGAACCTGCCGCAAATGGAATTCCTTCTAGTGTATTTTTCCCACAAGCGGATCCTGAAGATCGACTGTCGCAGTGCTCAGCAAGTCTACAAGCACTACTTGCTTTGACCCCAATAACTTTACAGGCCTTAGCTAAGCTAGTTAATAGCGTGGATGTGGCCGATGACATCATAGCTGTTATAAGAAATGTTCTTAGTCAATTTCCACCTAAGGGAAGTCCGGAAGTAGAGTCTTGTATAGAGATTCCTTTGTCGGTAAGACTTTGGAGAGTTTCTGGATGTCACGAACTTTTGGCATCAGTTGGATTTGATTTGACAGAAGTCGGCCAGGATCAGGTGACTCTACGCACTGGAAAACAAGCAAATCGTAGAAGTTGTCAGTTTGTTCTTCAAGCTCTTCTAGCCCTCTTTGGTAAGATTTGATGTTTGATCGATTTATGACTGAATTTTAAACTAATTGACTTTTGTATTTTAGACACTCAAGAAGCTCCAAAATCTTTAGGATTAGACTCAAGCAGCAGTTGCGAGTCTCTTAATGAGGATGTTCGGCCAGAAAATCCAATGAGTGCTTCAACAGGTTCTTTATCCGGTCCAACGTCGCAACAAGCTAGTATTTCACCGACAGACACAGTGAAATCAATGAACATTGGAATGACCTTGCCACCACTTCCTATCAACAGACCTCGTATTCTAAGTGCAGGTGGAGGAGCTTTTATCTCATATGTCCGTCGAAGAGGTGAACCAGATGGAGGACGCACAGACACCGAATCATCAGCTCCAAGCACAAAAACTACTAGCCTTACTGTTGGACTACCATCTATTTATCCAAATTTAGATTCAAGTCTGGCAAACACCACAGATAGCGAGCTCTCAGATGGTTACATATCACAGAGCCATCTAAAGAAGCCTAACGGTCCACGTTTGGGGTACTCAAGTCTACGTGGACCAGTCCGTGTATCTCGGCCTGGTGGAGGAGGAGAAAGCGATGCTGCATTTACACCGAGTCCACCAGTGACAACTCAAACTGCTGTAGATCCAAATGTTTCATTAGCCTTGGCACACCAAACCCGAATTCGAAACTTATACTCAAGTACCGGAATGACTTTCCTGGGAGATAGTGTTATTCCAGAAATGAGTGTGCCACCAAGCATGTCTCGCCGACCAGATAGTTCCAGTTCTGCCAGTTCCACTACTGACTGGGAGGGATCAGGACATGCAACAGTTCTGCGACGATCTAATCAACAGCAAAACATGCCACCCTTGCCGCCTCCAAGACAGAATCTGCCTTTAGTTGACAGCCTTCGACCACTTGCTCCATTAGCACCTGTGTACAATAATCTTGGCAACCTGCCCAGTGCTGGCCCATCAACCACTTGCATAAGCAACGTCTTGGAGTCGGCAGCGAGCTCCGACTCAGAGTTTGAAAGGGGACTAGAAATACCTTCACAATCACTCGCTCACTTTAGAATGAAGCCGAAAATCAAACTTGGAAGTGCACAAATTTTACTTTCTAGCCGGTTAAAAGAAACGACATCCATGTTCATGGATCGTTTAAGCGTTCGCACAGAAGTTTCTGCAACGAGTTCAAACGTTTCAAGTTCTAACAGCAGTAGAAAACCTCTTACTCTTCCTGAAGATGACAACACTTTGGTTTTTAATTCTTCGAGTCTATACTTTGCCCCGGCTGACATAGAGATCGAAAGCGGAAAGAAAGAACACAGCTCGAAGACACTTCCCACAGCAAGTACTTCCACAGCTGCCACTTCCAAAGACAATTCTAAGCCTACTACCAAGAGTATTCAAGATACTATTATGCGGCATATGAATCGAGAGATGACACCTACTATCTCAGAAGTTTATCATGAAAGAAACTTGGGACTAGGTTTGGCTCCGCCCCTATCCAAACTTCTTCTCAGTAAAAATTATGACGAGTCGGAAAGTAAACTGTCGCCAGCTGGCTGTGCCATCAAGAACATTGTAGATGCAGTTAGTGAAATGGATTTAAACAGCACATCGAACTCGAGCACAAACGTAAAATCAAATAGTGAGGAAGTTTGTTCAGTTTGTGGTGAACCTGCCAACATAATCTGCCGATGTAAAGCCGCCACAGTCCAAAAGAAATCAACTCTCAAGCCCTGGCTGAGCAACATTCCATCGAGCATAGTTAAGGCCAGTGATCTGACTACTGCTGATATCCTGGAACGTCAAAATAAAATCAAAACCACAAACTCTGTTGGAAATATCGAAGGAGTGAACAGCATGGCTGGAAAACGAACTAGCAGTCCGTTTAGCGAACTTTGCCGTCGAGACGAGGGTGACGGAAGGTCTGTTGCAGATTCACAATGCAGCAGTAGCTACAAGACAGACGTGACAAATGCAACAATTACTTTGAATCCTGCCAGCCAACTAGCAGCAAGCAATCGGAATAAGTTTGGAACAAACTCTTAAGTTTGTACGAGTATGTGCAACGACTCACAAAGATTAAATAAAAAAGAACTGAATAATGTCGTTTAAATTTATAATATAAATATTTTTTTTTATTATTTTTCAACTATTTAAGGAGCAATATTTAAATACATATTATCAGTTGTAGGACATATTTAATAAGTATTTTTATATTTGTATCAAAGTTCAAAATTAAGTTTAAATGCATATTTTCATATCATTTTTTAGTGTATATATAAGATCTGTTAAGAATAATGAATAATATAATGCTAAGAACCCAGTTCATAAAATACATTATCTAGATTATTAAAGTTATAATAAACCTAAATCAATATAAAATTGTTATTGCATTCAATTATTTTCTTCGTGACAAATGGTGGAATCATAAAAGTATATAATTATTTTCTATCACTAGATACTACGGTCCTTATTCGGAATTCCCCCCCCTTACCAAAATGCACTTTTTTTAATGAATCGATAAAAAAAAGTGTGCTGTTGATAAAAAACATCAAAGTATGGAGGAGAAACACTGTTGGAATTCCGAAAAAGGTCCGATATTACTGACAAATACAATAGATTCTTACGAAATAGTTGAGCCACTAAATAGAAAAAGGTCCACACTCCAAAAATCATGGTTTTAAGGTTAATCACGAAAAAGGGTTTAAAATCAAAACAAAATGTGATTTTCGAAAAAAAAATTATCCAAAGTATTGATTAAGTATTAAACTTTGAACTTCGAATGGAAGTGGAATTATAAACAAATTTTATTTACGAATACTTCTTATTGAACTTTGTATTTAAATAATACAAGACAATAATCAAAACTCAATTAGTCTTATCGCCCGCCAATTCCGGGGAAGATTGCTTTTTCCCAGGAGTCGAATGCTCTTATTGGCAAGCTCCCCAGAATTCAATTTGCCCCGGAAATAAGTTTTAAAATATTTTGGAGGAAATTATTAAACTGTCAAAGTTTGCGAATAATGTAGTAAAATAAAATTAAACTTTTGAAACATTTCGATCTGGTATTTCTTGAAATACATATGTACAAGTTAATACACAAGTTCCAATTCAAATGAAACATCAATTTGAGATAAACACATCATATAAACAAATCGAATATCTGTGTCCGAAAATGTTTATGAAATATAATAATCAGTTAATACACAAGTTCCAATTCAAATGACATATCAATTTGAGATAAACACATCATATAAACAAATTGAATGTTTGTGTCTGAAAATGTTTATGAAATATAATACTCCTGGAAAAGTAATGCATCGTGGGATTTCATCATTCTGAAGATGACATCACCTTCCACATCAAAGGAGCAGTTAAGAATATTATTAAGATCAATAAGTTCAGTTTCATTTTGTAAGTCGAATAAGTTAGTTTAGTTTCGAAAGTTTAGTCTTAAGAATAAAATTAAATAAAATTTTTTAAAAACATTATTTGACCGAGAGTTAAATTAATTGGGGGCTCAACCGGGATAGCCAAGTTTTAAATAAAATTTGAAAACAAAAAAGTAAAATTGTAAACTCAGTGCTACCGCCAAAAATATACCAGCCAAATATTCAACGAAGATTGAAAAAAGTGCAACATTTCAAGTATCCTGCAACAAGATCATCCAACGAGGAGAATCAACAAGGAGAAAGAAAAAATAAGGAGAATACATAGCAGTTATCCTGAATCAACAAGTTAATTGATATTGAAGTAAGAATATATATATTTAAGAATTTGTAAACTAAATAAAGTGACAATAAAAAAATTAATTAAAATTAAAATAACATACATATGTGGAAGAAGAAAGATAAAAAAAATAATAATTTGAAAAAAATAGATAGTGCAACTAATTTAGAAACTTTAATTGAAATTAAAGATTTAGAAAAAATTAAATTTGAAATGGCTCTCGACGGTAATAGTGTGTCGACATCGACTGTCGAACAAATGCTTGCAAGAGCATTACAAACAAATAATAACGAATTTCAAAGATTATTAGAAGATCAAGAAAATAAAAATAAACAGAAAATTGATCACTTGGAATCAATGTTATCCAATCTAGGGTTTAATAATATAGTTACTGAGTTTTCCACTCAGACAATTAACCCAACCATAGTATGTGTAGAATCTTTAGAAATAATAAAAAGTCTACCAGAATTTTCTGGAATTCAGACTTCATACGTGAGCTGGCGCGAAGCTGCACACAACTCAATAAAACTATATGTTATAGGAAGTAGTAGATACTTTGCAGCCTTAACAATACTTAGAAATAAAATTACCCAACATGCCAATGACGTACTAACCAACCACGGTACTGTACTTAACTTTGAAGCCATAATGGCTCGACTCGATTTTGCCTACGCGGACAAACGTCCAGTACACATTATAGAGCAAGAACTTAGTATTTTACGACAAGGTTCACTACCACTAATAGATTTCTACAATGAGGTTAATAAAAAATTAACTTTGTTAACAAACAAGACTATAATGACTCATGGCTCAAGTTCACCAGTCACCAGCGAATTAAATAACATTAATAGACGTAACGCTCTACGTGTATTCATTACAGGCCTTAACGGTCAACTTTCTCAAATATTATTTTCACTAAATCCTCAGGATCTACCGAACGCTTTAGCCAAAGCACAAGAACTTGAGAGCAACAATATAAGGTCTAACTTTGCCTTACAATTCTCTAATCATAAGAATGAAAACAAAAACTTTAATAACAGAAATCAAAATAATTTAAGATTTCCAAAAGTAAATCATATGCCACGGCAAGATCAACATCATAGGCAAAATGATTATAGGCAACTACCCCAACTGTTTGAACCAATGACATTAGGCAGCTCCGCTAATAGACCGATAGAAAATGCGAATAGATATAAACAGGTGCATGCTCAGGCTAATCAAAATCCCTTTAAGCAACCTGGTAATGGTTATACTAACAATTATAACAACAACAACCCTCGCTGGCAACGCCCAAATTATAATACTTATAATAATAATACGAGACCATTATTCAAACGTGGAAGAGAACCAAGCGTTCAACAATCCATTCAGCCTCCTCCCGTAAAGAATGAAAGAATAAATAATTTAAATGAAAGCAGTGATTTTTTAGGAAACGGGTGGGCCTACCCCACTTACGACGAATAATTAACAATAAAAGAATTAGGATTCTCATTGACACCGGTGCCAGTAGCAACTACTGCCAACCAAATTTTTTAAACGATGAGATAATCCTACCAATTAAAAAACGCGCCTGTACAGTAAATGGCGAAATAATTATAGATAAATGCCACGAAGCATTTATATTAAATAAGAAAACAAGATTCTTTGTAATAAAAAACCTTGAATATGAAGGACTTATAGGGATAAATTTGCTAAATCAAGCAAATGCAAAAATAAATTTTGAGAATAATACACTCAAATACGGTGACAGAATAGAAAAAATCTATTTTGAAGATTCAGAAAAATTGAATCAAATAAGTGATAACGAGGTTGATTGCTTGATAGCGCCAATGTTGAACAAAATAAAAAGTATTCATCAAAACATTGATACTACACTTCCCTTCAGGACAGATGTCGTTGCTGAAATACGCACTAACACAGAAAATCCTGTTTGGAGTAAGCAATATCCTTATCCCTACAGTGCCAATAATTTTGTGAACAAAGAAGTTCACAAATTACTAAAAAACAAAATCATAAGACCTTCAAAGAGTCCATACAATTCTCCTGTATGGGTAGTACCAAAGAAAGGTACAAATGAAGATGGTAGTCCGAAAAGCCGTCTCGTCATTGACTACAAGAAGCTCAATGAACAAACGATAGCCGACAAATACCCTATCCCAGAAACAAATGTAATTTTATCAAACTTAGGAAAAGCTAAATACTTTTCAACCCTCGATTTGGAATCTGGTTTCCACCAGATAAAAATAAAGAACAAAGATATTGAAAAAACTAGTTTCAATATAAACAATGGTAAATACGAATTTACTAGACTACCCTTTGGACTGAAGAACGCGCCTTCAATATTCCAAAGAGCAATGGACGATATTTTGAGACCGTTCATTGGAAAAATATGTCATGTATATATCGATGACATTATTATTTATTCCAACTCGCTCAAAGAGCATACCGAGCATTTAAATATTATTATAAATGTACTAAAAGAAGCAAATATGAAAATTTCAGTGGAAAAATCCATACTATATCAAGAAAAAGTAGATTTTTTAGGCTATGTAATAGGCCAAAATGTAATAAAGACTAACCCAAACAAGGTGGCTACAATTAGAGAGTATCCAGAACCTAAGACCCTACGGCAACTTAGAAGTTTCCTAGGTATGATAGGTTATTATCGAAAGTTTATTCGGAATTATGCTATGATAGCAAAGCCATTAACAAAATATTTACAAACCGAGAACGGACAGATGTCCACACACATGGCAAAGAAAACCATTATTAATTTGGACAATGAAGCAAAAAGTGCATTCCAATCTTTAAAAGATCATTTAGCAACTGAAACAGAGCTAACGCAGCCCGATTATACAAAGAAATTTGTACTTACGACAGATGCTTCGGACGATGCAGTTGGTGCAGTATTGTCACAAGACAACAAACCAATAACCTTTATCTCCAAAACCCTAAGCAAATCTGAAAGAAACTATGCAGCAAATGAAAAAGAGCTGTACGCTATTATCTTTGCACTCAAAAATTTGAGAAATTACCTATACGGTGTAAACAATCTCGAGATCCATACGGATCATCAACCCTTAACATTCGCAGTCTCACCTAGAAATCCCAACGCGAAAATGAAACGATGGCACGCCCTTATTGAGGAATATGCTCCCAAAATGGTATATAAGCCAGGTGCAACCAATGTAGTTGCTGATGCTTTGTCGAGACAAAATCTCAATCAAATTACCGATAGCGATTCTATTGCAACGTTACACTCAGCTGAAAGTAGCGAGGAAAACGATATAGAAATTATCGAACGCCCTGTTAACATGTATAACCAACAGATTATTATAAACAAAGGTCTTGAAACGATTCATGAACAATTAACCCCTTTTCCAAACAAGAAAAGGCATCTTATCACTTATGCTAATCCCGAAGATGTAATTCCTATATTTAAAGAATACCTAAAAGAAGGTATAGTAGCATTATTTACTACCTCAGAAGTAGTATATGAACTTAAAAGCATACTTAAAATAAATTTCAAAAATAAATTCATAAGAACCAAATATTTTGCTAATGACATCACAAATAAAGATGATCAAACTTCAATAATAGAGCAAATACACAATAGAGCACACCGAAACGCTCGAGAAAACATGAAACAAGTCATAGAAAAATACTATTGGCCAAAAATGCAAGACGAATTTTTACAATTTGCTAAAAATTGCGAAGTTTGCAATATAAATAAATATAATAGACACCCCCACTTGCAACCAATTGGCGAGGCGCCAATTCCTTTAAAAGAGGGAGAGACTATTCACATAGACGTTATGTTTGCAGAAAAATTACAATTTTTAACATGCATAGATGCATATTCTAAATTTCTAATGATAAAAATTATTGACAATCGTCAAGATATGCCGAATAAAGTATTGGAAATCTTACAAATTTTCCCCGAATGCAAAACTATAATTTGTGATCAAGACCCAGCATTCACCTCAGCCGTATTTACAACCCTAATGAATAGGTCAAATATTTTAATATATCACACTCCTCCTAACCATAGCACAACAAATGGACAGATAGAAAGAGTCCATAGTACTCTACAAGAAATAGCTAGATGTCTGAAACAAGAACATAAATTGCTTGATCCAATAGAAATTTACATAAGAGCTGCAAAAGAATACAATAAAACAGTTCACTCTTCTACACAGAAAAAACCTATAGAGATATTGTATAACAAAACGTTCCATGAAGACCTTCCCCATAAACTAGCTATAGTTCAAAATAAAATGCTTGATACACATAATAAGAAAAGAAAAGAAAAAAACCTAAAACCAGATGATATAGTCTACCAGAAAATACCAGGGGTACGTAATAAGTTACAACCAAAGTTTAAGAAAAAAGTTGTGATTCAGGATTTAGGAAATAAAATCAAGTTACAAAATAACAGAATCGTCCACAAGGATAACCTTAAACTATAAATTCTAGACAATGGACATCAAACTCGTTCTACTCATACTAGTAGTCCAGGCCAGCGCCGAAGTTATTGACTATACGAGAGAAAACTACCTAATAATAGAAGATAGCGAAGCGTTTATATATGAAAACACTTCAAACATTTTCCATGTGACTAACCTTACAAACATTAAGAAATTTCTTGACGATACACGCGAAAGAATTAGATTAGATCAGGAAGAAGCCTACCCAGATACAGCTAGAGAAACCAGACACGATAACAATTTACTAATAATAGAAACATTACTGGATCAACTTATGATCACACGTTCTAAACGAGCTATAGAAACATTAGGTACCATCTGGAAATGGATAGCTGGTTCACCTGATCATGATGATGAAATTATTATTGAAAATAAAATTAATGATTTAATAAATAATAGCAATAAACAATTTGTAACTAATGCAAAATTATTTGAAGCAATTAGCACTGTCACACACACTATTAAAGACGAATGGGTTACAGAAAAATGTAAAATGATTATTTTTGAATTACAAAATATGATAAATACTTTAACGTTAGCCAAACTAAAAATCCTTAACCCAGCCATATTTAATCTAAAAGATATAAAAAATATTGTACATCATGAAACTATTAAAACATTCACGATAAGCGATCTGATAGATATATCTGAATTTAAAATTGCACAAAAAAATGGAATAATTGTAATATATATTAAGTATCCTATAATATATAATAAATGTAAATTATATGAAGCAAGAGCTATCAGTCAAGAAGACGGTAAGCTAATTTTAGATAAAGAAATTATAAAATGTAATTCTAAATTCTCCAATATTAAAAATTGTAAGAAAGAATTAGAACATACTTATTGTAGAATTAACAATAATCAAAGTTGTTTATCTGAGTTGCTTAACGACCAGAAAACAAAATGTAATAAAATTAAAGAGAAAAATTTAGATTTAGAAATCATCAAAGATGGAACCATTCTTATATCTGGACAACACAAAGTCGACAATGTAACCCTTAACGGAGTATATCTCATCAATTTTAAGAACGTCACCAATATAGATGGAAAGATCTATGAAAACCCAACTAAAATTATACAGAATTATATGAAGACACATACTATCAATATATATGAGATAGAAAACTATTATGAGTCACACAATGAGAAACTCAGGTTTGAAAACATAAACCTACTACAAACCATAAAAACAGAAGTCAGCAATAGTCCTATTATATCATCTACAGGATTGATATTATTTATGATGTTAATACTTATACTTATAGTACAATATTCTAAACGAACAAAGGGTCCAAAGTTCACAAAGGAAGAATTAGTTAATCTAAGGGTTGATCGAATCATGGCCCAAGTCAGAGGAGAAGTTCCGGAGGAAACTTCCTAAACAAAGGGGGGAGTTAATACACAAGTTCCAATTCAAATGACACATCAATTTGAGATAAACACATCATATAAACAAATCGAATATCTGTGTCCGAAAATGTTTATGAAATATAATAATCAGTTAATACGCAAGTTCCAATTCAAATGACATATCAATTTGAGATAAACACATCATATAAACAAATTGAATGTTTGTGTCTGAAAATGTTTATGAAATATAATACTCCTGGAAAAGTAATGCATCGTGGGATTTCATCATTCTGAAGATGACATCACCTTCCACATCAAAGGAGCAGTTAAGAATATTATTAAGATCAATAAGTTCAGTTTCATTTTGTAAGTCGAATAAGTTAGTTTAGTTTCGAAAGTTTAGTCTTAAGAATAAAATTAAATAAAATTTTTTAAAAACATTATTTGACCGAGAGTTAAATTAATTTACATAGCATAGCCTTTAGATTAACCACTGATTTTATAGTATCATTGACCTCAGCCAGAATTTATTTATTTATTTATTTATTTATTTATTTCATCAATTGATCAAAGATCTGCTGATTACAAAAATTAGCTAACTAAATCTAAGGTATATACAAGTACAGGCACTTGTGTTCTTAAAAAATACATAATTACATATTATCACATGAAACTTTATTATAATTTTAAAGGTGTAGTTTTATTAAGCAATTATAAGTTAATTATTTACATACATAATTGCAAGCATTTCTTTTTTAATAAGTCCCTTTTCATATAAAGGTCAATTTCATCACATACCGTGTTTACAAGAATAAGAGAACGCGTAATTGGTTCATTCATTCCATAGTTAGTTCTATGAGGAGGAATATAAAAGAGCTCATTTCTATTTCGTAAGACACGGGTTGGGGCATAGAAAGGCATTAAAGACAGCAATTCAGAACAAGATACGCGATTATCCAAAATATCTTTAACAAATAAGATGCATTGAACTTGCCTTCGACATTCAAGCGTTTTCAAATCGATAAGAGAACATCTTGCTTTATATTCGGGTAATGGTCCATTCCAGTTGAGCTTTCTCAACGCATACCTGGTGAATCTTTTTTGAATTCTTTCTATTCTTAATATATTATTGTCATAGAAAGGGGACCACACAACACAGCAGTATTCTAGAATAGGTAAAACTAAAGCCATAAATAAGGTCTTTAATGTATACGAATCTTTAAAGTCGATCGAGTTGCGTATTAAGAAACCTAGCATAGAATTACCTTTGGAGACAACATAGTCCACATGCGATCGAAAATCAAGTTTTTGATCAAAATGCACACCAAGGTCCTTGATGGTATTGACTCTTTGCAGGTTTACATTACAGAAATTATAATCATTGATTATAAGAGATGATGATCTCGATGCACTAAATATTTTGCACTTAGAAAAGTTGAGTTTAAGGTGATTGTAATTGCACCAATCAAGAAAATTATTGATATCTATCTGCAGAAGTGAACAATCCAATGGTGAAGATGTAGCCAGAAAAAGTTTCACATCGTCGGCGTACATTAAACACTTACAGTACTTTAATACTGAGGGCAGATCATTTGTAAATAAAATGAAAAGGAGTGGCCCCAAATGACTTCCTTGCGGAAGACCTGATATGACGTCTATAAATATAGAGGAGCAATCATATATTTTGACGACTTGCTTTCTTTTTGATAAATAGGAATTTAACCAATTTATAAAAGCTATGTTCATATTGAGCACATCGTTTAATGTTTCTTTTTGAAGAAATTTTTTTTTAAGAAATTTTGGTTGGAACAGAATTAGTTGTAGTATATTCCTCTTCGCTCTTATCACCTTCCAAAATCAAGTCCAACTCCCTTTCAATCATTTCTTCAGGAAATACCCGTGTTACTTTTGAAGAAGTCAATCGAAAAACTGAGGATTCCGGTTTCTTTTTAATCGCTTCCTACGTTGCTACCAGCTTATATATATGTACATACTCGTAACTTCCGACGATGGCGTAAGCTTACGTTCTGTATTAGGACTACCTCCAGTTTCATTTTGGTGTTCAATGTTCTTCGGAAGTATTTTTTTTTTGTTATTTTGTAGTTCTTAAAATGAATAAAGGTCATTAATTTACCTTTCTCCACTCAAATACCATTTTTAATGGTGGTCCTACGCAGTTAAGCTCACTTTCCATGCGTTGCCTAAAGCCTTTCATAACGTGCTTGGTGCTTATCCCATTTGTGGTAACCTCTTGCTACATCCGGATTCCGGATCCACCATGGCCATTATTTGCTGCTTATGTGCTTGACCTTAAGAAAAGAAATATTTACAAACAAAAATGGAAATAAAAAAGACGAAAGAACTTACATTTTGAAAATCATCCAGATCGATAGTAGTATTGAGGCAAAATATCTGTTCGAAAATGGAAAGAGAGATAAAGTAATTCTCATAAACCCTCCTTGAACACTTTCTATTCTAGTTTTGGGTACTTATTAGTAAGAGGACTAAATTTTCGAACTGATCTGATAATGGATGGCGGAATTCACGACCGAATCACTTTTCAGTTTATTTTACACATAATATAATAATTTCAAAGACTCAAGATAGCTAGATACCATACGTCGAACCGGGTTTCAGCATTTAGTCGGCCTGAGTTCTTTCCTAGAAACCAGAAAACTTTTCTGGACTTCAAGTTTTATTCTTCTCTTTTTACTTGCGACACATAGGTATGTACATATGTACGTATACAGGGTGTCCGATAATTCGTGTGCCATTCTTTGGGATGTGATTCTTGGTCATATTCTAAGAAAAAAATTGCTGTACAGTAAAGTCTGTTTTTCAACCTTGACATCACTTTTTGACGATTTAAAAAAGGCTAACTTTGGTGTACCCTGGCCCATGTTAAGGTCAATTTCTCTGTCAGTATTAATGGTAGGGACCTTATTTTAGACTTTTTTCTTAGTCGAAATACTAACCTATAAAACTACGTTTAAATTGAGCTGTGATGTATTTTATTCAATTTTTCTTGTCGGAACAAAATATTGGCTTTGAGGTAAATTTTTTTCAAAAAATGCGTAATAAACATAAAGTTTTCTTATTTTGACCTGATGAACAATACAATAATAAAAAAACTCATAAATGAGTGCATCCAAAAACCCATACATTTAATGATACTTGGGAAAATCTAAAACAGGTAAGAAATCGAATTTTGGGTTTTTTACCTACTATTATTACAGCACTTGACAATTGAAGTGCTGGTACCTTTCGTACCAGATTTATCAGGCACAACATAGCGTTTATGCCCACTGGAATATCCCTTGTATAAAATTAATACAGGGTTGGTACTAGGATACTTTCTTGGGATACACCGGCTTAGATTTTCTTTAGTTTCAAGTAATAAACTGTCGTAGAGAGTGCTCGATAACATTGTGTAGCATCTTACGCATCAAAAACGTATTGAAATTATCAAAACATTTTATTTAAATGATTGTTCAATTGTGAATACGGGGAGAAAATTACGTGACTTTTTTGCTGTTAATCGTGTGCCGATTAAGTCAACCATTCAGCGGATCCCGGGTAGAGTTTTCGACTCGATAATGCCAAGGCCCCAGCTAGTTTTCTTAGTTTCAATCATGGCCCTACCGAGCAGTATCTAGCTTGTCCCTCGCTAATTTGTTAATGCTCTGTATATAATGGGCCTTGCTAGATGTTCCTATTTGGGCCCTAGATGGGTCTTCACAAGTAGCACAAGAGCTACGGCAATTCTTAAAAAAATATTAGAAACAATAAAAGAAAATTTTTTTATTTTTTATTATTGTTGATTATTTTCATTTTTTCTTTGCCTCCATTCGAATCTTTATGTGATTTTTTGCTGGAATGAAAGAATTTTTTTTTTTTTTTTTTAATTTACCTTCACTGAGATTCGAACCCGAGTCCTCTCGCTTGCCGTGCTTGTGCGCTACCTATTGCGCCACTGTGATATATAAAATATCGTGTCTCAAAGTGCTACTCAAATAACTCTCTTTTAATTATACTGTTTAAAAGACTTAAATACGTATTAAAGAATCTGAAAAATACCGATTTAGGACCAAAACAAAAAAGTTATGTTTTTAGAAGGATAATGGATAGCCTTTTATAGAGACATATGTATAGGCACATCTAGGATACATCAAGTAAAAACTATATAGCCCCAGTATAAGTAACATCTGAGAATGCCTATAAAGAAGCAAGACTAGCTAAGGCCAATATAACGCCCAGATACAATTCCTTATCCAGGCTACACCAAGAAAAAACTATCCAGGTCCCTTGTAGTTTATTTGTTACAATGCCAATAAAGAGGCGATACTATCTACGGCCAATATATCGCCAAGGAAAAGTTTCATATCTAGGCTAAATCAATTTAAAAATATCTTGGCCCAGTCTAAGATACTCCTGGAAAAGCCAATAAATAGGCAGTTCTAGCCAGGTTCAATATAAAGACAGGATAAGCATAAATTAGTCAAGATCCGCCAGGCTTGCATCTGTCTAGGCCCAGCATAGGATTTACTATATAATGGCCAATCTAGCTAGGGCCACGCTGTTCGATAGTGTTTCCTAGATAATTTTCTACCCGGGATTTTTTTAACGAAAAGTTCATTAATTTTATGCAAAAACCTGAAAAGATCAATTGTTAGATCCAATACCAACAAAGAATTTTTCAAAACTCTTAAACTCTCACAACTCTCTTAAACAAAACCGAAAAATGGATTTTAGTTGAAGTTTCAGGTGTTCACCACAATTATCATAACACATAATTATTACAAAGTTTTTTTTTTGTGTTTCGGGAAAAATAAGAGCCTTTTCTTTTCTTTTTTTTTCCTGAATCTGAAAATGAACCTCGTTTTAATCCATAAGCTTTTGTTTTTGAGAAATGGGATACTTATAATAGAAAAAACACTTGCTTCTAAAAAAAAAACAAATATTAAGTTATTCTTCAAAAGCACCCAAAAAATATCTTATTAATGATTTTCTTAAATGAGATGCTTCAGACCGATCCCTTTTCAAACACCAGCAGTAATCTGCCATCATTTATGTACGTCTCGCCTACCCTTATAACGTTCCTCCGAGATTTTCAGAAAAATGATCCAAATGAGAGTTTAAGTAATGAACTTTGACGCTCATGTTGCAACCTTGATCTTTCAGAAATGAAAGCAAATGTTGGACTAGGTCCTGGTAGTTCAGTGCCTTTGTGTTTCCAAGAAACATGTTCATTATTGACACAGAACAATTTCATGCATTTAACTTCATTTAATTCATTTTGTCGGCAAAATTAACATCTATCGGATCTGTCGGATTTGTGGTCCATCGGATTTGTGGTCCATCAAATATTCCAGCTTTTAATTTTTCCGAACTTATGTCAGGGAATTTCTGTGCAATATACTCCAAACAGACACTATTTTTATCAAGCGCCTTAATAAATTGCTTCATTATCCCAAGTTGAATGTGCAACGGTGGCAAAATTATGCGATATCTGTTAAGTAGAGAAGGGACTGTTTGCTCACTAAAAGGTAGAACACTCTTTACGAATTCAATGATGTTCAAATAAAACATGGATATTTTGTAAATCCACTTTGCTGACCATTTTAAAATCTACAAATATTTGCTAGTTATGCTCATGGTATTTAATTTTTTCTATAACAGTATAAATATTTTCATAAGCTTCGTTCAGTATCGTGGAGTGTGCGATAGGCATCTTTCTGGAACGAAAGCTTCCACTGGTCCACTGGTGATCTGATGGTATATCTCACTGAAGAGTAGAACAAATCTTTAGCACCTGATATTTCAAAGGCATTTGATAGAGTTCAGCATCAAGCTCTCTTATCGAAAATCCGTGCATTTGGTATCGATGAATCTATTCTTCATTAGATTAAAAATAAATTATCTTTCGGACCGTCACTACAAGTTGTATGTCTGTTATTCACAAAATAAACGCTGGTGTGCCCCACGGCTCCGTTTTGCCCACGACACTCTTCTTTATATTCATAAATGATCTTTTGTCTGAAACTTCTAATCCACTCAATTTTTTCGCTGATGACAGAACCCTCAGCTTTTCATATTCGTTCTTAGATTCACATCCATGTCCTTTGGATGTTTACTTCCAACGGCAGCGTATGATAAGCTCATTAAATTCTGATCTTGACAGCATTGTCCAATGGGGAATCAAAAACCGCGCTGTTTGCTGTCGCTTAAGCGTAACCCAATGCCACCTTCTTTATATTATAAAGCCTTTATTCTTCCAAAACCAAAAATAACCAATTGTATTTCTCCCCTCAAACATTTCAACCGTAATACCCGTACTACTAGGAATGCTCATCAGTTTACCCTTGAGCACAATTTCTGAGGTATTGTCAAGTGCAGAGATTCTTTTTTTAGCAGTCCAACACGAATATGGAATGCTTTACCGGGCTCAATGTTTCCCACTCATTGCAATTCAAAACCAATGTGCATTGGTCTCTCCTTTGTAATCCTATCCTACTTTCCTAATTGCTCGCACTGTGCTTAGCATTATAACGGTATTAATACCCCCTTGAGTGCGCGTATAATATAAAAAAGGAACTGCTGCAGATGTTAATGGTAATACTGTTATTAAGGTTTCTGAGCTGACCTTGTAAACATAGATGGTCTTTTGGCCGATGGAAATCGGGGTAAATGAATTTTTTGCGGTTATTTGAATTAAAACCATTTACATCAACAAGGCAAAAATAACAGTCATCATGGTGGTTTTCAGGCTCTCGCCAGATCATTGGGTTTTTGAACTTCAAGGAACGTCTTGAAGTTCAATGAACATAAACATGGATGAATGTTTTGCTAGTAGTATTTTCTTTAACAATTTCTATCATTCATAATTTGAAACAACTAAAATTTTAAATTGTCATTAGTAAAGTAAAATAGAACCATATCTTTGTAAATTGTACAATTCAGCCATGTTAATTTTTTCTACAATAAAAATAATAATAATTTTATTTAAACATGACAAGTACCTACGAAATTCAATCAAAATATTTAGAGTAGTTTTAGATAAACTTTAAAAATAAAATGCACGACTGTAAAATGTAAAAGACTAAGAATTTCAAAAATGAATGATATTAGAGAAACTGTTCATAAGCATAAAATTCATCCTTTAAATGACTAAAAAAACTTCTTTAGTAGTTAAAGGCAAGAATAGGATGCCATGTGATTCAAGCAAATATAGATTTAAAAAAATAAATATATATATAAAAAATAAGGTTTTTTTATAAGAAGAAAATTTTAAAACATTTTTAAGAAAAAATGTTGGTACGCCAATTTGAAGTTTTATTATTGTATGAATAAAAATTAAATTTACAAAAAAAAAGTATTGAGCCGTTTTCGAGATATTGAATTTCCAAAAAAACAAAAAAATGATTTTTTTTTTCAAAATTCAAAAAAATATTTTTCTTAAAGTTTTGAAATGCAATATTTTTTAAACTTTTTAGAAGCTTCTCTCCATGAAATTTCATTAAAATCCGTTGTGCTGATAATGAGAAATTCAAAATTTTAAAAAATCGTTCTATGGTAGGTACAGTCAGTAATATCTTGTTTTCAATTTTTTTTTATTAAATTACAGATATTAAAAAATAATAGAAAGAAAAAAAAATTTTAGCAAAATTCTCGGAACCGTTTTCGAGAAAAATACGAGGGTACCGTTATTTTTAGGTAAAATGAATTTATTTTTCTCATATCTTGTAGATTATTTTTCCAAACTTTTATTTATCAAGTTTTGAAAAAATCGAGCATGGGGTTTTCGAAATATTGTGTTTTCAAAAAAGTTTTTGAAAGTTTTTTTAAAAATCCAAAAAAAAAATTTTGGAAAATCTGAATACACAATAATATTCAAACTGCTGGAAGCCTTATCATAAAAAAATTATCAAACTCGGTGGTACCGTTTTTGAGAAAATTAAAAATAAAAAAATGGTCCCAAGGGGGGTACAAAACTACTCATTTTTTGGAAAATTTTTTTCAACCATTACCTAGGTTTATCTAAATTAAATTTTTTGATTTTTTTTTTAAATCGTTGGGACAGTTTTTGAGAAAAAAAAATATTTATAAAATTTTGAAAAAAAAAATCGTACGGCAGGTACCGTTATTTTTGGTCTTAAAAAATCAAATCAAAAAACATCCGGGGGTAAAAAATTGAAACCCATATCTACCAAGTTTGAAGAAAATCGGCCGAGCCGTTTAGCTGTGATCGAACAGACAGTAAGATAGAATTGCCAGACCCACTTTTTTGGTCTTCGCTATCATCGTAATGTCAACTTTGATCAAAATCTCGAGTTCGATTTTCTTTACGAATGCATAACTTGCCTTATAGTACCTATAAGTCGCAAGTAAAAAAGCTTAAAATATCAGCATTAAAAAAAGCAAATTGTTCAAAATGTTTTCAACTTTTTTGGTATTTGACTAGGATGGAATTGATTTATGTATGTTTATTCTTCCTTATAAAATGACTGCTTTACGAAAGGTGTTATTTTAAATTTGAAACTTAAAAGAGACATTGTTTCGGTGAGGTCTGGTGTGAGACATCCTTCGGAGAGAATAACCATCTATGTACTTGGAGTTAACCTGTTTAGAAAAATATTAAACCAAGAGAAAGCAAAGCACATACACCAGTATTATATTTTTATTGTAAACTTAATTCTATAATCACCACAGACAAAGTTAAATGTTAAAAATATTAATACAAACTATCAAAAATTCTTATTTTAAAATCCTAAGCTTTACCATTCCAGTTCACCTGGACAATATTTGTCAATCAATGATTGGTAATAAGGCCAAAGTCGCTCTATATCTGGATACCGGCTACTCTTTGTGTATAAATCGTACCGGCTAAAATATACGTTTCTTTTTAATAAGAGTCACATAAAGTTCAAACATAAATAGAGATTCTTACTTGAAAATCAATACCCATTTCTTCATTAATTCATCCTTCGGTTCGCATAAATGTTCATAGTCCCCACCATTATGCCATGGATAGAATGAATGGAATCGAATGATATTAAGAGCTTCTTCAGGTAAAGTAGATTTGTTGTGCTTCAGAACTTGGTACATGTACTCGTCATGACCCCATGATAGAAGGACATTGTCAAGACCACAGTTTGGCTTGTACATTCCGTATTTTGTATTATAATTCGGATTTTCCCCATCGGGATTCCCAATGAAGCTTTCATCACGATAAACAATACTTTTGCCCCATTCGCATCCAACGACAAAAGTGTCACCGACAACTGCCCACTGAGGCTCTTCGTAAAATGCCATCACCTTGCCGAGGTCATGAATAAGTGCTGTCAGATGTAACCAATCGTGTTGTGGGAATTCTGCCCGAGCACGCTCCGCAGCCTGGAAAGCGTGAATAATGTTTGGAAGATTGGTATCTGGGTCGGATTCGTCAACAAGGTCGTTAAGTTTTTCCAAAGCATCCCGAATATTTGCCTTAAAAGTGTTAAACTTCAACCATTTCTCGCGCCGACCTTAAAATAATTTGTCTGATAAGATTAAATGGATTTGTATTTGAAAAGTACTCACCTTTGACAAAATCTACGGTTTGATTAAGATGCATAGCACGATAAGTTTGCCTTACTCGTTCTTTCAATGGGTCATTTTCGTCTATACTATAATCACGGAATTGTGAAAGTTTCTTATCAGCAAAGGAAGCTTCCGGTCGAAGAAGTTCCGATGGATCTATGATGTCTATACAACCCTAAAAAAAAACATAAGATTAAAACATATTTTTTTTGAATATTGGACAAATGAGATAAGAAATAAATACAACTACTGGGTGCCACGCGCCTTTCGGGTATGTTCAAAGGAACGAAGCGGGTTATCATTGAAAAATTGATGACTCTGTAATTCATGTTAATGTTCTAGATTTCAAAATTGATCAGCATTGAAGATGTAAGTAAAAGGTTTATTAATAATAAAAAATAATCTGAGAAAGGTGAAAAGTACTGAACGAAATATGAAAATCAGTGTCAAGTTTCGGAACTAACAGTTTGGAGAAGTATTTTTAAGACAACTGCTGAAAATTGGCAATGGCAAATCTGAGTTGAAATTACAAAGCCAACCGAATTGAGGAAAATCGGAAAAATTATAAACAAGTCAGAAACCAGTGCAACATTGCTATAAAAAGAACAAAATTCTTACATGATCAGAAATTAAGGCAAACAATCCTGCAATATCTCAAAGGATGTAGAAATTTTTGGTCATTTGTCAAGAACGTAAAAAGTCAACGGCCTTGGCTTTGATGAAAACATCGATCGCTTCCCATCGATCAGCGATATCAAGCATCATTGCGCATGGTTAGTTCTTGGATGGGGGACCGTTCAAATACCAACCGTGTGCTGTTGACATGGGTTTCTTCTGTTGTTCTTTCTTTCCCTCTGTCTCTCTCTATTGTATTGTCTAAGCCGATGGCCTCAGTTGCCAGTGCTTTCAGTGTCTCTACTTCGTAGATTTATCTACGGAGTAGTGTAATATGTAATGTAATGTAATGTAAGAACGTAAGAAGTTCAACTTCATATTCGGTTCCAACGCTCATCTACAATGACAAGCCTATAACTAGCTTTTAAGATAAAGCAAATTTACTTGCAGCTTTTGCAGCAAACTCTACGTTGCCTGTTAGCAACATTGCCCCTCCTGTACTTGAGAACGTAAAGCATTCAATGGGACAGGTATATTTCTGCACTCGTACAGTTGTATACCTGATATTATACCCCCCATTCTTCTGAAGATGTGTTCTTCATCACTGGCAAAACCGCTCCAAAAATGTTTCACCACCTGGAAACTATTTTATTAGGTAGAATAAGATAATTATAGGTGGGGGAGACATGTTTTATGGGGTTTCATCGACAAAAAAAAAAAACTTTTTTAGTTGACATTGGATATAGGCCTTAGGGTAAATTCAAAGTTTCTTTAAATCCAAATTCTGTAAATGCGAAAGAAATCTTGTATACACCCTCGCACCTACCCAAAATCTTATAGTGTGTCCAAGCAGGGGGGTTGCAGGGGGGCAGCATGGCCCCCCATATATCGTTAAATCGGATATGAAACTGAGCTATCATGGATTCATTCCCATCTCTTGAACACCTTCGGAATGTTTCATGTATTTCCTTGTTTTATCTCTACTTTCACAAGCAATGCTCACTTGCAGTAGACAGTTGCATTCTTGCCCTTCATCAGTTCACTCGTGATACTAGCTTTGCCAGGAATGCTAACCAGTTCTCCCTCAAGCCTAATTTTGGTCGTACCGTTAAATACAGAGATTCGTTTTTTAGTCGTAAAACACGATTATGAAATATCTTACTCGGCACGGTTTTCCCTTGCCATTTCAACTCGAAAAACATTCAAAACCAATGTTCATCGATACCTCCTTTCTCTCCCTCACTAAATTCCCCATTGCCCGTGCTGTGTTTAACATTATAAGGGTCTCTTAACATACCCTTGAGCGCGTGTAAATTATAAAAAAAAATGCAAAAACCATCATTTTTTAGGAAAGTGAATGTTTACGTACTTAAAAGTGAAATAACTTTATATTTCGTTTAAAATAAATACCCATACTTTGAATGGCTGTTTTGGGAGTTCACAAAATTTTCAAATTTAAGCTTAGTGTTTTTTTTTTTTAATTCAATAGAACTTTCTCTGAAATATATTTCACTTGATTTCTCAAACTTTTATTTGATAAAAACTTTATGTTTGTAATAATAAAACATAAAAATATTTTTGTTGTAAATGTTCTCACACATTATGGATAAGGGTAGTTTTAATTTTTTTTTAAATTATCTACTTTTTTCGATGTTTTAACCCTGTCTAAATTCATATAGGTAAGAAAAACTAATATGTTTTGGATTTGAAATATGTTTTGACTGAAGTACGCCAATAAATCAAACTTCTATAAAAATGACCTTTTTTATCCATATTGTCGCACCTGCAAATGTACGAGTATATGCAATCCATAAAACAGTAACAACGTTATAAATTATTGCCGCGCCGGAATTCAAATACGTCAACTTTTCAATATGAGAAGTTGTTGTAAAAATATTAGATGATGAAAATAAGTTCCGACAATGCGCGCATACAATAGTGCGCAATCTTAAGTTTGAGTAGTTTTTTTTGTAATCACTAATTACCAAGAGTGAAAGTATCACTAACTACCAAAATTAAAAACTCTCGTAAACAATACATATGTAACGCAACATAATCGCATCGTATAAGGAAACACAAATTAAACTGCTTAATATCACATTAAACTTATGCCAGTTCCTTAAAATAAAACGCGTTTTTGAGCACATAACACACTATTTCACTCGTCAATTTTCTGCAAACCCAACACCAACATCCTACTTAATTTCAATAAATACATACATTATGTCAGCTTATGTTTGTTTTATTTTATTTAGGAGAACAGTTTTTTTTGTAATTAATACCTTCTGATAGTAGATTTAAACGAAAGTTTTCACATGAGTATACATAATATATGCTCTTAAGACCATGCTTGTGATTGTAAGTATTTTTCTGAATTTGATTTAATTTGCTTAACACACTTTTCGCACCAACCAACAATTATAAAAATTTAAAAAAATTGGCATCTTTTTTAAATTATTTCTTTTTTAACTATATTATTTATTTTTACCTGTGGTAAGAATTTCATATTAATTGAAGTGCAGTCCAAAAGTTTCCTACTTAGGAAAAATAATAATTTTATTAAGAATCACGTAAGGTACACAGAAAACAAAATGCGCAAAAAATATAATGTTTTGAACCAGCAATCGATTCACTTAGGTCAAGCTCTAAGATACTTTTAAACGACTTGCGTCAAAAAGCTGCTCTTTTATAGTAAAATAAATAAACAGTCAAGTCGTAACACCAACCAACAAAGTGACTGATAACAAACTCTCAATTGATAATGTATATGTAGAAGGAATTTTCTAAATTAATTTACCGACCCGCCCAGCTTTGCTCGGGGTTACCAACCATAAATTGATTGCATTTGAAAAAAAAAAACTCAATAATCGTCTTTTTTTTTTGTCAATTTGTTTTGGTTTTTATAACCTATACCATTGAATTGAGATATATTATTTTGGGATTTGAATCCATTCTGACGTTTTCTGTGTTTAAAGTATACTTAAATTTAAACATATCTATAAAAACAAGCAGAATTTTTCAAACTTCATATTAAATTTAAAAAGACAGCATTATTAACTTATTTTATTTCTAAAAAATGAAATTTCTTATGTAAATTACTTATAACAATTCACTAAGTTTCATTAAAATATAGTTAGAAGAAAAAACAGCACTAATGCTCATTTACTGAAACAGCGCTTAAACATTTAAGTTAAACTGGACTTACACTGCAGTTTACTCAAAGAGAAAAGTAGGGCTTATTTAATGTAAATATTTAAGTTTCGTATCACTGAACTGGCCTAAGAGTCTTATGCTGAACAAGTGAACTAATCATAAAGTATAAAAGCAAGATCATGTTGTGGCCTATTCATGCACTTAATTACATTTTGTAAAACAATGCTGAATTCTTATTAAAATGTCATTAAATTTGAAGACATTTTGGATATAATTAAGACATTATATTCAGAAACCAATATCAAGTTTTTTGATCGTAATATTGTTAGACAAATCTCATTTTAATGTTTAACCATAATACACAAAAATTTTCAGCGGGCCTGAAATGAAGTTATTTCTTAATGGTAATTGCGTCGGTTTGTATTGGCCAACCGGAATAAGAAAGAAGAGCTTTTCTACAGGGGTCTAGCATTTGTACATACAAATCTGTTCTGAAGATTTGTCAGTTTAAAAAAAAATATTTGTTCGTGAGGGAAATCGACGGATAGTGTAATTCAATTTTTAGGCTTTGATTTCACCCTAAATACGGTTTTCGTTTTATCATATAGTTCCTATATACCTAGGCCAGCCATAAGTTCTGTTCCATTTTAAAAGCGCAATACAAAAAAATCTAGTTTATGTTATAAGATTTATTTCTTACATTTACATTTAAGTAAGTTTGAAGGGACCTTATTCGGAATTCCCCCCCCCCCCCCCACCAAAATTAACTTTTTTTTTAACGAATCGATAAAAAAGTGTTTGCGTTGATAAAAAACATCAAATTATGGAGGAGAACAGTTTTTTGTTTAACAGTACTGTGGGTGGCTCGCTTCGCGGGTTCTCATGATTTTAACTCCCTTTTCGGGGGCCACACCCTGCTTTTTCCTCCGCCCAACGACCGTTTTTTTTATCGTATAATTATAAAATTTTCATTTTTTTATACTTCACTTTTTTACCATAAAAAAAGTGTTTCTCCTCCATAATTTGATGTTTTTTATCAACAGCACACTTTTTTTTATCGATTCATTAAAAAAAAGTGCATTTTGGTGGGGGGGGGGGGAATTCCAAATAAGGACCGTTTGAAGAAATAAAAAGAAAGTTTTTTTCTAAATGAGCGCCTTTGGCCTTAACGCAGGCCTTCACACTTTATAGCCATTAATCTATAGCGGCACGCACTGTGTCGATGGGTATCAATGCCGCTGCTTTTATTACAGATGCAGCTTGTAGGCTATACAAATTAAATGGGGAAACTTACAGGCCATGTTCTCCAGTTCGGACCATAAACTGTAGTCCAGTGGATTCAAATCTGAACTGCCCGAAGTCCAATCTCAGCTGTAATAAAATCCTGAATATTTGATTTCAGCCACTCTTGTGTGGTTTTGGCTTTGCGTGCCGAAGCAGAGTCTTGTTGAAAACCCCATCTTTCCCCCTTGAAGAGAGAATTTGTTAAATGTTGTAAACCCTCGATAACATTCTCTTGTTACACTTTTTCATCTGTTTTCACATCTTTTTCACATATCACAGATGCGGGGAGGTGCCCACGCTGTTCTCTTGGAACAAGGTTCTTCGCTTCTTTGAATGACGTCGCATAAATCTTGTCATTCTGCTTCTTCTTCTAGTTTGATTTTTTTTTTTCATCTGTAAACACAATATTTTTTTGTCCAATAACTGCGTAATACTTCTTTTAAGTCTAGTTTTTTTTAAGGCTAGGAGTTAAAAAAACATCCGTTCAGATCATCTCGAACATGCCTTGACATGGATCTGACGGATATATCTAATTCTCTGGACATGATCTTCTGATTCCTAACGATTTCTAGTGAAATAGCCAGTTGTATTCCTCTACTTAAATAATTAAATATAATACTTGCGCTTCAGTGAATGCCCATCAGTTTAACCTTGATTCAGATCAACTTCGGGCATACTGTTTAATTCAGAGATTCTTTCTTTAACCGAACTACACGAATGTGAAATGCTTAACTAAGCACACCCATTATGATATTTAGACATTCAAAATCAATGTGCATCGGTATCTCCTTTGAAATCCCTTACAACTTTCCTAAACGCTCACACTGTGCTCAAACATTATTTAATGCGTGCAAAGTACAATATACAAAAAAAAATGTTGAAAAAGAAAAACAAAAATTCAACCTAAAATTGTTGTTGAATAGCCTTTTAGTAATCCGAAAAAACCTTCCAGAACTCATTGCCGATAGGGAACAAGTTATAACACTTCAAGGAATTTCTCCACTTTGGGGCCTTTACTTGGAGTAAACTTCTTTAGTAAAAATTCCACAAAAAAATCATCATCAGCACTTGAAGATGACGAAGAAGATGAAATTTTTGGGTTGTCCATTGCAAATAATGACATTTCAGGATTTTAAATTTAAAATTGTGCTCATGTGTTCAGGCTTCTGATTTTTATTATTACTTCAAATCTAATTTGTTTTCTCTTCAGAAAAAGAACTGCCATCTAGTACCATACAAACGATATTAGAAGCTTTAGTAATGTTTCCGAATGCTTCCGAGTGAGCAAACAAAAAAACGCTATAAAAGTTCAGCTACATTTTCCTACTCATCAGAACGTTTACATATACATATGTATTTGGCAAACATTGCAACGAATTCTATAGGTCACCGTTTTTGTCTTAAGCTCATACATAGCTGGGAAAAGTTGGTTTTTCCTAATTCAAAAATTCTGTATGGCCAAAATTTTTGAATAAATCAAAAATTCTCTATATATTTTGTTTTGTATTATTTTATTATTATTATTATTAAATTATTCTAGTTTAAAATTCTGTTAAGATTGAAACGGGTCATTTATGTATTTCTTCAAAAAATTGTATTTACTAAACAAAAATTACTAAGTTCTTTGATTAGCAAAAACAACTTTAAATTAAAAAAAAAAACAAAGAAAATAAAGAACGAATGTCAACAAAAAGGAAATTTATTTAAAATATACATAATGTACATACAAAATACAAATGAAGATTTTTGGCTAACGTTCTTAAATATTCTATTTTGACTTCTTCTTTTTTAAGTAAACATTTGATTTGTTTATTTTTAAGTATGGTTTCCGATTTTTAGTAATAAACCCCCCAATATTAGATACTTGTGTCTTTGACCAAAAATAATCCTTTCTAAAATCATCAATAAGATTATACATAATTACATGTGTATATTCAGGCTGTACTTCTTTCTACTATAACCTTTGTATACACATATGTTTAACCTATAGTATTATCATGAAGCGTGATTTTGTATTGCGATATTGCGAACGCTAGCCTGGTGGTGGCGCAGAAATAAGCGCACGCTTTTACAATGGAGAGTAGGATAACATACAAAACAAGTAGTAAAAAAGAGAATATTTTATTATCAAATTTAGCAGAGACAAATCTAGCAAGTGCAGTCCTTAGCCTTAAGATGTCGCCACAATCTTTCGTGTTCTTGATAGTACTATAAGTTTTATATACAAGGCTATAACATCTGCCAATCCTCGACAATATTTTGGATTTTCCGTTTAAATAATAGAAGAAAAATTGTTTTGTTTTTTTCTTTTATCACTTACAGAATTTGGAACATAGAATTTTAAAATACAGAATTTTGGATTTATTAAATTTTGAAATTAAGAGCTTTGCAATACAAAATTTTGGAAACCGAAACCCCAACACTTCACAGCTGTGAGCTTACTTACAGAACTGAGCTAACACAAAAAATAATCTGTGTTCGTTTTTTAGCCCAGACACATCAGAGTGCTCAACTTATTTCCCTTATTTTGATCAGATATAGCTCGGAGCGTGCTCTATGAGCTCAGAATAAAACGCCCGAGCAGATAGATCAAAATGCTGAGGGTGGCCAACTTCACTCGTTTGTTCATGTGATTGGATTCGTCTCTTCTTCATCGTCATAAGAGAATTAATTCAATGATTCTCGAAACAATATTGAATTATTCACTTTTCTCTTACAAAGTATTTAAGGTGAGTTTACACCAAGCGCATTTGTAATAGGCACATCCGCATTTGTCTCCATTTTTCAACAGATTTCGTTTGGAAAATGTCTGTTCATTGGAAAGAAAAGATGCTTAAGTAAATACAATACAATCACACTATGTTTTTTTAATTCCATTTCGTTTAGTTCGATATAAGAATGACGTCGGCTGAACGAATAGGCTGTCATACGAGTATTATGTAAACATTTGAATCATCTAAAATCCCTTTGATCAGTACTGCCAGTTGGTAGAATTTCTTCTTATATACACATGTATGTAAATATGTACATATTACATTATGTATATTCTAAGAAATAAATGGGCTATGCTAATATGGGAAATGGGAATTCTTTTCTACAAGTAAAATTATATTTGTTTCTCAGAAAGATGTTAGTTGGACAGCATTAATTCTCTCCTTTTTTTTGAAAATCGAAATTCCAATAAGGTTGTATCCGATAATCCAAATAGGAAAAAAATATAAAATTGTAGAACTGAATTTTGTTCACAAAAATCAAAACTCAGATTAGCCTTCCTAAGGTATTAGAGTGCCTTAGAAAGCCTGAGTCTGAGTTTTGATTTTAGTTTTTTGATTACACAAACAAAATTTCTTACCTACGTAAGTGTATTGTAAAGGGTGATTTTTTTGCTATTTTCTTTTTGGCAACACTGGTTTTGGCAGATCACGCACCTTTCGTGTTTTGTGTCACTCGTCAAACATCTTCAGTTTGGTCTATAATTTATCCATGAATCGTCTTACAAAGGAACAACGTTTGCAAATTGTTGAATTTTATTATCAAAATGCGTGCTCTGTTAAGAAAGTTCATCGCGCGCTTCTTCCATTTTATGGGCAGTTTAATCGACACGCACTGAGGCGGCTATTCGGCCTATTCTGACTAAATTTCGTACCAAATTTACATTATTGGACATTAAACCACCAACACGCTTACGTAGAGTGCGAACTGAGGAAAATATCGCAGCTGTATCGGCCAGTGTTAGTGATGACCGTGAATTATCGATTCGGCGCCTTTCGCAGCAATTGGGCCTCTGTTACTCCACTACGTGGACAATTTTGCGGAAGGATTTAGGTGTGAAGCCTTTCAAAGGAACGATTTACCACAACGCCTTTTGGTGAATGGGCTCTTGAAAAGTTGGCCGAATTTGGAGTGAAGAGCAGCCAGAAGCATTGCAAAAGGTACCAATGCATCCAGAAAAAGTCATTGTTTGGTGTGGATTATGGGCTGGCGGAATCATTAAGCCGTATTTCTTCAAAGATGATGCCAATCGCAACGGAACTTTGAATGGTGAGCGCTACCGTGCGATGATAAACTTTTTTTTGAACCAAATGGAAGAGCTTGGCTTGCATGGCATGTGGTTTCAACAAGACGGTGTCACATGCCACAAAGCACGCGTAACAATGGACCAATTGAGGGGCGAGTTCGGTGAACAGTGTTTATTTCACGTTTGGGGCCAGTCAATTGGCCGCCTACATCGTGTGATTTAACGCCTCTAGACCATTTTTTGAGGGGCTATGTTAAGGCTCATGTCTATCTCTATAGCGACAAGCTATACAAGTTTGACTGACGCACTCAAAGCCAACATTAAAGCATTTATTCATGATATACCGGCCAAAATGTTAGAAAGAGTATGCCAAAAAACTGGACTAAGTGGATGGACCATTTGAGGCGCACCGCGGCCAACATTTGCATGAAATAGTCTTCAAAAATTAAATTATAACGACCGTACTAACGATTCAAATAAAGATTTCATGTATTTTTCTGAATTTTATGTGCTTTTTTTAATTTCTGATGGCTCTTAAAAAATCAATCGTTACTAAAACAAAATGTTTGTTTAGATATTTTGCAGTAAATAAATGTTAAGCAACACTAAGTTGCTTTTAACTAGCACACAGAAGGCAAGACCTCACTTATAAATGAAGAGTAAAAACAAGTACTCTTGTTTATTTCATACTCATATACATACATATGTATGTATGTGCGTTTGCTACTTCTAGGAAACACATTAGAAACGTTATGGATGCAAATTGATTAAAAACGTGTCAGTTCGATATTTAAACATCTAGCTACTCGTAATAGATCAGGTTCAATCATATTCATTACTTCTTCTAAAAATAATTCTACGAATGTCTTCATAACAGAACCCATTTATTGAAGACATAAATATCAATAAAGTTCTATTTGATCATATGTATTTCTTTCAATCAGTGTAAAAACTTAAACTGAGTCTATTTTCAGGCTTTTTTAAAGCGAGACTTAAAAATAGAATTGGAGAAATAAATTACTTCCAGAAATACATATACCTACATACATATGTATATGTATGTTCAGATACTTGATACAAAAATAAATGTTTACCTCTGGTAGAATCTTTTCAATGTCGGAATGGCAGAGATTAAAATCAGCACATTTGTTCAGTTTGACGTAATTCGCGTGCTGGTAAATGATTTTGCATAATCACCGATCATACTCGGTATTATTCCACTTTGATAACAGAAAATCAAAATAATCAAATCATGTAAATTTTAATAGGTAATTTGTTTTAGTAAATGTGCTTATACGTCGTGTAACGGGTAAGATAATAAGATGCACGCAGGGCCGTAGGTGCGATTAAGTATTAAGGCTCGTATTCACCGAGCGCTCCTAAACGGCTCTTAACTTTACGAGGCTCTTAACTTGGAATTTCTGTGGGGTATTCACCAACCACTCGCAAGTGTTTTTCGAAGTTCGAAAATGAGAGCCACTCTCTCTTGTTCAGGCATACCCAAACTGTGAAATGTTGTGGAATGTTGGTCTTGACAGCAAATGGATACTCTTCTACTTGGCATTGCTCACATGGATTCGAGTCAAATGCGTGCGGTGCGTGGCAGGTGGCACACGCACAAGCGAACAAACTTTCGAAGAGAGCGCTCGTAAGTTAGGAGTGGTCGGGAGTCGGGCCCACTCCTAACTTTTAAGAGCGCTCGTAGATCTTCACTAATATTGCTTGGTGAATAGGTTTATGAGCTTCTTAAGTTATGAGCGCTCGGTGAATACCAGCCTAAGATCTGTTGAATACAGTGGCCTCCGTATTAACTATTGCCCTACACACTATTTGCTCTAGAACCAGATTGAAATCCGCACTTCTATAATGGGTCATGGAACTACTTCTTTTTACTTGCTCTACATCTTACCCCATGACATAGTGGTTAGCATCTACATTGGATTGTCATTTTACTGTCTAAAATAAAACATTTTACCGGTGTTCTTTTTAAGTGCTCATTGGCATAATGGTAAATGCGTCAGAGGGAACCCCTCAAGCCGCTGCAAAAATTATGTTTTTTCGGTGTGTACTGCCTTTTCCAGGAAACAACAAATCACTTACCAAATTTTAAATCAGTTAACAAGTCGAATTGTATGACGAGCAGTTTCCGCAAACGTCAAGTCAACGGCATTTTGATCGTCAATTTATTGTCATTTCCATCGTAAAATATGCAATCATTCTGCTTGCACAAAATCTGTTTGCTCAGCGTCAGTTAATCATTAAATCAATTTTTCAATCGTCAGTCAATTCAGTCAAATACTCGTATAATTGACGTTTAAGAATACGCTCTGTGGCTTATAAATATTTTGTTCGGCCTTTTTTTTTTACTGCAGAGTTCCGCCGCAAACCACAATTACAAATAATGGCGCAACATTTTAGTTGGGTTAGTTGGCTGTTAAGGCTGTTTTAGTATAAAACTAGGTTAAAACCGCGGTTTTAAAAATTTTAATCGAATATATGTAGCATCATACTTTCTCTACCCTTGTATTAAAGTTAAAAATACTTATTTCATTTTAATAATAGGCTGTTTAAAATTTTGCACTAATGCCTTTGCAAAAAAATCGTTTTTTTTTCGAAGACTTGACTTAACGTTGCGGTTAAGAAAATCTTGCGACTTCAAAATGACTCTGAGTGGTTCGCCGGTTCTTTTCCTTAAACAATTTGTCCACAAAAGGAAATTGTTAGAGTTGAGGTTTACCTCTCGAGGTGTACGCAATAAGATTGTTGAAGTTCTGCAATTACGGTTAATGTGTTGCTTTTTGCAACTTTGTACTGTCGCCCATAAAATATATATACAGGGTGGGCAATCGAATGGTTTCCTTTTAAATCATAGGTTATTTTGACACTGACAGCTATATCCCACTCGAAATCTTGACCGAAAGTCAGCATTATTCTGGGTTGGGTACGATATCCCGCTTTTTATAATCCCGTTTTTTAAAATCCCGATTTTATAATCCCGTTTTTTATAATCCTGTTTCTTATAATCCCTCTTTTTTAAAATCCCGCTTTTTATAATCCCGCTTTTTTAAAATCCCGTCTCTTATAATCCCATTTCTTATTACGACGCATAAACAGTGAATCCTGCTTGGACACACTATAGGATTTGGGGTAGGTGCGAGGTTGGGTGTATGCAGTTTCTTTAGAATTTAAAGAATCTGGAAAATAACGAACATAAAATCAATAAGTTCTACGTACCTAGGTATTCTAAAAAACGGGATAAGCGGGATTTTGAATAAACGGGATTTTAAACAGAGGTATTTAAAAAAACGGTATTATAGAGGACGGTATTTTAAAACTTTTTTTGCGGGATTTTTGAAAAACGGGATTATAAAAAGCGGGATTCCGTTACGCTCCCCATTATTCTTTGCGGAACGAAATGAGTCGCTTTACGCTTGAACAACGCAGGAAAATACTGAAAACTTATTTCCAAAATGAGTGCTGTGTAGCCCAAACAGTGCGTTTTTTGAAAAGAAGTTTTGGCCGAAATGAAGTACCCACCGCGCCTGCTGTACTCAAGTTTGTGCAAAAAGTTCGCGAGACTGGTATGCTAGTGGACACCACTCATGGGATCCGTCGTCGTATGACGTATGGTGCGCACAGACGAGAATGTGGCTGCTGTAACCGAGAGTGTTAGACTCTTAAGCGACGTTGTGTTCCATAATTAATGGAAATGTTTGCTCTTCCTAATAAAGCCATAATATGAAAAAATTTAATTTTGTTCATTTTATTGCAATTTCAAAAAGAGACTTGTATTTGTACAGAATTTCACATCAGCCGATGTAAAAGTTCATTGATATAACACATGCTAGATTGAATAGAAACGTAGATTATTAAGTAAGGCGTTTTTCACGATCTGATAAATTTGTACGTTAAAAACAATTGAACAAAATTTTTGTCGAATTGGTTCGATGTTAAAACTATTTTCGAATGATACCAGGTTAAGTTTCCTCGCATGTTAGTTTTCTCACATGATAATTTTCTCTCTATATATTTTTCTGGCATCATGTATTTCTCGCGCGAAGGTTTTTTTGCATAGTAATTTTCTACCAGGAAAGATTTCTCGCATGATATATTTCTCGCCTGGAAGTTTTTTTTTCATGATAGTTTTCTCTAATAATATTTTTCATTATTTTTCTTATGATATATTTCTTGCATGATAGTTTTCTCCCATGATATTTTTCTGACATTATAGTTTTTTCCCATGAAAATTTTCTCGCATGATAGTTCTCTCATATGAAAGTTTTCTGTCTTAATAGTTTTGGCTCTTGATAGATTTCTTGCATTTCTAATAAGATAGCTTTCTCGCATGAATTATATTTTTCATGATACATAATATAGAATGATAGTTTTCTCGCATGACAGTCTTCGCGTAATGAAACCTTTAAAGGTACCCAAACTGTAGAATCTCAAAAAACATTTAAATCCCCATCTTGAAATGTTCTTAAAATATAGAGCTTCTCAAACTGTGTACCGCTTTGTACCGCTTAAAATGAACGTTTACCATTAACGTTATCGTCAATAATTTGCTTCACGTAACTTTATCACTATCGTCTCATCAATCGTTTTCGGTAGAAGATCGTTCAGTTAATTTCAGATACTCTTATACTGTGACTGAAATGTCAAAATGAAATCCATGAAAGACAATATCTGGGATTCCAAGATATTTGTCGTTTCCGAAACTATTTTGGATACCTAATGTTCCTTGTGCAAGAGCGAGTCCAAGATCGTTGCCTGTCAACCATTGGTACCCTTCGCCACGCAAAGTCTCAATAGTTACAGCAAATCTTAATAGTGATGGTACGAGTATATCTATTTGTAGAACGACAACCATCCGGCAAGTTAATTGTTTGAAGTATCATTAAAAAGGCTTCTTTTGAAATTCGAAAACGTTGAACAAAACTATAATGGTTTAAATTATTTTACAACAATTAGTAAGAAAGATTACTTATGTACATACAGTGTTGGAAAAAATAATAGAAACAAAGCTTTACATAATGATCAACCATTAATAACTACATACAATTACGTCTTCCTTGGTTCTAATTTTTTATATATTAATAATACCTAACATGACTTTGAAATGGTGCAGCCGTTTGTTGTCATTAGCTCTTTGTTTGGACTTAACGGTAAAAAAAATGAGCTAAGTGATAATCTTGCCTGGAAAAAATAATAGAAACAAGGTACTTTGACTTTTAATTTGACTTAAATTTCGTTTTTTATTTTTATTGAAATGGACGTTTTATAGTTTGTTTATTAGTTTTGCACGTGTTTCAGTCGTTTTAATAAAAAAAAATATAACAGTTATTTTAAAATTTTATAAAAATGGGTCGTGGAGTACACTGTACAATTACTGAGCGCAATTTAATAAAAAAACTTCAGACAAAATCGGAAAACTATGGAAGAAATAGCACAAGCATTAAATTGTTCAAAAAAGAAGATATTTACAGCTCTCTATTCAAGTCCAAAGCCAGAAACAAGAGGCAGAAAACGAAAGACCTCAACGCAGTTTGATAAGATATTGTTACGACTGTGTAAAAAAAGGCTTTTTCTTCTTCCAAAGACTTGAAAATTGAACTAAATGCGCCTGTTTCAAGTCGTACAATAAAAAACCGACTAATAGAAGCAAGGCTTCCTGGAAAAGGTCCCAGAAAAGTACCATTCTTGAGCAAGAAAAATATTCTGCAGAGAATGACTTTTGCAAATAAACACGCCCAACGAGCAAATTGGAACAACGTTTTATGGTCGGATGAAACAAATATAAATTTATCTGATTCCGATGGCAAAATGTATGTCAGACGACCTAAGAACGCAGAATTCGATCCAAGGTACACAAAAAAGACTGTTAAACACGGTGGAGGAAATATCATGATTTTGGGGGTGCTTCTCCACATCTGGGGTTGGTCCAATTTTTTGGATAAAAGACAAAATGTGTGCTACTGACTACGTACGAATAATAAATGAAGTTATGCTGCCATTTGCCGAAGAGAACATGCCAATTAAATGGGAATTCATGCAAGATAACGACCCCAAGCACTCCTCAAAATTCTTTAAGGAATACTTTAAAAAAATTAAATAAATGTTATGGAGTGGCCATCGCAGTCCCCGGATCTTAATCCCATAGAACACCTGTGAGGCATACTTAAGAGGAAAATTGGAGACTTCAGAGCCAAGAATAAGGAAGATCTGTGCTCTATAATACAAAATGTATGGTATTCCATACCTTCCGAGTCATGCGCTAAGTTGGTTCATTCCATGGGGCGGAGATGTCAAGCCGTCAATAAAAATAAAGGTGCAACGACCAAGTACTAAACGAATATGAACCAATTTAACTGTTAAGTTACTCTTTACCAAAAAGAAAAACACAATTATAATATTGTTTCTATTATTTTTTCCAGGGTAAAATGGCTGTTAATATTAATTTTAATTTTTCTCATTACTACTTTTCTTTTTATTAATAAATTTAATATTGTGTATATTTTAAACTTTATAGAGACTTATTGTATGTATTTTTAATTTCCAATTTCTTCCCAATAAACTTTTTGTTTTTAAAAAACGGCATAAAAGAAGCTTGTTTCTATTATTTTTTCCACCACTGTATTTATGTATTGTATGTAAAAAAATATACTTACATATGGGTTGGAAGAGGTAGAGGGTCTGATTCATCTCTTAATTGTCTTCGTAACCGTATTAATTGTTTTTTTTTTTTTTTTTGAATTTTCATTTTCACTATGTAACAAAACTAAATTACGACGAAACATTTTGACTTCAGTTTGATGAAATAGTAATGGAAATTAATGACAGACGATACCTATTTAGCTATCGTGCAAACGATATAGTTTTGACGATATCACTTTGACGATTATCGTCTTACGTGAAGTGAGACTATCGTCAAAACGGTATCGTCCGACGATAATCGTTTTACGGAATGTCCCCCCTGAAGTTTATCAATTTGGAACCATTCTTTGAATGCTGCGTGGTTCTTTTGCTAAACGAAGACTCATCTCAACTTTAAACAGTCGCTTTCGGAATGTCCTTCTTGAGATGATTCCTTCATACTTTATGAAAGAAGTCATCAGAGCGATTTCGTAGGCAAATATCTCGAAATTTACGGTCACTATTTAAATTTTCTTTTTAATAATAAACGTCCACTAGAGGGGTTATAATGAGTAAACACAGTGAGAGCATTAGGAAAAAGGAATAATGGTGGTATATATTAATATATTATGTATATCGCGTTATTGGAGCGTAGAATTGCGTTATTGTTGCAAGACTTTTGCCATTTAAGTTGCTGCGACAAATAAGAAAAATACATCTTTAATTATTATTTAATTTTTGGCTATGTACATAAATGTATACTCAGGGCCTTTGGAAATTTTGAATTCTTTCTTCCGATCCCGATTTGCTTTAAGTGAAGCCCTTGGCAATTCCAGGATTCTCCTGCATTTTACAAGGCAGCATATCGCTTTGGTCTTTTTTTTATTGTTTTTCTCCTGCATTTTAACAAAAAATATGAATTTTAAATTTTTTTAACTTAAAAATATAAACAAACAACTTACATTTCCGTCTAATAAAAATAAGTGAAAATTATGGCTGTCAATGGCATATCATTCCGCCCGAAATGATTGTTCACAATAAGGGGAATTTTTCGAACTTGAATAATTTTTCGGGTGAAACGGAAATTGAAATGTTAATTTTTCCGGGTGGAATGTTGTTCAATGTAACATCACTAAAAGTGTTATGCCTTTAGTAGTAGAATTGATTCGAACCCTAACAATCAAACAGTAATCCTCTATACATCTGTTATCGTATGACCTAGCAAATGCAAACACATGAGAGAGCTTATATAAGCTCAGCACAATGCATGCACCCACTAAGCCACACAATTGTAGGAAAAAAGGAAGGGAAGGAAAATGTCACTTACCGTGCTCTGACATAGGTATTTTTTTGTTGTTATTTTCTCCTATGCGTGCTTGATTTTTTTTTTGTTCTTGTTTTTGTTGTTGTGGATATTTGTTTCTTTTTATATTTTGAGTTTGTGATTATTTTTTTTGTATTTATTAAAAAAAAAATTTTTTTGGATTATACTTTCTCTGTATTTTGATTATAATTAAAATAAAAAAATATTTGTCTATATACATACATCTACTTTATTAGATTATGTTTACAATTTAAAATTACAAAACATAATTTGTATTTATAAAATGTGTACTTTGCGTTTAAAACTTTGTTTCTATTGTTTGTACAAAAAATAGCTACATATGTACATATATCTATCTATCGTGTTTTCTGCTCTTCTTCTTTTTGTGCGAAGATGATCGTTTTCTTCGTTTTCTACTCGATGAATCCGATGATGAATATACTTCTTCTTCATCATCTGAATAACAACTTTGGCTGCGATATGTGCTATGACTCCGAGAACGTTTTTTTGCCTTTTTCTTACTATGATGATGACTATGTTTGGAAGACTTCTTTTTTGATTTGTGCGATTTGGATTTAATGAGTTTTGTACGCGCATTTCGAGATCGAGAACGCGATCGTTTTGGAGAAATAATAACAACTTCAGGAGTTTGTGTACGCTGACGCGTTCGAGATCTTGAGTGCCGCTTTTTGGTTTCAACAGTGACTAATTGTACGTCATCATCATCATCATCTTCAACTGTCACTTTTTCATGACATGGATAAGTGTTGGAAGGTTTTTTTGAAACTTCAGGGTCTGATCTATCATCACCATAAGATGATATTGGGATGGAATGCACAGATGAGGTATCGGAATCATCTTCGTCTTTTTTCACTGTGGATTTAGCGAATAAATTGATCGATTCGCCAACATTTGATTGGGATGTACCTTTAAAGAAACAGAATATATACAATTAATTAACATTTCAACATTTAAAACGGAGCATCCTAAAAATTGGAAATTGTGGTTTGAAAAAAAATTGTGACTAAGGTGTAGGTATATCAATTACTATTTTTTGATATGTTTTCGACCGAAATCAATCATTTTGATTGTATGAGAAAACAATTTAAAAATTCTTAGAGCGGTTAAAAAAAAAAAACAGTTTTGAAATGATTTAGTTAGTATAAAACAGCATTTTTAACATTTCGCGACGCGTCAGTGCATCTCATAAACTGTTATATACTGTGATACATTTTACGTTAAACAGTATAGGCAAAATATATTAATATAATAATATCAAATAGAATAAAAATTATATATTTAAAAAACAAAATAGAACACAATGGAGGAGAAGTACAACCTTAAACACTATTGTGCCAAGATGTAGAAACATCCCAGCTGTAAGCTCGAAGTAACAAGCAAGACCGAACCTACTATTTTAAGACCAAGCCATAAGGGATGTCAGAGCTATTGGACTAGACGACTTAACGGGAGTTCAAATCTGGACAGAAATTCAACTTTCTAATTTGCCCGACTTAATCCAAACTATTGTATCCCGTTATCTTTAACTGCTATAAAGCATAATTATTTATCATTTCATAATAAACGATTCCAGCTGGCTCCATTTGTCTGGTCACCCGAAGGCAGGTACATATGTTAAGACCTTTGCTGAATTAAAACATCGAACACAGCTTGTTGATGTTGCAAATCAATATGCGAACACTCTAGACTAGTTTATTCCGTCTGATAATACTACAAACACTATAAGTGTATTATATCAACTGGGACTTTAATTGGAGTGACCAAGGCTTATCATCATATCTGTTCGCATCCTAACAAAATTCTCTCCAATTTGTACTATATTTACGATTTTTTTAAGCTACATACTTCGATTGATAAATCCTACATTTCACCAAAATAATATTTAAATTTGTGTTGAAATGTCAAAACAGTTTTCCCAATTCATTCGAAATATCTCGATATTTTGTTGTGTGACTTCGGGATGTCTCAGAATTTTCATTTTAAGCTACACATAATATAGAAATAAATAAAAAACAAAAACTTGTTGGCAGCTGCAAAGACTAGCATATTTGTTTTATGATCGCACGTACATGCTCTTATAAACAATTTTATATACTAAATACTACATCATTGGCACAATTTAAAAAAGCATTAAGCTCGGTCATACATAGTATCGATCACGTATTACAGTTCTAATCACGGCTGAAACTGATAAATGTACACGCGAATCTTAGTTAACAGATTAGTTACAGATTCATTTGCGAAAATACAACTGTGGAATTTTTTCTACATGTATCATCAGTCATCACTATACAAACTGTGTTGTGTTCTATTATAACTCGGTAAAAGTTATTTATTGAAAGTTTAGCTTTTATTTTGGTTTCAAAAAACAATTAATGTAACCTTTGTGCAAATTATTGTAAGTGCTTTAATATTTCATCGCTCCAGTTTGTATATATAAAATAACAAATATAATTACATACATACATCCACTTACAAATAATTTCTGTTTCAAGTGGAATCTTTGTGTGTTTGATAAATTTAAGATTGCACACAAATAGGAGTTTGAAATATCAAATTGACAACTTTGTTTTAATTTTAAATTCTTGAAAAATACTCATTTTCCGTGCATTTGCACGGATTCTACTTTGGCTATGGTAGGAGTAACTTAACATAGAAAAGAATTAAATATTTCGGCTTCATTCGGAATCTGTGATATCAAATTCCACGAATTTCGAATTTCGTAGAAATGTGCTCTATCGTGATGCGATCTAACACCGTTTGTTGAAGAGTAAAGTTTTATGCATAATCCTCAAAGCAAACTTCATCGAATTAATATAAAAAATTGAGCCATTACTATGCGAACATTCAAAATGTTGCTAAAATTCTGCTGTTAATAGACGATGTCACTTAGGCGATAATTTCCAATACAAATAAATAAAGATTTCATACAATTTATGTCTCTTGTTAAAAATAAAAAAAACTCAAATTTGAACATATTTTTACGAAAATATTTTTACGTTTCTAAAATTCTTTTTTTTAGTCGCACTACACGAACGTGGAATGCTTTACCTGGCTCAGTATTTCCCACTCATTTCAATGTGCAGACATTCAAAACCAATGTGCATCGGTATCTCCTTTCTAATCCTATCCTAATTTCCTAATTGCTCGCACTGTGTATTTAACATTATAAGGGTATTCATAACCCCTTGAGTGCGCGTATAATATAAAAAAAAGCTCTTATAACTTAATCCCAATGGTAGTATCAAAATAGGGTTTAATACTCTTTATCATAGACAAAATATAACGCATAATGCATGGGCAAACTTTCTTAAATAAATACCTTTAATTTGATTAAGAAAAGCCATCGCCTTTTTCTTCCGTTCATTTTGTAATTGCTTCTCTTTTGAAATCAATCCTCCCAATTTTTCCCTCGCAATTTGTGCTAACTTGTCTTTAACCTTTTCTTCCGCTAAAAATTGAAAACAAATTATGTTAAAAATTGATTTAAGAGAATTAATAAAACACATAATACCTCTTTTCAACTCTTTTTGGTGAGATTTAACAAGATTTGCGGAGGATTGTTCTGCTACTGCAACAAGAAGTGACGAAAGGGATGCGGGCACCTTTGGTGCAACTGTTCCGCTCTGATCAATATCAAACCTCGATCTGTTGGGCACCGTTGATATTCCAAGTTGTGCATTTCTTGCCATTAATTGACTTTCCACTAGCTGTATTGCTTTTTGAACATGTTCAGGAACGCTGCGCGCTGGCATTTGCTGTTGTGGCAGTTGCACTTGATCAGCGACTTGAATATTGCCATTTGATTTTAATCTTTTTTCAGACTCATCATCACTTGTTTCTTGTGGAAGAGCTGGACGAAGACCTGATACTGGTTGTTCATCTTTGATTTTTATTGAGAATGATACTGGACCTAAAACAACAAGAATCTTTATAAAATACCCACAATATGTCGGGTTGTTAACTTACCACTGGCAATTGCTTGTTTTTCGTCACCCTCTTCTTCATCGGAGACGTATGATTTAACCTCTCCAGTCACTTTATACATATAATAGGAATAGAACTCATTGTCCGGGAACAAAAATGTAAATCTTTCATCGTTCTTAATACGGAGCGTTTCTTCAAATTGACGGCCATTCTTAATCACATAACCAGCAGTTTTGTCAATAATATTTTGCAAATAATCAGGGGGAATTGGAAAACACAGATCTACATCTTTAATTTCATTTTTTTCCTTGTTTTCTTCATCTTCAGATTCTGTGTCGTTTTCTGTGTCCGAAGAGCAGTAATGCGCTAGCATTAATGCATTGGAAACGTTTTTCGGTTGAACATTTGATGGTGGTTGTTGTTGGCTTGTATTAGGCTTTTTAATATTTTCAGAATCAACATATGTTGTAGAATTAGCATTCTGTTGCAAGAGAACGGGCGTATAAATGGTCAATTGTTGTTTTTCTGGTTCTGGCGGAGGTAATGGAACCCCTTTGATTTTACTTATCAACTGAGTATAAGCGCAATTCGCTGAAGGCGTGTATTTTATTGTAGGCACTGGTATATAAGGCTTCGAAAAAGGATCTTCAAAACAAACATTACCCGCTGTATTATTCAGTGCTTTATCATCGGAAGTGAGAGAATCTGATGTCTCACACTCGAGCTGTGGATAAGTTCCACTTTTCAAAGCACTGAGTACAAACTTGTAATACGGATTAAGAGAATTATTTAGATTGAGGAAATCAAACTGTTGATTATTGGATTGTTTGGCTTTAATCAGTATCTCCATTTGCGGACCCTGTGCTGATATGAATCGAGCAGTTTTCTCAACGATTGCGTGTTGTTTCATCGTTTCAGGCTGGAAATAAATAAAGAAGATTTCATCATTTAAAAAGAAAATAAAATAAGCAAAAAAACACTCAACTGATAAAGGCCGAATGAGAGGCCTAATAGTGTTGGTTTTTTGCAAGCTTGACCGAGAGATCAACAGATTTCGGTATATATAGATTAATTTTTAATCCAATTCTATTATTCATCAAAAGTGTGTTCGATCGCGCGCCTGAAGGTTATTCAACGGATACATACATATAGCCAAAATCCAGAACAGTGTAAAAATTAAGGTTCATAGATTTTTTTGCAACGTAAGTTGTTTTAGAAATTGAACGACTAATTGTTTCGTATTTTATGTTGGTTCAGAACTTGAAAACTATTTGTGCTGTTTGTCTATCGCGAAACTTCGAAAGAAAATCGTCGTACCTTTGGGAAATTAGCTTTGATCAAAATTAATTTAAAGTTATAAACTAAAAGAAAAGTTTATGACCACTTGGTGCTTCAATTTAATATCACATTTTGGTAATTCGAAAACTTTCTTTCTTTTCGATAAGATTAACAGTCCTTAAAAACTTTTAATATCTGTGAATATAATGCTTTTAAGTGATTTTTTATACATTTGATTATATATTGTGATATTTTATTGAATAGAAAAATTGTTATTATTTGGATTAAATTGTTTTAGCTGAAGTTTTAACTCAAAAACAAAATTAGAAGCAAATTAATTAAAAGAATTTATTTACGATACAAAAAAACAGTTTTCTTAAATGAATATTTCCCTAATCAGAATTGCGAAGAAGAATTATGTCATTGTTATCACGCACAATCATAAGGAAATGAAAATACATTATGCAATGGACAACATTTTTCTGAAGTATGTGTGTTTATTTCCTCATTTAAAAACCAAGTTTTTGGGGTTAAGGAAAAGCAGTAATTTTGTTTTTATTTAATAACTCATTGCCATTTAATTTTTCTTGATACAAAAAAAATAAGTTAAAAATATAACAGATATACTCAATTTTACTTGAACAAAATGCAAAAGCGTATAAAATGTACAAGAACACATACCACAATTTTGATAAGAATAGGGAGTTCAAATAATAATATTCTCATGAGTTGATCACCTAAATTTAAATATTTTGTATGAGAAATTCAATTTACAATAAACCTTTTTCTATGTTTATTTAAGAGAATGGACAAGTTCTTTGTTTCAATCCTTTTTAAATGGTCTTCTAATTAAGGTAACTTTACTGGAAAGTTGATTGAAAAGTAAATCAAGAAAAATATTCCTTAATATAATGTCAGGTGCATTAGTACAAAATATAGCGAATCGAACTTAAAACCTTGCCAATTCGATAGATTCTTATTACGAATAGCGAGTCGCTAAAATTAAGTTCGCTACAAATACCTAACTGCTCAAAGTGTGATAATCCAATCGAAATTGGAGTGTATTTCTATCAATTGTCTTGTTGTTTTGGGAATAAAGAGTGATAAACGAAAACAAATAAATTGGGTGTTATTTTAGGAAACAGAAAATAATAATACTTCAAGAACGAATGCAATCAGTTTGCGAAGCTTGTTAATGGTTAAGAACCCTGATATAGCTAAGACCATAAGAGGGTTTGGGCTCAACAAAAGATTATTGGGAATTATCAGTATAGAACTGAATTGTCTTGGTCCACCGTCAAGCAAAGAAAAAGACTGGCATTACACATTTTTTTTGTTAGAATTTAACATGTTTTTCTATTTTATAAGTTTGGCTGGAATACAAGCTGAAATATAAGCAAAAACTGTGAAAGAACAATACAAAATGTAACAGCTTCTGGTGGAGGACCATACTGACAGATTAGTTTGTCTCCTTTGGTGCCAGCCGTAGACCACCTACTAAGTCTGATCTAGACTGGTGTAAAAAACCAAGACTCGTTTTCTACTATACAAAATATTATTTAGGACAAATTTTAGGGCATTCAACAGCAATTGAATGTAATTTTTCTGGACCAATTGTCTAAAGTAGATCCCAAGAATCCAAATGCTCCAGAGAGCAAACATGGTCTTTGCATGTATATAATTGTTTTTTAATTTAAAAAAATCACAACCGAAGAACACAAAACACAATCTGAAATATTACAACTTCACAATGTTAAATGCAATTTCCTATTGTTTAACGTTTAACATGTGTTATTTTAGTGCAATCATTTTTGAAGGGAATTTAAAAGCTCGATTACGATAACACCGTGTCAAGCGAAATTCACTAAATCATATGATTTAAGACAAACGTTCAATTCGCTATACAGAGTGAGGATAGGGTTTGAATATCAGGCGCCGCCAACTTATTTGTTTATTTTGTTGCACTTAGTTTCAATCAATTACGGAAAAATTAAGACCATCTATGATTAGTGAGTAACTTTGTATCGGGTAAGTTCATAAAAATTGGATGGAGTTTAGCCTTCTGTAACGTATTTTCCCAATAAAAATAATAATATATAGCAGCTTTTAGTTAAAAGTTATTATTATCTTTTTGAAAATGCCAACGCATCATATTAAATTGTTAATTTTTACAGATAACGAATCAAAATGCCACAATCTGAAATCAAACTACATACAAATGGATTCACCGACATCCACAATGTAGAAGACGGTCGGCCGTTCTTATTTACTTCAGAATCCGTGGGAGAAGGCCACCCAGATAAAATGTGCGATCAAATCAGCGATGCCATTTTGGATGCACACTTGCAACAAGACCCGTATGCAAAGGTTGCCTGTGAAACTGTGGCTAAAACTGGAATGGTACTTTTATGTGGTGAAATAACATCAAAAGCTGTTGTTGATTACCAAAGAGTTGTTCGGGATACTATTAATCACATTGGATATGATGATTCGTCAAAAGGATTCGATCATAAAACCTGCAACATACTACTTGCATTAGAAGAACAATCCGTGGATATTGCAGCTGGTGTGCATGTCAATCGTTTAGAAGATGATGTTGGAGCTGGAGATCAGGGTATCATGTTCGGATATGCTACTGACGAGACCAGAGAATGTATGCCGTTGACGGTCGTACTTGCACATAGACTCAACGAAAAAATTGCAGAGCTTAGGAGATCGGGAGTGTTCTGGTGGGCCAGACCAGATTCTAAGACACAAGTCACCTGCGAATACATTTTAAAACAAGGGTCAACTATTCCACAGCGTGTTCATACTATTGTTGTATCGGTCCAGCATTCAGATGAAGTTACTCTTGACGAATTGCGAGAAGAAGTTTTGCATAAAGTTGTCAAAGATGTGGTACCAGCAAAATACTTCGACGACCAGACTGTTGTACACATAAATCCATGTGGAACCTTTGTTATTGGTGGACCAATGGGAGATGCAGGACTAACAGGAAGAAAAATCATAGTTGACACTTATGGTGGATGGGGTGCACATGGGGGAGGTGCGTTCTCAGGTAAAGATTTCACCAAAGTTGACCGTTCCGCTGCTTACGCCGCTCGCTGGGTGGCCAAGTCATTAGTCAAGGCAGGTCTCTGCAAACGTTGCTTGGTGCAAGTTTCATATGCTATAGGTGTAGCAGAACCACTTTCGATAAGTGTATTTGATTATGGTACATCTGACCGATCACAGAAAGAGCTTCTAGAAATTGTGAAAATGAACTTTGACTTAAGGCCAGGATGTATTGTACGAGATCTTGATTTACGTAGACCGATCTATCAACGCACAAGTGCTTATGGGCACTTTGGACGAGAATGCTTCTCATGGGAGCAGGCTAAAGAGTTAGAATACTAATGTCGAAAGCCGTTTTCCTGTTATTTAATAACAACAGTTTATAAGGAAATAGTTTTTTTTTGTTCAGTTTAAGTGTTATTTTAATTAAATATTTTTTTGTTAACCAATTGAAATTAATAAAATTACAATTAATTTCTTATAAATGCACTTAATTAATTGCATTATGGTAAGTGCGTTGGACTGCTTTATCGGTGGTCGGTCTCACTTAAAAACAAATTTTTGTATGATTGTTTTTGATTTTGTTCTCAAAAACTGAATTTTCAAAAAAATGAAACTTCAGTCTCTTTCATATTAAGCTGATCACACTGATGTACTCTGTATATAAACGAACAGATATATTCGCAAAGGATTAAGAAAAGTTATCCGCATGAGGAATTTAAAATTAAATTAAAGCTAAAAATGAGGTGCAATTTCTTTTCTAGTTCTCATTTTTGCACTAAAAATACAACAGTGGTATAATCTTTACAGCAATAAGCAAAAAAAAATCGTATGTTACTAAAATATCTTGGAAGAAAGAATAAAACAGTGCCATTGTTTTTCAACAAATAATTTCAAATAAACGAAAATAAAAAAATTGAATTGCGTCAATTATAAAATTATCAAATTTTAATACGTCAATACAACTTAACTTTTTTTGGAAATTCTAAAAGCGAAACAATAATTGAAGGGCATATAAAAGATTACCAAGTAAAATACAGGATAACCTGCAATGAGAGAACTTATCACCATTTTAAAGAAAGAATTGTAATAAATATGCAATCATTATTTTCAATGACAATTTTTTTTAGAAATAATCATCCCCAAATAAAAAAAGATTATTTACTTGCTCTTATTTTTATAAGACTCACAATTTTAAAAATGGATGTTATTAAAGAAAAATGTTCATAAGCATAAAATTAATTTTATTAGAAGTAGTAGTAGGAGCTTAATATGTCATACGATTTTTCAAGCAAATACAGTCCGATTAATAGAACTCAAGATATAAGATGGGTACGCGAACCACATCGGATGTTGATTTCTCCTTTTAATAAAATCTCCAAAAAAGTTCTACTAATCGGATCGTCAAAATTAAGCTGTAAAGACTTAGGGTAAATTACAGAGGATTTTTTCTTGGTTTAAATAAAGAAATTGAAGTCTGCATACTCCTGACATAAAAATCGCTGGTCCTAACCCCTCACCCGCACCCACCAATGGCGAATAAAACTGCCAGATTTTTGTATTCGATATCATGAGGCATGCCACTATACACGCTCATACTAATAATTTGGGTACACCTCCAAACCAAACATTTTCTGTCGACTTTCAGACTTTAGGGATAGTCTGCTTGCAGCATAGTTTCAGCAGTTTGAGTGAAGGTTCTTGAGCATTTGCCATTAGTAGACCCCAGTCCAATTTTGGAATGATAATGGATAGAACAACTAGAATTACGGGATACAAATTTGATAATATTAACTCTAAAAAATAGGATTTTCTTGAGTTGTATACAATGTTCTTTAAAACTTAATTTACTATCAACGAAAACTATTTACATTACAAATTTATATTTTATTGAAACTGATATTGATAATTTTAAATAATGTTAGATATTATTTTTGCTAAATGATGTAATAGAACCTGAACAGTTACACCAATAATGAATATCTGCAAGTACGTTCGAAAATATTTCAGTTAATTTATTTTGGTCACTCTTGTAAAGCAGATGTATTTCTTGGAGGGGGATGATTGTTTTCCCTTATCGATAATTGAAGCTCTTAGTTATTATAAGACGTTTTTCTTTTTTAGTTTAGAATGGAGCTCTGGGCAGAGTCCGAGAATGTCGAGCAAGTTCTTAATATTTTCTGAACCAAGCGTGCTCTGAGCGCTCTGAGTTGTTTTTAGGCGTTCTTCTTTCTGGGAGTTGTTTTTGATACACACCTAAATATTTTGTATGAGTAGTCCGTCGCAGGCTGTCACCGCCGAACGTAAAGTTGGTGATGTGGGTTTTTTTCATTGTAACTTTTTATAAGCTTCAGTATACACATTTCCATTTAAATCCCTTATACTGATAATGAAAAAGTCAAAAATCAAAAATCAGTGGACATCAGAAAAAGAGTATGATTTTTTATTTTATTATTCAACACTTAGGTTTACTTGGCATATCGTCGTTTTATTGCAACAATTCACTAAGTACAATTTGATGGATTTTAATCTAATAACAAAGTTCTGAGTGTATACCAATGTTTGTATTGCAATAAAATTAAAAGTATTAAAATGATACAAACTCTTTTAAATAACAAAACCAATTTCAACAAGTTATCAAACTCGATAATCTCAAATTTATTAAAATGTTACTTATTGACTTTTCGCAATAAGCCGACGATTTGTTATAATATTTACATGTCTGTAAGAGTTCGGATCATTTTCATCACGTGCTAAAATATTTCCTTTTAAGATTATTCAACTGGAAAACACAATTTCAATGAGATAACATAACATCGAAACAGCGCGTAAGCAAGTCAGGTTTATTGAAAGTCATCGTGTTTAATGTTTCAATATTTTGAAAGTTATCTGCAGTGTCTTGATAGATCAGACATATGTAACCTGAATTATTGATAACCCCTTAATACTGCAGATTATTAAATTCTTCCTACAATAAAAAGGAAAAAAAAACTTACCAATTGAATTGATGATGGCACTTCGAAATTCTTCGGCAGCAGAAAAACCTTATCGGGTTCATTATCAGTTCCAAACTCTGAAGGATTTTCATCTCGATTCGGTCCCAATGGTGTATCATAATTGAATTGCACCTGATTGTATGTTGAATCGCTGCCGCTCTCGTGTTGTAAACGTTTTAGTTCTTCCTCTATAAAATGTTTTTTATTTTTAAATAAAAACAAAAATCTAAGGTTGACCAATGCAAAATGAGAGATAAGATAAAGAGAGCATTGGAGGGATTAAGGGAGAGGTATTATTAATTGTCTGGTATCGTTTTTTCTAAAGGATTTTAAATTTATATTATTTTCTTTGTTTCTTTTGTTCGTATGAAAAAAAAGTTGTATTTGTATAGATTTTTATTTATTTTAATAAATGAATTTGAAATAAAAACAAAAGGTGCGGATCTGTTAACAAGATACTATCCATGCGGTTGATTATTTTTTGAGCTTTCAAAAGCTGACTGCTTCAGCAGTGCTGTAAAAATCTGAAAATATACGTTATTTTATGTATTTAACGACAAAATTACCTTGCAAGACTGATCTTCGAATATTTGTGTTGTAATCCGGTCCACAAGTTCATCAAATTATCTTCAACCTGTAAATACTTACGCGCCTGTGCTTACAAAGATTTAAAACCTACAGTTTATTTATTCACAAAATATGCTTGTTCGGGTTTATTTTGATACAGCAATCATTTTTTTTTTTGCTTGTTGGTATTGATTAAATTTAAAGTGATTTAAGGGAAACTTAATGATTTGTTTCTCTTGAACTTTAGAAAAATTCATCTGTTTTGTTTGCAAATTTATCGTTGGCACTTGTAACACTTACCTTGGTACAAGATCTCATCCTGTTCATTGCGATAGAGATAAAAGTATCTTTCCTCTTCGCAGAGCTGTTCAGCACGCTGTTCCTCGGAGCTGAGATAATCCAAACGATTGCCATAACCACCAGGTGGAGGCTCATATGGGGTTAGATCGTATATTGCGCCTCTAACATCATATCTAGGGTATTTTTTTTAGCATTTGCATGTGTGTTTCATGTGTCCCCACATTATACAAATCATAAAAAAGAAGGTAAACGAAATAAAAATAAATTTTTAGAATAAAAAGAGACGAATTTTTAGTTTGATTTTTCATTTGCGTTTTTTGTTTGTAGTTCACACAATTTTTTATTATTTTTTGTACTTTTTGTCAAAAACGCGCATAAAATATTATTAAATATATAAAGAATATAAATTTATTAGAAGAATACATACCAAGTCGAGTTAAAGATTAACAACCTGTTTGTAAAAAAATTATTAACCTTTTGAAAAATTCAAAATCGAATCCTTTGGCCCCTTGTTGTCCATTCTGTAATGTTATCCGCATATATTGTTTTTATCGAACAGTTCAATAAAATTTAAACTATAACCAATTGTTAAGTGATCATTATTTTGGGAGAACCTTCTGGTTTATCTATATGCGTTATAACCCAAGATACGAAACAATTGTTTGTTTTGTATGTGACTTTGATTGTAGAACCAGATGATTGTAGAACCAGAAACAAATGACTGAGTCTGTTAAACTTAAAGCACCACCACTTTGCTCGAAAGGTAAAATAAAGGCATCAAAATTAAAATTTTCCAGGAGGCAAACATATTTAAAAGCATTACCCAGAATCCAAAAAATTTCCACAATGCCTCTTGAAATTATTTCCTACGTTAATTTCGAAAAACTCATCGAAGGTTTTTTTCAAGAAGGAAAACATATGAACAAAATCTAAGATCCCTATGAGATAATGTATCTTCCGATAAAGAAAAATATTGCATAAACATAGTAATAAAATAAATAACTAACCAAGATCCATCCACCCTTAATACAAGATGATCTACAGATACAAAGAGTACCTAAAACAGAACTGCAAAAATAGTATAGAAGAAGAATAAATGCAACTATTTACAAATCAAGGTTTTAATTTGAATATGTTGCTAAGGTTATATATTGTATTAATACAGCGGCTTATCGGATTTGAGAACAAAAATAAGTACCCGTTTTTTAGTGATATTTAGAAAAATAAGACCATGGCTTAGTTCGTAACTGCAAGTTTTGTTGCCCATGCCCTGACAAAAATATGATCCAATAAATGTTTGAACACAATTACAACTACATGTGTACAGTCATCATACTTTGTTAAAAATGCGTTCATAATTGTAAAAACAGCAAACGAAATATAAGTATAAAATATTTGTCACGAACTCTTGATTTGTTTTCTGATACGTTTTATAAATGGGTCCAAGTTTAAAAATATATATTTGAAAGCTTATATTTCTCATTCTTGAGGAAGAAACGGTTTTTGAAAACATTGGATAAAATTTGGCAGAAATAAGAAAATTTTAAAACCGAAGAAAAAGGGAAATGTTTTTGTATACGAAAATGATTTAAGTCATATTCCAAAAAATAAGATTTTCTTCTTCCCGGATGACATTCTTCAAATTGGATGAACAGATCTACACTTCAAGTACATACAGTGATCCACAAAAGTCTGCGTACAAGGAAGAAATATTTTTAAAAACTGCTGTTATTCACAAATTTAAAGTGATTTGTTTAAAAAAAAAATATTTTTTAATAAAGAAATGTACAAGGTTTTTATTTTCAACAAAAAAAAATTAAAACAATTATTCATAACAAGAAGAAATTAATAACAACAAAATAAACCTCTGAAATTCTTCCACAAAAGTCTGCGTACAGCTGTAACAGAAATTGAAAAAAGTTAGTTAATATAGACAAATAATTATTTTTTGTACTACTTTCGCTGTTAATATTTTGTCGGATACCCTTTTAGCCTTATAACTTCTTTCAAACGGTTTTGCATTGACCCTACCAGTTTTTCTGTATAGGAACTATTGATCTTACTCCATTCAAGCAACAAGGCTTTTTTTAACTGCGCCTTTTTGCGGATATCGTGGGTTCGGATTTTTTTTTCCAATTTATCCCAGCAGTGCTAGATAGGGTTAATATCTGGACTCTGTGGTGGGGTTCGTAGCAGGTGGGGAGAGTTATATGCCAGCCACATGCGCGATTATGGGCGGTATGTTTGGGGTCATTATCTTGCTAGAAGTAATAGTCATTGGATATACCCAGAATTTCAGCACTTGTTTTCAAATTTCTTTTGAGGATAACGATGTATACATGTTGATCCATTGTTCCTTCTATTACTTCCAGCTTTGAAGACTTTTGAAGACGCCATACAGCCCCAAACCATAACACCTCCACCACCGTGCTTGGCAGTCTTAACTGTGCATCTGGGATTAGGAGCATCGTTTGGTCGTCGCCACACCCTCAAAAGACCGTCAGAACCAAAAATGTTGTATTTTGATTCGCTGGAGAATATAACCTTACGCCAGAAGTCCGGAGGCTTGTTAACATACTCTTTTGCAAATGCTAGCCGTTTCTTTCTCTTTATTTTACTAACCAATGATTTTTTCCTGGGTGTGCGTGACTTAAACCCCTCTTGAACAATAGCTCTTCTTACCGTTTCTGGATGCACTGTATTGTTGTTATATATTTCGAGCCGTGTGCTTATCGTCTTAGCCGTTATAAAGTGATCTTGCTCCACCATTTGCTTGATCACACGCTTATGCCTTTCGGAGAGCTTTGAAGGTCGGCCTTATCTTGTCTCCGATTTAATCTGTCCTGCGTTTCTAAAGCGATCTACCGTTCTCTGTATCGTTGACCGAGCTCTTCAGGTTATTTTTGATATTTCACCATACGACTTTTTTTGTTTAACTTAAAGATTAATAAATCAACTGCCGCTCACTCAAACTTAACTCTTTTTTTGCCATTTTTTTGCTTTAAAAACAAAAAAAAAAACCAAAGACAATGACAATGATTTGCAATACGCGTTTAGAACGATTAAAAATAAACAAACAATCATATTATGCAAAAACAAATTTATCGATACTTAAAGAGAGTGTAATGCAAGAAATATTCACCTGTACGCAGACTTTTGTGGAAGAATTTCAGAGGTTTATTTTGTTTTTATTAATTTTTTGTGATACGAATATTGTTTTTTTATTTTTTTTTGTTGAAAATAAAAACGTGGTAAATTTCTTTTAATGAAAAATACCTTTTTTTTAAAATAATTCACTTTACATTTGTGAATAACAGCAATTTTTAAAAAATATCTTCCTTGTACGCAGACTTTTGTGGATCACTGTATGTCCAGTTAATACTCGAATTCAGCACTCTAAATGAAAAGTCATGTATTTCATATTTTAAATACAAAAAAAATCTTACGACTATAAAATCAATTTAATACAAAATTCTCATATTTTCTCTTCTGCTATTTTCCTTCGAAATCAGCAACATAAAAAAACATATGTCAGTTTCTATGCATATTGACATTTTACTTTCATGCACACAACAGTTGCCATGCTAATTTAGAAGTAATGTTGCTTGTTTACAATTATGAACGCGGAAGTTTAACAATTACGGACTCAGCCTACATTACAATAATATAAGAATTAAAACAACAGATCCTGGAAAAGTTAATCTAAATACAAATTAGATTGATTCATTACTCGATTTGGTATTAAGAAAAACACATTAGAATTTAATTTTATGTTTTTTTGGTGTTATTTTTTAACTTAAATTGTATTAATTTTGTTTTAATATAGTGTTGTAAACAACAAATTCATCGACCTTTAAGTATTATTTAACACCAGAACGGTACAGAATAGTCCAATTGAACAAAACTTAAATTAACATGTTATTTTGATTAGTAAAGTTATACAAAATATAAATAATTTTAACTTTATGCCTGTAAGACCTAAGGGCTTTTAAATGAAACCATAATTGTCCATTATTAGTTAGGAAAAATAGGAACATAGTAAATTTATTTTGGGTTAGCGGATTCTAGTTAAAACTGGGACGGACTCGAGCATAAGTTAGAAGTTGCGTTATTACCACCCGAAAATCCATTTGTTCAAACTAATTCAGATCTCAAGAAATTATCTCCGTCATATTGTCAAAGTGCACAGTTCATAAAAATGAGATCTCGAAGATCCAACCAAAGCAACCAAACAAAGTCCGCCATGAGAATAGCGTAGCATTATTAAAACCTTACTATGTAGTTGGGTTCTTTGGTAAATTAAGTAGAGATTAGGTCAAATTAATTCAGAGCAAGTGCCAATATTTTTTATTTTTATTTTACTTTGGTGGGGGCAAAACCCCCATGTATTTGGCTTAGTTACAAGCTAATGCTTAATCTAACTTAAGAACTAAGAAACTTATAGCTACGTTTTGTGGTTAGTGGGGGGTTGATTCAGGAGACGGAATTTCAGACAAGGGGTGTATTGAGGTTAAAGTCGAAGTAGCTAGTGTTTTAGTTAACACTAAGGAGCATACGAGAGACTGGTTCATTAGAGCCATTAGACGTACGGTGGGTGCGTATATAAAAGAGAGGGGGATTTCGTATGTTACGAGGGTTGGTAATCAAGAAGATAAGAGCTGTAAAGAGTAATACAGTCAAGTGAACCTGTAAGTAGTCGATGAATGAAGAGAATTTCATAAATTTTTCTTCGTTTTTCTAGTGAATTTAGGCTGATTAGTTTAAGGCGGTCTTGATAGGGAGGTAGGAACAAGGGACTATTCCCGGACAGACCTCGAAGATCAAAACGAAGGAATCTACGTTGAATACTCTCGATTCTGGCGATGTGAATTTGTTGGTAAGGGGACCCTACTTGACAGGCGTATTCGAGCAGAGGACGAACAAAGGTTATATAGGGGATCGGGTCACGTTCGTTTAACGAAGCCAGGTGCTGAATTGGCCTTAAGAACCATATCGTCATAATGGGAGATGAAGTTAAGTTCCTGATCACATAATATGCCAAGGTCACGTATCGATTCGACGATAGATAGGGGCTGATCATGAAGAAGATAAGGACGGGGAGAAGATTTGAAACGTCTTTGTGAAAAAGTGATTGAGTGGCATTTGGCAATATTTAAATCTAAACTGTTTTTGAGACACCAAATTGAAAAATTACCGAGATCGAGTTGGATGAGAGCAGAGTCCTGTGTAGAACAAATGGTCTTGAAGAATTTGGTATCGTCGGCGTAGAGAGAAATATGAGAATCTTTAATGACCATCTCAATGTCGTTTATAGCAAGAACAAAAAGGAGAGTTGCTAAGTGGATGCTTTGAGGGACTCCGAACGATGTTAAGGAAGGGCAAGAGGATGTAGATCTAAAACGAACACTGTAGTAACGGTTTTTCAGATAAGAAGCAATCCATATCAATAGAACGGGTTCAAAACCGAAGGTGGATAGTTTGAAAAGTATAAGTCTATGTAGACCGAGAGCCCACAGCAATTTTTGATTGTGATTGATAACAAAAAATAATTAGCATAATTAGATAGGCCTTTAGTAGTTATTTACAAATGTGAACGTCTTGCATGCTCTAGTGGGAGCTATAGTGCATAAAAGTGCATCATATATGCAGTTCTTTCCTAGTCTAAATAATTGTGATAACAACTTTGCCAAAATGTAGAATTAAGCCCCCTGATTGAAAGTATTGAGGTCTAAGACGTTTTGCAGACAGCCTTCTGCCTGCAAGACGCGTTAAGAATAGCGTATTTCTTGCACAAAGAAGACCGCCTTCAAAACGTCTTGGACCTCGATATTTGCAATCAGAGCACTTAGCTCTTCATTTTGAAGTTATGGCAAATTTTGTATCACAATTTTTTAGACTTTGGAAAGAACTGCATATCTGATGCACTCTTATGCACTATTGCTCCCACTAGAGCATGCAAGACGTTCACATTTGTAAATAACTACTAAAGGCCTATCGAATTATGCTAATTATTTTTTGTTATCAATCACACCCAAAAATTGCTGTGGGCTCTTAGTCTAATGGGATATTTTATCGAAGGCCTTACTTAAATCCGTGGATATGACATCGACTTTCTTGCCAAGCTCTAAGGCTGACAGGATGAAAGATACCAATTCAACAAGATTAGTGGTTGTTGATCTACACTTGAGAAAGTCATGTTGTATAGGGGAAATGAGAGACTTACAGTGAAAGCTCGAAATATTCATACGGTATGCTTTCGAAGAGTTTGGGTATACATGACAGTTTGGCAATAGGACGATAATTGTTAACATCACCTTTCGATCCCTTTTTGTGTATTGGGTTGAGGATAAACTGAAGATTGTTGGGAGAGGAAGAGATAGCGATGAGGAACATCGGGACCTGGAGAGAATTCATCATTAAGCTGATAAAATTATAACGAATTGCACTCTCCCCTGAGTATAAATAATTTCGCTTATCAAAATATATGCACTCGAAAAAAATTAGGCCCTTCGTATAATTATTTAGATCCGAAATACTTGTACATATATTTTTTTATGAGAAGATAATACAAATTTAATAAAAATTAGGCCCTTCGCATAATTATTTAGATCCGAAATACTTGTACATATATTTTTTTATGAGAAGATAATACAAATTTAATATTTTAAAAACAAGCAACAATTTAATCCAGTGATCCAGAATTAACCGAAAAAAAACACAGATTACTGAACGTCAGTGATCCAGAATTAATAAATTCAAAGAATAATCTCACTGCCTTCTTCTTTTATATTCTGGAAAACATGGATATGTTTAGCAATGTGATATCAAAATTGTGTTGGCAAAGAGGATAACAGCTGTCGGAATAGACAAAATTCCACCCGAATTTTTCTTTTCTCTGCTTGTTTTTCACAATATGATAGTCAAGTGAAATAGACATTAATAAGAAGAATTTAACAATATCCGTGACCGAAAAGAATCGACAATGCAAAAAAAACTGAATGAAAGTGCAAAGTAATTACAAACAAAATAAGAATTAAAAAATCAGAAGAAGGCAGAAAAATGTGAGTAATAGGGAACTATTATGGAGGAATGAAGACTTAAATTAAACGTGTAATGTCATTAAAACACCATCACGAGTAAAAACATTGTGAACATTGCTTGTGAAGTTAGCTTAATGTAAAGCTATAAAATAAATACAATGGAGGCCATCGTGAAAAAAATTTCACTCAGAATTTTTCTCAACTTTCAAAATTGTCAAGTTAAATAAAGTCGAAAGTTTCCCTTAAATTTTATTGACATCGGCAATTAAGTTTCATTGTGACTTTGTCTCTTATTTCAAAAGGCCAGCCGGTGGCTTACAATAAACAGTGCAAAGAATTATCGAAGATGGACAAAATTCCGAGGGAAATTTTGTCTACGATATCCCCCAATGAGTATTTCATTTCTAATGTACGTCAACTATTGTACCAGCTATTCGATAAAATACACAATATAAATCTACACTAAAATACAGCTTATCACTCTGTTTCCATAGCACAATGTCTATTGCTCTGTATCAGAACACACCCACAGCCTGGTGTTAAATTAGAGCATAAAAAAAAAATTCAATCAAGAACGAGCGTACCAACCAAACTATATGACTCCCGCCTAGAACTTAGGTGGGAGAACACTCAAGCTATTGTTGTTGTTTCATTAAAAAATTGAATACCATAAAACGTAATTCCGAAAAAAACAATGTTTTGCTACCCAAAAATAAATAAATGTATTAATTTTTGTTGTTGTTATACAACAGCTCGAAGAGAACCAGGACCTAGTAACTTACAACTCTCAGCCATTCCTGTGTGCGTGTTATTAGGAATGGAAGGGACCTACAATTTTCTGCCGAATCCGAACGACTAATGAGTAAAATGACAATTAATCAAGTATTATTTTATTTATTATTTTGATTTTGATCTAGGTAAAATGCTTGCAATCATTTTCTAAAATTTTGCATATCACCGGCATTATTATCTGGCTGATAAAAACCACTTCAAATACTCAGGTTAAATTATCACGAAATTATTCGAATGAGGCTTACGAAGAATGCTTTATAACAGTTTAGAGCTATGGAGTCAAAACGCAAAACTATCTTTTTAAACTAATTTGATCTACATTGTTTCGTTAGAAAGTTTTTGCTTTTATAAAGGGTGTCCAGATAGCAATGATAGTTTTTTTCAATTGTTATGTTTATGTAGTTGTCAAAGGAACCAATAATATCCAGCTGTCACGATATTCAGTAATGTTTGTCAATTTGCCCGGACGACAATAGACGACACCATATATGTTCGCAATTTTGGCTCAATAGCTACATTTATGTCAATATGCAAAATTGATGTTATTGGAGCAAAAACAATCCATCATCGGACCTTACAACTTTCGAAATGAGGAAGGAGAAACCGTTGCAGTTAATGGTATGGGGCTAGGGAATAGAACCATGTTAACCGACTTTCTTTGGCCAGAGCTAGACAACATCGAGCACGAGACCGCACTACATGACGTACAAGCGACGACGAAGTTGTGAAGAAAAGTGATCTCATGGCGAGCGTTTATCAATTGACCGCGGTGATCATGCGACTTGACACCACTCGATTATTTTTTCTAGGGCGGCGTCTAATCCTTAATCTTCGCTTAGAAGCCAACCACTATGGAAGAGCTCGAGGCAAACATTCGTGACGCTATTGTCGGAATAACGCTACGAATCATCAACAAATGGAACGACCGCTTAAAGCAATGCCAGAGATTTTGGCTAAAAACTTTTGATATTTCAAATTGATGGAACAAGATTTCATCGAAAACTCTGGATTTCAACGAAATCACAATGAAATATTGCTATATTAATTTTAAATCTTCTCATTTTTTAGCTGAAATCTCAGATTTCGGTTTGGTGAACAGTATAAGGTAATGAGACTTATTCTGCGATACTGAGAAATAAAGAAAGTAACAGCTTATAAGACGTTTGCAATTAAGTTTTTGCTTTATTCTCTACCAAGCGATACCATTAGGTGGCCTTAAAGAATTGATTCACATATAATGCCATTTTTGTAGCGGTGTAAATGTAAAACTCTTTGAAGTAGCTCATTTGTGGAATAAACTTACATACTTCTTGTCCAACTGAATAATCAATCAAGAAAATGTACATACAATGACACTCTATTTAACACAGGTGGTATTTATTGTTTCCCCAAGAGATTCGTCTATTTCAGCCAAAACTGAAGAGCTATATTGGAATTTGCAAGTAAAAAAATTAACCTGACAACGTCCGTCTAAATGGAAAACCTTACTATAAATGACAGAATAATTGATTAAGGCAACCTAGAAAACAATATAATATACCGCATTCAGCAGAAAAATATTCCGAAAACAACTCACAAAATCTAAGCCATGGAATAACCAGCTTAGTTACCCAATATCGAACTTGTAGAATATGTATTGATTATAGATCAGTGAATTTTTCGAGAGATACGGACATTAAGATAGAGACAATTGCAACAACATTCATGCGAGCAAATTATAACCGTTATATCACTAATGTAGTTGAACTCTCTTATGAAAAATAGTGCGGTCGTTAATATGTTGCTCTTAGCTTATTGATTGAATATTAATAAATTCTTTAAAAACATTAGATTTTCTTTGGCAATTGAAATAGAAACATATTGATGGGTAGGCGTGTTTATTTTTTAGTGTCAAAAACATCAATTATTTAATATAGATTTTACTTTTATATGGGTAGCGGAAAATACTGCACCCCAGAAGAAAAATCTGCCATTTTAGCATCAAGGCAAATCGCTACGGGAAATACCGAGAAGAGTTTGCCAATCTTTCGACCCAAAAAACACTTGGCCAACCAATAAAAACCACTATAAGATGGCAAGATCATTCGTGCTTCAAAAAAAGATCCTTTCAAGTCTTCAAAAGATATTTGAGCTGAACTACACTAGGCTATTTCTGAACAGAGTGCCTTTTCTAAAGAAAAAAACATAGAATATCGCTTAGACTGGCCAAGGAGTTAAAAAGTGGAGAAATGTTTTGTTTACTGACGAAACGAAGATCAAATTGTTCGGAAGTGATACCAAACAAACTAATCGAATGCCATCTTTAAAAGAACCCAGTCCACAGTAAACCTAGAAAATTGTTAAACATAAAGTTGGTAGTATTCTATTTTGGTTTTGTTTTTCTTGGTATTGGGTAGGACCAATTCATCTGATAGAAGGCAAAATAGATCAGGTAATGGACGCTTATATCATGAAGAACACGATGCTGCCTTATGCTGTACATAAAATGCCCTCAGGTGGCTGCTACAACAGGATAACGATCCCAAACATTCATCCAAATTTTCAAAAACTTACTTCATGGAACAGAAAATCAATGTTTAAATCCAATAGAGCATTTGTGGGGAGATTTAAAGGGGCGGTTGAGAAGCATTATACCAAGAACAAAGCTGAATTATGGAGAATTGTTCAACAGGAGTGGTCCCAAATTTCAGTCGACAAATACCGGCGATTAGTTGACTCTATGCCCAAAAAGGTATTTAAATAAAAGGTCGTGAAACCAAATATTAAGCCCCTTTTAGACGATCAGTTGTTCCTTCAGTTATCAGTTCAGTTAAGAAAGGCAGTGTATTAAGACGTCAATTCGGTGTTCAGTTGAGCTTGTATGCTGCTTCTCTTTTAACGGAATTGTGATAAAAAGGGTCACTTCTTCCACAAACATGGACACGCGCGATAAATTTCAATGAAATCGACCAAATTATCATTCTGTTTCGACATATTGAAAAAAAGAAGCAGAATACAAGCTCAACTGAACACCGGACTGACGTCTTAATACAATGCCTTTTTTAGCTGAACTGACAACTGAACTGATAACTGAAGGAACAACTGATCGTCTAAATACACTGCCTTTTTTAACTGAACTGTCAACTGAACTGATAACTGAAGGAACAACTGATCGTCTAAAAGGGGCTTAACTGATAACTGAACTGAAAACTTATGGGAATTTCATCAGTTTCAGTTTGAGTTAAACGCTTCAGTTTTTGCATTTAGACATCAGTTTAACTGAAAGCTTAACTGATAGCTCAACTGAAACTGAAATTGAAATGATCGTCTAAAAGGGGCTTTAACCTGTTTTTAAATTTGGAATTGTTAGAAAATTAGTTTTGATTTTTGTTCAATAAGTGTTTCTATTTTAATGTCAATTTTGTATTCATTACCAGAACGTTATGTTATTTTTTTTAATAATTTTAAATATAAAAAAATAAAACAAAGAAACTGAAATCCAAATTTGAAATTGTTGAATTCTCAAAATTTAGTTACGTGTATTTTTTTAATGTTCATATCTGTATAAGGCAATAATTAGAAACTGCTTTATACTGAAACCAAGAAGGCCTTCCCAGACGACAAACAAATTTCAAAAATAAGGGCTTCGCACCATAAGTTAAGAAGTTGCTAATTTACAAGATCCATTAAGTAAAAATTGAAGTATACGTTGGCCAGTTTTTGTTTTAGTTTTTTGGTTTGTAATATTTTGTTAGAATACTTTTATACATATTTTATCAGTCTTGTTCCCACACTTGTTTTGCAGATAAAATTAAAAATAGGAAGGTACTTAGCTCTATGGACAATAATCTATGGAAATATATTTAGAATTAAAATCTTGCAAGAATTTACATTGCCGTCGATATTGACTACATTGTGGAGGTTAACATGTCAAGTTGCAAGGTCAGCCAAATGAACTTTTCTCATAAGGAAGATGTGAAGATCCATCTAGTCAATTCTATTCACATTTGCTTTAAAATAATAAAATTTTACTGCATCATATCTCGAATATCGCAAAGCACACAATTTGTTTCTTTTTCAAATTCACTTTCATCCACTTAATAATCATGCATGTATGGAGGAGTAATAAAATAAATAAAAATCTAAGTTTTTCTAAGAAAAATTATATAAATATTTAATTTTTGTATTCTGCAAAAAAATATATAAAATTTGTTTCGAAATTAACTTTGCGTAAAATAAAATATTAACCTGTCGATCTTTAGATTCGCATCGGCCATCCATGGAATAAGATGTTTTCCTTGATCAATTTCACGGGCTTTAGCATCGTCTCGAAAGATTTTGCAGGCATATCCAAAGACAAGCAAGTCCACAGACCTTGCTTCGGGATTGGCTGATGCAGAGTTGCCTTTACGTAGAATGCCTCCAATTTCGTTGCGATTTTGCCATTTATTCGACATTATTATTGATTAAACTCATGGGTTGGTTTAAATTAACTAGTTATTTGTTTGTGATTTATGGTATGGAAGTAGTACAAGTTGTTTTTATGCAAGTGTTTTTTTATTTATTTAAAAATAGAGCAAGGAAGATTTGTTTTTTGATCGCAAAATGTTGAATTCCTGAATAATGAATTGGGATACGGTTATTCGATATGAAGAAAAATTCCTCCTAAAACCAAGAGTGACAAACGTAATAGAAAAAAACGTAAGCGTAATCATCATATGCGTGGTTACGAAAGATAAGGGGCGTTCAACGTCAACTCCAAACAAAAGATTGGGTACGTTCAGTATACAAAATCTAAAAATACTATGTTTTAAATTTATGTTTTTGAATACACAAAAATGAACTGACATGAGCTATACCCGATGCGTTTTTTTACCTACGGATCTATATGGATCGGGTTCTGGATTTATTTTTAACATGTATTACAAAAACAATTTAGGATCCTGTTCTCTATCTGGATTTATTTCATATATCCAAAAATTAGTTCTTACTCTAGCGGCTAGATGGCTTTTTATGGTAAGGTAGTCTAAGCTACAGTATAAAGAAAAAAGACAAAAACTCACCCCTGTTCTGATTTTCGTTCCGAATTGAATTCACTACCGAAATTGATTTTCGTACGGATTTGAAAACGACGTTCTTATGTCGATTTCCTTTTACACTAGGGATTGCGATCCCTTGTCAAATTTTGACTTTTATACAGATTTTACGTTCCTTCACACCAAAAAAATTGTTTTTTTTTTTTGACAGAGATCAAATCCTTCGAATCCGTATTTGGAGAGGGATTTACATGTATACGAAATACCCACACTAAAAAGACAAAATTTGGCAAGGGATCGCAATCCCTAAAATCCCTAGTGTAAAAGGAAATCGATATTAATTTCGTACAAATTTGCCTTGCAGTGGTACCAACATTCAGACAGGTTTTCTGTTACACATGTGTCTTCACCTTCATAAAAGACAGAAAAATAGTTTTTAGGCGCCAGTTATAGCTATCATTGAAAACCATCATTGAAAATTTTGTTTTCACTTTTTGGGATAGTTAAACTATGAACACTGAGAATGTTTGGTATACAAATGAAGCTAATCAACTATATATTTTACTTTTGCAAATAAAAATTAACAAATATGTTCAATATTTCTCAAAAAACTAGTTTTAATTTTTCAATGATGAAAATCGTTTTCAATGAACAGCAGATTTTCGTTCCAACAAAGTGGAACACAATCGTTTCAATGATTTGTGTTCGATTCTCTTTCTATTCTCATGTGTCAGTTTTTTTTTCAATGATCAACTCTAGCCTCAAAAAATTATTCAGGTTGTCTTTGTAATTTATAGTGATGGGTAGGATACGAATTTAAAATGAGTTTGTATGAGGTATTAATTTTTCGAAATGAGGTGGTATTTTGTCTCACCTCAAATGTCCCATAGGATATATAACTATTTTAATGTGCATTTTAACAAAAAAAATAAGTTTTTCAATGACGTCTCTACAATTCTAATGATCATGAAATTTGAATAAAACATACAAAGTTATATATGTATGTATGTATGTATGTAGATAGGTAGACTAGCACAAAAAACACTTAGGCTAGGCGCGCACATTCAATTTTTAGTCGCACAACTGTTTGGTTGCTTATAGGAAACAGATGAACTATTTGGTTGAATGTCCGCGGAGGTGCATTTAATTATATGTTACACAAAATAGCGAACTCATTTTAGGCAATCGTTTAGTTTGTGTCAAAACACAAGCTTTTTAGTTGCTCGAACCAAGCAGTTGCGGAACTAAAAGTTTAATGTGCGCGCATAGCCTTATAGAGTAATTCTGTGAGAGTCGGTTTATGGAAAGTAAAGCAGCGAGTAGGAAACTATAAACTAAACTTGACTAAACACTAATCACACACCCGAACCCCAAAGAAATGATTTTTTTTTCTTATAGCTCATATCTCTAACAAAAACAAACCAAAAAAATTAGGCCTATTCTGCCACATCTGTTATTCTGCTATAGATTTTCTGTTATGAATCATAAAAGATTTCCACCTTAAGAGATCTTTTATGATTGATATTCAGAGGTTCGAACTTTTATAAAAGTCTGTTATGCTAATTCGAAAACGAGATCTGTTATGAAACTGAACTAAATCTGTTGTCATAATCAGCTGCAATTATGTAAAATATTTCATCTGACATAATTAAAATGGATGACGAACAAAGAAGTAAACTCTTACACACTATTTACCTCATATGTTTCTGGGAATACCATGGCCGTACTCTACTTATATGTTTATATGATATGAGTTTTAATATATTTTCTTTAATTTGCTCTTTTTAGGAACATTTCGTTGACGAAATAAAAGATAAATACCTATTCATTTTTACTTGATGCACCTGTGTACTTATTGAAATCTTTTATGGTAAAAGTCACAGAAGTTTATCTTTTATTCTTTTATGATTTTTAACAGATTTCATAACAGATGTTGGCATGCTGTATACCAAAAATGCTATTCGTAAAAGATTTTTTCCATGTTCGAACGTTTGACATTTTATAAAAGTTTTCTTAGCAGATTTTATAACAGATTTTACCATGCCGATTACCAAAATTATAATTCATAAAAGATTTGTTGACATCTCAAACTTTTGTATTGAAATTCATAACAGAATAGAAGAATAAAAGATCTCGCCGAATAGGCCTAAATGATTGCAGTTAGCAAAAACAAAAACTTTAAACAATAACATAACATGCGACATTTTGTATTGCCTCATGAATGAGGTACCCATCACTAGTAATTTAGAAAGCATCAAAGCGACAGATATTTTCAATGACACATCTTTTCAATGACAGCGAAATTATTGATTGCTATAACCGACTTGTCAAAAACTATTCCACCGTTCCACTGATTTGTGTTTCAATGATGGTTTTCAATGATAGCTATAACTGGCCCCTTAAAGATATATTTTTAAAAATACTTACATACATTTTTAGTCAAATTCTCCAGACAAAATCGAAACGAAATGAAAACGAAAGTATTACGAAAACCAGAACAGGGGTGAATAGCTGAAAATCAATAAACATAAGGATAAAACAGATATGCGTATACCACTGCTGTCGATATGATCCATATCGTTTTATTTTCATGGGGTAATCTGTATGGATCATTAAATATAATAAAACATGGCTTATAAAACGCACCTATTGCTATCACTCCGATCTGGATCGTTCCATACGGATTATATGACTTTGAATATAAATTTCAGCAAAAGGGGGTGCTATGGAGCTTCAAGCGGAACATGAGGGATTTCTACAAAACATTAAGTGCGTTTTATTAAGTGCATTTTATTATCTACGGATCTATGTGGATCCGGATCTGGATTAATTTTTAACATTTTAACTATTTGGGATCCTGTTTGTGACGGTAAAGTCTTTGGCAACGTTAAGAATAATGCAACTACACAGTTCGGGTTCTTAATAGTGACTGGCTTTATTACATAGATACTTTAGTATATTTTATATAAACATCTGTTATGGTATGAGTGCATGTGTGCATGATGTGTGATGCATATGCGTTTATCTTTTATGTATGTGTATTTGTGACATCTCCCCTTTTTTTAAAAAATAAGATTTCAAAGTCTTTAAAAAATTGAGATTTAAGATTAAATATGGAATTTCAATTAAAAGTACAATTAAATGTCTTTTTCTTAGATTACTTAAAAAAAAATATTGAATTTCAAATTTATGTTGGGGATGAGTCCATAAGGATAATAGAATAACTATTAATAATCATAAATATATATATCTCTATTCAAATACATAGTAGTTAATTAAAGTTAAAGAACAAAAATATGTATATAATAATAAATTCATATTTACATATCTATAAATTTAAGCGTTTTAAAGGTTTAATAACTCTTCCGCTGCGTGTGGTTGTGGTTACTGGATGTGAAGCTTGTTGTTTCTGGTCTTGGTTGTTTTGTTTATCAGTAGTCGGATGATTAAGTTTTTCTGTTTCTTCTGTAATTGGTTTAGTGGTTGCATCATTAGTTTATTTTGTAGTTATTTGTTGTTGAATGTTGAGTTTTTCTGAAGGCCAATCAATGGTCGGTGATTGAATATCGGCCTTTGTCTTGTGCAGATGGTGGGTGTTTCTGCGATACCGTTTGCCTTCATTAGTCTCAATGATGACTGACCTCGGATATTGTGTTTCTTCGACAACTTTTGCTTCAATCCATTCTCGATGTCCCGTTTGCATGCGCACCTTATCGCCAGTTTTGAGTTCTTCTGATGGTTTAGCACCTCTGTCTGCATAAACTTTTTGTTGGATACGCAATTTCTTCAATTCATTTTGAACACCGACAACGACTTTAGGTTTCAATTCATCCTTCACTCCTGGTATAATTGTTCTGGTGGCACGGCTATACAGACGTTGACATGGTGATTTAAGAATATCATTTCGTGGTGTATTTCTCAGCATAAGAATTGCGAGATATTATGTCCGAATTGTCGAGGTAGCATCTTTTTAACAGGTTTTTCGCCGTTTGGACGTTGCGTTCTGCAAAACCGTTTGATTTTGGGTAGTAAGGACTTGATATTTGATGCGAGAATTGCCACGTTGATGCAAAATTGGAGACTCTTTTTGATGTATATTGTGGTCCACCGTCGGATTCTAGTGTCTCAGGAATGCCGTGCACTGAAAACCATTGACGCATGTGGTCGATGACCTCTTGAGAATTTGCTGATTTCAATTTCTTGAAGTCCATGAATCCTGAATAATGATCGGCTATCAGAATATATTCATCTCCCTTAAAATTGAATATGTCAGATGACACAAGTTGAAATGGGTATTCTGGAACATCTCGTCCCAATTGTGGTTCTCGAACGTTACTTCTTTGTGTTTGCTGACACACGGAGCATCTCTGGATATAGTCGCGAATACTATTACTTTGACCAACCCAGTAAAGTGATTGACGAGCTCTTGCCATCGAGCTTGTAACTCCAGCATGTCCTGAGTGAAGATCCCGAACGATTTTATTAATTTCAGTTTTTGGGACAATTACCTTATGTCCTTTGAATAATAAACCTTGTTCAAAGGTTATTTCTTCTTTGAAGTTAGTATATTTTTTAACAGCTTCTGGTAACATTTTCTCGTTCTCAGGCCATCCTCTTAAGACAACCTGTTTCAACAACTGCAACTCCAGATCTTCGGATGTTGACTTAACAAATCTATCTCGGGCCTCATCGGTAAATGAAAGTACGATGTTGACTGAGTACTCTTCATCATGGCCTGTGTCAATTGGGTTGCAATCTCGGCTAAGTGTATCAGCTATCGGAATTTGTGTGCCTTTTTTGTAAGTGACAATTGGAGAATATTGGATTACATCCCATAGAATTCGTTGTAATCTCAGTGGTGCATCTTGTAGTGGTTTCTTAAAGATGGTTTCGAGTGGTTTATGATCTGACTCGACTTCGATCCGTTTACCATACACGTACTCATGGAATTTCTTGCATGCAAATTTTATTGCCATCGCCTCCTTTTCAATTTGAGGGTAATTTTGTTGAGTAGGTGTTAGTGCGCGTGTAGCGTACGCCACTGGCTGGTTATTTTGCAACAAGCATGCACCAAGTGCTTTTGAACTTGCGTCCACTGAAAGTCTCACTGGTTGGTTTACGTCATAGAACTTTAGCACAGGGGTTGAACTTAAAGTTTTCTTTACATCTTCAAATGCTTTTTTTTGTTCAACGTCCCAGTACCATTCAGTTTCTTTGTGTAGCAATTTTCGTAGTGGTTCGGTTATTTCGGATAAATTGGGGATGAATTTAGCCAAATACGTGACCATTCCCAAAATGCGTTGAAGTTCTTTAACGTTTGTCGGCTCACGTAAATTTTTAATCGCTTCAACTTTTTCGGTATCGGCTTCGATACCTTTAGCTGTAAAGATATGACCAAGAAATTTAACTTTTTTCTTTTCATACTCACATTTTTTCTTGTTTAGCGTGAAACCGGCTGCCTTCAAACGATCGATGACTTTTGTTGTTGTTGCGCGTAGCTTATCAACATTTTCTGCATACAAAAATATATCATCCATAGCAACTTTGCAGCCTGGTATGCCTTCTAGTGTGTTGTTCATAATTTCAGAAAATATCTCTGGGGCGGATGATATTCCAAACGGAAGTCTTAAGAATTGGTATCTGCCCCACGGTGTTGAGAATGTTAAATATTCTGATGTTCTTTTTGTCACTGGTATTTGCCAGAATCCCTTTTGGCAATCCAATTTGGTAAATATTATAGATTTTTGCACACTCGCAGCAATTTCTTCAAGTGTCTGCAGAGGATATTGCCGACGTTTGATATTTTTATTAAGGTCGGTCGGATCCATACATATTCTTATTTTGTCTTTTTTTGTGACGATGACTATTGGACTTACTGCTGGTGTTGGATGACTCACCGGTCGAATTACTTTCATTTGAACCATGTTGTTTAATTCAGCTTTGACTTTGTCACGTAGAGCATGAGCGATACGACGTGCTGGTATAATTTTGAATTTTGGATCATCTATGAGATCGATTTCATATGTGAAATTTTTGCAACACCCAATTTTTTCATCATCGTGCGTAGCCTCATGTATGCGAGCGATAAGTCCCAACTTTTCGCATGATGTACGACCCAGTATCGGCGTCAAGTCTTCAGCCACAATTTTGAATGTGACCAATTTTGAAGTTCTTTTTGTTTCACAACTCGTGGTTGCTTCACCAACTACCTGAATACTATCGTTGTTGTATCTGACGATTCTTCTTGTATCTGATTTTGTTATTGCAAGATTTAACCTCAGAGCTTCTTTCTTTGGCAGCACATTGCATTCTGCTCCAGTATCAAGCTTGATTGTTATTTTCTTGTTACCAATTTTCAAAATTTCAGACCATTTGTCAGCTGCCGCAATATTGTTTACTCTTGCTTCCATGGTAACTGCACTAATTTCGTAATCGGATAGCTGGTCGTCATGATCGAAAGCATTCACTTGCTTCAGATATTTCTTATGTTTGTTATTTTTTGGTTTATCTGAATTTTTCGTCTCACGACTCGATGTGTTATTTTTCTTCGCTCGACAAACAGCTGCCCAATGTCCCATGCCGTTGCATTTTTTGCATTCCTGACCGTACGCTGGACACTGCTTCGGGCCGTGATTTCTGCCACACCGCCTACAATTGAATGTCTTTCCCTTATGTAGTGCATTCACATTTTGGTCCATGCCAGTCGACTGTAATTCACTCATTTGTTTCGATGCTCTTTCCGCAGCTCTACAGATCCTTTTCGTTTTCTCTAAGCACAATTCGTCTTCTGTCCACAGTTTCTGACGTGTTGAGTCTGAGTATATGCCAACGACAATTTGGTCCATCACAAATTCATCGGCATTTAAACCATAGCTGCATTTCTTTACCTGGGACTGCAATTTTTGCAGAAAATCTTCGAAATTTTCGTTTGACTGCTATTTAATGCGATGGAATTGGCATCTCTCGTAGGTCTTGTTTTTTGACGGAGCGAAGTGATCCGTCAGTTTCGTTTTGATTACTGACAAATCGGACTTCTCTACTTCGGTGAGATTCATATTATTTATCACCCTTAATGCTTCGACACCAACACATGCCTTGAAGTTCGCCGTCTGTATTACTGCTTCTTCTTCAGACAATTTATTCGCTGTGAAATAATTTTCATATAGCTCCAGCCACTCGGTCCATTGCTGCGACATATCAATGTCACTGTTAACGACAAGCGGCTTTGGGGGTTTTATTCCAGACATTTTTAGAAAAAAATATATATATCTGTCGTCGCCTATTTATATGAGTCACTCCCTACGAACTGCAGACAAGCACAAACAGGATTTCTCCGCGTGGTAAATTCAATTAAATTGCAAAAACTCGGCAAACAAACAAATTAATTTTCAATTCTTGACTTTATTTAAGTATTTTTTATTGTTTTCCGGTTGTTAATTACTTAACTTTTCACGTTTTTACTAATTTTTAATTTAATTTTCTTCTGACACCATGTGACGGTAAAGTCTTTGGCAACGTTAAGAATAATGCAACTACACAGTTCGGGTTCTTAATAGTGACTGGCTTTATTACATAGATACTTTAGTATATTTTATATAAACATCTGTTATGGTATGAGTGCATGTGTGCATGATGTGTGATGCATATGCGTTTATCTTTTATGTATGTGTATTTGTGACACTGTTCTCTATCGGATCTTTTTCAAAGATCCAAAAATTAATTCTTACTCTGGCGGGTAGATGGCTTTTTATGGTAAGGTAGTGTAAACTAGTGTAAGGAAAAGAGACAAGAAACATTTGAAAATCAACAAATATAATGAAAAGAGAGATGAGCATACAATAGGTGCGTTTTATTATCGACCAAGATCCATATGGATACATATCAATTTGATAATAAAACGATCCAGATCCTAGAAAATTTACTTTTCAATTGTGGTACTTCTGAGTTTTGTTTTTGACGTTTCTACTATTTTTTTTGTAAACAATCAAAAAATAAAAATGGAAAACGCAATTGAAGTAAGTAAATTTGCTTTCATTATAAATTGCAATATTTATATATTGTGTAATACTAAAAATAATTTTCTTTGTTTATTTTAGAAAAAAAAATAGCGGACCCAATGGACTTGTTGGTAGTGGCGGTGCGAAAGTCGGGCACGGAGGTTTAGAAAGAAAAGCCACAGCGACGACGGTGACAAAAATTAGTTGCGATGCCACAACCAGCCCTGGTCGAATTCATTCAAAGGATATTCATATGATAGCATTAAATGAGCTGCGAAAGAAATCCGACGAGCTGATAAAATTGGCCACTGGCCGTTCGATTCCGAGTCCGCGAAAAGTTGTGGCCACACGAAATGCGGCCACGAGTCCAAATCTGGACATGCGCAAGCTAGGCCTAACAGAAAGAAAGCCGAAGGAGGCTATGGCTGCCGTTTCCACAAACAATAACCAGAAAATAGCTCTAGAGAAGTCGAATTCTCTGGGCGAATCGAAGCCGACGAAACAATTACGCACCACAAGAAGTTTGTCGCCACCTCCACCGGTGCGCCATCAACACGCCATAATGGTATCCGACAAAAATGACATCGTTTCTGTAAAGGTTTCACCCAATGAAGATTTCGAGTTGGAAAACGGCATCATGACACGAATGGCCGAGTTGAACTTGCATGCAATGACCTCGCCGAATATAGCCGATTATGAAACAAAGTTTTCGTTCAATCAAACCGATAACAAGAGCACTAGGTGCCTCGTTTATGTGCCATCAGATCCATGGCTTAAAATGTCTGACCTCGAAGAGTGTAAACTCACTCCACAAAAGAAATAATCTGCATAAAATGTCAAAGGAGACAGGGTCATTGAGTTGGGGCAACATAGAACCGCTTCCAAACCACCCATAGATTTGGCGGAAGCCACCGATTCAGCAAATGGTGGCCCAGAACAAGTAATATAAAGAAATCACCCAAAAAAGAAGTTTTCCCGCCAGGCTAAGTCATTTTCGGCCACCAAATATGTATGCAACAACTCTGCGGTTACCTCGCCGGCTCGCAATAAGCCAACTGTTGTTGAGACGCAGCAACCCCAGCAGGCACAACGTAGTTTTCTAGATGTTGTCAATCCGAATCTGCTGCAAGCTCGTCATAGTTTTTCTTCGATATCGCAGCGGGACGATGAGTTGCAACTTAACATCCGACGACTGTCTGAGCAAATGCGCAAAACTCAGGCGAGAAGCGCTGCTATAATCACCACCAATGCCACTGGGGTTGACTTCACTGACTACCTACGACAATTTCGCTGCAGCGAAGCGAAAAAAGCCGCAGCGGCAGCACAATTCCAACAGCAGCAACCACAACAACCGACTCTGCATCATCCATCGCCAAAAGTAACTCAAACCAATCTGGACTCGATGTTGGAAACTACTTGTTGAATAAAGTACTTGAATTCGCTCCTTTCAGATCTCTTCATCCCCATTTTGTATCCCATATTTGTTCTCTATCGACACGACACACAAAAAGTGTACCGTGGAAGTGTTGTAAACAAATTTAAATGATAATAATTCTCCTTGAAAACATTAAAAACAAAATAATTCATTTGTTAATTATAGGTTTAAAATTAATTAATTTAATTATTAAGCTTTTTAAGAATATAAAAATAAAACAAGAGCAACAAAAGAAACTCATGGAAATAGCTGAAACTCAAAAAATGCAATGCAAGGACCGACGAACAACACCTCTTTTGCCAGAACACTTTGATATAATAAATTTTGTATGTGAAAATCCAGAAGTTTTGGAACATATGTAAAATAAAGATTTGCTTATTTGCTTTTGAAAAGTATCGAGTACAGATACTAGAGCTCTGCAAGATATTTTTCTCACAAAATAAATATGTATGATCTCCATTCAAGTTTATCTATAGGTTAGATACATTTAGGTATATAAAATTGACATAATAGGGCACATATATTCATCATCATAATAATATTTCCAATGGCACTAATACATTTTTTGTTGGTTATAAATTATTTATACTTTTTTCTACAGGATGTCCTTATAATAATATATTACTTCTTTTTTAGCTTCAATATATCTTCATTTTTTTTTAAATTTGTATGAAGATATCTAAACAAAAATCCTAAGTACAAAGGCTAACCAATCCGACATACAATGTCCTTACACAAATATTTACTTAAGCCTAGTACGCAGATCGAGACAAGACAAATTTTATCTCTACAATTTTAATCTCTACAAAACTTTTCCGAATCTCGCGCAAAAGTTTGAAGTTGGAGAGATGAAATCTAATTTAATGTGTTTTTTAGTGTATCTCTGGAACGGGTTGTCTTACAAAAGTCGTTCATATCTTTTTGGAATCTCCTCTTGATACTTTCAAGAGAAGCATCAGCACCTTTTACATAAAACCAGTTTTGACAAACATCACTTTCGGAAATACGGTAGCTGTCAAAATTTGTCCCGCAAAATAAAGCTTGTATCATTCTTTTTCCGGGCAAAATTTAGTGGAGACATTTTGTACAGCAATTCATAATAGTAGGTGCGTTTTATTATCCACAAATCTATCTGGATCCGGATCTGGATTAAGTTTTAACATGTATTACAAAAACAATTTGGGATCCTGTTTTCTATCGGGATCTATTTCAAAGATCCAAAAATTAGTTATTACAGTGGCGAGTAGATGGCTTTTTATGGTAAGGTAGTGTAAACTACAGTGTAAGGAAAAGAGACAAGAAATATATTAAAATTTACAAATCCAAGGATAAAAAGAGACGGGCTTATAACACTGCTGTCACTAAGATCCGTATCGTTTTATTTTCAAGGGAAGATCCAGATCCGGATCCAGATAGATTTGTGGATAATAAAACGCACCTAGTATGAATTTTGCGCACGAACTGCGTACTGCTCGGAAAAATATCCGAGACAAAATTTGTCTCAGGAAAAAAAATTTATGGGAGACAAAATTTTTCCCGATCTGCGTACTAAGCTTTATTCTTTAAATTCTCAATGAAAGCAATATTATTCCTTAAACATCCTGATAGAACAACTGGACTTAGTGCTCTGTCTTGACTCGCATTTGAATCTAGCGTGTCGCCGTCAATTCTTGATGGTGGATCGGTTTCGAGAGACGATAAATCGGAAGCAATTGTTGCGTCCTCGGATCCTTGACTAGTTGTATCTGGTGCTACTGGTTCTGGTTGCTTTTGAATGATTTTGCTAATACTGTCTGCTGCTGCTGCCGTTGTTGGCGTTGTGGGTTTGAAAAACAACAGTGGTGACTTTGCTCGGGCCTTAACAAAAGAATTTGATATTCCTGCTTCTGGTCCTTGGAGCCGGTTAAGAACACTCACCTTACGCCATTTGTTCTCCGACGATGAAGTTGACGAGGTCATGAGGAAAGCCTTTGCCAAAGTCTTAACTGATGGCATTGCATGGACTACTTCGGCCTCGATAACTGGTTTTTCCGGTGTATATGGTGTAATTGTAGTGGTATCCAGGTCAATGGATAATACTTGACTAGGACTAATTAGCTTCCTTTTGGGTTGTAAGAATTTAAATGAAGTTGGTGTAGAGGTTTATGATGATACCGTGGCTGTTGGTGGTGCCAGTGTGGGCATTATATCCAGCTCTGTTGGACGAACCTTCTTGTCTGGAAGTTTTGGCACTGTAATTGTTGTTGTTTGTGTTGATTCCTTGATAAGTCGCGTTTCTTGCTTTTTCAAATCATATATACGAATTGTATCGGAATCTTCACTGGGTGTTAGACTCTCATTTGTGAGAATAGAACTTGTTTCACTAGAAATTTTGCTAACGGCTTCAGCAGTTAAAGTGGTTGTCGTTCCAACTGCCTGAATGGGATTCTTTTCAGCAAATACCTGAGGGATATCTTCGATGACCTGAACTGGAGTAGCTAAGTAGATGTCAGCTTCTATCCGGCATTGCTTCTCCAACTTATGGCACATTTCTCTAACAGGAGTTGTTTCAACGGGCTTAGCATTGTTTTCTACTCGTTCATTCAGCTCGATTGATGATGCAGTTGAAGTTGGTGAAGATATCTGGGGCGGCGAAGTTGGACTCTTTTTTGTTGTTCCACGAGGACTTCAGCTGCCAAGAGATCCTCCAGCACATTGTTCATAGCATATTTTTTTTACGTGGGTGGTCAAATTCACATTGCCGCTTCTCGTAAGCTCTTAAAAAGGCAATGGTTTCACAATTAGTCCAAATTCTTCGCCTTTAATAAAAAATATTTTTGCAACTTACATAATTTATTAATAAAACGAAGTAGGTATATTTACATTTTATTTTCTTTTGCATTCATCTTTTGATTTTTGATACAAAATTAATTAGCTTTTAAAGTTATTTATTATGACATTTCACGATTTGTTGTCTTTTTTTGCACAGTGCTGACAAAATTTACATAAGAAAATCACCTTCGGATTAGAACTAATTCTTGGATCTTGAAATAGATCCTTCGGATTTAGATTTAGAACTAATTCTTGGATCTTGAAATAGATCCCGATAGAAAACAGGATCCCGAATTTGTTTTTGTAATACATGTAAAAACTTAATCCAAATCCGGATCCCGATAGATTTGTGAATAATAAAACGCACCTAATACTTCTCTCACTATGATTCGAATCGCTTTATTTTCAAGCAATAGCCGTGTTTTTTTGGGAAAATTATCCGTAGTACAGTAGGATTTTATATGAATAATATAAATACAACATCCGCAGTAGCATCATAATCGTCAAATCTCTATCCGCAGCAGGATTTAACTTCTCCTTTTATCGGCAGTGATCCTACTGCGGATGTTGTATTTGTTATTAATATAAAATGCTACTGTACTACGCATAACTATTCCAAAAAAAAACACGACTAATGATCTAAATGGATCTTTGGTGAAGCCTAGTACGCAGATCGGGAAAAATTTTGTCTCCCATACATTTTTTTCCTGGGACAAATTTTTGCCTTGGATATATTTCCGAGCAGTATGCAGTTCGCGTGCAAAATTCATACTTTTGTGCATTGCTGTACAAAATGTCTCCACTAAATTTTGCCAGGAAAAAGAATGATACAAGCATTAGGTGCGTTTTATTATTCATAAATCTATCTGGATCCGGATCTTCCCTTGAAAATAAAACGATACGGATCTTAGTGACAGTAGTGTTATATGTGTAAATGTTATATGTAAAATGTGCTGATGCTTCTCTTGAGAGCATCAAGAGGAGATTCCAAAAAGGTATGAACGACTTTTGTAAGACAACCCGTTCCAGAGATACACTAACAAAACACATTAAATTACATTTTATCTCTCCAAACTCAAACTTTTGCGGGAGATTTGGAAAGGTTTTATAGAGATAAAATTTGTAGAGATAAAAAGTGCGTTTTATTATTCACAAATCTATCTGGATCCGGATCTGGATCATCCCTTGAAAATAAAACGATACGGATCTTAGTGACAGCAGTGTTATAAGCCCGTCTCTTTTTATCCTTATACGCTATTCACACCAAATCAAAATCTAGATTTCGAGCAAAATTCTCAAAATCTCATCCAAATCTACTAGATTTCCCATACATTTTCAGATTTCCAAATCTACTAGATTATGACAAAATCTCCTCAAAATCTACTTTCAAACACAAGATTGTCAAAACAAACAAACCTTTAGAAATGTTCTGCTTTGTCAGCAAATTGTCAGCAAGAGAAGAGGTAGATAAAAAGCAGATACTGGATTCGAGTCTCGAGTGACTATTTGAAATTTGAATTGTGGGGAGAGAAGGAGAGAAGATATATTATATCCGAGAAAGCAGGATAAATGGACAGAAACGTCAAATGAAATCCTGGTTCTGTTCAGTGTGAACGCTTCGATGAGATTTCGTAATCTTGTTGCTGAAATCCGAGATTTTAGTTCGGTGTGAAAAGCCTATTAGGTTTGTAAATTTTAAATTATTTCTTGTCTTTTTTCTTTACACTATAACTTGCACTACCTTATCATAAAAGCCATCTACTCGCCAGTGTAATAACTAATTTTTGGATCTTTGAAATAGATCCCGATAGAAAACAGGATCCCAAATTGTTTTTGTAATACATGTTAAAACTTAATCCAGATCCGGATCCCGATAGATTTGTGAATAATAAAACGCACCTAAAATTTGTCTTGTCTCGATCTGCGTACTAGGCTTGATAATAAAACACAGCTTTTAATTCACAACTCACCACATCACGCGAACACGTTTCTGCTCATGTAAAATGCATTGCATGAGAGTGATAGCGACGTACCATTACAAAACAAAACACGAAATAAGTGCTTAATTTAGGTGCGTTTTATTATTCACAAATCTATCTGGATCCGGATCTGGATCTTCCCTTGAAAATAAAACGATACGGATCTTAGTGACAGCAGTGTTATAAGTCCGTCTCTTTTTAACCTTGGGTTTGTAAATTTTCAATTATTTCTTGTCTCTTTTCTTTACACTATAGATTACACTACCTTACCATAAAAAGCCATCTACTCGCCAGTGTAATAATTAATTTTTGGATCTTTGAAATAGATCCCGATAGAAAACAGGATCCCAAATTGTTTTTGTAATACATGTTAAAACTTAATCCAGATCCGGATCCAGATAGATTTGTGAATAATAAAACGCACCTTTTGTGTGCACAATCGATGACAGGACACACGGCTCCCAATCGCTGTCCAATTTGCTATACGCATTTCAAATTCAAACATTTTTTGATTGAGCACCCTGTTATAATCTGAACAGCAATAAAAAAGATCTGTTTGATTTTAAATTCACTTTATTTAATTGCACTTGTCAAATCATTTCTTTTTGTTGTTGCAAGAATTTTCTCATCTTCCTTGAAATAAATTTTCGTATAAAGTTTGAGTTAATTGAGTTTGTAGATAATTTTATCAAAATTTCGCAATGATAATATCCTCAAAGTGTTCAATAAATTTTTGGTAACGCCAAAGTACAAAACTTTTTCATCGCCATCGAATCTTTACAATATTTCGTACGAATTTGGTCTTGTGTGGGCGTATGTAGCGAGTTAAGCGAAGAAGACGACGACGACCTTAACGACGAACCCCCAGCTTTGGAAAATCCCGTTGAAAGACTTCTCAAATCCATTCCTTGTCATCTAACTGCTAGCGGCAGCGCAACCATTAGCAATCAAAGGAGACAATTCCATACATGCAATGCTTTGATGTTGAAAGCGATCCTTGGAAGTGAGTCCGATCCCACTGAGGACAGTGGTGGTGGAAGTTGCGGGACTGGTTGTAGTACAGGTAATAGTGGAGGCGTTGGCGTTAGTGGGAGTTGTAGTGGAAGTGGATGTTCATTTACTAGCGGTTGTGAAAAATCTGGAAGTCGAAAAGGTCGAAAGGGAACTTGTACAAGAAAGATGTCACACTCCAGCTCGAATTCAATCAAGGTACACAAATCTGTGTCCCCCGGAAGTTTCAGTTGCAATGCTCTTAATGTAGATTTCTCATCGTACACAGCCACTCATCAGTGGACTAAAACCCTGGAGTGTGCTGAATTCGTAGGAGCAAAGTAAGTATATTGCAGAAACTGGAATTCCCTAATCATATTGTCTTCCATCGTGGGTTGTTTCAGGAGGAGCAAGCATACAGTAGTAGCTTACAAAGATGCGATGTTTGTGTTTGGCGGCGATAATGGCAAGAACATGTTGAATGACTTGATACGCTTTGGGGTCAAAGACAAGTCCTGGGGAAGAGCATGTGCTACTGGAACTCCTCCAGCACCCAGATATCATCATTCAGCAGTAGTTTATGGAAGCTCGATGTTCATGTTCGGTGGATACACAGGCGACATCCATTCGAACTCTAATCTAACGAACAAAAACGATTTATTCGAATATAAGTTTCAGACAGCTATGTGGGTTGAATGGAAGTTTTCTGGCAGGTAGCTTTTCTGGTCTAAAAAAAAACAATTGATATGATGCATTATTTTGTCCCTAGAATGCCTGTCCCGCGGTCAGCGCATGGAGCAGCAGTATATGATCACAAAATGTGGATTTATGCTGGCTATGATGGTAATGCGCGACTGAATGACATGTGGACCTTAAATTTAACTGTGAGTGAAATATTTGTAAAGAAATTGGAGCTCGTTTAAATTTTATTTTATCATTTTTAAGGGTGAAAACCATCAATGGGAAGAAATAGACCAAAATGGTGATAGACCGCCAACTTGCTGCAATTTTCCTGTTGCTGTCGCTAGAGACTGCATGTACGTTTTCTCGGGACAGAGTGGCTTGCAAATTACGAACTCACTTTTTGAGTTTCATTTCAAAACAAAAACGTAAGTAATTATTACAAAATATAGTTTAAATTATTATTTATATAAAATATTTATTTTTGTAAGTATAAAATAAGTAGCCTCGGCATTTGATCTTTGATGCCTTAAAGGTTTCTCCTTACGTAAAGTAAAAAAATAAAGTAAAGCTGATTCCATGATCTAAAATATTGAAATTTATTTTTTGGGATTTTTTTTACGACATTTAGCAGAACGTAGAATCCCTTTTAATGTAGATAAGAGGTATAGAGCTCAAAGTCCAGTCATCGGGCATGCTTCCTTCCACCCATACTTGGTTGATGATTTTATACATATACCAGAGCGAAAAATCATCTCCGTTAGCTCTCAAATCATGCTCTTAAGCTTTTTTATAGCTTAGCATAACTTCTCTATGATGGGTGACGCAACTGGTTCTTCATTATTAAAAGTAAGTTTTCGTTTTGCCCTGCTAATCGCCCATTTAGCAGTTGCTGAAGATGTTAGTTGAAAACATCAACTATTCCCCGTGGTTTGGTACGGTGACAATATAACCTTCCCTGTTTTAAAGTATTTTCGCTTCTGTCAGCAGCTAGTTGTTTGACTTTTTTATAAAATTTCCGAGTGTTGTCTCAATCACGACACTCGTCGATCTACTTGCTAGATAGTAGACAATAGTCATAGTCGATGTTTAACCCTCGAAATTACGCACATCCAAGATGTCGAATACTTGCCTTACGTTGATTAGAAACCGTACACCAGATCAGTCTTCATAGGCGCATATTAGGATTATCTTTTGGAAAGCGGTTTTACTTCTGAGCCAATTTCCCGCGACGAATCCTTAGCATTATCTTAGCCGTTTGCACTCGGCAGAAAATTGTAGCCCCCCATATTCATGTCGACGACGGACAATGGTTTAGAGTTGTAAGTGACTAGATTCAAATTATCTTCGAGCTCTTAGACTTAAATTTATTTCACTATTCTTTTAATCTATAAATATGATTTTGCGATTCTTGTAAACATGAAAACTCCCGTAAAAAAATTATCGTATGCAAAGTTATTTATCATCGTATGATTTTCGGAGATAAATACTGCAAACTTTTTAAGACTTGGAAAAGCAATAGGTTAACCTTGGCAAAAGAAACCATTGACAAATATGAATGAATTATGTATTGGGGGTATTGCACTGCGGCCTAGAGGTCGCTCATCCTACGGTTTCTCTTCCAAATCTTTTGCTCTTAAGGATTTTAGTATTTGGGGCACCTTTAGAGAGGACAGGTCGCTCTCTTCCACCTGGTATTGTCCCAGATAGTTTTTCCTTTGGTGCATGTGTGGACAACATCTTTCTAGTATGTGGTCCGCTGTTTCCTCACGCATGTTGCAGTATCTGTGGCACTTCTTACCACACAAAGTAAACTTAGGTGTCTTCTAAGTGTCCAGTTGGGATGCCTGTTATTATTCTTAGGTTATTTGTACTGCTGGTAGTAATTGCCCAGTAGTAGTCGCCTGCCTAAACTTTGAGAGTTCTTTCCAATTCCTGGATCTGCTTGCCTCCTCTTCTTGTTTAATTGTTTTTGATGATATTTTTTTCTATTCCGCAATAGAGCTCAGGGTTCATGCGCCTATTTTTGCTAAGGTGTCTGCCTCTTCGTTTCCATGAACACCTAAGTGACCAGGTACCAGATTTCAATCCACGCATTTCGCTATGGCGTTTATTTCCGCTTGGAAGATGCTGTTGGACTGCCCATCGGTATGGAAAGTTTGGTTCTTGTCCCAAGTCCACCAGTCCCTTCGCTTGTTCTGCATCAATGTACCACTTGATGGTATTTGTTTCGAGGGTGTAGTTTGTTCATTTTCCTACCTAACCTTTTTTGGTGCTTAGGTTAAAAAAGTTTTGACGAATAAAAAAGTTTAAAAAATTATGATGAAAAATTGGATTAATGGAAAGATGGAAATTTAAAGAAAACATCAAAAAGACAAAAAAATACTGAATGAATTTCTTATTTTCTAAAAAAATTATACTATATTTAAACGTCTAATTTTTAATTCTTGACTAAAAATGGAAAAAGGCATTGAATAATTAAAATTTTAAATAATAAAAAAAAAAAACAATTTAATATTTTTTTCAAAATTAAAAAAAAAAAACAAAAGAATTGGTTTTTGAATTAAAAAAAGGCAAAAAGATTATAAAAAGTGCTGCCATTGGTTTTTAGTATTTTTGTATTTTAAATCATTTTTTTTAGAAAATTGATAATATTTTGACAAATTTTTTAATATATTGTGTACTATAGTTTAAATAAATAAAAGGAACACCATTTGCTTACACCTTAAATTCGCTTGAATAAATTTAAAAAAATGTTTGACAGGGTTAAGCTTAATGCTGGTCGCGCACTGGCAACTGTGATCGAAATCAAATAGTTTAATCACCAGTTGAAAGAGAACCGCGCACTGGCAACTCTTTACTCACGCTCACACTCTTTTCTCTCTTGCTCTTATAGAAAACAGCTCAACTGTTGCGAAGGCAATCGTTTAGTTTGTGTCAAGTCAAAACACAAACTTTTTGGTTGCTCGAATCGAGTTGCTCTAAGTGCTCGGTGTCCCATATAAGCCCATATATTTCATTTTAGCAACTAAACAGTTGCGAAACTAAAAATTGAATGTGCGCGCCTGGCCTAAAGTTTTATTCAAAATATATTTTTTAAAGTTTTCCATGTTGCAAATAATATCAAGAAAAACTTATTAAGATTCTTTGCAAATAATGGGCAAGTTTTGCATTTTAAAAAAATTGAGATTTTGATCAAACTTTAAATTAAAATTGTAGAGGACATGCAAAAAGTGGGTCCCGCAGTTTCGTCTGTACCTCCGATGGTATTTTCCTCAAATTTGGTAGTTAAGGGTCTTCAGTAATTCCCTAAACTAAAGGAGAATTTAAAAATACAGCCATTATGAAAAGTCTTATTTGTTCGCTGGTCCAAGTTTTGGTAAAAAAAATAACATGCCGAGGGATGCCGAGTTAAAATTTGGTTTAAATTTGATTTTTATTTAAAAACGATTTGGACAATTAATTGACTTGGCTTTGTAGCGTTGTTAAAATTTACAGTTCTTTGACTAGCAATCCTAGTTGCAACTCTTCTTGATTTTTTACTCGATTAAATAAATGAAACTTTTATAAGCCGACTGAATTTAATTCCGCGCGTAATGCTGTCTGAAGGCATCCTTAAAAACACACTTTTTTTATTTTCGACTTTTTTCTACAATTTTTCTGAAATTATTTCCTTTAATGTATGTACATACTAGCTTTTACCCGCGGCTTCGCCCGCATTTAAGTCATTGAATAAGTATCAGACATCATCACAATAGAAATTAATCAATATGATACGTATATTTTATTGCTTAGATGGGATTATCAGTTTTTAAAAATTACTACATACAATGAAGTCTAAAAAACTTAAAATATGCTTTATTGAATTGCAACAACAATGTTAAAATATATGTCACTGTAACAAAAATAAATAATTTGGAAGTCTAACAATTTAAAAAGATAAAATGCAGCGTATTAATCTAGGATATTTTTATAGACTATATTATAAGTTTTTTCGTCTGGTGCAAATATGTGTAAATTCCGGGAATTAGACACTCGCGAACAGGCTACATTATAGTTGGCCATGAGAAAAGCATGGCTTTTCTAAATGCACTCCCGCTACTTGTAATGTCTGCCCTTGTGTTTTGTTTATAGTAACAGCAAAGCTAAGCTTAACGGGAAACTGAACCCTTTTGAATTGGAATGGAAGGTCAGTGGGAATAATTGGAATCCGAGGTATGATAACACTTTTTCCCTTGCCGACACCTGTTAAAATAGTAGCACTTAGTATATTCTGCCCCAATTTCGTTATCCGAAGCTTTGTTCCATTACATAGCAGAGGGGCATTTAGATTTCTCATAAGCATTACTGGTACATTTAGTTTCAATTGAAGTTTATGTGACGGTACAGCCGACAGTTCAAGTGAATTTAAAAACTCCACAGGATATGACGTACTTAGTTCCGTATCCATAATTGTATCAATTGATAAATATTCCTTCATTTCTCCCTGTACCTCTTTTAAAATGTCGGTGTTGATCCTATAAACTACTTCATTTTTTGGTGCTAATATTGCTCTTGCACACAACCACTCATCACAACTCAAATTTTGTTGCAATTCCGGAAAAACATGAGCAATGAGATCCACATCATTTCCCACTAAATTACAAAATTCAGACCAATCCTTACGCATGAAATTTCGACAGCGCGTGGTCTGCATTTCTGCATTATAAGTTCTTCTCGCTTGTGATTGTTCTGGCGTTTTTATCGCTCTTCTAACTGCCTGCAGCGCAGCTTGTCTTTCTGAACGAACTCGTGCCTGAAGAGGCGTTTCAGCTGCTCTCAAAACCCTTTGCCGTTATGCTTCCTGTTGTCTTCTCAGCTCTGCGTCAACAGAAGATTCTTGATTTCGTGCAACTTTTGCTGCACGGGCCCGCGACGAATTTTTGGATAGACCAGATTTCCGCTTCCGAGGCATTTTTAAAGAAGAACAGAGAACGAATTGAATACTTCATATAATAATGACAGAAGAAAAAAAACAATAAATATAGAAAAATTTTAAACAGTTGAAACTATAGTCGGAATGGATATTGTCATGACCGTCGTTAATTTTTTTAAAATAAAAAGTAGCCTATGTTACTTCTAATACCTCCAAGAATATGTGTACAAAGTTTCATGATGATCGGTTTAGTAGTTGTTGCGTGAAAGCGTAATAAACAAACTTACATTCACATTTATAATATTAGTAGGGAAGGGAAGTAGGGATATACATAATTAAATACTTAAAATTGGCATAGTAAAATGTTTTCAAAAATAATATACAAATTATTTTTTTATGAAACTTCTCTAATGAGTTTTTAATTTTTGTTTGTAATGACGAATATTTTCTAAAGAAATTAAGAGTTGTTTTAACAATTTAAGAAATGCATTTCATGGCTATAATTTTTGAAATACCAAACTATTTCAAACAAACGATTCTACGGTTTTTGTTCGGTTTAAAAGCGATAAAGTAAGGTATCAAAATCGAGAAACAATAGGATACATTTTGTAATCATCCTTAGAGGAAGTGATAAATTCCTCCTGAGTGTAAGCTGCTTCTCATCTTAGTCACTCGTATTTGGCACAATTCCTGCTGACTAACAACACGCACATAAAATTGGCTAAGGGCGAATGTGACTAGGTCTTGGTTCTCACGACCTGTCGACCTGGAAAATTAACGAAAACTTTCAGAATATTCAAAAACAAATAAATAAATGATCGCGTAAAATAATCAGAAATATACTACAAAGTTGATCGTCCAACCATCTTCTTAAATATTATCGGGGACACAATAGATCTACAGGTTGCAGTGCAATAACCCCCAATACAATTCATTCAATATTATCAGAATTTGTAAAGCGGATAAAAATGGTTTAAAACCTTTTTAAATCCTAAAGAAATAAGTGGCTTGTAGATAATTGGGGGTTGCGAGCTGTCATATATTACATAAAAGTACTCGTACTTAAAGAATTGTAGTAATAAATAATACAAAATGCATTCAAATAATAATTTAAAAATAATTTATGCAAATATTATACAATATGTTGCGGAATAGATTTGTTTGCTAAGGTAAACGATTGTAGATAAATGTTTCGTGTATATGGGCCGAGTTGGAATGTACTTAAATAAATTATTTGTATTTTTTTTAAATCAGTGGTAACATTAAATTTAAGTTAAAATTGCTCAATACGACATTCTTAGATCTACCAAAGTTTCCTTAAATTACACAGAAACCTTCTTTGTAATAAAATTATGATTTTCGTAATTATCTTATTTTTTTTATTGTTTTACCGATTCATTCATTTCTTTACTACCCACTCAGGCTCTTATTCTGATATATATATTGCCTTCCGTTTGAACGAAGGAAATACCACAGTTAGATATTTGAGTAACAACTTTAACCTGATTATGGAAATTAGTATTCCTGCTATGCATTTTATTATACAGAATCAGACAAATTAAATTATCTGTTGATACATTTGCATTCGCAATTTCTACTGCAAGATCAAAAATTATTTACTTTTTATGATTTCTTTCTTCACTTCGTTAATATGTTTTAAAACAATTACTTTATTATGTATGTATTTACGAGTATATAAATTTAGCTATGAAAAACTATAACATTTTGGTCGTTTGTTAGGCGTTAATAAGACCAAAGATCATTGTTTTAGGATTTTTCGAAATAAAATTAATTTTTTTTGTCGCCGAAATATTTTATTTTTATTCTCTGTTTCACGACTGGAAAATTATTTTTGTATTAAACTTCGCTTTGATTTATGTATGTATAATCACGGCTAAATAAGGGATGAAAATAAAAATAAAGAATATTTTATTTCTTGATTTGGTTATAAACTTGTTGATAATGAATACCCTTATGTATAAACATTTGATAACTTTTTAATTTGCTTGTGCTTAAAGTTGGCGAAGAATTTCGAATGAACATGTCCTTCGTGGTGCTTCAGCTCCTCCATCTCGCCGATATGGCCACACAATGGTACATCATGACCGATTCCTGTATGTTTTTGGTGGATCAGCAGATTCTACATTACCCAATGATCTTCATTGCTATGACTTAGATTCCCAAGTTTGGTCAATAATTGCACCAGAACCAAATTCCGATGTTCCATCTGGTCGAGTATTTCATGCATCAGCTGTCATTAGCGATGCAATGTACATCTTTGGAGGAACCGTTGACAATAGTGTTCGACGAGGTGACACTTATCGCTTCCAATTCTCCAGCTACCCAAAGTGCACACTTCGCGATGATTTTGGAAAGTTTTTCAATGAAAAGCAGTTCTGTGACATTCAATTTATCGTTGGTCCGGAAGCTATTAAAATTCAAGCCCATATAGCTTTTGTAGCTGCACGATCTAAGTTTTTACGAACAAAAATATTGGCTGCCCGTGGAGCCAGCAATGCAAACTTACAGAAGTTAATAGGAACAGCAGATGTTCCTTTCAACGATCGACCATTGTTGGAAGTGCGGCTGTTGAATGCTCCGCCGGAGGCTTTTGAAATTATTTTGAATTACATTTATACAGATAGAATTGATTTAAAAGACTCATACAGCAAGAATATTGTGATCCTGATAACCGACATATACCAGCTAGCGGGACAATTTTTAATGCCTAGACTGGCTCAAGGATGCATTCAGTATTTGGACTTTAAGACATCGAAACAAAATGTTTTGGAAGCACTGTACAATGCAGACAGGCATAAGTAAGTTAATTCAGATCTTATAGAATTCTTTTCTATTTAACTTATTTTATTTTAAGGATTCAGATTATCAAGGACCATTGCATGCAGTTTATTGTCAAGGAAGAGAATTTTTCCGACGTTGTAATGTCGAGTGAGTTTTGTGATCTGGATAAACCCCTTTTGGTAGAGATAATTAGAAAAAGATTGAATCCAAGTAAATCAAATCCCGATGCAAATCTCGAGAAAAATGTAGGTAAGTACTGCTTTACGATTTTTCAAATATAAAAATTACTACATAATGTACATAGGTACTATTTCACTTGCCTTAAGATAAGTAGTAAGCCTGAACGCTTAACCTTTATTTGAATGTTCCTGTCTTATATCCGAACTGTTTTTATTTTATCTCAGACTCCAACAAAAATATGTTTGCTATAAGAAGCATTTAAATGAAAGTAAGGCTTATATGTTTTCAAGAAAGAGCCGTAGACGTTTCTGTTGTTGGCGGTCTTTGGCGTACGTATTTCTTTTTATATAGCATTTTCTTTGATTTATATCTTCAAAAGGAATTCTACTATGACTTATTAGGGAAACATATCTTAGAACTAAGGACAACACATACAAACCCAATGCTTTTCCAAAAACACGGTTCTTATCATGTAACTTTTCTGACGACTATCGTGTATGCGATAGACATTAACGATATCGTCAATAGTTTACTTCTCGCAATACTACTGAGCTCGTGTCGTTTATCCTTCCCGTTTTCTGAACCGAACGCCAAACATGACACATGTACTGTAACGAGAAAAAAGTTTCATCAGAAAGAAGAAGGCGGTGAATAAATCTGTAAGAAATTAAAGAACTAGGATTTTTAGCAATCATAATTGCTTACATCTTTGGTGCAAAGGATTAGGGTTCCGAGAATTGAATTCTAAGGTCTCTTCTTCTCCTTATTATTTCATGGTTTTCCATCCGTCGCTGTTCACTTTTATTAAATTTAATACATTTAATTTTTAAAATAGGAAATGACACCAAAAACTAACAAGTCAACTTGTTTGGGCGTTAGAGATTTCATAAGCTTATGTGAAGCATGGCTATCGATGTCGATATCCAAAACGCCATCATTCACATAAGTTCGCATCATTCTAGTGCGTGGCGGGAAAAAAATATTTAGATACTCGCAATATATTCTGTTTATTATTATACCTTATTATGTGTTAAACGATAGTTCTCTGTCTTCTATATTTGTTTTCATTCGACAAAACATGTGTTGAATCTCCCATAAATGTACTTAATATCATCTATATACTGTAAATACATAATTACAAAAACTATTTAAAATGTTCATCTTTAAGGAACCACCCTCGAAAGCGATATGGCAGTCTTTTTGGAATCCTGTGGCAAAGATTTTTGTGATATAAATCTTGTTTTGGACGGACAAGTTATCCCAGCTCATAAATCGATTCTTTCAGCTCGCTGTTCATATTTTCAGGGAATGTTCCGTTCATTCATGCCACCGGATAACACGGTTAATGTAAGTGATTTCCAAGTAAAATATAATTTATTTAGAAATTTATTTAACAAACTTTATTTCAGATTCAAATTGGAGAAATTTCGCCATCCCTTGAGTCGTTTAGCTCTCTCTTACGTTACATATATTATGGCGAAACAAAAATGCCTCCCCAAGATGCCCTCTATTTATTCCAAGCTGCCTGCTTTTATGGTCTATCCAACAACCGGTTACATGCATTTTGCAAATATTCTCTTGAACACAACATCACATATGAAAATGTGTTACAAACCTTGGAAGCAGCCGACTTTACCAAAATTACCGATATTAAAGAGTATGCACTTAAACTCATTGTAAAAGAATTTGCGGCCGTTGCTCGTTTGCCAAAAATGACTGGACTCAGTCGAGATTTACTTTTGGAAATCATAAGGGCTGTAGCCGACGCCCACGGAGAATTCTTGACAACAATAAGCATCAATACGGATCTTTGAAAATTAGTATTTTTACAACCGGCACTTACAATGCTATTGGCTTGGTTGCAAATTGGCGATTGCCACTGAACGTCGAATGAGAACGGTTCGTCTAATTTGAATTTTATTTCTTCAACAAACAAAACGGTGTGTTCGGAATTCACATTCCTTTTTAAAATGCACACTGTCTTCTTTTAATTGTGATATAAATCAAAACAAAACATAAAAGTATTATTTTTTATTATAAAATTATTTTATGTATTGGCAATTATTTTCGTTTTTTTTCTTCAAATTTTGAAATTGCATTAGCTTTTATTTATTACGTAAGATTAATATATTTCTTTTTACAAGTTAAACAGCGTTCTTTGTGTACATAATTAAATTTAGAGTATATTACTTGGAAATATTTAATTGTATGGAGTGAACAAATATATAAATTATTTTAGGTATGGATTAGGTAATGATGAAGGTTGTTTTTAACTTCGTATGTTATATGTGTGTTTAAATATTTAAATAAATTACTTGTTTTTAGCTATTGACGGCAAATAAAGTGAATTAAAGTTATATTCCTTTTTTTTTAATTTTTCACCTGAACTGAAGATCCAGGAGAAAAACTCTGTGTGTAGGTGATTTACGCATCATTTTTACATATAGACAAAGAACGTGTTTAGAAAATTTATTTTTCCATAATATTGTCGTGAACATAAAAAATCAAGAAATTCAAAGAATTTATTTCTTATATGCAAAAATTGGAAATATGCAAGAAAGAAAATTTTCTGCAACGAATGTGCATATAAAAGTTTATTATATTCCTCATCTACTTACATTTGTTATTAAATTTAAAAATAATTGTTTAATTTAATACTTGATTGACAGTTGTCGAGTGCGGACGTGCTTTTTATTCGCTCTGATAATCGTGTTTAATTTTATATATTATATTTGGTACGCTTCAAGCGTTTGTTGTGATTAATTTGGGCAGTATTAATTATTTGGCGGAAATCTTTTAAAGATGGAATGCCAAAAATGTAATACTGCTATAGTGGGAAAGTCTTACATTAAATGCGATGGAATATGCAAAAAAGTGTGGCATCTATCGCCAAAGTGTTGTGGTCTGGACAGCTATAGCAGTGGTATTATTCAAACAGTGAAAATGGTTAAATTTATTTATGATGATTGTTCAAATCATATTTATAATGTAAACAGTGTAATAAATGATATTAAAAAAGTTATAGACGAAAACAACAAAGGTTTAAATCAATACAAAGAACAGTTTACGGAATCTTTAAAGCAAAACAGGGCCGAGATTAGAGAGGTTTTAGAAGCAATGGAAAAGAGGCGCAGTGAAAAGTTAAATTCATTTAACGATACATATAAATTCATTGAAAAACGTTTAACAAATTAGAACCAAAATCAGTTAAAAAGTTAACAAAACTTATTTATTTATTAAGATTTAAATTAATTGGTCTGAACGCTTCGAATGTTATGCGCGAAACAGATTAAACCAGCAACAGCACCAGCATCGTCAACAGCAAACAGCACGCTGACCAGCAAAAATTTCTCAAACACATTGCCACCAGCAACGTCATTTCATCTGCTTGACATTTCATATGGAAAAAAAAGCTTTTCATTGTGGTGCCACTGAATATTGCAGTGGGAAAGCTGACAACACCGCACCAGCAACAGCAAATTTAGGACTTTGGCCTAACGACGCTGTTGGCGTTGCTGTTGCTGTTCTAATGTGTGTTGAACAATTGAAATACATTGGCTCTAAATTAATGGCGGCCGCTGTTGCTGTTGACGGTGCTGTTGCTGGTTCAATCTGTTCCGCGCTTTAGACTATCAATGCCTTGTCCTTTGAACATCTATTCTCTTGCACCGTTCTGACGGCACGTATAGTTGTCTTCTTCTATTGGATCTTCTCTATCAAGTATTGCCAGATCGTTTTGTGTTACAGTTTCGGCCATTCTGATATTATCGACGCCCTCGTCGAGTTCCTTGTTGCAAATGATATTAACGCGGTAGTTGTTTTCCTGTAGTTTTTCTGCTTTGGTGAAAGAGCGTTGATTTTCTCTACTACTACTCCACTGCCTTTTCCTAGATTGCATGCAATTTTTAGCATAATGACCAGCTTGATTACAATTGTAACAAGTGATGGAGTTTTTAACCGTCATATTTCTTGTAGGTTGCCATTTTACTGGATCGTTAACTGAAATCCAAGTTGCGGTTGCTTGCTTCGGTGTGTTGCTTAATGCCCTAGAATTCGTACGAATCCCATCATACCATTTTATTTTTTCAGCTAGGTTTGAATCACAGTCTTATCACAAAGACCAATTCTTTTTCCCAGCATGTTTGTTTCAAAGCAGTAGTTTTCAATTGATTCATCTGGTTTTCTCATTTTCTTCATCAACTGCTGGTGTATTTCAACCTCGCTGTACTGATGGGGAAAATTCAATTTGAGTCCTAACGCTAATTGAACCCACGAGGTAGCAGCTTCTTGACTTGTATCCCACCAATATCTTCCAGGTCCAAGCATTTTGGATGCAGTCGCCATTAGTAATGCCCTCTCATCCCAGTCATATATATCTCTTAGATTCTCAACACGGCTGACCCAGCACTCGGCGGACATAGACGAAATATCTCCAGTTGAAAAAACTGGTATTGCATCTGCAATTTCTCTTATCGTACAGTTTACCCTCGGTCGGTCAGAACAGATATTCCTTTGCAATCGGGATGAGTCCAAACTTCTCAACTTTTCAGTTATTTCACGCTCCTTTGTGAAAAGAATTCGTTCCTTTTCGAGAAGATCCTTTTCTCGCTTGATTAGTTCCCATTCTCTGGCCCTTAGTTCCTCATCTGTGACTGTCCCTGACTCCGAGATTGTTGCATTTTGATCTTCTTCCTGGTTTGTGTCATTAGCACCAGGTGCTTGATGAAAGATGTCGCTGGAATGGGAACCAGGTCTTGTTTGACATTGTTTTTTATCATGGTCAAGTATTCTTTTGATGAGGATCCTTTTGGATCCACTTATGGGTAGCCCTCTATTCTTAAGCTCATCTTGAAGCTGTTTGACACACAATTTGTCCATTTGTGTTGATCTAGAATAAAATTAATTAAACGTGGTTTATCTTATATATACTTAACGGATTTATATGAGCTTTCCCGATATATACATATCTTCACATAATCAAACAATAACCCCAAGTATAGATTGATAGAATAATCAGAATATTACATGTTTTGTTTAATCATTATAAAGTCAAAATGCCATCTTCGAGATTACTGAAATTTACCACAAGATTCGGAGCATATTCAAAAACAATACATTTCAGTCGTTTATTTCAAAATGAAAGCATTTTATATCACATTACTCACATCATCAAAACATCGTATAATACACTTTATGAAAGGTTGTCTTTTCGTATACCGAAAACACAAATTCATGTGTATATACTTCCGATGATCAAACAGCAGTAGTCAAAGTCTCTTTGCGACACATACAAACATTAAATCAATCAGCTATTAGATAGGGATGACCATATATGCTTTTTCGTAGACCGAAAACGCAAATATTTTACATATTTAGCAAGCCATTGTGCGACCTACACATATGATGTTGCACAAGTATTATCTGTCCTTTTTCTACGCATTAAATTTAAAAGAGCATCTACTATATAATTCCACACAGAAACACGCTTCTTCTTTGTATTTATTTACAAACTATTCGCTTTTAAACAGAGATAGCATTACTTTTTCATCAACTGAAAATACAAGCGTCTACTGTAGTTCCTTTTACCATACAAAATAACGGTCAACGTCGCGCGTTGAGCAATTAGTTTAGTATTCCAATTGAATAACCTAAGTATTCAGTTTCCTACATCCATTTTGTAGACCAACTTCTTGGATTGATAAAAATTTATTATTTGTTCATTGATGATTTAATCAAAGATAACATAACATCACAAAACCTATGCTCCGAAAATTGACAATCTCAAAATAATCTCGCGATAAAATTAAAATGTACTCACACAAAATATACTTATCTCAAATAAATAAATTAACTTATCTTGAAAAGGGTCGTGATCTCACTTCTGAACTTTAACAAATTAGAACCAAAATCAGTTAAAAAGTTAACAAAACTTATTTATTTATTAAGATTTAAATTAATTGGTCTGAACGCTTCGAATGTTAGACTATCAATGCCTTGTCATTTGAACATCTATTCTCTTGCACCGTTCTGACGGCACGTATAGTTGTCTTCTTCTATTGGATCTTCTCTATCAAGTATTGCCAGATCGTTTTGTGTTACAAAAGTGTTAATGAAATTAAAAAAAATTAATGGCGCAAAATTTTAAACAGCCTATTATTAAGGTATTAGTATGATACTACTTAACAATTTGCTAACTTTATAGTAGTTTACTAACTCATTCTTATACGCTATTCACACCTAATCAAAATCTAGATTTCGAGCAAAATTCTCAAAATCTCATCCAAATCTACTAGATTTCCCATACATTTTCAGATTTTCAAATCTACTAGATTACGACGAAATCTCCTCAAAATCTACTTTCAAAAACAAGATTGTCAAAACAAAACAAATTTAGGGGTGGCCGTGGCGCGATGGATGTGTGCTCGCCTGTGAACCTCATGATCACAGGTTCGATCCCTGCCGTTCGTCTATGTCGTTTTAATTCCATTAGAAACCTTCTAAAATTGTCATCAATGGGTTGCTGGTTTACTCATTACATGTTGTTCAGGCATAACACTAACAACATGTAATTGAGTTAAACTAGTATACCCAACAAGGATGAACACGAATAAAATAATGTGAATTATAAGCGACATAGAAATAAGACACGGCATTCTCCGCTTTAGTTCAGCCGCCATCCCTGGAGATAAAATATCTGAGACAACAACCTTCAGTCTCAGAACATCGTGCCACACATCTTTCCTATCCTTCTCTCTCTTCTTAACTTCACGCCCGCGCTGTGTTGAAACATTTAAAGGGTAATCTAATCCCTTGAGCGCGGGTAGATTATAAAAAAAAAAAAAAAAAAAACACCTTTCGAAATGTTCTGCCTTGTCAGCAAATTGTCAGCAAGCGAAAAGGCAGATAAAAAGCAGATAAAGGATTCCCTCTTTGAATTGTGGGGAGAGAAGGAGAGAAGATAAATTATATCCGAGGAAGCAGGAAAAATGAACAGATTTATAAAGAAATATACTGCAGCTTTTGAAAGAATGTCCGTTGTTGATGAAATTTAAATCATTGACGAGTGCCTTAAAGTAATAGTAGAAAAACTACATGAAATGGATACCGACAATAAAAATATTCTAAAAGAATATATTGAATTTCATAGAGGTGTATTAAAAGATTTAAATAAATGAAAAAAATAAAAATATGTTTTGTTTACCTAAATGGTACTAATAGCATTCCGTATGTTTGTTTGCTTGTTCACATAAACAAGAAATTAAAAATAATTGGCAAGATGAAAGAAACGTCAAACGAAATCCGGATTCTGTTCGGTGCGAACGCTTCAACGAGATTTCGTAATCTTGTTGCTGAAATCCGAGATTTTAATTCGGTGTGAAAAGCCTATTAATTTTAAACATTTTCTAACTAGTATCGTACTAAAAGAATTTTCTTAATAAACTACTTCTGAACACACCTAAAACAATGACATTTCGTGTAAAAAAGTAAGTACACGAACCTTTTTTGATGTTTGCAAATGTCAAAGAGTCATATGAAGCTAGCACGATACTAAAAAAATAAAGTAGGTATTCGATGATTTTAACTTTAATAAAAGGGTAGACAAAGTATGATGCTATATTCTATTAAAATTTGCAAATTCGTTGTTTCAACCCAGTATCATACTAAAACAGCTTTAGCATCGTACTAATTGAATTAAAATTTTGTACTTACTTTTTTTCTTAACAATTTGCTAACTTTATAGTAGTTTACTAACTCATTCTTAATTTTAAACATTTTCTCACTAGTATCGTACTAAAAGAATTTCCTTAATAAATTGCTTCTGAACACACCTAAAACAATGACATTTCGTGTTAAAAAGTAAGTACACGAACCTTTTTTTGATGTTTTCAAATGTCAAAGAGTCATAAATTTTAAACAGCCTATTATTAAGGTATTAGTATGATACTACTTAACAATTTGCTAACTTTATAGTAGTTTACTAACTCATTTTCTCATTTTAAACATTTTCTCACTAGTATCGTACTAAAAGAATTTCCCTAATAAATTGCTTCTGAACACACCTAAAACAATGACATTTCGTGTAAAAAAGTAAGTACACGAACCTTTTTTGATGTTTGCAAATGTCAAAGAGTCATATAAAGCTAGCACGATACTAAAAAAATAAAGTAGGTATTCGATGATTTTAACTTTAATAAAAGGGTAGAGAAAGTATGATGCTATATCCGATTAAAATTTGCAAATTCGTTGTTTCAACCTAGTATCATACTAAAACAGCTTTAGCATCGTACTAATTCAATTAAAATTTTGCGCCAATGATTTTAATTTAAGTTTGAAGGATCAAAGTAATAAGATTTGTGATGGTGTTAATAAAATAATTAATGCAACAGATTCGCTAACGGAGATAAACAATCAAATTGTGAATAACGCGAGTGAGAGGGATAGTCAAATGAAGGAAAGTGTTAACACTATAACCAAATCGGTAAATAAGCTTTCGGTAGAAATTAAAAAGAAAAAACAAAAGTGCTGACAGTATGGTTGAAAAGAAAACATACGCAGGTGAATTAAAAAAAATTCTCAAATTAAAGTTGTACCAAAGGAATTAAGTCAAAGTGCAGAAAAAACAAAATGGGAAGTGAAATCAAAAGTAAATCTATCTACAAGTGGTATTCAGGTTTCAGGAATACAAAAGCTCAATAGTGGACCAATAATAGTGTCGTGTGATAATGAGAATTCGATTGAAAAATTATCAAGCGATGTTAGAGATAAACTTGGAGATAATTATTGTGTAAATGTGATAAATAAGAAGCCAAGAGTTAAAATATCATATATCTCTCATAAATTTGAAGAAAAAGAGTTTATATCCTGCATTCGTAGACAAAATGATTTTTTTAAAGAATTCGGAGATAGAATTGAATCGGTCATTTCAAAAACCTCATAAGTCATTCAATTAGAATTTTTCAGGAATCAATAAAAACTGTTTCATGCTCAAACAAATGAGTTTTAAACCACTTTATTATGCTTAACTAAGAATTTTAGTGGTAAGAAAATTAAAAAGCGAAAAAAATTCACAGTTAATTAATAAAAATAATGAAAAAAACCTAAAAAACTGTTCTTGACTTAAGTTGTTTTAGCAAGGACTGGGGTAAGTGGTATATAATTTAACCAAAGAAATGGTAGTAATTATATTTTGTATTGCTTAATATTGAAAATTACACTTAAGAATAACTTTTTGTCATGTTTTAATATCTTTAAGGTACATAGATTGACTACACAGCTCCACAAAAAAAAAATTTTTTTTAATATGGGATCAGACCATCTTTACTATAGGTTTTCGGGGTCGCTGAATCCGAATCCGACCACCATTTTATCCTATCACGTCAGGATTTTTTGCTTGCATTTGAGGCAGTTTATCTGTTTTTTTATCCCATATTAAAAATTTTTTTTTTTGTGGAGCTGTGTTATCTTCAACATTTTCTTATTGATGGGCACTTTTAAAACATAAGCCTTTGCTGATAGAAGTGAAACCGAAGTTGCAACTTTATTTATTACTAATAATGAATGTTTAATCAATCCATCAATATATTCCTATGATAGTACCTTTTCTATGTGAAGCATACTTAAAGCTCATATATGTCGAAGGTGTTTTTTTCTGTTTTTGTGGGATTTTTTTCTATAAAATTCAGTGTTGACAAACATGTGTTTTTGTACAAATTTGGCCACAATTTCATGAATTCCAAAACATCTTCAGTTTTTAGCTCTATGACTATATTTTCTAAATTTCGAATGAGATGGACGTTAATTTAATAGACGCGACGGATAAATATGAAAAGCTAAGATAGACAATGACGTGCAAATCATCAGATCATTCAGTTTCAGAGATCGTTCATAAAAATGAGAAAGAGAGTCTAAGACTAAACTGAGACCTTGGGGTCCCCAGCATTTATTTTGTGAAGATCCGATTTGAAACCTCCAAAAAAAAAAGTATTGAACAACCCAACTAACAATTTTGCTTCCTATTTCTGAAATTAAGAATCATTCGTTGCTATAGTGCTCATATAACCATTCTTGCTGGAAGTCAAATAGCTATAGGATAACTTTGATATAATTCATCGCCTAGACATTCTTTGGAGCACTTTCTATCACCTCTATAGGCGTAAAGACTCAATTTTCCTTTAATCATACTATAGAGATACTATAAAACCACAGGACAGTTTATGCTCCTATAGTAATCCCAACAAACTGCTATAAAAGTCTTTATTTATTATTCGTTATCTTTATAGAATCATTATTGGACAGTTAAATTCAAGACTATAATCATGATCAATTTTTCTGTTGGACTCTTATAGTGCAATATAGTTCCTATAGTACTATTATAAAACTGTGCAATAGGCATACGTACACCACGTGCTTTTGCACATATGAGGATGAATTAATTACAACAACAAAATGCGGAAACCCCACACTGAGTAAATCCTTATAAATGAAAAGTAGGATTGGGTCGAACAAACTTGCCTAAATGTAAAAAATGGCAATTTCAAAAAATTAAAGTTTATGGTCGAAACTGTTTTTTAAAAATTTTTTTTAGAAAAACATTTGATAAGCAAAATTTAAATTTTTATTATTGTATCCGTTCAACAAAATTAAATCTGAAAAAAAGATATCAAATTTTCAAAAAAGTTTTATTTTTTTTAAACCAAGAAAATATTTTAATTTTTTTCTTGGATAGAAGTTTTTTTTAAACTTTTATCAAGCCTCTTTAAACAAATATTATTAAAATCCGGCAAGCCGATAGTGAGAAATTTAAAATTACAAAAAATAGTTGAATGCGGTAGGCACAGTCAGTAATATTTAATAATTTCAAATTTTTTTATTGAATTATAGATCGTTAAAATTAATCGAAAGGAACAAAAATTATCAAAATTCTAGGTGAAGTTTTCGATAAAAATACAATTTGGAAAACCATTTCTTTACATTTTCAAAAAAAAAAAATTGTCATATATCTTGTAGATTGTATTTTAAAATTTTAAATTTTAAGCTTTCCAAAAATTAAGCATCGTCTTATTTTTACGAATAGATAACTTGCCATTATGTCTATATTATTAGCAGCTTACAAACTCTGTTCAACAAAGTTTTCTCTACAGCTGATGTTCCCTCGTCATTCAAAAAGTCTGTAATTTTTCCAATACACAAGAAAGGTCCCATAGACGCTGTGGAAAACTACAGAGGAATTTCCTTTATGAATGTTATAACTAAAATATTTTGCGGTGTTCTTGTCGAGAGACTAGAAAAGTGGGTCGAACAAAAAAATATTTTGTCTGGACTTCAAGCGGGTTTTAGAAAAAATTACTCAACGATTGATCAAATATTTAATCTCACATCCATTATCAAAGCGTTCCATGCCAGGAACAAAAAAGTTTACTCATTTTTTGTAGACTTTAAAGCGGCATTTGACTTAGTTAATAGAAATGCTGTGAAGGGAGCACACCAGCGACCACTTAATTAATTGTTTCATATCAAACCATACTTCGATACTTGACACTTACTTCCCAGCATATGCATTGCCTTAAGCACCAGATACCTACATAATAATCAAAATACGATTCATTGATTTGCCTTCCACTTCTGGGTAATAAAAAGATACACATATATCCGACTCGTAGTCGTAGTCAATGAATAACAAAAAAACCATAAGTATCATATTACCCTGATGGCATGAACGGCGCAAGTAAACAAAGTGCATACACATAGAACCATTAATGGGTTGCTCAGCGGTCATCGGCTTGGGCACCATAATATTTCAACTAAGCATTATGCCGAGTGAATTATGTCACTTAAGATAGCTGGTTATTTACCCTTAGCCTTATAATTATGCTGACTTGTGGATATCGATTGTAAGTGGGCCAATAATCGAAGTATGGATTTGATTTCGATAACATTAAAAATTATGTATAAATAGCCATAGCATTTTTTAATAAAGTTGTCTTCTCTCTCAGAACACCAAACCAAACAGATCGTTTTTTTTATTATTCTTTTGTGCAGCTTGCGAGCTAAGAAGAATTTTGAAAAATACTTTTGTTTTAAATACAACTGAATAAAACCTCGAGTGCATTAGCCAGAGGTCTGAGCTGAGGCATTCATTGCCAAGCGATTTGTTCTTTTGCATAACCAAGACCACTCGAAGCATCAAAATAATCTCACTTCATCTTTACATGGCGATCTTGCCATCATAACACCCTTCACACTTTACATGGCGATCTTGCCAGTTCAGTAGATTACTGAATTGGAACCAACGAATTTTACTTGCCACTTACAACCGTGGAAGTTTAGGCAGCGATTCACCTGTTGCTACAGCCGCTGCAATGCAAGTATTTCAACAGAATATATTAAGAGCTTTGGCTGGCTCGAATCCCCGGCATATGATGCAGTTCAAACCCTTGTTGTATTCTTACGAAATGGCAATTGTACAAGCTCGTGCGGGTGCTTTCAACAAGAAAAATGTCTCCTCCAATAAGAATGCACCTAGTTTAGCAGATATTCAAAGTGCTGCAGCAATACAATGTAAGTGTGTACTCGAAATGATGCCACCCCAGGCAGCGGAACCGAGTAACAGTCACCAGAATAATTGGAAGACCTAAAACCACCAATTTGTTTACTAACCCAACAATTAGAATGCAGCACAACAACATCCGATAAAAAAAGAAAGAAAACAAAATAAAAAGCAATAGAACAAATTATATCATACCAAGTCCCACACTTTGCAATAAAAATGGAATAGAAATACAGCAGGAAACTGTTTTCAAAAACAACAATAATAAAAAAAAATATATACTGCAAACATAACAGTAAATGAAATTATAAAACTTTTATAATAGTTTGCGTTAACTACAGCTCAATTTAGATGCAAGCCATTCTATAAGTACAAAAACAGAAGAATAAAATAGAAGTGAACATTAAGATTTACAAAAAATGTAATTATATATGCATGTATTAATATAAATATATATATGTATGTTTTGATAGAATTTTATATTTATATGTAAATGTATTGATGTATGAAAGAATTAAATTTTAGTTTCTTTTTTTTAATTAAAATGCAAACAAAAAAAAAAAATACAAAACAAGAACTAAGTAATATAAACTCATTAATAATTTAAAAAAAAAAAAAAAAAAAAAAAAAAACGTCACTGTAATTATTATAAATATATCTACCTTAATTATTTTTTTAAATTAAATTGTATTTATTTAAAAAAGACGTTTTAAAATATTAACCGATCATAGGCCTTTAGTATATCTATTTTCGCTTAAAGAACCTTCCAGTCGATTAACCAAATTTAGGCTATTATTAGAAGAATATAATTTTTATGTAGAGTATTCACCAGGGAAAAATAACTGTACTGCAGATGCTCTGAGTAGATTACAAATTAATTCAGAAGACTTGCAAAAATTATACGTTTGTGTGACTACAAGAGCACAATCAAAGAAATCTGATATAAAGCAAGATAATCCCAAAAATGAAAAGTTAGAAAAAGAGATAATCATTAGTGAACTTTTAAAACCTCCAGAAAAAGGTTTGAAAGTAGTTTAGTTAAAAATAATTAATAGTTTTAAAGAAGAGGATGAAGATTTTGCAAAATTAAAGGGTACTAGAGTAGTAGGTCCAAGCCTAATATTAGGATATATTCAAAAAAGTAATTGTTTGATTTTAAATCGGTCCAAGATAAGCACTAATGCCCGATCGGCATCATTTGACAAAATGTTGTTGAGGGACGTGCAGAAAAATTGTGAACCGCAAGTAAATAATGAAAAGGAATCCAAGAATGGCACTATTGACCGATCGGCATCATTTGACAAAATGTTGTTGAGGGACGTGCGTACAATTTGCGGACCTTTATCAATTAAAAATATTTATATAACTAAAGACGAATTAAGAAAATTATCAGACGGCCGTCGTAAAGAAAAAATGAATATATTAAAGAAGCAGATAGAAGGAATATTTAAAGAAAGTAAAATAAAAGTGCACATAATAGACGAATCAATTAGAATAACAGACCCTTGCAAAATAAAACTAATACTAAATGATTATCATATGTTACCAACTAGTGGACATGCTGGTATAAATCGCATGTTACGTAACATTCGAAAAAAATATTTTTGGACAGGCATGCAAAACGATGTGACGACATACGTTAAGCACTGCTCATTATGTCAGCGTAACAAACATATTCAACCAAAAAAACAACCAATGACCATAACTTCAACAGCCGAATCAGGTTTTGATAAAATATTCTTAGATTTAGTCGGACCCTTGGACGAATCAGAAAATGGATCAAAATACATTCTTACACTTCAAGATGAACTAACAAAGTTCATAGAAGCGATACCACTACCAAACAAAGAAGCTAATACTGTAGCTAAAGGACTCGTAGAATGTTTTATTCTAAGATATGGAGTCCCTGGAACTATAGCATCTGATCAAGGTACTGAATTTATAAATAAAGTATTTAAAGATATGTGTAGTCTGTTGAAAATAGAGCAGCTACAGTCTACCGCTTACCATTATGAAAGTATTGGAGCACTAGAAAATTCCCATAAAGTTTTAGGAGCTTATCTTCGGAGTTATGTATCAGAAAAACATACTGATTGGAGCAGCTGGTTGCCCTATTATGTTTTCTGCTACAACACTTCAGTACATTCAGAAACAGGGTACACACCTTTTGAATTAGTATTTGGAAGACAATGTAATCTACCTTCCAATCTTACCAATAAAATAGATCCAGTGTACAACTATGAAGACTACGTGGTAGATTTAAAAAACAAACTACAAATAGCTCATAAAGACGCTAGGGATACTCTAATAGACAAAAAAATTATTAGAAAAACGAGATACGATACAGATGTAAAGGCGAAAGTTTCAGATTTCGATAAAGGTAGTCTAGTTTTACTTAGGAATGAAAGTAGAAAGAAGTTAGATCCAATATACATAGGGCCATATGAAGTATTATCCCAGAAAGGAGTAAATTGTGAAATAAAATATGGTGATAAAAAAATTAATGTACATAAAAACCGATTAAAACCATTTTATATATATATGTTATTATTGTAAGATTATTTGAAGACTTATGAAACACAGACGTTAAATACATAAATGATTAAAAATAAGTAAATAATAATATACAAAATTATCAGTTAATTTTTTTTTTCTACCATATTTTTATATAGCCGGCATAGAAACTAAGTAATATTTTTAGAAAAATATAGAATACGTTAACAACAAGAAACTAAAACAAATTAGAAGAAGTAAAATGTATTTACTAAGTCACTCAAAAATTGTATGAATGAATGAATGATTGTAAACAATAAAAAAAAAAAAAAAAAAAAACAAAAAAAAAAAAAAACAAAAAAAAAATTTTATAGGTACTCGTACAAATATTATATAAATGTAACATAAGTAATAATACAATCTTATACATGATCTATCACAATGAAAACAAAAAAAAGTGAAAAAAAAAAAACAAAAAATATGTCAATAAGCAAATTAAAACAAACAAAAAAAAAAAATTCTCCAAATATCTATTGTACAAGTGGCACGTAAAAGAAGAAATCAAGACTTGTCATGATTTCTCCTTTTTCCCCAGGAAGGGTGGTGTGAAGGGAGCACACCAGCGACCACTTAATTAATTGTTTCATATCAAACCATACTTCGATACTTGACACTTACTTCCCAGCATATGCATTGCCTTAAGCACCAGATACCTACATAATAATCAAAATACGATTCATTGATTTGCCTTCCACTTCTGGGTAATAAAAAGATACACATATATCCGACTCGTAGTCGTAGTCAATGAATAACAAAAAAACCATAAGTATCATATTACCCTGATGGCATGAACGGCGCAAGTAAACAAAGTGCATACACATAGAACCATTAATGGGTTGCTCAGCGGTCATCGGCTTGGGCACCATAATATTTCAACTAAGCATTATGCCGAGTGAATTATGTCACTTAAGATAGCTGGTTATTTACCCTTAGCCTTATAATTATGCTGACTTGTGGATATCGATTGTAAGTGGGCCAATAATCGAAGTATGGATTTGATTTCGATAACATTAAAAATTATGTATAAATAGCCATAGCATTTTTTAATAAAGTTGTCTTCTCTCTCAGAACACCAAACCAAACAGATCGTTTTTTTTATTATTCTTTTGTGCAGCTTGCGAGCTAAGAAGAATTTTGAAAAATACTTTTGTTTTAAATACAACTGAATAAAACCTCGAGTGCATTAGCCAGAGGTCTGAGCTGAGGCATTCATTGCCAAGCGATTTGTTCTTTTGCATAACCAAGACCACTCGAAGCATCAAAATAATCTCACTTCATCTTTACATGGCGATCTTGCCATCATAACACCCTTCACACTTTACAATGCCCTCCTCTATAAGCTTTCACAGATTGGCATATCGTCAAAATTCATTAGGGTGATAAAGGAAATGTACACGGATACAAATGCAGCAGTTTGGGATGGAACATCTTATTCAGAATGGTTCGAAACAAATACTGGTGTGAAACAAGGTTGCCCTCTCAGTGCATTATTGTTCTCTTTGTTTATAAACGACATAGCATATGATCTACCCGGAGGTGTTAGAATAGCCAATTGTACCATTAATGTACTGATGTATGCAAATGACCTCGTCGTCCTCGCTGAATCACCAGAACATATGCAATTAATGATTAATCGCTTATCAAGTTACTCCAAGAAATGGGGACTAAAAATTAATACAGAAAAATCAAAAATGATGGTCTTCGCGCGATCCGCAAGAGTCTACAATGAAAGACAATGGAAATACGATGGTCATCTTCTCGAAACTGTCAGAGAAGTTAAGTATTTGGGAATTAAACTCAATTCAACATTAAATTTTGATAAACACCTAACCGAAAAAGCCAATAGCGCACAAAGCTTAGTTAACCTCTCATGGAAAAATGTGTTTTCAAACAAAAGAATAATTTTATCAGCGAAATATAACATTTTCAACTCAGTTGTAAAATCAACCCTCTGCTACGCTGCTCAAGTTTGGGGTGTATATGAGTACGAGCAAATCGAAAAATTCCAGAGGAATTTCATAAAAAAAACTCTTCAATCTACCTCAAAATACGCCTAATTACGCTATATATTTGGAAACCGGACTACCAAAACTTCTGTCAAGCACGCTCAAGATGCAAGCTGATTTTATTATCAAAATTTGCAGCCATTATGAAGAATCTCGACTTTCAAAAAAATTATTACTTTATGAAGTGAGGAATAAGGATTGGTGGTATGCAAGATGGCAAACTCTTGGTAACGCGTATGGAGAAACTCTCAATTTTGATATGAACAACCTTTGCAACCTGAAAGACCAAATCTATCGTATTATTAAAAAATATGAAGATTCTATTCGAGGTACGTTCTTGGTAAAGGCACGCGATTCCGAAAGCAGAATATTATACAGCCAGCTCAATTTTAACCTCAACTGTAAAAACTACTTCCATGACTCTCTAACTTACGATGAAATATCCATGATTTTCAAAGCAAGGTGTGAGCTCCTTTCCCTAAATGGTACCCCGTATAATGGAAGCTTTAATCAATTTTGTACGCTCTGCAATCTGAAATCGAAAGAAGATTGCTTTCACATTATCAGTATATGCCCCATATTCAGACCGCAAAGGCTAATATTCTTTGGAAAAGAAACTCTATCGATGCAGGAAACTATACAACTTCTAAATGAGTGCGACTGGAAAACCCTAAGCAGTTTTTTAAAAACAGTTTATAAGTATAGGATGTTATTAATATCAGAATATTTTTGAGTCTTTAAGTTTTTTTTTTTTATGTATTGAAAATTTAATTTAATTAACAAAATACATGTATAAACATTTGCTAACCAGGCTGACGGCTTAGCCATAGCTCTTAAATTCATATATTGTAATCTAAATTCAATATCGAAATGTAAATAAATGAATCACTTACTTACTTACTTATGTCTATATCGCAAGTAAAAAGTCAATAGTGCAATTTATTTAAAAAAATATGTTAAGTTTCATTCAAATTTCATATAAAATTTGAATCATGTTGTTTCTTAAGAAAAAAAACTATTTTTTACGAATTATTTTAGCGACAGTGATTTATATTGTCGATTGATTGACGAGACTTTTACTGCAACTGCAGTATACGACACATTTTTAACAGCTAGATTTTCTATGAAGAAGCTGAGAATAATCAATTTATCAATAAATTAATATGCTATGTATACCTGAACTCTAGCTTTTTTCACAGCTTATGCGAATAACGAAGCGATAAGTATCGCTTCCTTCTAATATTTAAGTGTTAAAAGCACCTATAAAGGAAGCTTATGTGACTTTATAGGATTAAATTCATGATAAAAGTGATCCCAATTCAACGCTAGGTTTTACATATTCTAGTTTGGCCGTGCGGTTAGCGAGCAAGAGATTTGGTGCGAGAGGACCCGAGTTCGATTCCCACATTCTGCCTACACATGTAAGTAATTTTTAAATTAATTTTAAAAATAAAAGTAAAAATGAAATCATAAAAAATAATCAACTCTAAGATCTTTACAGAAATCATGCGGAAAAAGTCGAAAAACATGCAAGAAAAGCATCAAAATAAAAATGAAATCAAATAAGCACAAAAATAAATATTTTTTTTTTATTTTCCACATACTCCTATAAGTATTTTATTCTTGTGACAGTAAATCTTCTTTTCATTTCCACTATCGATGCAATTGCTGCAATAAAGCATATATAACCTCTATAACATAACGATAAGTATGTTCTTCGGAGTAACACAATTTACTCCATAAAGGTGGAATAGGAGTAAAAAAAAGTCGCCCTTTTAACTCTTTGGAGTTTTATACAACCCTTAAATGTGTGCAAGAAATAGTAATAAGAAGCTTCTCTAGATGAATATAGAAGTAAAATTGTTAGTTGGGAATCCAGTAGAAAATTTCTAATCCAACGAATAAGGGCTTCATTGATACCAAACTCACGTATTTTCGATATAATAGCTTGATGCCAAAATCCATGAAATGCCTTAGAAATATCAAGCTCAATGATCTTACTTCGACACATGATTCTACTCTTCTGCAACTTGATATCAACAGTTCCTCGGTTTTTCAAATCTCTTAGATAAATTAGTTTATGTCTTGTCTTTCAATTTTATAATTTGTTATAACATTTCATTAAGGTATTACACGTTCTCTTCTTTTTCGGCGCACCATCACTCTCTGTTTCACTTGAAGACATTTTTAAAGCTAAAATTACTTTTCGCAGAAAATAGTTGTATGAAAAACGCAAATTTGACATTGATGACGGTTGTTATCAAATTGAAGATTTGAATATTGTTGAACCAATCAGAACAAAGCAAATTTAAAATATCAAACTACTCCCGCCATTTTGGTAGTGCATGCAAAAACCTCTTAAGTCACTGACTTATGTTGTTTATGCAATGAACGTTTTTCCTACGGTATTATTTAAAGAGGAAGGAATGTACAGACTTACGTGGTTCTTACCCAAAATACGCATCGCCCTTTAAGGAACCATTTTCAGCAAAAAAAGCATTTTGGAAAAAAATGTGACTTAAGAGGTTTTTGAAATGACCGATTCAATTCAAAACTATGTGGAAGCGAAAGGTTAAAACATCTGTGTACTATACTGCTGTGATGGAATTGGATGTAGTAAGCTACAATGAGATAATGAAAGTTGGTAAGATCAGTTGTTGCAACCACCGGGCTAGGTGAAGACCCTCACGAATATCTGAAAAAAATGGAAGTTTGAATAAGAAAAAAAGAATATTAAATAATAATAATAAACTAAACTTACCAATTATATATGAAATTTTCTGCTGCTGCTGTTGCTGTTGGTAGTTGGTGGTAATTCTGACTTGTGAATGGCATATCACAAAGACGAATTAAAAAGAGATGACTAACTTTTCAACCCAGTCTCGATCTCTCAACTTTTTAATTCTCTTGTAAACGTCAACATAGGAGAGATAACTAGTTTGTGTAGAGATTGACAGTTGACTATTATTGGGTGAGGTAGGTGTTTTATGTCATTTGGTGAGGTTATTATAATTAAAGACAAATAGTTTGGAAAACTATCGAATAAGCCGTATGATTTTTGGTCCCACAAAACACTTAAAGAATTTTTAGAAGAATTTTAGGAAAATAAATGGAAGGAAATGTGTTGAGCAAATTGCTGATGTCATGTGTAGACAAATTTCAAGTCACGCCATCTGTTAGGGAGTGGAATGAGCGAATTTGACAATATGGCGGAGGAGATGGTTTGCCAAGAGTAAAAATGAGAGTTGAAGCGAAAAGAGAGTAGTCTGATAACAAATACAATGACATCTCTAAAAAACTAAAACCAGCAAACTAGCGGGCATATGGAATCATACGATGCTATAGGTGTGGGAGGAGAAATTTGACGAGAAAAAAAGTGGCCTGTTCGTTGGCTAGTCCTTCAAAAGTCAAATGTCATATTGCTGTAGTAAGTTAAAGTCGGATGACACAGTGTTTTTCTCGGTGGTCGGATAAATTGTTTTTTTTTGGTGGAAATAATCCACATCTTTTCTAAAATTTAAAATTAAAAGTAAGAAAATGAGTTTTCTTGTGAAATTTCGTTTTCATTGAAATTTTATTTCTTATTTTTGCTTGTGTTTTAGAGTTTTTTATTATAAACCAAAACTAAAGTGTGTTAGTTGAAATTGCTTTCCATCGATTTTCGGAGTGCGGCAAGTTGCTGCATCTAAAATTATTTCCTTTTGGATAGAACTAATAGCGAGGTGAGTTTTAAGTGACCAACTTGACTTAAGAATAAGTGCTCAAACGCGGTTTTTTATCTAGGCTGAATACACGTCCCATTGTGCTGTTCTGGCGGTACCAGTTTGCCAAGCGGAGCGCTGGGCCGCCGCCTCAAAAAAATTTTAGTTGGTGTAATTTTGTATTGCCAATTTTTGACGTGATTCTTCACTGGAGCGACCACTACAGCCACATTGACAGTTCTGTTTTTAGACTGGTCAGAGTTTGAGACCAGGTACGAATCTCCTAGCGAGTCCGTTAGTTTCCCTCCATAAGGAACCCACCATCCTATCTGGCTCTCCGCACGTCAGGATACCTTTTGAGGTTCGATTGGCCTCCTAGCAGATGCATGGCCACTAGTAATGAATTGGCGATAGCACAGTGAGTCTAACAAAAAAAAAAAAATCAAAAGATACGAGAAACGATTTTAAGTTCCGGTCTGATAAAGGCAATAACATACGATTATATACATATATTCCGTACGAGGTGAAAGAAAAGGAAGAAAAGAAGGATTTCCGGATTTTTTTTGTGTTTGTCAATTCGTAATTACCTTTTTGTGTTGTTTTGATTCTTGTGATTTAAAGGCGGTGAAGTTATTTTCTTTGTTGATTTTGATTTATATTATTATTGATTAAATTGCTTTTGACTGTATTACATTTAATAATTTTCCTAATCTAGCCACGATTTTTATTGTAAGTGATAAGGGTATTGTTTCCAGGATAATTTTGTCGGTTCATTTTGGGTTGTTCTTTAAGCCACCTCCAAAGAGCTCTATAGGGGTAGGTCCAATTGGTGTAAAAGGAAAATTAAGTAGTCTCCAGATAACCAAGCTTGTACTTTCGGCTTCGTTTTCGGGTTATTTGGTAAAACCTGTAAGAAACACATCCGAGTCACATTTTTATAAGTGGTTTTGATTTTTTTTTGGTTAAGGATAACATTTTTTTTAGTTTTTATGTAAATTATAGAAAAAAGTTCCAAAATTTAGTTTTTTTAGTAACTTTCCGGTTAATTAAATATCTACCTAGACTTTAGCTCAATGTTGATTAACAATCGCTCAATAAAACTTCACACAACGCCAGTTTTGGATGAAAATTTTGTGTTTCATTGATTTCGGAGCAGAAATCAGAATGTTTTGAAGTAGTAATTTTCAGGGGTGTGGAAGGTAGCAAAGCTACCGAGGTGAAGATGGAGTGACCTGAACGCGAGCATCGTCCTTTATTGGGGGAATCCAAAAATGGCCGCCGGATTCCTATGGTTGGGTGGGTTTGGCAACACTGCATCAACATCAGCAGTGCCTAGAAGTGGTAATCGTCCGTCCGCTGTCACTTTCAATGAATTTTGTTTTATTCATAGGCCTGATTTGTGTTTTTGTTGCTGGTGAAGTTGAGTTTCGGTGACAAGATCCCCCCCATTCCGGCGAGCTAAGCTGTGCATCGCGAGCAGGCCGTGTCACTCGAAACTTAGCACTCCTACCCTTCTCTGAACTGTTCCTTTTCCAATTTCCTTTCCTTTCCTTATTTTTCCTACCCTACCACCTTACCGACATCCTAATATTCCTCTTGCCTCGCAACAAATTATGGCGCCCAACGTCTTAGCTTTAATGTTAAGATTTTTTGTAGTTTCGTTTTTGTGCAAGTCCTCAACCAAACTTATTATGGATTTTTAGGGATCGTATGTCTGCATCAGGAAAGTCTGGGACATACCTAGATGTATTGCGACGATTTCTTGAAAGTTCATAATGACTGCGGTTAGTGTTTGTTTAACGTTTTCTTTAGGGTTTCTGCAAGGTTTTGAAAAATGCGTATGTCTGCATCAAGAAGGTCCCTGACGTACTTAGGTGTATTTGCGACGTCATTTAGCATAAACTTGCAGTAGCAATAAACAACGTTTGGTATCGTTTTCCTTTTTCCTATTCCTTACTTAATTTTTTTACTTTTCTATCAACTATATTTTCAATTTCTTATCCTTTTTGTCCAGTCAATTTAGCTAAGGTACTTGAACGCAGTGACCATGTTTGACTAGCCGTCGAACATCGATGCACCGTTCAAACTTCTTATAGTTTTTGTTTCTACAAGTGTTAGTCGTTCTACTGTATGTATTCCCTTCTACATTACCACTTCAAGGGATTTTTTTTGGTCCGTCTGAAGTCTAACTATTCAAAGATGCTGCAAGTAAGGTCACAACATGTCGAAAAGAAACCACCAAAGACGCTACCTGAAGCACCCCGTACCATCATGATAAAACCGAAAACAGAGAAAAATATACTTAAATTTTTTTGTTTGAAAACTTTTTTCGAAATTATAAGTTCGTTTCGTTGATTTTTTTTGAAATCCTTTAATTAGTTTTTTTTATTGTTGAATCATATATCTACGAACTATTACTTATAAATAATTTTTTTTGAAAGTTTTAGAGGAATAAAACTGAATTTTCGAAAGGCGTGTGTCTAATTCAAAATTACCTCTACGTATAATATACGTTTGATAGTTTTTAGTCATTAATTTTTCTTCGTTTAATAAGTTTTTTTGTTACATTTCTTAATTTTTCATTTTTTGTTTTTTTTTGGGTTTATAGTTTTTCAGTACATAATTTGATTTAGTTTTCGCATTTAGTTTAGTTTTTTTTTGAAAGAAAAAAATACTTAAACTTTTTCTTTTAACGAAAGCTTGTTCAAAGTTAATTTTTTTAGGTTTAAGAAAAGCTTTGTTTCTTGGAAAGAGAAAGAAGTTTTTGTTAGAAACATAACGTTTTTTGATATAATAATCTTAATTTTCGTTTTTCGTTTTTTTTCCGTTGCTTTTTTCTCGTTTATTTGGTTCTTTTTTTGTAAATACTAAAAAAGTACCTTAAATATTAAGAGAATTTAAAGCCAATTATTTGCTTATATTATCATTTTTATTTGTTCTTTTTTTTTTTTGAAATACGTTTTTTTTCAGAGTATAAGTTTTTCTATTTTTTTGGATTTTTTTTTGTTACAAACTATTTTTTTTCTGTCATTTTTTTTTTTGTTGTTTCGATATAATTACAAGTTACAAGTTAGTAGTTAGGATTTTTTTTGTTAGAAGAAACACCTTCAAAATTTTGGAAGGACAAGCTAATTTTTTGTTTTTGTTCCGTTTAGGAAATATTTTTTCATAAACACTTTAAAATTCAATACTACTCCCTACTTTTTCTCGAAAAAAAAAAAATATACGTTTTTGTAAAACTCACCGTATTAGTTCGTTAAATCCAGTTTTTTTTGTCTATTTTGTTGCTTTATTTTCAACTCGTCAAAGATGGCTTCCAATCACAAAGAGGAAGAAGAGCGCATTAATAATTTAATAAGAAATGCTGAAATACAAGAAAATTCTAGATTAACCAGGTCAGTTAGTCAAAATCTTGATGTTACCGAGAGACGTAGAAGGATGCATTCTCCTCTCATATCCGATAGACATGTTCGTTCTTCATCTAATGTGCCCGCTAATGCTGATTTTCAGAACTCAAACGATCAGGTGAATAGCTCTCTCGATTCGATTCCAACTCCGTCCTATTCTCATCTCAGTGGCTTAGGCGCTGAAGATAGACCAACTCCTCGAGACAGCACAGATTCCATGAACGAAACGGTGAGGCGAACTATAGATGCTCGACCAAACCACACAAATCTAGGTAGTTCTAGGGACATTCTCGAAAGCTTAGCCCAAAGACCATCTGTAAGTAGAGAAAAAGATAGAAGACGAGTTCTTTCGGAAGACGTAAAAGCTTACCTTAATCTAGCCCTAGTAGAAGGCCTTGCAATTACCAAAGATGCGATACAAAGGGAAGTTATAACTACCGTAAAAGGAGAAATTCAGAATCAACTTGGGGAATTCCTCAAGAATCTGAAGATAAGTCCATCGAATCAACCCGGTGATGATCAAGTCTCGTCAAGACCAACCCAACGTGTATATGACCCTGCACCAGCAGGACAACATCAAAATCCTCCAGCCGATCCAAGCAGAAGCGCTTTTGTAACGTTAGGACAGCAGCGCAGGTCTCAACCAGAACAGAATAGAAGAAGTCATGATAGGAGTTACCAATCTGGAGGGCTTCATGATGCTCAACAGGCTCCTGGTTGTAACTTTAGGGCTTCTATTAACCCTCCCAATCCGTACGTCTATCCGCCTCCTTATTTCAGTCCATTTCCGCCTCAAGGATTTAAAGCACCCATTAAAATTGACAAGTGGGGCTTAAAGTTCGATGGTCAATCATCAACTCTGTCGGTCGAAGACTTCGTCTTTCGTTTAGAGACTCTTCAGAGTCAATATGCCTGTCCGTGGACAGAAATCTTGCGCGATTTCCACCTACTTCTCTCAGGAACTGCCCACGAATGGTTCTGGCAATTTCAGCGGAACAATTATCGATCCGACTGGCCGACACTGAAAGATGCTCTTATGCGTCAGTTTAGGAACACTCGTTCAGATTTTGAAATAATTCGTGACATCATGGATCGTAGGCAGAATTCCTGGGAGAGTAGCGAAGAGTTCTTCACGGCAATTAATAAGTTGAGGTTTCAGTTGAGAATCCCCATTCCAGAGGTAGAGATGGTGAGGATTCTGAAAAGAAATTTAAATGAAAAAGTTGGAAGGTTAGTCTACCCACAACCTATCTTCTCCTTGGATCAGCTGAGGATTGCCTGCAAGGATGCAGAAACAGCATTTCCGAGGAGAGACCGAGATCTACCAAAGCCTTTCGTCAAGCCTCCATCTAAGTATGTGGCCAACGAGCTGGAGTATGAAGAAGAGTACCAGCCAGTCGACGAACAACTTGCTGCATACCAATTCGGAGGGGCTCGACCGAAAAATCCTCCTCGGAAATATGCAGACACGCAAAATTTGGTATGTTGGAACCGCAAGGTGCAGGGTCACACTTACTTTGAATGCGATTCCGAGGTAAGAAATTTATTTTGTTACAAGTGTGGACAAGAGGGGGTAATAACTCCTCGTTGTTCACGTTGCAATCCGGGAAACCGTTTGAGGGACGCGACTGCTTCGGGGGAATCGCGAACCAACCCAAACCAGAACCCCCAATAATTTTAGACTGCCCAATTAAAAATGAATCCAACGATATTCAAAGTCCTCTTACAAAAGAGGGCAAACAAACCATTAGAATTTTAAAACGAGATAGCAGCTTAGAAGTAAGAGAAGATACAGATTTAACATATAAACAATTTCAAATCAAACCTCTACACGTGAGAATTGATGAATATAACAAAGCACGAAAGAGAATTTTCAACAGCGCGATTTATTTACCTTCCAAGAAAGTACTCAAGGCTAGGATCCGATTCAAATCCAGAAAAGAAACTCGAAAGCGAATTTCTTCTACGGTGGTGAATTTGGCATCTGATCCTAGACCTTACGCAAAAATCAGAATAGGTGAAAAAGAAGTTTTGGGTTTGCTAGACAGCGGCGCTAGTGTTAGCATTTTAGGGAAAAATTGTATGCGACTAGCGAATGAACTCCAAAGGAAAATTGTTCCGTTTCATTCTGGAGTCAAGACAGCTGATGGCAAAAGTCAATCCATAGTAGGAAAAATTGATATTGAAGTAGGATATAAGGGTAAAGTTGAAGAGCTAACGTTTTACCTCGTTCCAAATTTGGACCAGGAGGTTTACCTTGGGGTAGACTTCTGGAGAGCTTTCGAGTTAGCCCCTAATATAATAAGTTGTGCTGCGGTTAATGATGATTTAGATTTATCGAACGCTCATCAGTTGACCTCTGATCAGCAGGCCAGGCTGGATGCAGTCAAGCGAAGATTTCTTTGTGACGACCGCGATGGTCTTGGAAGGACGACGCTGATGGAGCACGTTATTGATACAGGAGATGCGCTCCCTGTGAAGCAGCGTCACTATCCTGTCTCTCCGGCGATACAAGCCATATTATACGAGGAGTTAGATCGGATGTTGAGTCTCGGCGTTATTGAGGAGAGCGAGAGCCCGTGGTGCTCACCAGTGGTTCTCTTGCGAAAACCCGGCAAAAACCGACTATGTCTGGATTCTCGCAAGGTGAACTCACTCACTAAGAAAAATGCTAACCCGCTCCCTCATATCGAGGGGCTCATCAGCCGACTACCGAATGCATACTACATTAGTAGTATAGATCTAAAGGAAGCATTCTGGCAGATACCGCTGGGGAGGCAGAGTAGAGAAAAGACTGCATTTGCGGTACCGGGAAGACCCTTGTACCATTTTACTGTCATGCCCTTTGGGTTGTGTAATGCAGCTCAAAGGTTGTGCCAGTTAATGGACAAGGTGATTCCTGCACGACTCAGGGAGCGAGTATTTGTGTATCTTGACGATCTTCTGGTCATGGCGTCAGACTTCGAGACCCATATTGCCCTGTTGAGCGAAGTAGCCGATTGCTTACGCAAAGCTAACCTCACCATCAACTTGAAGAAATCAAAGTTTGGCTTCAAGGAGTTAAAATATTTGGGCTTCATAGTTGGTGGTGGGAAGCTTAAAACCGACCCTGCTAAGGTGGAAGCGATAGTGGATTTTCCACTTCCCAAAACCCCAAGGCAGGTTCGGAGGTTGCTTGGTTTAGCAGGGTGGTATCGGAAGTTTATAAAGAATTTTTCGAGTTTGACTGCGCCCCTGACAGACCTGCTGAAAAAGAGGAATGAAAAATTTAAAATGACGGAAGAGGCACTGGAAGCGTTCGAGAACCTAAAGAAAGCATTAACCACAGCTCCCGTCCTCTCACACCCAGACTTCACAAAAAAATTTTACATTCAATGCGATGCATCGGATACGGGAATAGGTGCGGTACTATTCCAAAAGAATACGGAAGACGAAGAAGTTCCGATCGCGTACTTTTCACAAAAATTTAACAAGAGCCAGAGAAACTATAGTGTGACCGAGAGGGAGTGCATGGCCGCGGTGATGGCAGTGCAAAAGTTCAGGCCGTATGTCGAGGGCATGGACTTTACCATAATAACTGATCACTCTAGCCTTCGCTGGCTAATGAGCATGAAGGACCTTAGTGGAAAGCTCGCCAGGTGGAGTCTGTTATTACAATCGTATGCCTTCGACATACAGCACAGAAAAGGCGCACTTAATGTCGTACCTGACACTCTTTCTCGGGTGCATGTAGATTCTCTGGCTATTGAAGAAGTCGCACCGATGATTGATTTGAAGTCCGAAGAGTTCCACTCAGAAGAGTACACGAGTTTAAGAGAAACTGTCAAGGCACATCCAGACAAGCTGCCAGATTTGAAAGTGGAAGATGGCTTTGTGTACAAGCGAGCTTTTAGAAGAGAAGGTGAAGAAGTCTTCTTAGAACATACTTGGCTTCTTTGGGTTCCTTCTGGGTTGACAGAAGAAATTATTAGTAAAGCTCACAACCCGCCTCAAGTTGCACATGGTGGTATAGCCAAAACCCTTCACCGAATCAGGCAATACTTCCATTGGCCAAATATGACAGTGCAAATTCGAGAATATGTGTCTAATTGTTCTGTATGTAAACAGAGTAAAGCGTCCAACCAAGTCTCTCGTCCACCTATCGTCACGTCGTATTGTTCTAATCGTCCTTTTGAAAAGTTATATGTCGACTTTTTAGGACCATATCCACGGTCAAAATCAGGAAATGCCTATGTTTTTGTAGTTTTAGACCATTTGTCTAAGTTTGTTTTATTAAAAGCATTACGAAATGCCAATACTTCAAGCGTTATTCAATTTCTCCAACAAGATGTTTTCAATATGTTTGGAGTTCCAAACATTATACACTCCGATAACGGCAAGCAGTTTATGGCGAAAGAATTTCAAAATTTGTTGTGTAAATATGGAATAAGACATTTTAGAACCGCCAATTATGCTCCGCAATCGAATGCGTCGGAGAGGGTTAATCGCTCTTTGTTAGCAGCGATTCGCTCATACTTGAAAAACGACCAACGCGAATGGGACGTACACCTTAGTGATATTGCGTGTGCACTTAGAAGCTCAGTTCATAGCTCTACGGGACTATCCCCATATTATGCCTTGTTCGGTATGAACATGATTACTCATGGTTCTAGCTATGAACTGGCGCGGAAATTAAACGCAGTAGATGATAGCGAACTGCTAACCGTCCCCCGACAAAACAGACTGCAGTGTATACGGAACCAAATTCGCGAAAATATTTCTAAAGCCAATGAAAGATCGGCGAAAATGTATAACACTCGAACTAAAAAAGTAATTTTTCGACCCGGACAGGAAGTCTACCGAAAGAATTTCATATTGAGTGATTCCTCGAAATATTTGTCCGCTAAACTATCTCCAAAATTTATCAAATGCCGAATTTTAAAACAAGTAGGATCACATATGTACGAATTAGAGAATTTTAGTGGTAAAAAGATCGGCATATTTCATGCAAAAGATCTCAAGCAATAATAAATCACTTAATTAAACCACAAATTCAAATCCTAAAACACTGGCTCAAGTCAAAACCGAAAAACCACTTTGTGTATCCTTTGGCGTAAATATCCCTTAATGTTTTTGTAACTTCACGTAATCACTTTTATTTTACTTTTCATTTGAATATTAATTTATTTTAACAACCCGCACGAAGTACCTGATTTAGTCCATAATCTCAAAACAATCCTATTAAAAACACTAATTGTCACTCCGTACCTGAAAATTCCTGTTGAAATGTAAATTAAAAACAACTAAAATCTTTTTTTTAGTAATTATTTATTGCATGCTATGTAATTGTCTCTTAATGTTATTTATTTATTTATCCAAAAAGCTTAATTTTAGTTACTACTAATCATTTATTTACTAAACAACTTAAATTTTATTTATTACTAACTATTTATTTACTAACTTCATTAATCTGTGATAATAGATACTAACAATAATCCGCAAAGATTAAAAACTAATCTGTGATATAATAATCCGCAAAGATTATAAACTAATCAGTGATAACTTATCCGTAATGATTTAAAACTACTGTGATATTTATAGAATTAGTTATAAGTTAGATCTGTGATATTTTACTTTTATTTTGTTTTTATTTATTTGCATGTTAAATTATTTATTAGATAAGAACACAGCACTAGGTAGCAAATTTAACTCTTACCGGAGTAATTGAAACTAAACGTTTTTGTAGTGGGTGGTGGTGGGGAATCCTCTATTCAATAGTTGGCTAGTGCACCTCTTCTTTTATTGAATGTTTGTTGTTGAAATTTCTTTAAATGTTGTTTCGGCTGGGAAATCTGAAAACATTAATAAAAGATTAATTGGTATTGGCCACTAGTGCTTTTTAGGGATGTGGGCTTACCTTGGTGGAAAATAAAAGCTGTTCTAGGTTGCGGCTGGGCGAGTAATTAATACCTTCTCGACTGAATCTGAAAAAAAAAATTGTTTGCTGTAAAGTAAATAAGGTTATGTCTTGTGTACTCAGATGCACTTACCTATGCGCCTATGTTTTTTTGCCCGGCAGGATACTCTGTGGGTTGACTCCCCACGTCACTAGGGCAACCAGAGGCAAGAGGAACCTAGCTACGGCGTCCTTTTTTTTTTTTGTTCGTTATCATGGAGTTTATCCAAGAAACGAACAAAATTTGTTGCAACCACCGGGCTAGGTGAAGACCCTCACGAATATCTGAAAAAAATGGAAGTTTGAATAAGAAAAAAAGAATATTAAATAATAATAATAAACTAAACTTACCAATTATATATGAAATTTTCTGCTGCTGCTGTTGCTGTTGGTAGTTGGTGGTAATTCTGACTTGTGAATGGCATATCACAAAGACGAATTAAAAAGAGATGACTAACTTTTCAACCCAGTCTCGATCTCTCAACTTTTTAATTCTCTTGTAAACGTCAACATAGGAGAGATAACTAGTTTGTGTAGAGATTGACAGTTGACTATTATTGGGTGAGGTAGGTGTTTTATGTCATTTGGTGAGGTTATTATAATTAAAGACAAATAGTTTGGAAAACTATCGAATAAGCCGTATGATTTTTGGTCCCACAAAACACTTAAAGAATTTTTAGAAGAATTTTAGGAAAATAAATGGAAGGAAATGTGTTGAGCAAATTGCTGATGTCATGTGTAGACAAATTTCAAGTCACGCCATCTGTTAGGGAGTGGAATGAGCGAATTTGACAATATGGCGGAGGAGATGGTTTGCCAAGAGTAAAAATGAGAGTTGAAGCGAAAAGAGAGTAGTCTGATAACAAATACAATGACATCTCTAAAAAACTAATACCAGCAAACTAGCGGGCATATGGAATCATACGATGCTATAGGTGTGGGCATTGACTTATTATATATGGACTGCTAGTTGTGTATAATTCTCATACAAAATTTGCAACCAAAATGGTCCAACGGATACAATCGAAACTAGCCCTCGTGCCGACACTAGTGGCAAAAATAAACAACATATTTAACGCCATCTCTTGTTCTACTAGTGCCAACAGAAATGTTTACTCATAGAAACTAAGGACATCTATCGACATTGCTTTGAAGAAACGGTGCTAGTCTATGGTTAGAGAGATAATCGGCTGAGAATAGTGCTAAGGGATCTCGAAAAAAAATCCCCTTTAAAATATTTTATGATTCATTTTGGTTTACTCAATGATTTTATGTCCGCGCAGGTGCATATAATTAAATGTTACACAAAATAGCGAACTCATTTTAGGCAATCGTTTAGTTTGTGTCAAAACACAAACTTTTTAGTTGCTCGAACCAAGCAGTTGAGAAACTAAAAATTGAATGTGTGCGCCTAGCCTTACAGTTCTAGATTAAGATAAGGTGCGTTTTATTATTCCCAAATCTATCTGGATCCGCATCTGGATTAAGTTTTAACATGTATTACAAAAACAATTTGGGATCATGTTTTCTATGGGGATCAATTTCAAAGATCCAAAAATCAGTTATTACACTGTCGAGTAGATGGCTTTTTATGGCAAGGTAGTGTAAAGAAAAAAGACAAGATATAATTTAAAATTTACAAACCCAAGGATAAAAAGAGACGGACTTATAACACTGCTGTCACTAAGATCCGTATCGTTTTATTTTTAAAGGAAGATCCAGATCCGGATCCAGATAGATTTGTGAATAATAAAAAGCACCTAAAGAAAGTTTTTTGTAAATTTGATACAAATTGTAGGATTGGTTTTTCTCTAAAGTGAGTTGTTAATTTAAATCAAAATTAGGATTTATTTGCATAACTAATTTTTTTGCAAATATTTTCGCTCTAGCTAAAAAGATCTTAGCTTATCTCTTGATTTCTAGTATAAAAATTAAAATTAGTTGTAAAAGTGAAACTAATTGCTTTAATAAAAGTATTTTTACAAACAATAATAATATTTGTTAATAGATAATACAAGTAAATGCAACGAAAACTGTGTTGCAGTATATATTTATACGTTGAAAACAAAAATGAAAAAGGGAAAATTAAAAAGGGAAATTTTCAGATTTGGCAATTGGACTATTTGCACATTAGCCCCTTTAGCACTGGTTCCATTTCATAGTATTCAAATTTTCCGTCAGTGTCGGCACGAGGGCTAGTGTCGTTTGGTAATCCGTTGGACCATTCTGTAATCAGCTACTAGCAGTCCATATCTAGTATGTCAATGGGTGTGGGAGGAGAAATTTGACGAGAAAAAAAGTGGCCTGTTCGTTGGCTAGTCCTTCAAAAGTCAAATGTCATATTGCTGTAGTAAGTTAAAGTCGGATGACACAGTGTTTTTCTCGGTGGTCGGATAAATTGTTTTTTTTTGGTGGAAATAATCCACATCTTTTCTAAAATTTAAAATTAAAAGTAAGAAAATGAGTTTTCTTGTGAAATTTCGTTTTCATTGAAATTTTATTTCTTATTTTTGCTTGTGTTTTAGAGTTTTTTATTATAAACCAAAACTAAAGTGTGTTAGTTGAAATTGCTTTCCATCGATTTTCGGAGTGCGGCAAGTTGCTGCATCTAAAATTATTTCCTTTTGGATAGAACTAATAGCGAGGTGAGTTTTAAGTGACTAACTTGACTTAAGAATAAGTGCTCAAACGCGGTTTTTTATCTAGGCTGAATACACGTCCCATTGTGCTGTTCTGGCGGTACCAGTTTGCCAAGCGGAGCGCTGGGCCGCCGCCTCAAAAAAATTTTAGTTGGTGTAATTTTGTATTGCCAATTTTTGACGTGATTCTTCACTGGAGCGACCACTACAGCCACATTGACAGTTCTGTTTTTAGACTGGTCAGAGTTTGAGACCAGGTACGAATCTCCTAGCGAGTCCGTTAGTTTCCCTCCATAAGGAACCCACCATCCTATCTGGCTCTCCGCACGTCAGGATACCTTTTGAGGTTCGATTGGCCTCCTAGCAGATGCATGGCCACTAGTAATGAATTGGCGATAGCACAGTGAGTCTAACAAAAAAAAAAAAATCAAAAGATACGAGAAACGATTTTAAGTTCCGGTCTGATAAAGGCAATAACATACGATTATATACATATATTCCGTACGAGGTGAAAGAAAAGGAAGAAAAGAAGGATTTCCGGATTTTTTTTGTGTTTGTCAATTCGTAATTACCTTTTTGTGTTGTTTTGATTCTTGTGATTTAAAGGCGGTGAAGTTATTTTCTTTGTTGATTTTGATTTATATTATTATTGATTAAATTGCTTTTGACTGTATTACATTTAATAATTTTCCTAATCTAGCCACGATTTTTATTGTAAGTGATAAGGGTATTGTTTCCAGGATAATTTTGTCGGTTCATTTTGGGTTGTTCTTTAAGCCACCTCCAAAGAGCTCTATAGGGGTAGGTCCAATTGGTGTAAAAGGAAAATTAAGTAGTCTCCAGATTACCAAGCTTGTACTTTCGGCTTCGTTTTCGGGTTATTTGGTAAAACCTGTAAGAAACACATCCGAGTCACATTTTTATAAGTGGTTTTGATTTTTTTTTGGTTAAGGATAACATTTTTTTTAGTTTTTATGTAAATTATAGAAAAAAGTTCCAAAATTTAGTTTTTTTAGTAACTTTCCGGTTAATTAAATATCTACCTAGACTTTAGCTCAATGTTGATTAACAATCGCTCAATAAAACTTCACACAACGCCAGTTTTGGATGAAAATTTTGTGTTTCATTGATTTCGGAGCAGAAATCAGAATGTTTTGAAGTAGTAATTTTCAGGGGTGTGGAAGGTAGCAAAGCTACCGAGGTGAAGATGGAGTGACCTGAACGCGAGCATCGTCCTTTATTGGGGGAATCCAAAAATGGCCGCCGGATTCCTATGGTTGGGTGGGTTTGGCAACACTGCATCAACATCAGCAGTGCCTAGAAGTGGTAATCGTCCGTCCGCTGTCACTTTCAATGAATTTTGTTTTATTCATAGGCCTGATTTGTGTTTTTGTTGCTGGTGAAGTTGAGTTTCGGTGACAAGATCCCCCCCATTCCGGCGAGCTAAGCTGTGCATCGCGAGCAGGCCGTGTCACTCGAAACTTAGCACTCCTACCCTTCTCTGAACTGTTCCTTTTCCAATTTCCTTTCCTTTCCTTATTTTTCCTACCCTACCACCTTACCGACATCCTAATATTCCTCTTGCCTCGCAACACAGTATTGGATGGGACAAATGTCAAGTGAGTGAAGCTGTTTATGTAGAGATGCTACAAGTATTTGGGTTTTGGGCACTTTAGTAAAGACTGTGTAAATGAAAAAATATTTTGTTTTAAATGTGGAGGGCAACATACCGGTTCTGAATGTACGACGACAATTTTGTCTTGTGTGAAAATGAATGAAGAACTAAAGCTTAAATTAGATGTGAATCATAATGCTTTGGATAATTGTTGTGAGGTTTATCTTCGCAAACTTAAAATAGAAAGAAAAAGACACTTGTAGCAACCCACCAATAAGAGGAAGGCTATTTCGTATTGTTTAAATGCGCAGAGTGTTCTCAATAACAAAATTCATGTTGAATTATTGGTAAATAATTGTAAACCTGATATATTGTTGTTATCGGAAACCCGAATAACAACAGATATTAAAGAATGTGAATATAAAATAAGTAACTGCTCCCACATTAACTGCTTTTCGCATTCAAGGCATACAGGAGGTGTAATGGCGTACATTAAAAAAGGATTACGTTTTGAAGTGGTGAATGTTACACAATATAATAACTTTGTATGGATTTTAAAATAATTGTATGTATGGTTTGAAAGTAAAAAATGGGTGTTTGTTGGTTTATATAGATCGCCGAGCTCATCGGTAAATGAATTCTTACGGTTTTATGAAAGTTGGTATGCTGACAATTAGGAAAGTGAAAGTAACACAGTAGTAATGGGAGATTTTAGTATTGACTAGCTAACGGATGATACTAATAAAGTGAGAATGTTAGACTTAATTATTGATCAAGGTGACATTCAACTTGTTAAGGAGGCTACAAGAATTACAAAACATTCTCGAACATTGATTATGTGTGTGTTAACATAGACGCGAAAGATGAAGAATTTAATGTGTGTGTGGATAAGAACTTCAAAGTATCTGATCATGAAACAATAAGAGTAGAAATAAAGAGTAATAATTATAAAAATTATTTTCAGAAGAAAAAGATTCTTAAGTATTACAAATTTAAATTAGATAATCTTTTAAATAATAACGGCTTTCCAGAATTGTTTTATGAGCGGAACTTTAAGGATCTTACGGTGAGATTAGATAATTATATTAGAAGATGCTGTGACGCTATGACTGTTGAAAAATTGATTAGAGTGAAAGTTGATTGTCAGTACAATTGTAATCTATGGAGAATGAAACAGGAAAAAATAACGGCTTTCAGAACAGCAATTTACAGCAGCAATTTTGAAGATTGGCGGAGATATAAAATGATTCGGAATAAATATAAAATAGAAGTTTTGGCACCAAAAAATCGGCATATTCGCACGCAGATACAAGCGAACATTGGTAATCAAGTCGATACATGGAAAATGATTAAGTCTCTTATTATGAAAAACAATAAAAGTAAAGATATCACTAATGTTAAGCTTAAGTTAGAATCTTTAACTGATGAAAATCAAATTGCTAATAGGTTTAATTTGTATTTTGTTGAGAGTGTGGTCGAAAATTATTATTCAATTCCTTTTCAACATTATACTCGTATTCCACCAAGCATACACCTAAATTGTGTTTTTAAATTTTGTTACGCAAGCGTGGAATCGATATATGCCCTCATTAAAAAATTTAATAATAAAAAGGACTTACGAGGTATTAACGGAGACATAATTTTAAAATCATTTGAAATCATTGGCCCTGTGTTAATCAAAATTGTTTAATTCATTGTGCTACGGGATATTTCCAAGCAATTGGAAAGAATCCACTGTTATTCCGGTAGAGAAAGTGGTAAACACCGTAAAATGTGAAGAGTTTCATCCAGTGAATATGCTGCCTACATTTGAAAAGATTCTAGAACGCTATGTAGCTAACAAACTAGGTACAAGACTATTTAGAAAATAACAACGTTTTAATACAAGAGCAATCTGAGTTTAGAAAAGTTCGATCTTGTGAAAGTGCGTTAAATTGGTTGATATATGAATGGAAAAAAGAATGCAATAATTCGGTAATAGCAGTGTTTTTCGATTTTAAGCGTGCGTTTGAGACCATTGAAAGAAATATATTAATGCGAAAGTTGGAAATGTATGGAATTAAGGACAATGAACTGAACTGGTTTAAATCGTACCTTACAGGGAGGACCCAAAGAACAAAGATTGGCGATATTACATCAAATGCGATAGAAGTGGAACTTCGAGTCCCTCAGGGATCAGTTTTAGGTGTGTTGCTTTTCCTTTTGTACATAAATGATATTAAATGCGTGCTGAAATTTTGTAAAGTTGTGTTGTTTGCGGATGATGCCCTGATATATATATATATTTGGAAAAAATGCTGAATGGTTGTTACAATGTTTAAATGACGACTTGGAAAGCATAAACCGGTGGCTTCAAATGAATAAAATCAAATTGAATGTGAAAAAGACGAAATGTATGAAACTAAAAGTAAATGAACCCATAAATGTATGTATGGATGGGGAAGTTATTGAGTGTGTTGATAGTTTTAAATATCTCCTAGTTGTTTTGGACTCGAAGTTAAATTTCAAAGAGCATGGGAGATATGTGTGCGGAAAAATTGCTAAAAAAGTTGGTTTTATAAAAAGAATTAGAAGAGACTTATGTCGTTTGGGAAAAAATGACAGTTCTGATTCTGAAAAGAAGAGAAATTTGCTTCTGGATTTGAAATCAGAATCAAAACCAGAAGCACTCACACATTCATATTCTTACACGTCGAACTCAACAGCTGTGATTTTTTGTATCCTCATTGTGCGAAATGTATCTTTCAACCTTTGAGTATATATAATATGGAGGGCTCGTTCCTATCCCTAATGCATTGTAGTACTTGAAGTTGTGATAGGGGTCGCTGTCTCACTTTCTGTAAGTTAAGGATACAGCCGTATCCTCCGTTTTGTGCTTACCTTCTCCTCGCATATAGTTCTCCGTCACATGTGATATGAAGCACTCGGCAATAACTTTGTCTTACACAAATTTGAGTAGCGCCCCCTATGATAGTCACGCATTTGGAATAGAAACGAGCCCTCCATATTTATATACTCAAAGCTTTCAACACACATTTTTTTTGATTTTTATTACTGTCCACATTTGATGTTTCACATATACCATCACACAAAACTTCAGAATCATCAGAAGCAAAAAAAAGTGTTCAGTTGGGATTCCGGATCGGAGAGAGATTCCGGATTACCAAATAAAAACGACATTAACATTTGAAAGTACTTTGCTTCTATATACTTAATACTATTGTCTTACCCCATTTTAATTATTGTTCAACTGTTTTGTATGGTTGTCAACAAGAAATATTAAATCGGCTTCAATTATTGCAAAATAAAGCAATGCGAATGATATTGAGAGTGAATGTACACCCCAATAAGAGTGATGAGTGTTAAACAGAGACTTAAATATAGCGCTATGCTATTAATATATAATATATATGGTTCCTGAATACTTAAAAGTTAATATTATCAACGTTGGAGAATTACAACCTTATAATTAGCGCAACAGTGAAAATTTGAGGCCCAATAGGTGTAACAGTAGTAGCACCCAGGACTCAGTTATGTATATGGGAATAAATTCTTTTAATAGACTTCCAAGTAAATTGAAGAATGAGCTACATAAGTATAAATGTTTTTAAAAATAAACTTATTTTGTATATAAAAAATAGTGATTAATAATACATAGATGTTTTATTGTAAAGGTTTGTCTGACCTAATATATTGAGTCTTTTAGAATCTAGAGCACACATCAGAGCCTAATCTCCTGCAATGCAGAGATATAGGTACTCTTGGCGTAAGCTGAGATGGTTCCAGAAACTCTGTTATTACTATTATTATAAAAAACGGAAATAGGTCCTAGTTGCCTAGTCGTACATTTGTATGTTAATGCCTTTGAGTTTATATAATATGGAGGGCTCGTGCCTATCCCTAATGCATTGTAGTACTTGAAGTTGTGATAGGGGTCGCTGTCTCACTTTCTGTAAGTTAAGGATACAGCCGTATCCTCCGTTTTGTGCTTACCTTCTCCTCGCATATAGTTCTCCGTCACATGTGATATGAAGCACTCGGCAATAACTTTGTCTTAAGCTAAGTGTACACGATTGGTAGATCTTACAATATTGTCAGATCTGTCAGTGAAAAACATGCTTACAATGTCTTACAATCGTGTAGTCTTACAATTAATTGTCAGAAAATTTGTCTGACAATTAATTGTTAGATCATTGTCTGACAATTAATTGTAAGAAACCTGACAATCATGTGTACGCTAGCTGACAATCGTGTAATCTTCCAATTAATTGTCAGAAAATGTATCTGACAATTAATTGTAAGACGGTAAATTGTAAGGTATTTGATAATCGTGTACACACACAATTTATTGTCAGGCCTGCCAATTTTTATCGTTGTCTGACGTTTCTGACAATGAAGAAATTGTAAGATGTTCGTTTTTTAGCATCATACAATTTTTTCATTGTCAGAAAATTTGCAGCCAAGGTTTAATTGTCAGTTTGCATAACCAACAAAAACTGACAATTAATTGTGTGTATACACGGTTGGTAGAAAATCTACCAATCTCTTACAATTAATTGGTAGGTATTAAGCCGGTTATCTGAAAATGAATTGTCAGCCAACTTCTGACAATTAATTGTAAGGGATTGGTAGATTTTCTACCAACCGTGTACACACACAACTTAATTGTCAGCTCATTGGTAGATAATTGTCAGACATTGTAAGGTCTTACAATATTGTAAGATCTACCAATCGTGTACACTTAGCTTTACACAAATTTGAGTAGCGCCCCTATGATAGTCACGCATTTGGAATAGAAACAAGCCCTCCATATTATATATACTCGAAGGTTAATGCATAAACTAAATACTCGATACACTAACAACTCATTTCCAAAAATAAATCATTCCATTCCACGTTATGTCAACATTTCTGGAAAACTTCTCAGAAAAAGAGGCAATGGGGTTAAGTTTCGCTTTAGACAGAAGGCAGCATATAGGGTCTCTGAGGAATTAAATACATGCGGTTAATGATCCCCTATTGTACAATTTTTTTTTTTTTTTAAATTCACTCGCGCTCAAGGGTATGTTACGAGACCCTTATAATGTTTTAAACACAGCACGGGCGAGCGGGAAAATTAGGAGTGGAGAGAAAGGAGATGTCGATGAACATTGGTCTTGAATGTATGCAAATTGAAATGGCAAGCGAAAACTGTGTCGGGTAAGTTATTCCATAATCGTGTTGTGCGACTAAAAAACGAATCTCTATATTTGACGGAACGACCAAAGTTAGGCTCAAGGGTGAACTGATGAGCATTCCTAGCGAAGCGGGTATCACGGGTGAATTGATAAAGAGGAGGAATGCAACTGGCTACTTGGAGTGAGCATTGCTTGTGAAAGAAGCTATGAAGATCAGAATTTAGTGAGCTTATCATATGTTGACGTTGAAGTTCCACATCCGAAGAAAGTGGAGGTGAGTTTGGAAATGAATATGCAAAACTTAGAGTGCTGTCATCAGAAAAACAATGTAGTGAATTAGAAGTTTTATCTAAGGCTAGGCGCGCACATTCAATTTTTAGTTTCGCAACTGTTAGTTGCTAAAATGAAACATATGGGCTTATATGGGACACCGCGCACTTAGAGCAACTCGATTCTCGAAACTAAAAAGTTTGTGTTTTGACACAAACTAAACGATTGCCTCGCATCAGTTGAGCTGTTTTTTATAGGTGCAAGAGAGAAAAGAGTGCGAGCGTGAGTAAAGAGTTGCCAGTATGCGGTTCTCTTTCAACTGGTGATTAAACTATTTGATTTCGATCACAGTTGCCAGTGCGCGACTAGCCTAAAAGATCATTAATGAAAATATGGAAAACAGTCGGAGATAACACATAAACACAGAGCCCTATGACACATCAGCATCTATTCTACCAACTCACCATTTTAAAAACAGGTGCGGACTTTATTGGGTTACATGACCATCTATATGGTCATCCTGACTTGAAGAAACCCTTCGTAAAATATGTATGTACTTTAGACTGGGCCAAAAAAATTGACTATTTTTTTTTTTTGAAAGATATATCGAGAATATCATTCAGAATGACAAAACAAAATTTTTCGTAAAAGTTTGAGCCCTTAATATCAATTTTAAGAGGGCTATCATCGCTAATTTTGATTTTTAGTCATAATTTCATGTTTTGCGTCAGAACTGACAAAACATTGAAGTAAAAAAAATTCATTTTGACTTACTTTTATATAAAATTAAATTCCCTACAAAAAAGGTCTAATTGAAAATTTTCGTCAGACAAGCCGTTTTTGAGTAATTAAGCTTAATAAATTGTTATTTTTCTTCGATTTTACTTTTTTAATTTGGAATTTTGTCAATTTGGCATCCCTGGCAAATTTGTTCGTTTGCGCAGGATGAAGAATACACGCTGCTCCATCATGGTCGGTACAGATCTCACCGATGAACTTGAGGTCAAAAAAGATTTTAGACAAGGTAATGTAATGTGAAGAAGCAACCTTCAAAATTGTTCTGATTTCTGAAAAGAATAGTGCAAAACTCACGAGAGTCAACAATTTTTTAATTACGATATTGACATAATTCAATAAATTTGGTTTTTCCATATCTCGTAGATTGTATGTGCGAGTATGTATGTAACTTTTAATTGACATGTTTAAAAAACCCTGTGGAACAGTTTTTGAGAAATTTTTTTTTTTTTTATAAAATTTTGAAAAAAATTTTATTCGGATATGGATTTCCAACCGCAGCGTATCATAAACTCATTAAATTTTGATCTCTACAGCATTGCAGAATGGAGAATCAAAAACCGTGTAAAATTTAATGCTACGAAAACTCAATGCTATTTACTGTCGCTAAAACGTAAACCTCTGACTTCTATGAGTGGCACTTGCATTGAGGAGACTGAACAACTTTCAGTTCTAGGAATGTGCATCACAGACTATTTTTTGTGGAGTGATGACATATTTGCCGTCGCCAAAAACGCTGCTAAGTGTTTAGGTTTACTCCGCCGTTGCAAGAAGTTTTTTACCCCTTCTGATCTGGCTATTAACTCGATTACAATTCCCATATCTAGGCAGATGCTCTTTTCTAGGAATGCTCACCAGTTTACGAGCCCGATTTCAGACACACTGTCAAGTAGGCAAGTACCGTTATTTTTCGTTAAAAACAAAAGAGAAAAAACGTGTTGAGGGAAATTAGGAAATGCTATCTACCAAGTTTAAATACTTTAAATTGACTATAGCAACAATTGCACCGTTTTGAATTATATGTAATGCATCTACAAAAATAATTCTTGAAACCCGAAGTTTTGTAAATTTGCTACCTACATACAAAATCGATGGTCAACTCTTTTCCCTTGTTTGATGCCTACTAGTGACAACCAAATGAGAAGCTTTGGTTGTCTAGAAACGTCCTTAGTTGGGATAAGCTTCAGTCTCAAGCCCTCCCAGTCATTTCTAATCTAAGCGATACTATATCTAAGGAAATGTCTGGAAAACTCATCTACACACTTGATCACCCTATTTCACATGGGCATCATAACTCTGATAGGGACCCTCGCTTGCCTAAATTGTATTTAAAAATACCATCTCCGAGAGTTTATCCTCAATGGAGTTCCACAGCAAGCATACCTTTGCTGTTTGTGGAGAGCTCGTCTACAACCTATTACTGGCGGGGCGGTCATCTCTGACAACCTCACTTAAATAACGTGGTTGCGCTGCTCTCGATGATGGCATCTTCTCACAGCCCTATTATGAGTATCAATTTGGTAGTCGATAATTTCTATCAATTAGTTGATAATTTGGTATTATGGGCAGTGTTGCCCCGCCCCCAACTAATTGAAAGTGTAGTGTTTACGAAAAAAACGTAGTAAAAAAAAATAATTTTGCAAATTTTTTAATCCTTTAATTCACTTTTAAATATACATAGGTATAATAAACTATAAACAACTCATAAAAAATTCTTATATAACAATAACTGCAATTTATTTCTGCAAAAGAAAAGGGATGCCAAATACAGAACTCATATTTGTTAGATAGAGAGAAAAAGAGCAAAATGCAGAAGAACTTGAAGAACTTCATTTCTGCTTTATAGGAAATTCGAGAAATGCAGAAGGCAAGATTATAGTAAAGACAAACATGTTCATCTTTATTATAGCATCTTCGACTGCATTTTGTAAATTTTGCGATATTTTCACATTTTTCTATAATTTTTGTTGACGGACGCATGATATGAAAAAAAAAAACATTAAATCGAAATGGAGGTAAGTTAAATTTTCTTTGCATAGTTTCGTATTAACAGGCCAACAAGTTATAGCAGTTTATAGGAAGTAAAAAAGAATTACCACGACCTGTGTATTCTCTCCCACTTTTGGGTTTCGACATACATTTGCCTCTCTCTACTTTTCTGCATTTTACAGATGCAGAAACATGTAAATCCACTTTAACAAGTGCTGCTGTCAGGCTACTGCTTTCCAAATACCTTTGCTACTGGCTCCAAAGCTTCCATTCCAGTACTTGTTTATTGCCTCGAGGATAAATGCAATGCAACACGAAACCAATCCGGAAAATGTCGGCTTTATATCCGAACGCGCCCAATGTCAAGAAAATTTAAACAGCTGTTTTCGTTTTGTTATTAAACACCGCAAAACTTTTTTTAAGCGTTAAAATTATGGCAGCATTATTAAGTTTTACAAAAAGAAAAATTTTAAAAAGCATAATCTTATCAAGTAAGAATTTGCTTCAGATAAAACAACTCAATGAAAATGATGTAAAACATTTGACAACAGCCTTAAAAAGAAATGAGTCAATTTGTAAGTAAAATTACATACAGCTAGGTGAGTTTGTTTGTTTTAACGTGTTTGACAATTCCTATTCAGGTAATCATTTTATTGAATTCCACGGTATCTGGCCGAAAAAAGAGCAAACCAACTTCCTTAAGGACATGCGATTAATTCCAGATTTCATTAGCACCGAAGAAGAAACTAAACTGTTCGAAGAAATCGAGCCATACATAAAACGATTACGATACGAATTTGACCACTGGGATGATGTAAGTGCGTTAATTTTTTTTCATACAAACGAAATTATTCAATGCAATCAAATCTCATAAGGCAATCCACGGATTCCGTGAAACTGAACGTAAAAACTGGTACCCACACAACAGAGAGATAATCGAAAGAGTTCGATCTACAGCTTTTGCTGGCGAGATAATGCAGTATGTCCATGTTTTAGATTTGGCTGAAAAGGGTGTTATAAAACCGCACGTAGACAGCACTAGGGTAGGTTTCCAAAGATACCTAAAGATTTAAATCCGAGTAGTTGAAGTTAAATTAACAGTATTGCGGAACAACTATATCTGGAATAAGTATGTTGTCTGATGCTGTCATGAGACTTGTTCGAACTGATGAAAAAAAATACCAACAGGGTCCAAAAGAAGGCGGTAGTAACGGTGATGATTATAGAAATCAGCCTGTAACACAATTAGAAGGAAATTTCTATGCCGATGTTCTTCTAAATCAACGTTCGTTGTACATTATGAGGTAATTGCCCATTCTTTGTTTTATCAACACCAGTGTGTTTAGTTTAGTTATATCTTCCAGTCACTCCGCTAGGTATAATTTCACTCATGAAATTCTCTCCAATGAGAATTCAAAATTCAAAGGAAGTCCGGTTAAAAAAGGCAGAAGAATTTCCATTATTTGCCGAAATGAGCCGTAATTACAAAGGGCACTTAAACCGATCATGAACAACAGATACTTTATAAAACCGCCAAAAGATCAGAAAATAATGTTTGTTTTATTTTTAAACAAGAATTTAAAATTTATTTCGAAACTTCTAACTACAGCTTATTAGTTTGTGAGGCAAAATGTTGCTGAGGCACCGCCATAACTGGCATCACATTTGATGCCATGCGATTTGCATTGATGATTAAGTTATTTTCAACAGCAACTTGCTGGGGCATGTCAGTTAAAAGTGGAGTCCGGAATTCATGTTTCAAAACCTGAGGAGCCATTACACGTAAAATGGTTTTGTGAGCACCAACTAGCAGAGAATTGATGATTCCTGAAACAGGGAAATCGGTATATTCATATTAATTAAAGAATAATAACATATATCATTATTAGGATTATCGTTATAATGGTCATTCTATAATATTGGCCAATCCGCCCTTTAATTTGTTCCAAATAAATTATTCTTTCAATTTTTTAACTCTTAATACGAATCTTGCCATACAAAAAGAGAAATGAATAGAAATTTAACTTTTATATCTTCATACCGGAAGCAATAATAATTCCCGCAATGATTGAACACAATCTGACTGCAAATTTTACCACATTATCTCTGTCACTCTGTACAATAACTTTCATAGCAGACCAATCATATTTGAAATAGATTCCTGCTGAGCCATAGGAGTTCTTTGAAGAATCTAGACAAAAAATTGTTAGTGCTTTTTTAGTGAAAGTACAATATTCCGATGCATGTACGAGTATGTACCTAATTTGCGGATATTTTCAGTAACTGAATACTGATATGTATTGAATGTTGAAAAGGTATTCTGAATCTCTGTTGGTACAATTTTAATAAAATATTGCACGGTAGTAGATTCTTCATCAATTACTCGTTCATCTCCTTCCAATGGTTGGACAATGCGTCTTGAAAAGCTACCAAAGCTAAGACGATTAATCCGATGGGTGAAATTGAGCGGAGTTCGTTTAAAATCAATCATCCAATGGTCTTCAACAAGCTCTACAATGGGCGTGCTTCCACCAACTATATTCAATACGCCAGCAACCTTAGTAAAAGAGAACATCAGCATTAGTTTATTATATATTTGATGACTTCTGAAGGCAGCACACACCTTATTGATTCCTAGTGTCCCATGCAAACGGCAAGCGTCATGCTGTTCATTTTCCTTAATTTTTCTAGGTGTCACTGGAACATCGCTTACATCTGTACTTTTGAGAATATCTTTAAAGAGAATATCAGCTACAGAATGATATTCTTCCCGTAAAAATACATTCATGTGCTGAACCAACTCGAAGTTGCTCTTTTCTTCGTCACTCATCTCCCACCAAGTGTCTTCCCTTTGTAAAGTTCCATAAGCAAAAACATCCTGCTGAGTTTCGTCCATTAAATCAACGCCAGATAAAGCTGAGTTACGGAATGGGAATACATTTTTTTGTAAAAAATATAGTATACATTAATTTAAAACTTACAAGTACAAGGCATCGCTACTGTAATGTCAACATGGAATTGCACTTTATCGTCCATATCGAGATCTGGTTTGAACTTAAAAACGGGGTTGGCATCGTAATAGTATGAAACTTCTTTGTAAATTAGATAAACAACCAACAATCTGCTTAATAGAGACACTAGAAACATAACAAAATTGGGTGTAAGAAAAAGTCTCCATTATTTTAAGTCTATAAAAATCTTACACGTTCCGCCTATTTCAGTGGTTTCTGTGTACTTTTCTGGTACTTTTTTGAAAGCATCAAGATTTTTGGCAAGTTCGATAATGTTGTTTTTGCCCCTGTATCTAATTTTTGGTATTTCCGTCATTGCATTTTATATTTTTAAAAACGTCTGAAAAAAACCACCTTGTTTTTGTTAAACCTGAAATCCAGAAATATCGAAATCCCGATCCTTTTTTATTTACCACTTACCACATAATCAAAATTTAAAATTCTTTTGACATAAGATCAAAATTTGGTTGTCAAAATTAAAAGTAAAATCTGGGCTTACATTTGAGAATGTAAGAAAAGTGCTGCCAAGATTAATCATTCCAATTAATATTGACAAAATGCTGCTGTAGTGCTATCATGTCATGACATCTGTATATTCTTTCTTTTTAACATGACTAAACACAAGTGTGCACATTCAACGACACACCGCACTCCAGTCTACAACACATTACACGAGACATGTATATCGCACTAAATTTTATCTCCAACATTTTTCTCCAAACATCAGCTAAATGCAAGCTAAATTTTGACATAAGAACCATGTGGCGAATATGTCACAGAAAACAGCTGTTCTCTAAGGCTAGGCGCGCACATTCAATTTTTAGTTGCACAACAGTTTGGTTGCTTATAGAAAACAGATGAACTATTTGGTTGAATGTCCGCGAAGGTGCATATAATTATATTTTACACAAAATATCGAACTCATTTTAGGCAATCGTTTGGTTTGTGTCAAAATACAAACTTTTTAGTTGCTCGAACCAAGATGTTGCGAAACTAAAAATTGAATGTGCGCGCCCAGCCTAACTGAAATTTTTTCAAAGATTTAAAAGAATTTAATATATTTTTTAAGAATTATGAATGAAAATTATAAATTATGAGTGATTTTTACTGAGGAAAATCTTGTAAGACTTCCGCCACCAAATATATTCTTCCATTTCAAATTGAAATTTATTAAATTATTTTTTATCTCTCCAAATTCAAACTTTTTTAGAGATAAAATTTATCTTTGCTCGATCAGATCGCGCTAAATTTTATCTCACCTATTTTTCTCCCAACATCAGCTAAAATCCCAGCTAAATTTTGACATAAGAACCTTGTGGAGAATATGTCACAGAAAACAGCTGTTCTCTAAATGAAATTTTTTCAAAGAGTTAAAAGAATTTGGTTTAAATTATGATTTTTTAGGAATTATGAATGAGAACGAATACGAATTATGAGTGATTTTTGCTGTGGAAAATCTTGTAAGACTTCCGCCACTGACTATTCTTCTAAATATTATTCAAATATTATTCCATTTCAAATTGAAATTAAAATTTAGCTCGAGAATAAATGTGCCGGACAATTATTACGTGTGCTAAATTTTGACAGATAAGTTATGTACAGTTCAAAGAGAAATTTTGATTTTTTAGCTGGAGCAGTGTACCTTTCGGCTAAAATGCTTGACAAAATTTTAGCTTCGCTAAATTTTTGAGAGAATTTTGTATGGGAGATAAAATTTAGCGCGATCTGCGTACTAGGCTTATGCAAACAATAGGGGTGTTCACGATCTAATGCAACAGGTCTAGTATCATTGTAAAAATGCAGAAGTGTAAAATCTTACAACACTACAACAAAAGTAAGAGCCACTAGCTTTTAAAATTTAAAAGTCTTTATAAGCAGAAAGAAATATCTTATTGTTCTTTTCATTTTATTAAATTAAATGGACCTAAAAGAAAAAAAGAAGCGCCGCCTGAGGGAAACCCGTTTTAAGAAGTGGAGCGAATCGGAAATAGTAATGATTCTAGATTTCATTCATGAAACAGGAAATTTTGAGGTAATTGTGAGACTTTGTTTCATATTTAGACTTATAATAACACTAACCATTTATTAATATCACAGAAGCGCAGATTTATTATAGAAAATGTCTTGACCAGAAACCTCTAGATCCCACCCGGGACCATATACATGCATCTATAGCCGTGTTTTTTTGGAAAAGTTATCCGTAGTACAGTAGGATTTTATATGAATAGCAAATACAACGTCCGCAGTAGGATCACTGCCGATAAAAGGAGAAGTAAAATCCTGCTGCGGATAGAGATTTGACGTTTATTCGAGTATCGGCAGTGATCCTACTGCGGATGTTGTATTTGTTTTTCATATAAAATCCTACTGTATCTACTACGGATAACTTTTCCAAAAAAACACGGCTATTTTCTTTTTCTGTTTTTTTTTTTTGGCATCTTTAACAAACTTGAACAAACTTCAATTCTTATAAAAAATAAATTTTCAAAACAAAAACCAAATGCCAGACTCATTTTGACATTTACTTCAGTGTTGCAAACAGGTGAGAAAAAGTGCATTCACGGTCTACTAAAAAATAATAAAATTTCGCATTTTTACTAGGCTCATTGCACCAAATCGGGAATACCCCTAATATAATAATTTGTACTTGCGATATAGGTACTTCAGGCAAGTTATGCATTTGGAAAAAAAAAATCGATCTCGAGATTTTGATCAAAGTTGATATTATGATGATAGCGAAGGCGAAAAAAGTGGGTCCGGCAATTCCGTCTGCCTGTCTGTATGTCTGAACCTCGATCTACATATACATACTAAACTACCGGAGGTGTATTTTCTTCAAAGTCGGTTCTTAAGGGTCTTCGGTGATTGCCTAGAGGGGAAATTGAAATTTGTTTTAGCTCCAAAATTAACGGTACCCCCAATACACCCGTAATATAAAACCTTATTTACCTCTAAAACCGTTCTAACGATTTTTGATAATAATAATTATTATTATGGATATGGAGTACATATTGGTTAAAAAAATTGTAGGAAAATGTTATTAATGGTACCTGTCATAGAACAGTTTTTTAGTACACCCAAAACATGTTTCAGTATGTCTGTATGTGTGTACCTCTCCCTACAGCCTAAGCCACTGGACCTATTTTCTTCAAACTGGGTACTTAAGGGTCTTTGGTGATTCCCTAGAGGGGAAATTGAATTTTTTTTAGCTCCAAAATTGACGATACCCCCCATGCACCTTTAATGCAAAATATTATTTATCTCAAAAAAGGCTCTTAGGATATTGATAAATAGGCATGGGCTATATCTTGGTCAAAAAAATTTTAGGGCAAAGTGTTATTAACGGTACCTGTCATAGAACCGTTTTTTTCATTTTCGACTTTCTTACTAACGGACGATTTTAACCAACATTTTTTGACAGGAGCTCTCCCTTAAATTTAAATTTTGTAACTTTTTTGAAAAAAAAAATTATTTTTTTTTGAAAAATCAATGTCTTCAAAACGTGTGAAGGGATTTTTTTTTTATATTATTTCCTAAAATCTACATATATTACGAAATACTTACAATTGTCATCCAAAATTTTGTTCTTGAAAATTTTTAAAAAAAATTTCTTATATAAAAATATGTATTTAATAATAAAAACGATGTTTAAAGTTCGTTTGCATAAAATCACATTTTTCTAATAATCGGACGGCAATTTTATACATTTGAACATTTTTATCTCATTAAATCCTTATTTTATATTAATTTATACATAATTTTTAAATTCCAATGTACTTTTATATAAGAGCAAGTACGTGCGATCCAGTTGTGCATTTTATTTTATTAGGAAATCGTTTCTCATAATTTTCAATATAATTTAATTTTAAGGCTCGTATTCACCGAGCGCTCCTAAACGGCTCTTAACTTTACGAGGCTCTTAACTTGAAATTTCTGTGGGGTATTCACCAACCACTCGCAAGTGTTTTTCGAAGTTCGAAAATGAGAGCCACTCTCTCTTGTTCAGGCATACCCAAACTGTGAAATGTTGTGGAATGTTGGTCTTGACAGCAAATGGATACTCTTTTACTTGGCATTGCTCACATGGATTCTAGTCAAATGCGTGCGTGGCACACGCAGAAGCGAACAAACTTTCGAAGAGAGCGCTCGTAGATCTTCACTAATATTGCTTGGTGAATAGGTTTATGAGCTTCTTAAGTTATGAGCGCTCGGTGAATACCGGCCTAAGAACATTTATCTTTAAAACATCTAAAATAGGGGAACACCCTTTTTTCATAGGACGGTAGTATATAAGATGTTCCTATAAATATTAAGAAAATGTTGGTATAAAACAATCTTTATATTCAAAATCTAAACGAAGTTAATCTTACGTAGTATGTAAAGGGTGGGTCAAATACAATTTTTTTTTTAAATGCAATAAAATGAACAAAATTAATTTTTTAAATGTATTATAGCTTTATTAGTAAGAGAAAACATTCACATTATGGAACACAACGTCGTTCAAGTGGCTGCCTCGGCTGGCTTCGCAGTAGCGCATTTTGTCACTCCAATCGAATAATCCGAGGTCTTTGTACAGAATTCTCCTCAGCCTAGTGCGTGAAATGTTGAGCTGTTGAGATCGATGGCGAGTTGATGTTCGAGAATTAAGTCTCACACTCTTGGATACAGCAGCCACACACTCGTCATGAGTGTTTTCCACTAGCATATCATACTTTTTTCAAAAAAATGCACTCTTTGGACTACACAGCACTCACTTTGGAAATAAGTTTTCAATATTTCCCAACGTTGTTAAAGCGTAATGCGAATGTTTTCGTTCCGCAAAGGTATGCTATCCTAGTATAACCTACGATTTAAAAAGATGACCTACCCGTTATGTGCTTACATCCAACGTATTATAAAGTAATATAGCTAACGGTTTTCAGAAAATGTAACCCTTACGAAAAACAATTTTGCAAACCCTTAGGGACTGAAGAAGATCACATACAGTTTCTATAATTCTATAATTTTTTATTAAAGTTAAAATCATCGAATACCTATTTTTTTAGTATCGCGCTATTTGCTACAAAAGGTCTGTTTACTTATTTTCTACACGAACTATCATTGTTTTACATAGGTGTGCTCTGTAGCAATTCATTGATACTAGGTTTCTTCGTTGAGCCCTGAAGTCACCCTGGGGTCGCCCTTAATCGTTTTTTGAAAAACCTGAAGTCACCCTGGTGAGCAAATTCTGTGTTTTTTGAGACCTGGGGTCGCCCTGAACTCGCCATAAAGTAGATCTAGGTATTTTGCTGGGGCGAGTTCAGGTAACGATCAAACTGTCAAAAGTCATATGAGATTTCATATGTATTTCTTTTGTTTGTCGTTTGGCGATTCGCATGTTGCATGTTATTGCTTGTATTTGCAATTAAATGTTTGTTGTACTCATCGGATGAAACATTCAGCAACAACGCGAAATTGTTTTCGTTTATTTTTAAAACTTATTTATTACAAATTTAAAGTTTTATTAGATCACAAAATTATTTTGTCTTGCTTTTAGCTGTCAACAAAACAGTTGAAAGTCCTTGGGTGTTTTTTTTTTTTAAAACCGAAAACCCCAGTTTTTGTTGACAACTCTGAGGGTTGTCAAGAAAACCTGGGTCAACCCTGGGTAAAGTTCAACGAACGAACCTACTATTACTAATTTATTTTGTGCCAAAGAAATTATGGAAATGTCGGCTCAGCAAATTCAAACATCCAAGAAACTGACGACTTAGATACGGAATCTGAAGAAGATCTTCAAGAAAAACCTACTATTTTATGCAACTGATTTGGTCTTTATTTAATTGCTAGGTATTTTACACAATAATATTTATATTATGTATTGTGTACAATATATAAATAAATTAACAGAGACTTCCAATTAATTTTATTATTAAACATTAAATGTTTTTTTTTGCTAAGCCAATTCCTATCATTTTTATGTGGAAACCTATTTAAATGTATCATAAAAGAATACAAACAAAAATATATTTTAAGTTTTTAAAATGTATTTTTTTTAAATGGATTAATTATTTTTTTTTGATGCTATAGTTTTAAGTTTTAAACGGCATAGCTATCAGTAGTCCCTATGCTTCTTTAATAGTTGAAAACTGTATAAATATTGTTATTTTTTTTTTTAAATGCCTTAAAACAAATCAAAATCAAAAAGCACCAACAATGATTTCAAATATTCTGTAGGTATTATATGCAATACAAAGTAAAACTATCCAACAAGTTCTTTTAAACTTTATTTTGATTTCTCAGTTTCCCAGGTATAGATTTAAAGGCAGCCGATCCATAGCTTTATTGTTGAAATGTACACATATTTTGAGAATCTATTTGAAGAAATTGTTTTTTGTTATTTTTGTATTGAAATTGGAATATGAGTTATATAATTCTATTAGAATATTCCAGCATTCAATTTATAAATAAATAAAATCCTCAATAATAATTTTGACTGCTTAAAACTGTCAAATGTGCGCCCGTCTGTTTATCTGTGCGTCCATCTATGAATAATAATGTACACACATACATGTATATGGAGCTAGTAACTGAATTGACGATCTGCTTGAAATTTGGAACAAACAAATTTTATGTGATTCCCTGGAGGATATTCGAATTTTTGTTTTAACTCAGTTATGCATTATAATGGTTAACTCTTTTATAAATAACGATTTCGCTTTTTTTAAACCTTCTTGAAAGCTCGGCTGATAAAATTTTACAGATAGCGTTTTTAAATTTTTCTGCATACTTATTTTCAAATTTTATTAAAGACCAAAAATAGCGGCCGTATATTTATATTTATTTTAATAAAAAAATTAATTTAGTATAAGCTAACTAATATAGTCAACAAAGAAATTCCAAAAAATGGTTATAAGTCCTATAGAACTTTTTTTTGGGTTTCGATTTTCTTAAATAGTGTATAGCCAATTGTTTTCATTTTAAAGTTCCTAAAAAGCTTAATAGTGTGTATACAAATTTTCAAATTTTTTTTTTTGGATTTAAAAAAATGCAATTTTTTTTTTTTAATTTTATTATATTTCAAAAACCACACTCGATTTTTCTTTAAACTATTAAGAAAATAAAAGTAACGCTTATACCCACCGTACAAATGTTTAAAAATGGTTATCGAAAATATTTTTGTCTCGAAAACGGAACCTAGAATTTTGATAACTTTTTTTTCTGTTTCACTTAATTTCTACGATCTATAATTCGACAAAAAATAGAATCATAGAACGATTTTTAAATAAAATTTGAATACAGAAATTAAAAAAAATATGTATATCAGTCCCTAAAAACAAATGCTTTTTTGGTTTTTGAAAAAATATTCAATTTTTTTTGAAAATTCCATAAGGTAATTCCAAAGTCACGGGAGTAAATTTGTAAACAATTTTTTCGTTTCCTTTTCAAATTTAAACTAAGGCTCGTATTCACCGAGCGCTCCTAAACGACTCTTAACTTTACGAGGCTATTAACTTGAAATTTCTGTGGGGTATTCACCAACCACTCGCAAGTGTTTTTCGAAGTTCGAAAATGAGAGCCACTCTCTCTTGTTCAGGCATACCCAAACTGTGAAATGTTGTGGAATGTTGGTCTTGACAGCAAATGGATACTCTTCTACTTGGCATTGCTCACATGGATTCGAGTCAAATGCGTGCGTGGCACACGCACAAGCGAACAAACTTTCGAAGAGAGCGCTCGTAAGTTAGGAGTGGTCGGGACCACTCCTAACTTTTAAGAGCGCTCGTAGATCTTCACTAATATTGCTTGGTGAATAGGTTTATGAGCTTCTAAAGTTATGAGCGCTCGGTGAATACCGGCCTAAGTATTGTATACAATCTAAATGGAATTCCTTAAAACCAGTTTATTTTTATGCAGAGCCGCCGCAACCGTATGTGAAATGTGTGCGGCGCACAAGGGCGCCAACGTCTAGGGGTGGATACAGCATACTACAAAAGTTTTCCTTAAGCTATTGGAACCTATTTACATTTGACCATTAACTACGTAGTGTCCACACATAATCTACTACAAATCTTTATTCATATTTTGTTTGTGACTGTCGCCTCTCACACCAAATAACCTCTTCGATTGCAGTCATAGTCTAAACTGCTTAACGCCATGTCGCCATATAGATTGACAACAGGGTTCGGATACCCACTTTTTTCGTCTTCGCTAACATCGTAATGTCAACTTTGATCAAAATCTCAAAATCTCTCAAACTCATTTACAGGAGATACCCCCAAATCCTAGTCTGACTACGTTCATTGTATAAGAATTTGGTGTAGATTGGAACGCGACAACAATGCACGTTTGCTTAAATTTTTCAACTGCAAAATGGTAAATAAATAAAACTTCCACTTATTCAACGTAAATACCCACGGCATCCGAGAGGCGGCAATTTAAGGTTCTTGCACGCGGGCGCACGAACAACCAGTGGCGGTACTGTTTTTATGAATTATGTTAATTCGGTGTTTCGACTTTTAATTTATCTAGAAATTAATAAAATATACATACATGTCTAGTTAATTTCATAATTGGATACCATGTTCACTTACCCATGTTCATATACCCCATATTTCAGAAACGAGTCCATATTTTTTTTTGAAAATTTAATTTCTATGTACATAGTAATATAAACTTAAATATTTTTGGTCCTTATTCGGAATTCCCCCCCCCCCCCCCCCCCTCACCAAAATGCACTTTTTTTTAATGAATCGATAAAAAAAAGTGTGCTGTTGATAAAAAACATCAAATTATGGAGGAGAAACACTTTTTTATGGTAAAAAAGTGAAGTATAAAAAAATGGATATAGGCCATAGGGTAAATTCAAAGTTTCTTTGAATCCAGATTCCGTAAATGCAAAAGAAACCTTGCATACATCCAACCTCGCACCTACCCCAAATTCTATAGTGTGCCCAAGCAGGGGGGTTGCATTAATATCTCACTGTTTATACGCCGTAATGCGTAAGCAAGCAAAAAAAAGCAAATATCACATAAAAAAGTACTTTTAGTTATAGCACTGTGGGTGGTCCGCTTATACTTCACTTTTTTACCATAAAAAAGTGTTTCTCCTCCATTCCGAATAAGGTCCATATTTTTTTCTAAAAATGTTTTAAAAATTTTATGTTACATTGTACATCATGTATATTTTTTTTTTAAACCGTAAAAAATATTACTAATTTTTGTTCCTGCATACATAAATTCATATTTGCTTAAGAAATTGCATGGTATTCTGATTTTAGCTCAAGTTATTTAAAAAAATTAATTTTATGCATATGAAACATGTTCTCTCTAATAACACCAATTTGCAGTCGTGTATTTTATTTGTAGTATTTTTAATACTCGTAGTTAATCTGCAATGTCTTGTTAGGTAATAGTTTATATACAAAATACCAAGTTCTTGCCATCCAGTAGTGCGTTTTATTTCTTAAGTCTTTCAAGGTTTTGTCTAAAAATCTTCACAATGGGTACTGGTTTTTTGAAAAAAAAGGAACAATTTTTCTTATTTTTATATTTCCATTTAATGGGTGTGTTCAACTTTGTAAGACTCCATGGCGACATTTTCCAAAACAAACACATTTTTTATTGTAATAAAAAAACAAAGACCATATATCTTCGACTTGGACAGTAGCATTTTGTTTGATGAAGGTTATGGGAACTGTGATTAATGAATAGCTTTACCCAAATGGTTTTTCTTGTTGGCAGCTAACTCTTACATTAAATAGTTTTTCAGACGAAATGTCGAATTCGTTAACGGTTTTTGTTCCAATACTTTCAAGATCAAATTCAGATTACTGTATAATTATCATTTGCTAATTAATGCAACCACGTGTATATTATATTTTATTTAATAAACCTAGTTACGATTAAAGTTAGAATTAAACATTTCCTACACATTATTTAAAAGTTATATCATAACTACAAGCTCTATTAACGCCATAATCACTTGAATGTGCTAAACAAAAAAACTTTCACTTAAGTAAACAATAAAATACTTTGTTGCCTTGAAAATCCATCGTTCTTTATTAAATTTTGTGTTTTAATATTCTAATAGAAAAGCTCTTTGCAGGCGTATAGTGCATATATACATAAATGTACTTTCATTGCATTATACCAAACAGATGTAATAGCAATACAAAAGCTTTGTTACACGTGCCGTTTATATTAGCTGTCGCAGATATAATTTCGATGAGTGTATAATATCGACACTAACCTATATACCTAGTTTTAGTTTGATATTTTTATATAAATATGTTTGTAAAACTTGGGACGAAATTATTATCGTTAACAAAAAAAAAAATTGAATTAAATAACACATTTAGGTCAGACAATTATAAGGAAGTTTTAAGAATACTAAATTAAAGGCACAACTAGGTCACATGTCCCTGCTTTTATAGTTTAAGTGGCTTGACATTTTGAATACCATTCATCGTAATGATCAATAAAATTATATTAAATAATAAATATACAAATTTTGTTCCTCAAATTGAAAAGTCTACGGAATTTCAAATCGGTTTAACGTCTTTTTATTTCTTCAAGAAATAAATGCTTAGAGTTTAATATTTAAAATTAAAATGGAACGGAATTTAAAAAGATTTTAGATAAATTTCGTAAGAGCACAAAACCGTTATTGTTGACTTTATATAAATTCCGTTGGTACCGAGGAAATCCGTAACGTGAAATTTCAGGAAAACAAGTACCGGGTGTAATTCGTAGTGGCGCAGAGGTATGTACATACATATATACATATTATACGTTGCATATGCGTTAAACTGTTTTGTTTATTCATTGTGATTACGCTTCCACAATTTGCTGCAAATCGACGTACAAAATGGCGATTGTGCAGCTGAAATGTAAGCTTTTGTGATGATGTTGGACAGATTTCTTTAACATAATGTTATTGTTATCCTGAATTTTGTTGTATTATGTTTGCTGTACATAGCTATTGCTGTTATTTTTTATTTATTTTTTAATAAAGAAATCTTTGATTTTTAAAATAAAATAAAAAACTTTTTTGCATCTATGTACGTTCAAATACATAACTCAAACTGAATAATATAGCCGTGAATGAAATAGTTTGAAACAAAACTGTTTCCTCTATCATCGTTCGTTTTGTTTTATTGAAATCTCGAATTCAAATTTTTATACGAATCACAAACTTACCCTCTGATCATTAGTCGGAATAACATTTTATGGAATAAAAACTACAAATCTTAAAACCAATATCTTACCTTTAAAGTCCAGTCAAATTATTTAGGAAATAGAAACTAAAATACACTGAGTATTATATTGAATACCTAAAATATTCCGGTGTTTATTAGATTTCTGTATACACAATACGTTGTTCTTTCTAAGTTTCTTGGAACTTTTGTTTGTTTCAAAAAATTCCTCACCAAAACTATTTCTGTTTTTTCCTTCAAATACGTCAATTTTTCAGTAAGGATGTGCCAAAATAAACTTAAAACCACAGTTCGATGAGCTTCCTTGCGAAATGAAACTACTTCTATATTCGAATCCAAATATATTATTGGATACAACAAAGAAAAATCAAACAAGCCCTTCAATACCAAAAAGTATACTTAACCCTGCGACATCAGCTTTCCAACAATAAAAATTAATTTATGATGAATAAGAGATATTTATTTTAGCTAATAAAATGTATTCAAGCAATTCACCAAAAATTTTATGACAAAGTTCTTTTAATTTATTAAAAATTTTTAAGGAATAATTAGCCTCGTAATGCTCCAGCATCATAATAATTTAAATTATTTTTACGGCAGAAGTTGCTCACAACAACCTGTCCCTCTTCAATTCGTCGAGATGCTTCCTCAATATTAACGTTAGCATCCTCTAATATCACGTAAATCAATGGCATCATCTCCCAAGGATATTGAAATTTGTCAAGCAGCTTTCGACAATAGTCCAACATTATTTCGGGGCGACGGTTTTGAGCGAAAGGTATATTCGGCTCAAACGGGCGAAGAGGTGGTGGTGGAAATAGCCCGGTTGGAACAAGATCTGGTGCTGTAATTGGACGAGCTAGTGGAAAGTAATAAGAGTTGGCTAGATATTCGGCTAGTCTTGGATCCGGTGGAAGAACAGACGGACGCTTGAAAATGTGATCATTTGGAGTTGGTGCTTGTATTAAATGCTCGTAAGTAGATGACATTGAAGGTTGATTAGCAACAGGTTTTGGTATTGACATCGTTGGCATAACTGGCAATGGTTCTGGTAATGAACTGGATCTTCCTTCCTCTTGGAACTCGGCACGACGCAAAGCAGTTTGCATACTCATTAATCTTTGGCGCTCAGCATTTAATCCACATTTTTCACATTTGCAGGATTTATACTCACAATATCGTTTGTGACCTTTCAAAGCTACTTCAAGTCCATGGTTTCTGCATCGGCCGCAATTTGGTGTTCTTAATGGCAAGGGACTGTCGGAAAAGGACGGCTTTTCATTGTTTTTCTCGGCTGGTATCTTAAAAACTTCTAAATTTGACATAATTGCGTATCGATGGACTCGGTTGCACACAAAATATTACGAAATCCAAATAAAAAACTATATGCTCTTTGTTTTACTAGCTTTTGTTTATTTTTACAATTTAGCCTTGCAGCAGCAAAAGAACAAGAACTGCATTTATTGAACAGTGTTGCAATTTGTTATACTAGCTGTCACAATGAAAAGTCAATGTTAAAAGTCAATGCCAATCTGGGTTAGCACGCTAGAGTAATAAAATTAAAGTCGGAAACGTAATGGGTACAGCGATGTGCTTTTGCGTGAAAAGGAGTAGATTTTATTTCGATTTCACCTACAAACGTACTGGAAAACAAAAATTTTAAAAATTAATTTTAAATGAAATTTACGTATATTTATTATATATTGCAACCATAGAGTACCATATTAAGGGTATTCATGTAAGCGCGGAAAACCCTCGTAAACCTCGTAAACCAGATAATTTTATCTCCGCAGAAACGAGCTGTCAAAATTTGTATGGGAAAAAGTTTCTGCAAATCGCATAAAATTATCTCACAAATTTGCTGCGGAAAGTGCAGAAATAAACCTCGTAAACTAAAGAAGTATGGATTCTGACTTTTAATTTGACATTTCACAAAATATTTCCCACATTTACGCAAGTATTTCTTAGGGGGTGTTCATGAAAACATGCTGCGGAAAGTTATATCTTTCTACAAAGCGGAAAATTATCTTGTTACATGAATACCCTTATTATCTAAACAATCTGTTCTTAAACTGTGTTCTGCTTCTGCGTAACAATCTCGTGGGTTCCGCAATTTTCATATTTCTCGTATTTCGGTTTGGGTGGGAACATGGAACATGGAATTTTAATTCCAATCTTCTTTTTTATTTTTTTAAGTGCACTCAATTCATATCTCACACTTACCGTCCTATGTTGAAAACATTTGATATGAAACTATAATAGAATCCATACCAGAAGATAAATACCGACTTTGCCACAGCTGGCAAGGCATTTCGAACATTGTTACAATGTTTACCCGGTGGCAGGGAAGGGGCGCGTGTAAATATATACAGCTATATTTATAAATTCATTATAGCAAGTACAAAAGGTTAAACCGCTCTTATAATGCCTCTAAAAGCAAAAATATTATTTATAAAACTTATGCAACGTTGAATAGAGGTATTATAAGCTAAACGCGTTTGGAAGTTGAATAGTGCCTATATGGCTAGGCGCGCACATTCATTTTTTTAGTTTCGCAACTGTTTAGTTGCTTATAGAAAACAGATGAATTATTTGGTTGAATATCCGCGCAGATGCATATAATTATATGTTACACAAAATAGCGAACTCTTTTTGGGCAATCGTTTAGTTTGTGTCAAAACACGAACTTTTTAGTTGCTCGAACCAAGCAGTTACGAAACTAAAAATTGATTGTGTGTGCCTAGCCTATAGGGACATTTTAGTATTGAACTGTCACATTCACTTTGACATCACATTAAATTATTATGATTACCAAAAAAATAAAATGTCTTTTAGTTGTTATTGAAACTAGAACTTAATATTATTTTCATTTATTGAAACTAATAATAGGTGCGTTTTATTATCCACAAATCCCAAATTGTTTTTGTAATACATGTTAAAACTTAATCCAGATCCGGATCCAGATAGATTTGTGAATAATAAAACGCACCTAATATATCTTTTCCGATGAATCCCAGTTAATTGCTCGAATTCCTTACGCTTTAGGTAGTACCATTTTTGTTTATTAAATTCGAGCGACGGACAATAGTTTTTTCTTTGACAAACAGCTGAGTGTTATAAAGGTTAAATGTAATAGATTCTCACTTTTTGGTTCTTTATTTGACACAAGCTCATTATAACTATAATGGGTAGGAGAACGTTTTATAAATAACAATTTGTATAGCGGATGAATAATTCTTTATGCACTGTATAGTTATTCACTCGTTTAGCGAATTCTAATAAATAGGGCTGATAGTGTAACGTTAAATCCAAAATGTAGAATTACGTGCCTTCCGCAGCAAATGAAAAAGGTACTCATGCTAGCCTTTCATGGCTGCGAGGTTGCTTGCCTTCCAAATTGCCGACGCCATGGCATGATGACATTCAATTTTTGACTCTTTTTCACGGTATCAACCTTCTCGTACAAAATAAAATTTTTAACTTTAAGATGTATTTTTATAACCTTTTATACTTGTAAATGATTGAATCGTAACAACGCTGAGTTAAAAATATTCTAGGAACGCCATTGTCCCTCATGACCCATAGAACCGGGCAATAAATTTGGTGACTCCGACGTAAACGAAAAAATAGTACGTAAATATTTTGTGATCTGGAGCGCTGCAAATCGATCCCGTGGTGTAAAATTAGCTGAATTGGTGGGTTCATACATGTTCAATAAATAGATATTAGTGGCGTTAAGAGAACTTGGGAGTTACTTCTATAGTTATCAAGAATAAGCATTCGCCTTCCGTCATCAACTCACACGGTAACGATCGAAGTACCGTAATCAGCATTAAACATAGAACGGTGAACAGATTTTGATAAAGGGACGATTTTTTTCAATAAGAATCCTGACAAGTCATCTTTCGAGTTTTATATACTCGTATATAATTTTGTGTTTAATCATGCATGATATGTAAAGTGTCGTTTTCATTTATGTAGGTTTACATATATTTATGCAAAAATTTTAAGAAAATCTGTAAACTTTTAATCAGAGTTGAAATAATTCCAATACGTTTTTCATTTTATAGAGATTTACAAAGGAGCAGGTGGACGCGGACGTGGATGGCGGTGGCAAGTTGGATGGCAGCGGAATGTTGTAAAACAGAATTTATGTCGTTCAGGCAGTCAACGCAACTTACGCCGAGAACTATACCAGCTAGATTAGTATGGCGTGTTCCAAGTTAGCTCAGATAGTGCGAACTTTTTTAACGCACTCAGTAAATATACTACCTAGATCCCAGACCGGTTCCCCTCTTGCCTGAAACAACCACACATTTTATTTGAAGTGAGTAACATAAAACTCTCTTAAATTTCCTATGAATACGTTTGAATGGTTGATAAAAATACTTAAAAAAGTAACTTTTTTTTTATTATCAAAATGACAGTTCTCGTGAATTGTATCAAAACAATTTTTTTTTTCATATCTCGTTTACTCGTTCTGAAAAGTTATAACTAGTTTATTAGACAAACTAAAATACTTTTTTTGAATATTTTTACGAGTAGAGGCTGTGAGTGTACATATGTACATATATGGTTTGCTAGATAGGGGAGAGTACGATAACTTGGCCGCCAAGATTTGATTACGGGTTTTTGTAGAGGGGTCAAAAATAAGCACTTTTTACTATCGGAGGGGGGGTCTATCTCCCCCCGTTTAGGAGGTAGGGGCACTTTTAGAAAAAATGGTTTAAATTAAAAAAAAAAAAATATTAAAAAACAACGGCAACACCTACAATAAAGTGCTATACTGCGTTTGAAAGCCAGAAGATTGTTCTATAATCCTGCATTTAAATTAAATTACTCATATCAATGGTTTTTGAGAAATTCGCATTTAAAGTCCAAATTTTGATAAAAAAAAGTGAAAAAAATGTTTAGACCGATTGTTTTCAAAATTGTGAAATGAAATTGTAAATTAGCTTATATGTGTTTCATGTATCTATCAGTTCTTAATCGAACACAAAAAACCGCATGGTTCTATGTCTTCTGGGTTTTGAGAAAACCTCCGTTTAGGAGGTAGGGGCACTTTTAGAAAAAATGGTTTAAATTGAAAAAAAAAAATATTAATAAACAACGGGAACACTTACAATAAAGTGCTATACTGCGTTTGAAAGCCAGAAGATGGTTCTATAATCCTGCATTGAAATTAAATTACTCAGTTCAATGGTTTTTGAGAAATTCGCATTTAAAGTCCAAATTTTGATAAAATAACGTGAAAAAAAAAGTTTAGACCGATTGTTTTCAAAATTGTGAAATGAAATTGTAAGTTAGCTTATATGTTCCATGTATCTATCAGTTCTTAATCGAACACAAAAAACCGCATGGTTCTATGTCTTCTAGTTTTTGAGAAAATCGAAAATTACCAAAACTGCTTTTTTTGATTTTTGGTGGTGACGGTGATTCCATTTTAAGGATTAATGTTAATAAACATAATAAATCTTTGTTAGTTCAGTACCGCAATTCATTTAGCGTTACCCAGAATGCACCATGAGGAGGTAGAATTGCATCTGGGTCAGTTATTTTGTCAGTTAGTCAGGAGTTAGTCAGTCATAGTTAGTTAAAAAAGGTCAAAATGTATTAAAAAGGTGTGTAAGTCTCGTCAATAAAGCCATCGTCCGTACTATAACTGTCGAGTTCGTTGAGTTACTCTTTTATGGTGGGAAGCCGAGGATGTTTTGGCGGTAAAACACTTTCTAAATTTTCGCTCTGAAGGGTGGGAGGATCGATGTCTTTTAACTGTAAACCCTCACATATATCACCATCGGTATAACAAGGGTAAACTTTTTTTACATCTGATAAAAACTCTATTATTTGCGGACCCCAGTCGTCCTTATATTTCCTTTCTAGGCAGTATTTTCGATAGAAAAATAGTGCCATGTATTGGTGAACATGGTCGGAAGTTTGTTTAGGTTTTCAAGATCGTTTATTGTATTTTATATGTATTTAGTGGACATTGGATAAATAGAATAAATTTGAATTATTTTTTTAAATACAGATTCTGTGAATGCAAAAGAAACTTTGCATGCACCCAACCTCGCACCTACCCCAAATCCTATAGTGTGCCCAAGCAGGGGGGCAGCATGCCCCCCCATACATACTTTACTGTTTATATATTGTAATGTTGGAAGCTAGCACTGATTTATTTATGTAAGGAAGCAAAAAATATCAAACATTTTGTAGAAAAGTAGTTTTAGTTATTTTCGATTTTCTCAAGAACCAGAAGACATAGAACCATGCGGTTTTTTGTGTTCGATTAAGAACTGATAGATACATGAAGCTAATTTACAATTTCATTTCACAATTTTGAAAACAATCGGTCTAAACTTTTTTTTCACGTTATTTTATCAAAATTTGGACTTTAAATGCGAATTTCTCAAAAACCATTGACATGAGTAATTTAATTTAAATGCAGGATTATAGAACAATTTTCTGGCTTTCAAACGCAGTATAGCACTTTATTGTAAGTGTTCCCGTTGTTTTTTAATATTTTTTTTTTTCAATTTAAACCATTTTTTCTAAAAGTGCCCCTACCTCCTAAACGGAGGTTTTCTCAAAAACCAGAAGACATAGAACCATGCGGTTTTTTGTGTTCGATTAAAAACTGATTGATACATGAAACACATATAAGCTAATTTACAATTTCATTTCACAATTTTGAAAACAATCGGTCTAAACTTTTTTTTTCACGTTTTTTTTTTATCAAAATTTGGACTTTAAATGCGAATTTCTCAAAAACTATTGATATGAGTAATTTAATTTAAATGCAGGATTATAGAACAATCTTCTGGCTTTCAAACGCAGTATAGCACTTTATTGTAGGTGTTGCTGTTGTTTTTTAATATATTTTTTTTTTAATTTAAACCATTTTTTCTAAAAGTGCCCCTACCTCCTAAACGGGGGGAGATAGACCCCCCCCTCCGATAGTAAAAAGTGTTTATTTTTGACCCCTCTACAAAAATCTTTCATCAAATCTTGGCGGCCAAGTTATCGTACTCGTGCCGCTAGATATAACAGTAACGTCCAAAACAAGAAAAAAAAGTGATTTAGCATTAAAACAACTATCTATCGATAATAATGTTGAGAAAAGAAAAAAATAAAATGAAGGTTTTTCTAGGTTTCACTTAAAACAAATTATTTTTTTTTGAACAAAAATCCAATGTGAACTAAATCCAACATTAACTGTTTCGACTTCAACCTCAGTTCACCTTGGCTGAAACTCCACCTTAATCATTTCTCCGATTCACTCCAATTTTAGATTATTATTTGAGTTAATAATATAATAAACGGGGGTATTGCGTCCAACAAAATTAAAAAAAAATATATTAAATTGATCAAAAACAATAAAAGACTTATTTCAAATTAAAAACCAAGCTGGTTTTATTTCGTCTTTTTTATTCAAGTATGATTTATAATTTATGTCTATTGAATTGATTGAATCATCATATTGAAATGTACGAGTATGTATTTTGATTAAAACATATATATATATTTTTTTTAAATAAACTGTTTATTTTTTCATCGTTATCAATTATATGCTAACACGAAACTCTATAATGTAATATAATTATTAATTTATTGTTAATCAAGTATAATATAGAATTGCTAAAAATTTAACAATTAAACGTTTCTGTATTTTTGTTTTATAATAAATGTTATTTTGTTGTTATAATAATTCCTAAATTTGACATATCTATTTCTCAACATTTTTCTTAAATTAAAATATATTGCGTAAAATAATGCGCATATAATTTTGTATACTTACGCATTATTGTTACAAAAAAACTAATTCGTTTGCTTATTCAATTTTTAAATTAGTCATTAATTTTCTTTAATTTCATGATTAAATAGGTACTTATACAATAATCAACAAGAAATTAATTCATTTTAATAATGCATCGAATAAAGAAGAAAATAATATTTCACACTAGAGTTATTAAAAAAAATAAGGAATTAAAAGATTTGTGTATGAGTAAGTTTGAAAAAGGCACGAAAGGATTGCTGTATTTTTGTTTGTGTAAAATATAATTTTCTTCAAGATCCTTAGGAATAAATTAAACATAGTTTAGCAATTGCTTGTGATGGTTTTGTTAACTTTTTTTTTTAATTTTTAAACGATACGATTTGCCTATCTCTAAGTAAATGGAAATATTGAATGCAATTTGTAAGATCTATAATAAAGGTTAATCTAATTAAAATAAATTTTGTGATCAAGATAAAATACGAAATCCATATAAGAATTTATATACCAAATACAAAATATATAAGCACTTTGATATATATGTAATGTATGTACACATGTATATAAAATTACAACGTTTCTGAATCTACATGTGGCACCGCTTACCATACCAAACAAACTCAGGTGTTTCTAAGATTGCAGTGTCCAATTAGGAAATTTGGGACATACTCACGGAGTCAGAATTTGGATTAAGTTAAAAAATATGAAAGGATTTGAATGTCACTTATTGTGTTTTTGCTTTTGCACAATTATCCGGAAATTGGATCACTCACCGGACCAACACACTCATCCGACACCATCTACACTGTGCCAAGCTAGACAGCTTGTTGACTGGTGCTGAAACTCTAGCCAAATTGATTGAGTGATCATCCGGCCTCTATTACCGTAAACTTTTGTCAAAAGAATCAAATGGAGGGCACGGTACAGAAGAAACCGAAGTTCGTCCTAGAATCGTCGCGTTGGGAAAAGAAATCAATACTTTGATCTTTATTTCCGAAAGTTCGTCAAAAAATGCAGAGGGAATGGAGGAATGTCTCCTTTTTCCCGTTGGTCCCCACATATAATTATGACAGTGAGTGTTGTGAAGAATGCCTAGCTTCGCTGCATGCTCTCTTATTAGGCAGTGTCCACTATAGGTAACTACGACCCTGATGGCTATGTCTTCCCTGGGTGTGCATATAAGATCAAGTGTTCGGGATTTATTATAGGTGGGCCAAAAATTTCTAGATTATAATGCATTTAAAAAAAAAAACCTGATATCAAATATTGATGTCCGAATCTTTTCGGATAGTCAAACGGCTATTAAGTCTGGACTCGATTTTTACTAACTCTTTAACAGCTCTTAATTGCCGCTCATGACTTGTGGAGATTGCGCAGCAAATTCAATATTCACCTCTGTTAGGTTCTAGTGCATAGGCAAATTTCAGGCGACTATAAGGGTGACGAACTTGCCGAAAATGGACAGTACTATCTATGTTATCTGATAAAGTTATTATACGTATAACCATCGCTACGTGTAAACTTATGCTGAAATAAGTTGTTATAAAGAGGACAAACTTAAGATGGCTAATTTAACCACCTGTCTTAGACAAAACAAATTTGGACAATCCTTGATCTGAAAAGTGTTTGATATTGTGAAGTAGGCAAGCGTTTATTCAAACAATTTTTGCAGAAGCTGTATGGACGAGCCAAGAGGTAGAATCAGTTACACATCTTTTATGTAAATGCCCTGCTCTATTCCATAAACGCAGGCTCCATCTTTGAGAGTTTTTCTTCGATGAACCTAGTGATCTTATTAATATAAGCATTTGCAGTCGCTCGAAACAACTGAACGAGTAGGGAGAAAATCTCTAGATTCATGTGGTATCACAATGGACCAACTCTGTTCTAAGTGTTTCAGCTGCGACGCTGGCAGCCACTTTCAACCTAACCTTAACCTAACCATGACTCTTCCATACTTAGAAATTGCCTGAACATCACGCATATTCCTATCAGTTCCTTCATTTTGAAAGTTGGCTACACCATTCGTATTGAATTAAAAAACTTAAAATCAATGAGCTTATTCTTTCTTTGCAATACTTTGAAAATTCTAATAGATCAGTTAACCATAAATTTTCTGAATGCTGGTGCAATCTCTTAGTCCTAAATTGGATACAAGAAGGTTATTTATATTGAAAAATCAATCAAATCAATCAATAAAGGGTTGTAGGCACGATCTCTTAACACAGACTTGTCTTTTTTATTTATTATGAAAAGAATTTGATTCGAGAAACTCTACACTCTATTAGCATTGATCCAACGTTTTTAAATTTGATTGAAAAAGTATTGCAAATTGCGATTAAGCGATAGGAAGCTTAACTGTAGAATGTTAAAAGGCACCCCACAAGGATGGATATTATTTCCCGTTTTATTTAATTCTTTATTTTAATCAGATCTTACTATGAATAACGTAAGATAAAATAGGTCGACAATATGGCGTAGACGGACTTAGATTTTTCCTATCTCTATAAAATCTATATAGAAAAAATAGGACATCCTTCATTAAAAAGATTAAAAGTGTATACAACATATAACTAAATAAAATGACAGAATAATTGGCAAACAAATGGGTCAGCATTTGCACTTGGTCTAACCCAAAACAAATTTAATATGACTCGAGCAATAAAGGAGAAGAATAAATTAGATATTTTTCAAGACCGCAAATAATAGATGGCCAACAATTGACATTTATAGTGCTTCGAGGAATCTATGGCCAGATGCTTAAAAAAATTAAAAATAGACGACTCATTCAAGTTTAGCCTCCCGACTTAACTCTTCATCTTGTTTCGAATCCTGATTCCCAACTGAAAGGAACTCCTCATAAGTAGAATGGCATCATCAGCATATCTTAGAACAGGCTAGAAAAGCTGCTCGACTAACTAGATAATGCCTAAAAAAAGGAAAAAAGGAGTAACACTTCCAACTGTCAAAAGTAAGAGAAACGTAAAAGAATAAGACGATAGAAACTGTTGGAATTCGAAACGAAAAGTTTGATATTTTTCCAAAATGTTTTATAACATCGGTAACAGGACATTTTATTGCTTTTTCTTTTAAATTTAATTTAAAATTGACAAATTTTATTAGTTTGACAGGCATTTCTAATCGATTTTTGTTTAAAATGTTTTTTTTTATACATAAATGTATATAAAAAAAAAACAAAAATCGTTGAAAGTTAAACCAGATTCATTTTATAGTTTAAACTTTTTTAAGATTTTTAAATCTTTCCTATATCTAGTATAGACATATGAAAAGAATGACAACTTTTAGGTCATTAAATACCTCATTTTTATACAGTTAAAAATTTTATAATACCTACCCGAATGTTAAAGAGTTCATTTTTTGTTATATAATTTAATGCCTATATATGTTTTTTTCTTCTTTTTATATTAATCATACCTAAATGACTATACTATAAGAAAAAATGTTTCTGTTACATAAAATCACCCAATAACTTTTTCGACTACTTCAATACATTTTTAATAGTTGTTTTGTACAATAGTTTTATTTTTTTTTTATTCAATACAAAAATATGTACTAAAACCTTAGGTTTTCTTTAGATTTACATAATTACAGCAACACGATATAAGAGTTTTACTAATTTTTAGTTGTAATTGCTTCAAGTAGTTTGTTGTTGTTTGGTTTAATAGTTTTACATTTTTTTTACATTTAAGTATGTACCCAGTTTTTCCATGTAATTTTAGTAATAACTACATTTTTGGCATTTACTCCTATTTAATTATAGTTTTAATATACACATACAAACATCATCTTAAGGTACATGATTTGAATATAACAATTTTTCTTAACGTTTTTTTAGAAAGAACCAAAAAAAAAAATAAATGAATGAAGATAAAGTAAGAATGTCAAGGAATTTTGAAGTTGCAGGTCTTCTGAATTTAAAAACCATCGGCAAATACGAACTGATAATTGCTGTGAAAATATCTGATGGTATAATTAGTTTTATAAAAAGGCCGAATTTAACAGAAATATGTATAAACATTAGAAGTATCTGGGAAAATCATTTTCTATTTTTCATTAATTATTTTTTCACTTCATATTTCACAGCGTGTAACCTTAAAAGAAAAAGAGGAAGTAGAGTTGAAGAGTGTGAAATTTAAATTTATAACAGTTTTCAAGCTGGCTCGACACTTTATTATACCAACGAATTTAATTCAGTCTCAAAACTGTGTGAAAGAATTCCAACAGCTGTTAAGTAAGCAGTACTTTGGAAAATGAAGTACCGTAAAAGTCTATAAATAGAAACGTGAGAAAGGATAATTTGTCTGTGATTTTGAATTAACATACGTTAATGATGAGATTAATTCTAATTGTTAGCTCGATAAAAGTATTGAAGAATAACAAGAGAACACTCTTCCAAAAATTAACTTCCAACGCTTAAATTTTCGAACGAGCTTCTTAAATTCATCGAAGAGGAACATTTAGGAGGAATATATAAAACAGAGCATACTCGAGTCGTGTGTTCATAAAAAAATGAAAATGTAAAGGTTTAATAATTATTATATTAATACCAAACTGAGTACCGGGTTTGAAATTAAACTTTTCACCAGGGCTCTTATTCGTTCCAAAAATTGGAATACAAATCCAGAATTTAGAAAAAGTATGGAATTGTGATGAATCAACAAATCCTCCAAGAGTATCTCTTGTCATAAAAAGAGCTGCTCATTTAGCCATTCGGAATCGGCAGACAATTTTAAGTCCCCTCCATTCCTGGGTAATACGCACGCAGAAATGGTTGAGAGTTGTAAGTCACTAGGTCATGGTTCTCTTCGAGCTGTTGCACCACCAAATTTATTATTTATTTACTCCGCTTAAAATGTTTCAATTACAACTTACAATACTTGTAAAAGATACTTTTCGTTGTAAGAGATTTAAACGCTAGAAAAGAAGAGATATTTGTGGGTTTCAAACTGGGAGAAGCATAGAAGAAAACAATATCTAGAACTAACTAAAGGGATAGTTCTCTTTCATCATACAATTGAAAGTATGTGTTGAAATCAATAGGAGAATAAAGTAATATTTTGGAGCCAACCAAACACAAAAAACTGTATCTTTCGTTTATCAGTCAATTATAACTATAAAATATACAAAATTAAAGTTTAAAGAAATGTTTTCAACATATTGAGTTATTCTTGAGAAATAACTGTAAATTAATAGATACGATGACTACAAAAAAAGTGTTCGCAGAAATAATGTTTAATAAATTAGTTAATTATGTTTTTTTTTCACACAAAACATTAGAGTATAGAAAAGTTATATCAAGAACTGAAAGTTTTACTATACTACTTAAGAAAAGGCTTTTATAAGATTGTCATTTTTATAAAACATTATACATACATATATTTAATTAAAAAAATTGTTTATAATTTTCTTATTTAAATTTCAGTATAAATTTATAGATGTATGTATATATAAATAAATGTATACATATTTCTTTTTATAGGTATATTTTTTGTTGATCCTTTTTTTAAATTCCTTTGTTTTTCTAGTTAAGAGCTAACCTACATATATATTTTAAATTTCATTTTTTAACTTTTTGAACTTTTAAGAGTGTTGTGGTTTTAAGGATTTGTTTGTTTAAGAGAAAGTAAAATTACCTTATTTTATATAGATGAAAGCGAAGAATAATTGATTTCTATACAAACTTTATACCTAATCACAGAGTTTGTTTTTGTCATTTAAATATTTTTTTTTTTAAATATTCAACAACACAATATATGCAATGAAAACCTTTTTTCTTTTGTTTTGCATTTTAAGTATAAGAGAATAGTGTTTTTTTTTTGTTTGGACTTAAAAGTTAAATTACTAATTTATAAACATCAACTTAACCATCCACTGATGACATAGGCGTTTTAACGAGTAACAATTCATTGTAGTCTGAATCTTCATTGCCGCTATTGTCATTTTTATCCATACGCCTTCTTTCGGATATAATACGCAGGATTTCAGCAGAGTCAGATTTGCTTAAACCCTCGGCGATATCAATTGTTGCTGAACGTTCGTGCAACGTTTTAGTTGTGGCGGGTAGAAGAAGTGAACTCTCGTCAATGTCAGGATCTTCGTCCAGAGCTTGTTGTTTAAATAGTTGCTTTGTACTGCCGGAACGACTACGAGGTGGCATTGCTCTTGGCACAGAGAGTAGTGCACCACCGCCGCCACTACCTCGTCCCAAACATCCTTGATCCGATGAAACCGAACGACCAAAAGTTGATGGTGTTCTTCTTTCAGTTTTCGCTGGAAGGATATCTTTGGTTGTTGGCTGTAATGGAGGTGAACACTTGTCAGAGGGTATTGTTGTACGAATACTGGGGCTTATGTCTAGAAGTTTGGCAGTGCAATCCTCACTATGGATACTTCGTATGTCGTAGGGTTTTTGTATGGTTGGTGGAGGGCTTGTGTCACTCTCGAGGCTTTCAAATATTGTTCGACTATCGGCAGCTACACCACCCCACGGAAGGCTGTCACAACTCATTTGTTTCGATTCAAAATTTCGCCTACGAATAGCCTAGGTTGAAAAAAGAACAAACATACAAAGTTAATGTAATCCTATCACAGTTTATTCAATTGTAAGTTAAGGTTTCAAGCAAAGGACGAACATTTATAAAGTGAATAACTCGTATTTATATTCTTGTGAGATAAATACATTTCAGATACTCAGCAAACAATTGACACACATACATATGTTTGAGGTTAAAGTGTATTTTAGGAATTGTTTCATATATTTTATATAATATTGTTGGGAAATCATGGTATCTGATTTTTTGAAAAAATCGTTACCTATAAAAGTTGGCGTTAAAAATGAGTGTAGTAAGCCTTCTGTCATTTCTAAGAACTTCATAATTGGACGCCTGTCAGCGTTGATCGTAAGACTTATAGCCTCTGGTTTATTAAGAACTAACTAAAGACCGAGCTGGATACAGTTGTTCGATGGCCAAGGCCCAGGACTCTAGAGTCACTTTTTTATTATTTACTATTTTATTTTGACTTTAAACAATTTAGTTAGATACTTCTGGTTGCCCTTAGGATAAGAGTTGTATTTACCTCATAGAGTTACAATTACCAAAATCTAGTATTATTGGAATCTTATCGAAAGTTAAACAAGAACTCAATTAAAAATTAACGTAAATAAATATGTCCAAAATTGGGAAAAAATAATTATAAAATTACAATTAAAATCATAAAAAAAGTATTTACAATGCAAAAACTTCAGTAAAATACCAATTTCATCAAAGTTCAAAGAAAATAATAGAATTTAAATATAAATCATGGTTTGATTTGAGCTGTAAAGAGGTTATCAAGGAAAAAGAGATAAGCTTCCGGTGTTTTAGAGCCAACCCAACTGAGGAAAGCCGGAAAGAGTTCAAACAAGCCAGGAAGGCCTGCAACGCCCATATTCGATGGACCAAATTTTTACATGATCAAAAATCAAGGCAAAAAATACTCCAATGTCCCAAAGGCAGTAAGAATTTTTGGTCATTTGTAAAAATTCTTTCTCTTCTTCGGTTCCTACGCTTGTTGTCAATGACACTTCTTTTGTTAGCTCTATTGATAAAGCTAACTTGTTTGTAAGGCAGTTCGCCTTCCACCGCAAATTCCACCTTGCCGGTTAGTGTCATGACTCCCCCAATTCTTGAGCGCGTTAATGATTCTATGGGACAAATCTTTTTTCGTACTCGTACCGTGGCAAGAGTCTTGGAGGATCTCAACATACATAAATCCGCTGGTCCGGATGGTATCCCCGCTATTATTCTGAAGAGGTGTTCTTCCACGCTAGCAAAACCCCTGCGTAAGTTTTTCCATCTATCCTATTCTTCTGGACTCATTCCGAGCAGTTGGAAAACAACACTTCTTGTCCCTGAAATTATCGACCGATCGCACTAACGTCCCTTCTTTCTAAGGTCATGGAAACGCTGATTAATTATCAGCTCAAGAAATATCTTGAAGAATAAAAGCTTCTTAATGACCGGCAGTATGGCTTTCGTAGCAATAGGTCCACTAGTGATTTGATGGATTATCTAACCGAAAAGTGGAACAAATCACTTGATATTTCAAAGGCATTTGATAAAGTCTGGCATCTTGCTCTTTTATCGGAAATGCGTGCTTTCGGCATCGACGAATCCTTACTTCTTTGGATTAGAAATTTTCTTTCGAACCGTTCAATACAAGTTGTACTAGACGGATTCAAGTTTGAAACCCACAATATAAATGCTGGTGTGCCCCAGGGCTCCGTTTTGTCACCGACCCTCTTCCTCATTTTTATTAATGATCTCCTGTCTACAACTTCTAATCCAATTGATTGTTTCGCTGAAGATAGTACTCTCAGCTTTTCATATTCGTTTTCAGACTCACATCCTTCCTCTTCGAATGTGGAACTGCAACGATAAAATATGATAAGCTCATTAAATTACGACCTAAACAGCATTGTACTATGGGGAATAAGAAACCGTGTCGAATTTAATACTTCGAAAACCCAATGCTGTTTTGTATCTGTAAAGCGTGATATACCCCCCCTTGCCACTATCAATGAGCATCAGTGAAACTGAACTGATATTCTCGGTATGTGCATTACGAACCACCTCTTGTGGAACGATCACATACGCGATGTTACCAAAAATGCCGCAAGATGTTTCGGTTTTCTGAGACGGTGCAAGAAATTTGTCTCTCCTTCTGATCTGGCTACAATCTATAAAACCTATATACGTCCAAAACTTGAGTATAACTCCCATCTATGGGCTGGTGCTCCAGTTACTTACTTAAGTCTCTTGGACAGTAACGTTTCCAAAACTTGAGTATAACTCCCATCTATGGGCTGGTGCTCCAGTTACTTACTTAAGTCTCTTGGACAGTATTCAAAGAAGAGCTTTTAAAATGATTGTCGACAGTAACATCATTGACTCATTTACGTCACTCCAACATCGTCGTAATGTTTCTTGCCTCACCCTTTTTTACGCTTATTTTAACGGACTATGCTCTAGTGAAATAGCCAGCTGCATTTCTCCCCTTAAACAATTTAACCGTAATACTCGCACTTCTAGGAATGCCCATCAGTTTACCCTTGAGCCCAACTTCGGCCATAGTGTGAAGTACAGAGATTCGTTCTTCAGCAGTACTACGCGAATGTAGAATTCCTTGCCATGCTCTGTCTTTCCCAGTCATTGCAATGTTCACGAATTCAAAACCAATGTACACCGACAACTCCTTTCTAACCCTTCCCTTTTTTCTTAATGCTCACACTGTGTCTCTGGAATATTAAGGGTATACAAAAAACACCTTGAGTGTGCGCCGATTATAAAAAAAAAATCACATTTGATTCCTTCTGGAAGGTTATTAAAAATATGAGGGCAGTCGCAGTTACATCGTAGAAGTGGGAAAACTGAGATTTCTTAATAGTAGCTAAATAACCAGATTTTTTCAAAAAATATTTTTTAAATAAAATACAATTTTTTAGTGGCAGAATCTTAAATTAATCAAAGCTCAAGAAAGATTTCAAATGACTTGTCTTTGCTTGATAAGTAAAGGTTCGTTTTTTATTGTAATAAGAGCAAGAGGGACTGTATTGTAGTTTGGATTTAAATAAAGCCCGTAAACTAGAGTAAGAGCTAGTCGACAGAACTACAGGCTCAAATGGTAAATTTGTCTTACAACTTTATTAAGATGATCTTTCAAATGCTAATGTGTTTTTCCCAGCTCATTCGAAGATCTGATAACAAATCTCAATACTTAAATGTTTCTACGCGCTCAATTTCAAAACAGTTTGTTGTAAATCAATAGTTTTCATTAAAGGTAGATCAAACATGCTTGCAATCATTGTTTAAAGAAAACTTACAACAAAATTGCGAATGATTTGGTTTTTTTTTGTTCAACGGATATTTTCGGAAAAAAACAAAACACTATAAGCCTTATTTCGCCCCATAAAATTGAGTCATCGAAACGTTTTTTGCAAGTAAAGCGTTTTTTAATATTGTTTCAGTTACTTAAACTTGACTACATTTCTTGTTCTTTTTTTACCAAAGTAAGTAAATATTGGTAAATTTAGGTTTATACTGGTAATTTGTTATTTGGGACTCTAGAAAAATGCCTCTCGATGTACCTGGTGCAGCTAGAGCAGTGGCCCTAATTGATGCCGGGTGTAGCCAATGTCGTATTGCTCGTACGCTTGATGTATCTAAAACTACGATTGGCTCATATACGAGGAGCCCAGATCAAGGTCGTCATTGATGCACTTCAGCTCGGCATGATCGCTTTGTCGTCAGCAACATACTGAGAAATCGGTTTTGCAATACTACCGAACTGAAACTCGTACACGTTTTTTGAGGTGAGGAATGTTAGTGTGAGTGAACGCACCATCAGAAGAATATTGGCAGAATTGAATATCAGAGCTTTCTGACCTGCGCGCGCCCCGAATCGCTCCCACAGCACCGTCAGCAAGACTTCGTTTTGCGCGAGAATATGTTAACTGGACTGCAGATGAATGGAGGGACGTCGTTTTCTCAGACGAGGTCCAGATGGACGTTAGTGTGTCTTCAGTCGATAACCATTACCCCGGTTACAAGAGTAGATTGAGGAATCGAATCGAATCCGAATTGAGATTTCGATCCAGGTATATGGAGGCACTGGATCCAGAGATTGAATCGAAATGGAAATGACAATCTGGACCTGGAGGAATCAGAACAAAAACACTGCGGAATGACACAAAATTCTGTTTCTCACACGCAACTGTTTCTGTAACTTTTTTTCACTCGATCAAGAACAAAACGGAAAAAATTATTGGAAGTATTGGAAAAATGTGAAAAAAACTGTATCTGTAAGTCTGAAGTCGATACAATCTTTCGATTTTTCTGTCAAAATCATTCAACCACTCTGATACAAGTGAAAAGTGAGAACAAGACAATAATAATCAAAATCAAATATGACGGAAAATAAACAAAAGGTAAATAACTTATTTTGTATGTTGTTTGATCAAGAAAATTATTTTTTTTATCCGTAGAAAATTCAAAGGATCTCAAAAGATCAAAAAGAAAAATTGGTAGATTTCATATAGAGACTTAGGCCGGTATTCACCGAGCGCTCTTAAACGGCTCCTAACTTTACGAGACTCTTAACTTGAAATTTCTTTGGGGTATTCACCAACCACTCGCAAGTGTTTTTCGAAGTTCGAAAATGAGAGCCACTCTCTCTTGTTCAGGCATACCCAAACTTTGAAATCAAACTGTTTTCGAACTTGAATGACAGCTGGCACTGAGAATCCTTCGGTCAATTTCGTATTTTGCTTGGGGAGCGTTGCTGGTGACGATAACTGTTTTTGGTTTTGCACTCTCATTTGTTTAGTTTGTTTAGTTTTCGAATTTTCGAACAAACTTTCGAAGAGAGCGCTCGTAAGTTTAGGAGTGGTCGGGACCGCTCTTAACTTTTAAGAGCGCTCGTAGATCTTCACTAATATTGCTTGGTGAATAGGTTTATGAGCTTCTTAAGTTATGAGCGCTCGGTGAATACCGGCCTTAATTCCTCTAACAAAACATTAGCTGTGGCTTTTGTGAAGCGGTAAAGTTCAAGAAATCTTTCTCCGGGCATTTCAAACGCATTAGTGGAATCTCGTAAATGACGTCTGTGAATGCGCATCATATTTCTATTGTCACTTTGTTCACTAATTACAAGCACACTATACATTTTACTTGTTTTAAAAATTTGAGTTACTGATGACCGAAACATTGGGTTACCAAGGAGGGTCTATGATGGTTTGGGGAGGCATCAGTTATGAAGCTCGCACCGAATTTGTTGTGTTCGATATGTTGTCTTCAAAAATATTGTGAAAACATTTTGCAAGACAATGTGATGCCTTTCGCATAATTTATTAGTGACAACTTTCGGTTAATGCATGCCATCGCACGCTGCCATACCGCGAATTCTATAAGTAATTACTTAAATGAGGTCGGGATTCCAGTTTTGCCATGGCCATCACGCAGTCCAGATCTCAAGCCTATCGAGCATATTAAGGACAACCTCAAAAGACATGCCCGAACGAGATCATATGTCCATATCAATTTTGGAGAGCTTAAGAGAGGAGTGGCACAATATCCCTGAGTCGGATATTCAGAACATCATTGAAGGATTGTCACACCGGCTCGAAGAATAATTACTTCCCGCGGCACAAACACCCATTATTAAAAATTTAGTTTTTCAATAATTATACCACATTTTTAACAACAAAAGATTACATCTTTCTGAGTATTTTTTTCAAAAACTTGTTTTTTGTGTTAATTCTTTAATAAACGTGGTTTTTTTCTCAGAATTTTTGTTTTTTTTTTCACAAAGTTTGCTTTCAACATTACTTACACCCTATGGGTGGTATGCAGAAAACTTTATCTCAGTCTCAAATCTCACTTTTTGAGCAAATTCTAGCTTTTGTATGCAGAATAATTTAAGACAAATCTATCAAAAAAGAGATCTTATTCTAATGAGATAAAGCTACCAAAATGTTGAGCCTGGAAATAAGTTATCTCGGAAAGTACAATGGCTGAATACCTTAAAATTTTTGGTCCCTTTGAACAACCAAAGAACTATTAAAATATTTATAAGTTTACTCCATCCTGTGTTAAAGCATTAACAAATTATTTTTTTTCAAACATCAAAATGAGATGTTTGGGTTTCACCAAGCGATTTTAAACAAAACAAGCTTTTAAACACCCTTATAATCTAAATTCCCATTTTTGGTTCATTAAATTTTAAAAGTGTCATTGAAATGTCATCAGATGCAACTACCAAGTGGAAGTAGCAGCTGAAATTTTTAGTTTTCAATTTTTGAAGACGTAGCATGAATTTCAACTTTGCATGTTAATAATAATATTTTAATGATTGGCTTTTTATTTAGAATTTATTTAGATCGTCTTCATCCGACGATGAAGAGTAACACATAGATATTTGCCGTGCAAAAGCACTCTGGCACTCGAAGTGAGGTTCGGACTTTCCAAAGCATTTGTGCATCGGTTTTGTTTGGCCGTTATTTGGTACTCAAAACTAACCTTTTTTTGCATTTCTTGGTAATAATGCTTTTTAATTTTTCCTCAATCATTTCGCTTATTAAGCCTAGTACTCAGTTCAAGTGAAAATGAAAATTTCATATAAAAGTGACTGCTGGTTCACTGGCATGAAATCCGCAACGAGAGGTGAGTACTAAAATGTGGATTGGAAAAACAAATATGTTCCACAACTTTTTCCACGCTATGAATTTCATTTCTCAATGTACAACCATCAGGAAAAAGTTTAAGGCAACGTGGAAAACTGTGACATTTGTCAGTTGATTTCAATATTTTGTTTCAAAACAAAAAATTGAAAATTTATAAACAGAAAGAACGAATCAGTTTAAAAATAATTGTCATTTTTTTTTCATTCAAAGTGAGTATCAAAAATTCACGTGGAAAAGTTTATTCTATTTTCATTTTTATTGTTCGCGTGTAATTTGGAACGTATTTATTTTTCATTTCACGCTAGGTGAGTACTAGGCTTTAGAAGGAAAAAAACAATTTCATTTTCCAAGGATGTAAAAACAATTCAATTTTAGCAAACATTTCCCTAAAAAGTCCCTTTTATAGATTAGTGAAACTCGAAAGATTTAAGAATCCGATAAAATTTAAGAGGATTTTTGATAAAAGTTCGTACGAGATCCTGGTTTCCGAAGTGAAATCGCCGAAGATTTCAGCATTAACCAGAGCTCCTTTTCAAGAGTAATCGTAGAAGTTGCAGACAAAATTATAAAACTTGCGACTTATAGGTACTATAAGGCAAGTTATGCATTCGTAAAAAAATCGAACTCAAGATTTTGATCAAAGTTGACATTACGATGATAGCGAAGACCAAAAAAGTGGGTCTCGCAATTCTGTCTGTCTATTCGACTACAGCCTAAACGGCTCGGCCGATTTTCATCAAACTTGGTAGATATGTGTTTTGATTTTTGCCCCGCAGACGTTTTTTTGTTTTTTTTTTTGTTTTAAGACCAAAAATAACGGTACCTGCCATACGATTTTTTTCGAAATTTTATAAATATTTTTTTTTTCTCAAAAACTGTCCCACAGAACTTTTTAAAAAAAATTTGAAAAATTTCATTTAGTTAAAACTAGGTAATGGTTGAAAACATTTTTCCAAAAAATTGTTATTTTTGTTAGCCCCCCTGGGTCCATTTTTTTTTGTTTTGATTTTCTCGAAAACGGTACAGCCGATTTAAATCATTTTTTTATGCTAAAGCTCCTTCAAAGTTTAAATATTATTACATATTCAAATTTTCAATTTTTTTTGGAAACTCAATATTTTGAAAACTCCATGCTCGATTTTTTTCAAACTTGACAAATAAAAGTTTCTTAACATAATCTACAATATTTAAGAAAAAAAAATTGTTTTATCTAAAACTAACGGTACCTTCCAAGCAAATGTTAAAAAATGGTTTTCGAAAATCGTATTTTTCTCGAAAACGGTTCCGAAAATTTTGCTAAAATTTTTTTCTTTTGATTAGTTTTTACGATCTATAATTTAATAAAACAAAATTTGAAATCTAGATATTACTGACTGTACCTACCATAGAACGATTTTTTCGAATTTTGAATTTCTCATTATCGGCATAACGGATTTTGATAAAAATTTTTATAGACAAGCTTATAAAAAGTTTAAAAAACATTGCATTTCAAAACTTAAAAAAAAAATGTTTTTTCAATTTTTGAAAAAAAGTCTTTTTTTTTTGGAAAATTCGATATCTTAAGAACGGCTTAATATTTTTCTTGGAAATTTAACTCGTATTGGTACAGTAATAAAAACTTAAAGTTGCCGTAGCTACCAAAAGATTATTTTTTTAAAGGACTACTACAACGACTTATAATTTTTGTTCTTTCATAAATTCATATTTGCATAGAATTCTGTTCTCATCCCTTACTACTAAAAGAATCTAAAAAGTTCATTTTATCCTTATGAACAGTTTTCTTTAGTAACATTTCGTTTTTGAAATTACTAGTCTATTACATAGGAGCAAGTTCGTGCGACCCAGTCGTGCATTTTATTTATTTATTTAAGTCATTCAATATGGAGAGCTCTATAACAATGATTTTGCAATTTTCAACCGTTCTCGAAATGGCTTTAACGATTTGGATTGAAATTTCTATCTGAATACCATTAATACCTATCGCAATTGTAATAAATCTACATTATGTACATATATGTATTGGGGGAAAAAATTGCTAAGCGAAATGGGAGTTTTAGGGCTCAATCAGTTTACTCGTAGTTTAAGTTTTACAAAACGTACTTTTTAATAATATTGTATTTCTTAGTTTAAACAAAAAATTCAATTTGTATTTTTACACTTCCTCTGTCAAAATGTCATTCTATAATAATTATTAATTTAATATTTATTTACTTTATAGGTTTGTACCACAAAAGTAAAAAAATATTTTTGTTATGTAATTTGTTTCAAATTACTTTTTTGGTCAGTTCATACCTGTGGCATTTCATAGCTTGGTCATCGCAGAAATATAAAAGAGACCTAATTACTGAATGAATCAAATTTTGGAATCGCATGGGTAATTTTTGACGGAGCAAAATAAGTAAGGAAACTGATATACATATAAACTCACCAAATGTTACACCAAAGGGGAAGATTTCACAAAACAGGATATTTAATACATGGGAACATTGAACGAACAATTTTTACATTTTATTAAAGGGGTCAAAAATGAATAATGGAGCCAACCAGAATATTTTAAATTCCTGTGTAATATTTACCTAAGGCCCTAAAAACGCATGGTTCTAAGCTGAAATTTTGTTTAATAATAAATAAGTAAATTAATGTTGGAAATGTTAATACAAAAACCCTACCTGTTCATCCAGCGATCGTTCCTTTGTCAATACTCCTCGCTTCCGTTGGAATGCCATGCTACTTCTACGTCCCATTCTGCGTCCTGTTACGAGTGGTACTTGCAAACTTACAGCTACCGCTTTCCTAGCTTCTTCCGATTCATTGAAGTCATTTCCTTCTGCAACCTCTTCAGAAATACTATTCTTTTCACCAAGCATGGCCAGGGATTGCACTGTAGAATTACCAAGATCCATCAATCCCATGCCCGATTGGTTAAAGTATTGTACAGTTTGTCGTCGTCCTGTATTGGTGAACTTCTTGTCCAAAGATGGAGTGCTATAGGTAAAATTTGAAGGCAGCGATGATACCTTTTCAAGTGGTTTTTTTGCTGCTTCTTTTTGGGATTGCAATTGCAAGCAAAGTGCTTGCTCCTCCTCGAACTCCTGCTCGCGTACTAGTTCCCGCTCAAGCTCAACATCCATGTCCATTTCGTCTTCCATCTGTTTGTGGCTCTCCTCGAGGTGTTTCATCAGTACAGCCACGACGACATTCACTAACACAAATTGTGCCATCAAAACGAATATCACAAAAAATATCGGAGCTATCACTGAGCTGACGCAGCAATTACGCACGCAATCGGCTGCGTCATCACAGTTATCTCGCAGGGTATCTTTCATGATGCCGTTCCAGTTATCGCCTGTCGCTACGCGAAACAATGTAAGGAAAGCCATACCGAAATTGGCGAAATGAGCATGTTCTCCTAGGCCCTGACAAGGTATCTCATCAGAGCACTCCAGTCGGCCAAAGAGTTCAACGCCCAAGGCGGCAAATATGAAGAACAGCAGAAAGAAGAGGAGCCCCAAGTTGCCAACTTGTGGCAGTGCCTGCATCACCGTATCGAGTAGGGCCCGAATTCCTTTGGCCATTTTAAGGAGCTTCAGCACACGAGCTATACGTAGCACCCGCATCACTCTGATTATTGTCGGATTTATTGGTATAATATTGGTCTCCAGTTCTTCCAGAACGATTCCGACTATGGAAAGTATAACAATTCCAACGTCTAGTTGATTCCATTTGTCTTTCATGTAGAGACGCACTCCGAGGGCAACTACTTTCATAACCGCCTCCAATATAAAAACTGCGGTAAAAAAATAATTAAAAATCTTCAACACATATCCCAGGAACTCAGGCATTTTGTAATATTCCATAGCCATTGTGACAACATTCAAGCCTATTACAGCAGCGATTGCCAGGTCAAAGTACTTTGATGTGACCACATTGTGCACAAATAATCGCGTGGGTGAGTATTTGGAATAGTATGGTGGTTCATGCATGCGTCGGCGTTTTTTCTCCATCTGTAGTGCACGCTTTGCAGCGCGTCGGATTTTTTCCTCCTTTTCTTGTTCCTCGCGACAGCGATGAAAATTCTCAACTACAACTCCGACGAACATGTTCAGGACAAAAAATCCGACGAGCAGAATAAACGCTATGAAGTACAGCAGCCGCCATTCGTTATAATTTACAATTGGCTGCTGATCAACACCGACCGCATCTAGACCGGTGTACATGATATTTACCCAACCGTCACGTGATGAAAGGACGAAAAGAGACATGAGGGCTTTTCCCAAATCGTCGAAGTTGTATTTTCTATTTATCCATGCGTTACCTTCGATTTTCAGGCAGTCGGTCATGTTGCGAACGTTTTTGATATTTTCGCCCTCACAGTAGTAGAATGTTCCTTTGAAAAGCTGGACACCAAGGATCCCAAATATAATAAAGAATGTACAACAGATAAGGACGATGTTTCCAATAGGACGGAGGGACGATAAGAGCGTTTGCACGACTAATTTCAAGCCCGGGGCCCGATTAATAACACGTAAGGGCCGAAGGGACCGAAGTAGTCGAAACACCTTTAAATTAGAAAAAAAAATCTTATTAAAAAATATTTATTGAAAATAGTTAAATTAAATAAATACATATTATAAATTTGATTTCTTTTTTACAGATGTTCAATATAGGTATGTAAGTATAACGTCTATAATAAACACCAAAAAGCTATAATGTTTGTTACTTGTATGACTATCAGTCTTTATCTATTAACGTTGATACTTAGACATTTGGTGTTTTTCTTTTAAATTTTCTTGAATTCTGTATTTTCGTATTTTGAATACAAAATGGGGTTATCAAAAGTTGACCTCGTAAACCTATTGATATTTTGCTAAAGAACTGGGCAAAATTTGATTTCTCCTATGCTTCGTGAAATAATAGTTATGAAAAGCAGAAATAATAATATTGCAATAAGCAATTAAGTATAGAAGAATAGAGGATTTGAAACGAAAAATCGAATCATTTTTCGTTCATTTAAGTACTTTTTACTTGCGACTTATAGGTACTATAAGGCAAGTTATGCATTCCTACAAAAAAGATTTGAGAAGATGAAAAAAGTGGGTCTCACAATTCTGTCTGTCTGTTCGACTACAGCCTAAAAGGCTCGGCAGATTTTCGTCAAACTTGGTAGATATCGTTTTTAATTTTCCCCCCACACGTTTTTTTCTATTTTTTTAAGACCAAAAAATAACGGTACCTGCCATACGATTTTTTACTTGCGACTTATAGGTACTATAAGGCAAGTAATGCATTCGGGAAAAAAATCGAACTGGAGATTTTGATCAAAGTTGACATTACGATGATAGCGAAGACTAAAAAAGAGGGTCTCGCAATTCTGTTTGTCTGTCTGTCTGTCTGTCCGTTCGATTGCAGCTAAACGGCTCGGCAGATTTTCGTCAAACTTGGTAGATATCGTTTTTAATTTTTCCCCCCACACGTTTTTTTCTATTTTTTTAAGACCAAAAATAACGGTACCTGCCATACGATTTTTTTCGAAATTTTATAAATATTTTTTTTTTCTCAATAACTGTTCCACAGATTTATTTAAGAAAAATTTCTAGCTAATGGTTGAAAAAACGTGTACAACAAATTGGTATTTTTGGCACCCCCTTTGGAACCATTTTTTTGGTTTTTGATTTACTCAAAAACGGTACGACCGATTTTGATCATTTTTTTTTATGTTAAAGCTCCCCAGCAGTTTTAATATTATTGTGTATTCAAATTTTCTAAAATTTTAAAATTTTTTTTTGAAAACTCAATATTTCGAAAACCCCATGCCCGATTTTTTCAAAACTTGATAAATAAAAGTTTCTTAATTTAATCTACAATATATGAGAAAAAAAATTATTTTACCTAAAAATAACGGTTCCCCCATACAAATGTTAAAAAATGGTTTTCGAAAATCGTATTTTTCTCGAAAACGGTTCCGCGAAGTTTGCCAAATTTTTTTTTTCGATTAATTTTCGAATAAAAATTAATAAAAAAAATTTGAAAACAAGATATTACTGACTGTACCTACCATAGAACGATTGTATCGAATTTTGAATTTCTCATCATTGGCATAACGGATTTTAATGAATTTTTACTTGCGACTTATAGGTACTATAAGGCAAGTTATGCATTCGTAAAAAAAATCGAACTCGAGATTTTGATCAAAGTTGACATTACGATGATAGCGAAGACCAAAAAAGTGGGTCTCGCAATTCTGTCTGTCTGTCTGTCTGTCTGTCTGTCTGTCTGTCTGTCTGTCTGTCGGTTCGACTACAGCCTAAACGGCTCGGCCGATTTTCTTCAAACTTGGTAGATATGTGTTTTTATTTTTCCTCCCCGGACGTTTTTTTTTGTTTTTTTTTAGGACCAAAAATAACGGTACCTGCCATACGATTTTTTTTCAAAATTTTATAAATATTTTTTTTTCTCAAAAACTGTCCTACAGAATTTTTTAAAAAAAATTCATAAAATTTCATTTGGTTAAAACTAGCTAATGGTTGAAAAAAATTTTACAAAAAATTGTTATTTTTGGTAGCCCCCCTGGGTCCATTTTTTTTGTTTTTGATTTTCTCGAAAACGGTACAGCCGATTTAAATCATTTTTTTTATGCTAAAGCTCCCCTAAAGTGTGAATATTATTGCATATTCAAATTTTCAATTTTTAATTTTTTGGATTTTTAAAAAAAAATTCAAAAATTTTTTTTGGAAACTCAATATTTCGAAAACCCCATGCCCGATTTTTTTCAAACTTGACAAAAAAAAGTTTCTTAACATAATCTATAAGATTTAAGAAAAAAAAATTTGTTTCATCTAAAACTAACGGTACCTTCCATACAAATTTTAAAAAATGGTTTTCGAAAATCGTATTTTTCTCGAAAACGGTTCCGAGAATTTTGCTAAAATTTTTTTTCTTTTAATTAATCTTTACGATCTATAATTTAATAAAAAAAAATTTTAAATCTAGATATTACTGACTGTACCTACCATAGAACGATTTTTTCGAATTTTGAATTTCTCATTATCGACATAACGGATTTTAATGAAATTTTTTATAAAAAAGCTCCAAAAAAGTTTAAAGAACATTGCATTTAAAAACTTAAGAAAAAATATTTTTTTCAATTTTTAGAAAAAAAAGTCGTTTTTTTTTTTTGAAAAATTCGATATCTCAAGAACGGCTTAATATTTTTCTTGGAAATTTAACTCTCATTCGTAGAATAACAAAAACTTAAGGTTGGTGTACCAATTTTTGTTTTTTAAATGTTTTAAAAATTTTGTGCATAAAAGCTTATTTTTTTAAGGAACCACTACAATGACTTATAATTTTTGTTCTTGCATAAATTCATATTTGCATAGCATTCTGTTTTTATCTCTTATGTACTACTAAAAGAATTTAAAAAATTCATTTCATCCTTATGAACAGTTTTCTTTAATAACATTCGTTTTTAAAATTCCTAGTCTATTATATAGGAGCAAGTTCGTGCGACCCAGTCGTGCATTTTATTTTTTTATCGTGGCCGTGGCACGATGGTTGTGTGCTCGCCTGTCAACCTCATGATCACAGGTTCGATCCCTGCCGTCGTCTATGTCGTTTTAATTCCATTAAAACCTTCTAAAAATTGTCATCAATGGGTTGCTGGTTTACTCATTACATGCTGTTCAGGCATAACACTAACTACATGTAATTGAGTTAAACTAGTATGCCCAACAAAGATGAACACGAATAAAATAATGTGAATTATAAACGACATAGAAATAAGACACGGCATTTCTCCGCTTTAGCTCAGCCGCCACCCTGGAGATAAAAATATCTGAGACAACCACCAACAGTCTCAGAACATCGTGCCACACATCTTTCCTATCCTTCTTTCTCTTCATTAACTTCACGCCCGCGCTGTGTTAAAACATTTAAAGGGTAATCATAATCCCTTGAGCGTGGGTAGATTATAAAAAAAAAAAAAAAAAAAAAAAGAAAAGCTTCTAAAAAGTTTAAAAAACATTGGATTTCAAAACTTAAAATTTTTTTTTTTTGAATTTTGAAAAAAAAAAATCTATTTTTTTTGTAAAATTCAATATCTTAAAAACGCCTCAATATTTTGGTTTTGTAAATTAAATTTTTATTTCAACAATAATAAAAAATTGGTGCACCAAAACTTTTTCTTAAAAATGTTTTAAAAATTTTGTACATAAAAGCTTATCTTTTTAAGAAACCACTACAACAAATTATAATGTTGTTCTTGCATAAGCTTATATTTGCTTAAAACACATGGCATCCTTTGCTTAGCTCCAACTACTAAAGGAGTTGTTTTAGTCATTTCAAAATCTTGTTTAATATAGGTCGTAAGAATTAAGCGATACGGAAAAATAAGATTTTCGATAATGTTTTTTTTTTTATTTGTAGAGTGTGATGGGTTTTTAGAAAAACTAAAATAATTGTACCTGCCATAAATGTTTATCTGCGGCTTATAGGTACTCGTACTATAAGGCAAGTCATTGGTGAAAAAATTTTAACTCGAGATTTTGATCAAAGTTGACATTACGATGATAGAGAAGCCGAACAAAGTGGGACTCGTAATTCTCTGTCTGTTTATTCAACCCGTTTTTTTAAAGACCAAAAATAACTGTACTGCCCTACGATTTCTTCTTCGAAATTTTATAAATATTTTTTTTCCTCAAAAACTGTTCGACAGATTTTCTTAAAAAAACCACAAAATTTCATTTAGTTAAGTCTAGGTAATGGTTGACAAATTTTTTCCGAAAAATGGTTATTAATGGTAACCCCAGAACCATTTTTTTGTTTTTAATATTCTCAAAAACGGTAAAGCCGATTTTGATCATTTTCTTTATACTAATGCTCTCCTAAAGTTTGTAAAACATTGTGTAATTTTTGTGGATTTAAAAAAAAATCTTTTTTTTTTAAAACTCATTATTTCGAAAATCCCATTCTCAATTTGTTCTAAACTTGACAATTAAAAGTTTCTTAATACAATCTACAAGATGTGAGAAAAAAATAAATATCTTACCTATAAATAACGGTACAATTTATTTTACCTATTAATAAATAATGTAATAAAATGGTATTCGAAAATCGTACCTGTACCTGTACCTGTACCTACCATAGAACTATTTTTATAAATTTTGAATTTCTAATTATAGACATAACGGATTTAATTGAATTTTGAAAAAGTTTGAAAAACATTGCAGTTCCAACTTAAAAAAAAATAATTTTTGAATTTGAAAAAAAATCGATATTATTTTAAAAAAATCGATAGGCATCTCAAAAACGGGTCAACACTTTTTTTTGAAATTTAATTTTTATTCGTACAATAGTAAAAACTTTATGTTAAAATATTACAAATTTTTCTTAAAAATGTTTTAAAAAATTTGTATATAAAAACTTATGTTTTTAAGAAACCACTACAACGACTTTTAATTTTTTACTTGCGACTATAAGTACTATAGGGCAAGTTCTGTATTTGAAAAAAAAAATCGAATTCGAGATTTTGCTCAAAGTACATTGCGATGATAGAGAACACGAAAAAGTGGGTAAGGCAATTCCTTCTGTCTGTCTGTATGCTTGTATGTCTGTACCTCGACCTACATACAGCCTAAACTGCTTGAGGTACCTATTTTCTTCAAACTCGGTACTTCTGTGATTCCATAGAGGAGAAATTGAAATCTCTTTCTTAGTTCCAAAAGTAACGGTACCTCTCATACAGCCGTTTTTCAAAATCTTATTAATCTCGAAAACATCTCTAACTATTTTGATAAAAAGAATTAAGTGTGCTACTATGGACATGGACTTAATTGTGAAAAACAAAATTTCGGAAAAAAATGTTATTAACGGTTCTTGTAATTGTTCTGTTTTTTTTTTTATTTTCAACCTTTTCATTAATATTCGAATAAATATTTTTTGGGTTTTGAAAAAAAAAAAAAATTAGTTTGAAAAATAAATATCTTCGAAACGTGTGACCGTTTAATTTGGAAATTTTTTCCTAAAATCTCTATTACTAAATATTTAAAATTGGCAACCCAAAAATTTTTCTTGAAAGATGTTAAGAAATTTCTTATATAAGAAAATTTTTTAATAATAAAACGATTTTTAAATTTGGTTTACAAAAAATCATACTTTTCTAAGAATTAAGCGACTTTTTTATCTTATTAAATTATGTGTTATATATATGTATGTATGTATTTATAAACATTTTTAAAATTCCTAAGGTCAGTTGTGCATTTTATTTTATTTAGGTAAGCTCTTTCCACAACTCTTAAATGGGAAAAGTCTTGTGATTTTTTATGTGCAATAACTTAAAAAATGTAGTACAAAAATACAAATATGGTCACAAAATTTTAAACATTTAAAAATGGCTCTATATCATTTTTAATATCGGAGTCTACTCCTAAAATTATTTTCAGAGCGAGAGCCGTATTTTTGTTAATTTTAAATAACGTAAAGTATACTTTTACCTTAAAGCTCTCGTCGAACTTTAACAGCAGCAAACAGCTTCATAACTCGTATCTTTTAAAAATATACTCTATCCATTTTGACAATAGTTATTTAGTACCGAAACAAATTGAACAAAATACAAATATTCACTGATATTTTATTAATTTTTTTAAAAATTTGATACGTTGTAAAAAGACTGAATATTAAAAAACACGAAATAATTATTCTAAAAAGCTATACGATCTTCAATTTTGAAATATTGCGGTGGACGATGGGCAAACAATTATATGTACCAACAAATGTATCTATTTATAACCAACAGAATTTTCACCTTGGAACAACGAAGCTGAATTTTTATTTTGAAAGTAAACGATATACACTTATTGTACGTAGTAGCCTAAAAAACATTTAAACATTCACTTAAAACTATGAAAAAGTTAGGTAAAGTTTAGCAACTAAAGGACTGCGTTGAGTAGAGACGCTTTTGTTCCTTAAACGAGCAATGTTTAAAATTTTGCACCATTGTATCTATTTTTGTATTTGAACTTCATTTGGTGAAGAGGTAACTTGGAAATGGTTGTTTAAAAACTGGAATATGTATAATGTAAATTCGGAAACTCGAATATATTTTAAAATTCCTGAAACTGAACCAAGATATCTAATTTCAACATATTAGAAATAGTAGAACATAATAAATTGTTGAACTAAAATACTTCAGCATCGTATCATCAAAAGAGGGTGTTATTTAATCATTTTTTTAAATAATCTATTACTTTTAATATTATTTGGATATCACTTGCAATGTTGATGTGTCTCAAACTTCCAAGTAATAGTTGTGATTACTTCTTTATGAATAGATAATTTTATACATGACATTGGCTCACCATACCACCCACGATGATTGTCCATCGCTTCAGGTCTCACCACCCCTTATAGCTTACCCTTAAAATCCCAAATATCCTTGGACTCGATTCACTTATCAATGACATTAGCAAATCAATTATTGATATTGTTACAAGAGATCCATCCATAATGTTCCATCCAGATGTGAAGTAGGCATCCGGTCCGTAGAACATTCCAGTGGCGACCACCTGTTAACAATATTATAGAAAAAGAAAAACGTAGCTGAGGAAGTCTTTGTACGGTGGAATACTGACAAAATGTATATATGCTCATATGTATGTAATCGCATGTGCTGCCTGTGTCATTGTATATGTCTGAAGATTCAAGCAGCCTCTAGGATTTAAGGAACATAAAAATCCAATCAACGAGATATCCAACTGAGAGAGCGGCAGCCCCCACAGCTGGAGTTCGGTATTAAAGGATCAGGATGTATTATTGTGGTATGGGATGAATACTGTTGATTCGATAGATGCTTGGGCCTTTGCAGGGGCGACAATAAACACAATACACACTGGAGCACCTATTACATACACTTTACAAGCAGGGATTTGTGGTGGTCTTACCTTAACGAACATTTCCACCGTAAATACAACTGTGAACACGTAATTGGCTGTGCCTAGGAATAATCGTTCTGGACTACTGGGTGGTATATTTGGCCTTTCCATTGCCAGTGTTATACAATTGAGGGCGATAAACAGCAAAACGACATTGTCAAACCATTTTTGATTAACAAACCAGGAACATATCTGACGAAACCTGTGGAATAAAAAAAATTGAATATTAAATTGTGTTCTTATAACTATTTATAGGTATACTTTCATAATGTACATACAAAATTAGGATCATATCGACTTGGGTGGCATAAAATATAAATATTGGTGTCTATAGTGGCTTTAATATTGACAATTACACAATGGTCACTAGTCATTCGAAATTATGTTGGTAATTGGAATAGGGATAATTAGTATATCATGTCTGACATCGAAACAGGAGTATTTATGGCTTTACATAAAATGTCTGTCACTTTCTGATTTGGGAGTGACGCTTAAAACGGTACTAGTGGTCACATTAAATTCTAATTAGTTTCTCAAAGTGTCGGTCACAGCCATTCATAATGAAAGAATCGTTGCTTGTATGTATTTGAAGGAAACCCTCAATCAATATATGGAACTTTGTAATCCCATCGACTAGCTTCTCATCGTATAGCATTAATATTTTTGTGTTTTTTTTTTTTTTTTCATGTCAAATACCTGCTGCTAGATCTTGGTTTATAATTTTCAAGCTCAGAAAAACATAATTGGAAGAAGTATAAAATTATGTCAAAATATAAATGATTTTTAAAGACATTTTCGTACCTTATACAAATTTTTCTAGTTAACAAAAGGAGATACAGGGTGGCTGATGAATCGTGTTACAAAACAAATCTTAATAACTTTTTTTCTGAATAGTTTTTTAACTCCAATTTTTTTTAATTTGTAGATCGTTCTTTAAAAGTAATAAAAATGGATAATTGAGATGAGGAAACCCGCATTTGGGTTGTCCGCCACTATCACGCACTAGAATCAATAATTCGTGTCCAAAGAGAATTTCAGCGCAAGTTTGGCGGCATGCCTCTGAGCAGCTGGAAAATAATGAGGCTAGTTAAATCTTTTTCCGATTGTGGGACAGTCGCCCGAAGGAGTTACCACCGAAATCCTTTCGTTTGGACAGCTAAAACAATTGCTGCTGTAGCTGTTCCAATACATGATACTCCAAGCGTTTCCACAAGAAAATTGTCTTCACGTTTGGGTATCAGCAGACAAACGTTACAGACAATATTGCATACAGATGAATCCCACTTCGACTAAAATGCCAATGTAAATAAGCAAAACTGTCGAATATGGTGCGAGTCGAACCCACAAATCCTGCATGGAACTAAACTTCATCCAGATCGGGTCACAGTGAGGTGTGCAGTTTTCTCAAACCCCATATTTTTTTGAAGAAAACGGACGCACCGTAACGGTCAAAGGTGACCGTTATTTAAAAATGCTGAGGGAATTTGTCTACCCAGAACTACCCCGGAAGACAATTCCTTTAAATTCTGTCTGGTTTCATAAGGATGTAGCAAGTTGTCATGTAACCAGGCTTGTTATGGCAGAATTGGAACGAACATTTCTCAATAAAGTGATTTCGAGAAACTCCTCATTTCGTTACCCCCTCGGTTTCCAGATCTGACTGCACCGGAGTTCTTCTTTTGTGGGGTTCTTTGAAACAAGAAGTCTGCAAGAAAAAGCCAAACAAACCAAACAATTTGAAAACCTTAAAGCAATCAATTCAATCAATAATTGAAGCAATCCCAAGATCAACTCTGCAGTCGGATATGGAAAACTTTTTGATAAGATGCCGGACATGTGTCGTCGAGAGTTGAAGCCATTTAAAGTCTATTATTTTTACTTGCGACTTATAGGATCTATAAGGCAAGTTATGCATTCGTAAAAAAAAACGAACTCGAGATTTTGATCAAAGTTGACATAACGATAAAAGCGAAGACTAAAAAAGTGGGTCTGGCAATTCTGTCTGTCTGTCTGTCGGTTCGACTACAGCCTAAACGGCTCGGCCGATTTTCTTCAAACTTGGTAGATATGAGTTTTGATTTTTCCCCCCACACGTTTTTTTTCTTTTTTTAAAGACCAAAAATAACGGTACCTGCCATACGATTTTTTTTCGAAATTTTATAAATATTTTTTTTCTCAAAAACTGTTGACAGATTTAAAAAATAAAAACACAAAATTTCATTTAGTTAAAGCTAGGTAATGGTTGAAAAAAATTTCGGAAAAATGTATATTGAGGGTACCCCCCATGGAACCATTTTTTTTGTTTTTGATTTTCTCAAAAATGGTACCACCGATTTTGATCATAAATAGAATTGTGTACTCAAATTTTCCAAAAAAATTTTTTTTGATTTTAAAAAAACTTTAAAATTTTTTCTCAATATTTCGAAAACCCCATGCTAGATTTTTTTCAAACTTGACAAATAAAAGTTTCTTAATAAAATCTACAAGATGTGAGAAAAAAAATTTTATTTTACCTAAAAATAAAGGTACCCACCATACAAATGTTAAAAAATTAAAAAAAATGGTTTTCAAAATTAGTATTTTTCTCGAAAACGGCACCTAGAATTTTGATAGATTTTTTTTCTTTCAATTAATTTTTATGATCTTTAATTTAATAAAAAAAATTTTGAAAAATAAGATATTACAGCTTGTACCTACCATAGAACCATTTTTTCGAATTTTGAATTTCTCATTATCCACATAACGGATCTTAATGACATTTTTTATAGAGAAGTTTCTAAAAAGTCTAAAACACATTGCATTTCAAAACTTTAAAATAAATATTTTTTGAATTTTTGAAAAAAAAAAATCTATTTTTTCTTTTTTTGAAATTTCGATATCTCAATATTTTTTTTTGTAAATTTAATTTTTATTCGAACAATAATAATAACTTTAAATTGATTAAATTGCATAGCATTCTGTTTTTGTCTCTTACTACTAAAAGAATTTAAAAAATTAATTTTATCCTATGAATAGTTTTCTTTAATAACATTCGTTTTTAAAATTCCTAGTCTATTAAATAGGAGAAAGTCTTGCGACCCAGTCGTGCATTTTATTTTAAGAACGATTGAATACTCGTATAATTAATAAAATTCAATTCTTTTTTGAACTGTATAAAAAAAAATAAACGTTCTCTAAAAAAAGTTATTCGAGTTTCTTAATGTAGCAATATTCACCAGCCACCCTGGATATATTTTCGAAATATTTGGTAACATCTAAAAAAATCAATAAACTAGAGTACAACGGCTCAGAGAAATCTAAGCCTTATGACCTACAACTCGAAAAAAATGTCTGTGTGTTGTCGGGAATAATGGAGGGGACCTTCTGCAAAGCTTGTTACTTCATCGCAAGAGGTAGTACATCAGAAAAACATTTTTAATTTTTTGAAGGTGGCAGTAGTTGGTTTACGACCCCAAATTTCTGGCATGAAAATCCAACGCACTAACTATTATGCCAAGGGAAACTAGAGAAACACTTATAGATATAAAAATCAACGATAGTCTGGGAGTCACTCGAACGAATTTTTAGGTTATGTTCGACAAATTATACCAACAGCATTCAGAGAGTGGATAGAGTAGTTAAAGCTGTGAAACATGACAGTGAATATTTCATTAAAAATTGTCTTGTAATGTTTGCACCAATTGTTCCCGAGATTCCTACAAACAGGCTTTTTAAAAGAAGACATACAGATTACTTAAATTGTAAGTAGAGAGAAAGTTATGTTTCTGGTGTTCTACCTTTAACCATTTTAGTGGATTTAATAAATAACTCTTTTGTACGCTTGTCTGTTAAATGCAAGTCCTGGTCCCAGAAATCTACAATTTAATAAAGTATATCGCACAAACTGTCATTTAAACTTAAGAAGAAGTTATCAAACTGCTTTAAGACTAGAAGGTTGCTGAGTAGTATTACACTAATACCTTAACACTATAGGCTTTTTTAAATTTTGCACCAGTGTCTTATGAGTAGAATTTAAAATAAGGTTTAAGCCCTAATAATCATCGTTTCATTGAAATCCAAAATAAGCTGAAAATACAATTCATAAATGCACGAAGTATCACCTCTTAGCTGTTTGTAATATGTTTTCGTCCTTCTTTAAGCTTTCGTTTTACGATGACGATTTCGTACCTTGTGCAAGCAGCTTTATTCATTTGAATAGTTCTTTTTAAAGATCAATGAATAATAATGTAAACACAGAAGAAAACGATAAATAACATCTTGACATTCTAGTGGCCCTGGCGGAATTTCCGCTTTTTTTTAAAAAAAAAATGTGTATTGCTCTGGCGGTTTTAAATATCACGTAAATAAAGCGAAACACTCATTCATTATTCTCATTAAGGTACTAGTACGGTCTAGAATGCCAAAAAAACGCACGATTTTTGGGAATTTTTTTCTCGGAAACCTTATTAGGTAATTACATAATTTTTTTTTAAATAATGAATACATGCGTCAAGAGTACAAAAAAAAATTTATTTTTTTTTAATTTTCAAATTTTGGCCGAATTATAGAGGGCGCAAACGTCGACTCATCAAAAAATACATAGTCCCATGGCGGACAGTTAATCTCCGGATCTACTACACCGATTTTCAAAAAACTTGTTGCAACTTGATTGTTTTTATGTTTTCTAGAACAATTTACCACAATTTGACCAAAAACCTATGAACAAAAAAAAAATGGCGACCCAAAAATGGCAATTCTGAGAATAACTGTCCGCCTGTATTCATTATTTAAAAAAAAATTATGTAATTACCTAATAAGGTTTCCGAGAAAAAAATTCCCAAAAATCATGCGTTTTTTTGGCATTCTGGACCGTACTAGTACCTTAACAAAAAGGGCAAGCATTAAGATGTTTCTAATTACCAAAAGCCAAGCTTTCATGTCTACCAAAACTATTTGAAGTTTTTGATTTTGAAAGTTCTTATTTCAGCTGTAAGTCTTTCCTTGCGATTGAGCAAAATGGCTTTCTGAGAAGATATCTAAACTTACTAATCTATACTCTGTTCAATTTATATTTACAGTACAGGCCTTATGGGAGAGCTTTTTCAGAAACACTGGTGCCTGCTGCTGTTTGCACGGCAGCTTAACTTAAGAAATTGCCACTGAAATAAGAAGACAATCACTGAGTTACATTAAAATTGTTTGTGTAATCTTCTTTGAGCTCACGTACAACCCGCCATGACCTATCTGCTCCATGGGAGAAAGCAGGAAACTGATTTTCAATTTGCAGCCAACCCTTATTGTGTTTATTAAAAAAAGAACAGTGGATCAGAGTTACCATTGCCAAGTTGATGGAAATTCATATGGAATTTTCTTAGGTTTGTGCTATAACTTTCAGGATTTAAGCTTTTTCGAGCTTTTGGTAGCAAATATTTTTCTGAGATTTGCGGCAATTTTAATGCTCACTCACTCTCAATCCTGTAAGAGCTTTAAATTAAAGATAGCTTACTGAAATCCATAATGGTCAGACTGTAAGGCAAATATCCTATCTTCCCTGTAATGCAAATATAAATTGAACAGGTTATAGCTTAAATTCACGTCGGTCGTTTAGAAAAAAAATCTATATAGAACGACCATCAAGTTGATTGCATCTGCACAGATGTCAATAAGGCAAGGTGTCTCATAGTCTTATTTTATTCAAACTTATATCTATTTGGTTACGTTCGTTTGGACGGACTTACCAAATTCGTTTTGAAGGAATCACTTCTGATTTGATAAACGCAGACTGTGGTGTACCTTAAGGTTATCACTTTGGTCCACTAATCTTTATATGCTTTTAATGACGTTGTTTCAATTAGAAAATTCCTGTAGGGTACTTATCAGCGCCAGTGTTATTTAATTATTTAAATGTTTCCTCTCTTCGTGACCTTTTCTTTATAAAAAATGATGTTTTGTCTTTATGTAGGCTCAAGGTCAATTGTTAATAGGTTTTAATTTTTATGTTGTGATGTATCGGGTGTGATTACACCCTTCTTCGAAAGGAAGCAACAATTCGGAGAGAACCAGAACCTAATGACTTATAACTCTCAACCGTTCCTATGTGCGTTTTACCAGGAATGGAGTGGAAGGGAACTCCAATTTTCTGCCGATTCCGAACACCTAATGACCACCTCATGACAAGAGATACCCTTAGGTTGCGCGTACAGTGGTGCGACAAAGCGATGCGATACGAGAAGCGATGCGACAAGCGATTCGAGATGCGAGAATTAGATGCGAGATAGTGCGCACAGTAGAAGCGATATTTTCTGCAGTTATGTTGTTAATCCCTTTATAATTATTGCCACCAAAATTGTAAAAAGTTGCACCACACAACACAAGCACTGAAATAACCAAATTTTACTCTTTTGATTTTTTTTTTGAAACCTTAAAACAAACAATATGAGCCTTCTCGCACGAACTCGCTTGAAAAAGTGGTCAGAACAGTTTGTGTGCGAGATGCTTGCGATAGGCATGCGAGAAACTCGCAACACTCACATCAAATATCGCTCCACTGTGCGCACGTGTATAAGAATCAATGTAAATATTTTTCTCGCACGCAAACGCTTCTCGCATCGCATCGCTTTGTCGCACTACTGTACGCGCAACCTAAGAGGATTTGTCAATTCCTCGCAGGAGGTAGTACACCCCTGAAAATGCCAGCTTATAAACAGTTCACTAATTTTTCGTAATTTTAAATTTTTTTTAAATAAAAAGCTTCTCAATGCACCTTTAACTATGACAGTTCGTGAAATAAATATGTAAGTAAAAAAACCTTTTTTGGCATACATATTTAAGTAGGTACAGTAGAGGAAATTCCCATAAAAATACTGTAACTTTCCATACCTAACTCATTGCACCGACTGCAAACTTCGCAGCACTTTTTATTTTTGGATCCAAACTGATCTGTCAAACCAATATGAAGGCAACCGTTATTTTTTAAATCTTTTTTTATCACCTTGGAACTTTATTCGTCTTTGTTTTTGAAATAAAATCTAAAAAGTGAAATTTAAAGGCGGAAATTCGTATGAAAACAGTTTAATTAAAAGTGGTTATTTCATAAAGTTGTTTGAAGTCTTGATTGAAAGTGGTAGGAAATCATTTTGTGTACCCTCAAAATTGTTTAAGCAGAATTTTTTTTACAGAATCTCATCATGCCGCGTGGAAAAATTTTGAGTGCGGAGGAAATGTCAAAAATCACTGCATACAAAGTTTGTGGCCTTTCTGATCGTGAAATTGTTAGAAAAATATGGAGATCCAATACAGTTATTCATAACTTTTTAAGGTTAGGTGAAAGTTATGGAAAAATTGCCAACCACGCGCAAAATAAAAAGTTTACAACACGTCAAGTTCGAATGATATCGCGTGAAGCCATTAGAAACAAGCTATTTGCTTCACAAATTAAGGCGAAACTTGACCTGCCTGTTTCAACCCGACGCGTTAGACAAATTTTAAAAGCCAACTCCAACCTTGTTTACAAAAAAAAGATCCAAAAAGCCACCTTTAGATGCAGCTCATAAGTCAGCAAGGGTGCATTTTGCTGAAAGTCATATAAGCTGGACCGAAGAGTGGAGAAAAGTTGTGTTTAGTGATGAAAAAATTTCAATTTAGATGATCCAGATGGATTTCAGTCATATTGGCATGACAAACGTCTGCAAACAGAAGTGAGAATGAGTCGAAATGAGTCGGTGGCGGCAGCGCAATGGTTTGGGCAGGTTTTTCTGCAAATGGAAAGACGGAAATTGCATTTGTGCCTGGAAGGATGAACTCAGAAAGTTATGCTGAGTTTTTAAAAGAAGTTATGGTTGAGAGAGCTGAAGAGTTATGCGGAACTGACTTCATATTCCAGCAGGATAACGCTCCTATACACGTCTCTCGAAGGATGAGCGACTGGTTTAAGGAGAAACAAATAACATTGCTCGATTGGCCGTCTCGAAGTCCCGATTTTAATCCCATAGAAAATCTCTGGAGAATACTAGCCAGGCGTGTTTATGCCAACGGGCGCCAATTTAACAACGTTCAAGAGCTTCGAGACGCAATAATTGAACAATAAGGTGCGATTACAACCGCGGAACTGGAAAAGTTTGTGGAATCAATGCCGAGGCCAATGATATCGGTCGTAAGAGCAACTGGTGGCTCTACAAAATATTGATTTAATTAATAACAAATTTCTGATCATTGATTCACAGTTATTTTCAATAAAAACGTAGGTGTTTTTATGGGAATTTTTTCCTTTTTTTCTTGTTAATTTTTGTTTTTTGTTAATAATTTTTATTTAATTTTGTTAAAAGTGAATAAATTTTTATTTTTCTTAACAACTTTGAGTACATTTTCTTATTTCATAAAAATGTATGGCTAAGTTGCATGCAGCAAACAAAAAATGCGTAAAAACTATGTGTTTTTATGGGAATTTCCTTCACTGTATTTGACGATTTTTTAGTATTTAAGAGATCGCTTGACGCTAAATTCCGTTACAATTAGCAAAATCGTATTTTCAACCTAACGTCGTTAGTAATTAGATTAAAATTTTGCACCAATATTTTTTTTATAAATCGAAAGAGGCTGGTTCCTAGAGAAACTTTCATTAAAAGTTATTTATTCACGCTATTGAATTGATTTGATACTACAGTAGTGCCCCGATAATGTGAATTTCTCTAAAATGTGAACCGCCAAAACTTTACATACATATAAACATATTTTAAATTATGTAAATGTGTAAATAATAGGCATATTATACATATGGTCGACTCTCAATATGAACATTTTATCTTATCTACAACAGCAATTTCAACTTTTATCAAAACAAAAAAAAATTGGGCGATGAGGGACTTGTACATCTTAAAATATTGATTTCATATTTTTAAAGAGCCCCAAGCAACTGACTTTTCATGGTTTCAATAAACACAAAGCAAATTCTTTTAATTGGATTAACTTACACATTTAATAGAAATATATGGAAAATATTAAACACAAAAGGTGTGTTTTTGTATAGAAAACATAATCTAAAAACTTAAAAACGCAGAAGTTATGTCTTCACTCCTTTGAACAAATATCCACCACCGTTCAAAATCAATAAACTCAACACGTTACAACCCCTTTACATTAAGCATTTATTTAGAGCATTTGTTCACCGAATCCAATAAAAAAAAACATAAAAGACCAAACAGAACAAAGTTACAAATCCATTAGAAAGGCTCTTATGCGAGCTCACACCTTACTGAATAGAAAGAAATCTAATTGAAAGACTTTCTTTATTGACTTATTATTATTCTTTCGGAACCCGTCAATAAAATGTTGTTGACCTAAAATCACCAACCATGATACAAACATACACACATACATTAAAAAAAAAAAACCTTACCTATTGTCTTCAGGAAAAATGTACATCGAATACGAATCACGTTCCTCGGTGAAGTTTGTGGGCTTAAGGCGTTCTATAAGAATTTTTATTTTTGAAACTCGTTCCGAGTTTGTCAAAATGGAATGCGATTGCTGCTGGTTTTGTAGGTATTTTTCCTTCTTTTTAGCTGCCTTTTCATCTTTGGCTTGTTGCAGCATTTCAGGCTCATTGAGATTCGACAGCGATTTTTGCCATTTATCTAAATCAATTTTGGAGTTGGTATACGACAATGATTTCCGATTGGCGTCCAAGTTGTAAAGATTCAAATTTGATGCCTTTCCGAAGGCAATTTCGATAGATGACATTCGTCTTCCGGAGTAGTTCTTAATGGAGTTATGACGGTTGATATTCTGGTAAAACTGAGAGTTATTATATACACAGGAAGCACGTCTGCCAGCAACACTGCCGCTTTCTATCCCACCAGTACTGCTTGCCACCGATAAACGGCGAATAGAGTTTTGGGGACTATTTTTATTGGTATCTTTAGTGTTGTTTTGGATACGGTTTGCTGATCGTAAGAACGGATCGATTCTTTGATTACCCTTTCCAAGCAATTGAGAGGAATCTCTACCGTTATTTAAAATAATATTCTCTTCGTCAACTTCGGCCGAACCCTCGATTGGAGGCTTTTTCTTTTTCGAACTTGAACGTCGAAAACGATTCAAACTTGGTGTTCGTTGAACTTGAGGGTTAAAAGTTATTCCACTGCTATTTGAGTTTGTTGAATTGGGTGCCGATTTGACTTGAAGCTGCCCATCGTCACCAGATGACGGAGAAGTGGAATTTTTTGTTATATCATCTGTTAGATTTCGATTACTACCTAATTGATTAATACTAGTATTGCTTCCTAAATTACTAACACTCAGTATGTTAACAGGCGCTTTATGTGGCATCAACGGCGAAGGTGGAATGAATTCAATCGAAGGTATACCTTCATCTAATGAACATTGAGTGTTGAGAAGAGTCGGTGGTTTAAGAAGTGAAGGCGAACTGTGACTCTGCTGTAGGGGGGGATTAATTGTTTGAAGATAAATAAATTATGTTGTAAGGAAAAAAAATACCTTTAAGACACTTTCTAATCTAGCTGTGGCTGCTTCGAATTCTTGCTGATTCCAATTTTTAAAAGTCGTACCTGACTCAAGAGTTGTGTTGGGTGAATCTTGGGGCGTTGCTGCTGTTGTCATTATTATAGGTGGGTCTCGAACTGGGCGAAGTTTGGTTAATTTTGCACTCTCACTGCGTCGTTCTTTTATGGAATATGTCTATAAAAAATATTTAAAAAAAAAAATATATTTATTCATTGAAGAATGTTAGCGGGTACGGCGCGGCGCGGCGTCTATAATTTATGAGTATAAAGAATTATAATCAGGATATTTCAGTCAAAAAACTTTTGATTGAATTCTTTTGCGACAGTTTACGAAATTGTTTTGAAAAAACTTTCAAATACAGATGGTCTAAACTGTTTTCTATTGACCATTAGTTTAACAAAAATATATAAAAACAAAATATGTTCGAAAATAAAGGCAGCAAATTAATAGCAGTGCTTCTCCAATTTTGCATAATTTTATTTATTTTTTATAACAGCTTCGCAACAAAGTTTTATTGAGTTCGACTCACATTCCCTCACATTCTTGCAATGTTATTGATTTCCAAACATTCTCAACTAGGCCCCATAACTCTTTATCTTCTTTTTCTTTTTTTTTTGAGGTTAGGGCTTGAGCAGGCCACTTAATTACGTCAATCTTATTGTCCTAAAACTATTGCTTAGCTGTTCTGCTGGTATGCTTTGGCAGACCTGTAAAAAATGCATTCTATTTTGTATTGCAATAAAATGATGAAAAAGACTTATTTTTTTTAATATTTTGACTTCATGTTAGTACTTGACTTTAAACAAAAATTGACCGTTAATTTTGAAGTCTTTAGTAATAAAATCATATAGAGCAGTCAAAAGACTTGAATTCAAAAGATTGCAATACTTTTTAACTGGTTGAATTCTTGGAAGTGTTTTAAAAGTCTTTTACATTCCTTGCAGTCATTGGAGTCTTTTGATTGCATTGAAAGTAATGCAATCTTTTGACTGCTTGAAGTCTTTTAACTGCTTGAATTCTTTTTTAATGCTTGGAGTCTTTTAACTGCTTGAATTCTTTTTTACTGCTTGCAGTCTTTTAACTGCATGAAGTCTTTTAACTGCTTGAAATCTTTTGATTGCTTGAATTCTTTTTTACTGTTTGGAATGCTTTGACTGCTTTAAGTTCTCTTAACATCAGGTTGAAATGAAAGCAGGATTTTTTTGTTTCGTTTGTCTGTTCCAAGAACACTTCATATTTAGAGGAGTGATAATTGAATTGATGCACCATCTTTTAATTTGTTCCGGAAAATTGGAATCAATTAGAAAATAAAAACTTATAATAGGAAATGAAAACAAAAGAGCAACGTAAATGCTGTAAGTCATAAGGAACCTGATGTTAAGAGAATTTAAAGCAGTCAAAGCATTCCAAACAGTAAAAAAGAATTCAAGCAATCAAAAGATTTCAAGCAGTTAAAAGACTTCATGCAGTTAAAAGACTCCAAGCAGTAAAAAAGAATTCAAGCAGTCAAAAGACTCCAAAGCAGCCAAATAACTGCATTACTTTCAATGCAATCAAAAGACTCCAATGACTGCAAGGAATGTAAAAGACTTTTAAAACACTTCCAAGAATGCAACCAGTTAAAAAGTATTGCAATCTTTTGACTTCAAGTCTTTTGACTGCTCTAGACGATTGGCTTACTAGGGACTTTAAAATTGACTGGGGCTTTTTTTTTTGTAAATTGAAGTACAGCGATAAGGAATGTGAATGCATTCCGAATATTCAGTTAAATGAATGGCACTTTTTGCAATGCATTACCAAATGAATGCATTCTTTTACAGCTCTGTGCTTTGGGTCATTATCCTGCGGCAAGACCCATTTGTCGTAAGAAAACTTGTTCAATATACTTTTTATCAAATATATTTTATTTAGTATGAGAAGCATCCCCATACCATGATACTTGATGCTCCATGTTTGAGCGTTTTTGTGGTGAATCGAGGATTATATTCGGTATTTGGTAATCGTCTTTTATACTGGCGAGATAACATACCAATATAAAGAACAATTTTACTTTCGTCAGTCCAAAGAATGTTCCTTCACTTTCCAGGAACCCATCCCAAATGCTCTCTCGCGCAAACCTAATTCTCTTGGCTATTTGTTTTTTTTTTTCTTAGAAGTGGGACTTTCCGTGTTCCTCCTTACTATACGGACAGCGCATGGTAAATCAAATTCACCCACTCTTTCCATAGCTGCTGCAGTAGGATGCGTTCTTGAAAACGGAATAACACGTTTGATGTAGGAGAAGGCGTTATAACTTGTTCACGGCCGCAGGTTTCAGCCTTTTCTTCAAATTTTAATGGCGTGTCTTACCATTTTCGCTGAACAACTGACAAGATGCCGAACTACCTTATATGCTTTGCCGTCCATTATAAGCTTTTGAATAAGCTTGCGTCTTTCTGGTGTGCAGTTTTTAGTAGGACTCACGTCTCACGTGTATTAAGGAACAAATTCCACGGTTTTAGAACTAATTCGGTGTAAATATAAAATAGAAGTAGGACGTACTTTTTATTAAATTTAAATAAATACACCATTTTTTAACAATTTTTAAACAGAACCTGACAATCAGTATATTAGAGATGAAATAATTTACCGTTAAACTATCACTTCAAACGGATAAATTAATTGCTATAACTACCACTCTACAGTAGAAGTTAGAAAAAGTGGCAGTATTTTAAAGATATGAAAAATTATAATTTTTAACAGCTTACACCTCTAAGAAAATAAAATTTGCAGTATAAGATTTTCAGCTATTTATTTAGGTTTTATGTAAATTCTTACCTTTTTTAAAATTTTTCTATCGTCATCCAGTAGCCTACTTAAATCTTTTTCTGATGATTTCTTCACAGCTGAACTGGATTCGTTGACTTGATAGTCGAGGCTTGGCTGAAGCATACGTTGCTTCTGTATATTACACTTTGGATCGATTGTTATTTCAGTAGCGTCATTTAGCTGAAAGTATAAATGATAAAGAGAGATTAAAAAAAAAAAAACAAAACAAAAATCAAACATGTTTCAATCACTAAGTTTCAACGGACCTTTCTAACATCCTCAGCACTATGCCACTTATTGCGAATCTCATAGTAGCTTTCATTAGTTGACGATGAATCCGATGTACTTCGTGATTCGTCGTACATTATATCACTGTAGTTTTCAGCCAAAGTCTCTTCACGGAGTTTTTTCACCAACTCTCTTTGTTCTCGTTCCCGACGTTCGTTGCGCTGGAAAATATTTCAGAAAACTTAAATAATCAGAAATATATTTTATACACTAAGTTAATCTCTGAGTTGTCGGTACGGTATATGTGACGAATTTTTTAATCTATGACGTTTTCGGAAATTCAAAAAATTAAATTCGAAAAAAGAAGCGATATTTTGAATTTTTGAATTCGTTAAATTGTTTGCAAAACTACTTAAAATCCATACAATTATCCCAAGAAAATCCAGGCCCGGTACTACGATTTACAAAAATCGTTCAAAATCCCCTGTCATCGTTAAGAATTCGTTTTATAATTTTATAATACATAATTTTATAATTTTCGTAATTCATAATTGTTCTGTCATGACCATAATTTTCTTGGTTATCGTTTTTTTTTTTACTTTTCGTTTCATAATTCGTAATATGAGCGTATAAGCTCACTCGGATCTCAAGAGATCCATTGTGGTCCCCAGGGTGTAGGCAGGCCCGGATTAATAGGGGGGCTAGGGGGGACTGAAGCCCCGGGCCCCGCGGAAATTAGGGCCCCACCCAACTAACAATTTTGCTTCCTATTTCTGAAATTAAAGAATCATTCGTAGCTATAGTGCTCATATAACCATTCTTGCTGGAAGTCAAATAGCTATAGGAGTAAAACTTGATATAATTCATCGCCTAGATATACTCTGAAGCTTTTTTTATCACCTCTATAGGTGTAAAGACTTAATTGTCCTTTAATTATACTATATTGCTACTATAAAATCACAGGACAGTTTATACTCCAATAGTAATCCCAACAAACTGCTATAAAAGTCTTAATTTATTATTCGTTATCTTTATAAAATCATTATTGGACAGTTTAAGTCAAGACTCTATAATCATGATCAATTTTTCTGTCGGACTCTTATAGTGGAATATAGTTCCTATAGTACTACTATAAAACTGTGCAAATGTATGCAGTCAAAATGAGTCATTGACCCAGAATGCAACACGTGCTTTTGTACACATGAGGGAAATATGCCACACTATCAAGTACAACAACAAAATCTGCAATCTAGGTATAAATTAAATGTAGGACTGGGTCAAACGAACTAACCTAAATGCAAAGACTGAAAATTTAAAAAAAAATTAAAGTTTGTGAAAAAAATTTTTTTTTTTTAAACTCTTAAAACTCTTTTTTTTTTCGAAAATATGAATTTATCAAAAAACAAAGGTCATTGTAGTGGATTCTTAAAAAAAAAGTTTTTATTAACAAAAGTTTTTAAAACATTTTTGAGAACAACAAAATTTCAGTTTTTATTATTTTACGGACAAAAATTTAATATAAAAAAATATTGGCCTGTGTTTTTTTTTAATCCAAAAAATATTTTCTTTTTCAAGTTTGGATAGAAGTTTTTTCAACTTTTAACAAGCCTTTCTAAAAAAAAACTACATATTACTAAAATCCGAGAAGCCGATACTGAGAAATTCAAAATTAAAAAAAAAATTTTGTAGTAGGTAGCCAGAAAAATCTTAATTTCAACATTCTATCGAATTATAGATTTTTAAAATTAATCGAAAAAAAAATATTAGAATTCTAGGTGCCGTTTCCGATAAAAATACGATTTTTGAAAACCATTTCTTAACATTTGAAATTTTTTTTTTCATATCTTGTAGATTGTATTAAAACAAATTTTAGTTGTTAAGTTTAAAAAAAAAATAAAGCATGGTATTTTTTGCGAATGCATAACTTGCCAAATAGCAGCTAGTATGTCGAAAGTAAAAAGTCAACATTGCAATTTATTTGAAAAAATAAATTAAAGTTTCATTCATATAAAACTCGAATCAAGCAGTTTCTTAAGAAAACAACTATTTTTTACGATTTTTGCTTAGCTTTAACACATTTTAAACAGCTAGATTTTCGATGAAGAAGCTGAGAATAATCAATTTATCAATAAATTAATACTGAAACATGTGCTAGGTATACCAAAACTCCAGCTTTTTTTAACAGCTTATGCGAATTACGAAACGATAATTATCGCCATCTTCTAATATTTTAGTCTTAAAAGCACCTATAAAGAAAGCCTATGTGGCTTTATAGGATATAATTCATGATAAAAGTGATCCCAATTCAAGGCTAGGTTTTACATATGGGGCATTTCACGTGAAGCGGACAACGAAAAAAGTGATGGATGTTGAAATTCATTCATCTTTGTGTTATTTATACTTCATTTGAATCTAAAAATACATTTAGAAGGATTTTGAATTTTGAGGTCTGGTACTCCAGTTATGAGCTTGTAAACTTTGGACAAGCAATGAGTAATGGTTTTTAGGAAAAATGTTGATAAATTAAAAGAAGTAATATAAAAATAATTTTAATAGTTGAATATATGGTAAAACAGATGTTCTTTTTATTTATGAAATCTAAACCGGAAATGAAATTTTTTCTTATATATAAAACCGGAAGTTAACATTTCAAATAAAATTTTGGTAAACTTGGCCCATTTTTATATTTTTTTTGTATGCCTCAAAATAAAGCCCATATATTAGAGAAAATACATGCCAAGTTTCAGAGTGGGATACCCATACGTTTAGAAGATACATAATTTTTAGTGCGTGGACCTCGTGCAAAAAACAGATTTATTATACCTATAGAAAACCGGATGTTGGCGATTTAATTTTAATTTTAAGTAGCTTAGACCATTTTGATATTTTTTTTCTTTTCTCTTTTTGTTCTTTATATAATAAAGATTCCAAATACCAAGTTTGAAGATGGGATCTCCATTCATTTCGAAGTTACGTATTTTTTAGTGCTAAGGTGGCAACTTCATGTCATGCGATAAGCCCCTCTTGGTCTAGCTTTCTTGCCTTCTCATAGTATGAAGAGACGCCATCTGTTAGGAGTGTAACTTAAATTCTAGAAAAAGAAAGATATAAATATGCGGCCACGTTACAATAATTTGTATTGTATGTTTTTTTTAATTTAAGTTCTTGCTTTAAATGAATAAAACGTTTAGTTAGTTCGCACTTGAATTTAAGTTTAATAATAAATAACACAGACCCACAAAAAAAAATTTTTTTTGACTCTGGGATGTGAACATGTGTCTCATAGGTTTTTCGGGTCGCTGATTTCAAATCCGGGGTCCGTTTGACTCAATCAGGTCAGGTTTAAGGGCATTTGAAGGTCAAATCGCTAAATATTCGTTTACAAATCTGAAAACCTATATATATGTATGTATATGTTTTTGGCATCGCTGAGTTCGAATTTGGGCTTTTTTTGACCCCAACATGTAAAGGTCAAGGTCAAACGAAGGTCAAACCTCTGCAATCTAACGATATGATAGTTTTGACCCCAGATTCTGAAAGAACGTAAAATTTTACGTGCAAATATGTGCTGACTTTTTTTTACCGACCTCTGTAGGTCATGTAGCGGTCATCCAAAATAAGACTCGTTTTTTAGATTTTGGCCTATGTATTGGCTGTGAATTGGCTACTTCTGAAGTTATATGGATACCTTCAAATGACCTAGAGTCTGCAAAATGGTATTAAACGCACCTTATATTCGGATTCAGTGTCTCCAAAAACATAAGAATCAACTGGTTCGAGAGCCCAAATCCCGATTTACTGTCGATACATCAGCCGAGAGATCCAAAAGGAGTATTTGGCCTTGGAATATCTTCCAGAGGTCATTCCAAACAACAGATCTAGGTGAATTTAGATATAAAATTTTACGTTCTTTCAGAATCTGGGGTCAAAAATATCATATCGTTAGATTGCAGAGGTTTGACCTTGACCTTTACATGTTGGGTTCAAAAAAAGCCCAAATTCGAACTCAGCGATGCCAAAAACATATACATACATATATATAGGTTTTCAGATTTGTAAACGAATATTTAGCGATTTGACCTTCAAATGCCCTTAAACCTGACCTGATTGAGTCAAACGGACCCCGGATTTGAAATCAGCGACCCGAAAAACCTATGAGACACATGTTCACATCCCAGAGTCAAAAAAAATTTTTTTTTGTGGGTCTGTGTTATTTATTATTAAACTTAAATTCAAGTGCGAACTAACTAAACGTTTTATTCATTTAAAGCAAGAACTTAAATTAAAAAAAACATACAATACAAATTATTGTAACGTGGCCGCATATTTATATCTTTCTTTTTCTAGAATTTAAGTTACACTCCTAACAGATGGCGTCTCTTCATACTATGAGAAGGCAAGAAAGCTAGACCAAGAGGGGCTTATCGCATGACATGAAGTTGCCACCTTAGCACTAAAAAATACGTAACTTCGAAATGAATGGAGATCCCATCTTCAAACTTGGTATTTGGAATCTTTATTATATAAAGAACAAAAAGAGAAAAGAAAAAAAATATCAAAATGGTCTAAGCTACTTAAAATTAAAATTAAATCGCCAACATCCGGTTTTCTATAGGTATAATAAATCTGTTTTTTGCACGAGGTCCACGCACTAAAAATTATGTATCTTCTAAACGTATGGGTATCCCACTCTGAAACTTGGCATGTATTTTCTCTAATATATGGGCTTTATTTTGAGGCATACAAAAAAAATATAAAAATGGGCCAAGTTTACCAAAATTTTATTTGAAATGTTAACTTCCGGTTTTATATATAAGAAAAAATTTCATTTCCGGTTTAGATTTCATAAATAAAAAGAACATCTGTTTTACCATATATTCAACTATTAAAATTATTTTTATATTACTTCTTTTAATTTATCAACATTTTTCTTAAAAATTACTCCATTACTTACCATTACTCATTGCTTGTCCAAAGTTTACAAGCTCATAACTGGAGTACCAGACCTCAAAATTCAAAATCCTTCTAAATGCATTTTTAGATTCAAATGAAGTATAAATAACACAAAGATGAATGAATTTCAACACCCATCACTTTTTTCGTTGTCCGCTTCACGTGAAATGACCCATATACTAGTTTGACCGAGCGGTTAGCGAGCAAGAGATTTGGTGTAAGAGGACTCGAGTTCAATTCCCAGAATCTGCCTAAGTAATTTTTAAATTAATTTTAAAAGTAGAAGTAGAAATGAAATCATAAAAAATAATCAACTTCTAAGATCTCCACAGAAATCATGCGGAAAAAGCCGAAAAACATTCAAGAAAAGCATTAAAATAAAAATGAAATCAAATAAGCACAAAATAAATATTTTTTTTTTATTTTCCGCATACTCCCATAAGTATTTTATTCTTGTGACAGTAAATCTTCTTTTCATTGCCTCTATCGATGCAATTGCTGCAATAAAGCATATATTATGTCCACAAATATGATTTGATGAGCTTTATAGCAGTTTGTTATGGGAGTTGAATAGATTATATGATAAATAATACACCTATAGTGATGAACTAAATATTCTCTGATCAGCTTATGGACGCAGATTATCATATAGTACCTCTATAACATAACGATAAGTATATTCTTCGGAGTAACACAATTTACTCCATAAAGGTGGAATAGGAGTTAAAAAAAGTCGCCCTTTTAACTCTTTGGAGTTTTATATAACCCTTAAATGTGTGCAATAGCCAGTAACAAGAAGCTTCTCTAGATGAATATAGAAGTAAAATTGTTAGTTGGGGCATCCCATTAAGAAATTTAAACCGTAAAACAGCGATATTCAAACTGTACAATCTAATAAACCCCAAAAATAAAAGCCCAAAATTAGCTGACGCCACAAAATCCAAACTCGGAAGCTATGTATACACCCCAAAAACGTTAAACCCATATAGCCCAACTCGCAATTAATCCCATAAACTTTAAACCCACACAGCTCAACTCGCTAGTATCTCCAAAAAGTAAAACCCACATAGCCCAAGTCGCTATTAACACAAAACTATAAACTCAAAAAATATTAAATCCATGCAGCCTAATTCAGCAAAGGGTTGCCAGATTGAAAAACAAATTGAACTCAATACCTCGTATATTTTTTTCCGAAGTGTGGAAATATGCTGGACTAATTATCTCGAGTACCTTATTTATTTTTGATTAAGAGAGAATATTGAGCGTAAGAGTACATTTCGATACTAGTGTGGCAAAATTTAGAATTGGTAATTTCCACGAGTCCGTTTTGAGTTTAGCAAGCGAAAAATGGCAATACAAATTTTGCCGCAGAAGTATTGAATCGTATTTTTCGACACAACGTACGTAAAGTTGAATTTTCCGAAACGCTCCAGTGTGCAAAATTCAACTGTACGCGTATCTATTATTTATAATGTATACTTACTCATTCAATCTTATAAATCCTAATTACTACATAATTTGTCACTTTTAATTTTTAGAGTTTTAAATAATCAAAAAGAAAGGGTCTGACGGTTTTGAGTTCATGGTTTTTGGATTAATTACGAATTGGGTTATGTGGGTTTAACGCTTTTGGGCTTACGATTTTTTATTTGCGATTGCGAAATGAACATATTTAATTTTTCAAAAACGTTAAAAAGAGGAGCCCCTGATAAATAATTAGCCCTGGGTATCAAAAATTCTTAATCTTTTGGAGGGTTGGAGCACTTGAGGGATAGCTTCTTGGAGCGTGGACTCCTATAGCGCCCCGGGTTGTTGGGGGTTGGTGCGCTTGGGGCTTAGGACGCTCTGGGTTATGAGGGGTTGGCTTGCTTGGGTTTTATATCTTTTAAGGGGGCCTCAAATTTGAAATAGCCCCAGGCCCCCACTTTCTTTAATCCGGGCCTGGGTGTAGGTAATGTAGAGATGGAAAGGGTAAGAGGAAGGATTAAGTGGAAGTATTATGTATGGGGTGCCTCCCTGAACTATCCTGATTTCTGAATGAAGTTAAGTATGCTTTTTAATGGCAAAAATGAGACGCCACCCAGTTCGTCGACAAAATATTCTCCGAGGGCATCTTTTCTAGTTCTGGCTAGGTTGGGGCATTCACGAATGAAAGTGTGTTGAGCCCTCTTCCCGACAGGTGTCAATTGTTGACCATCTGTCATTTACGGGCTTAAGGAAACTTTGGTAAATTCTATATAATTCCTGCTCCTGCTCCTGATTGCCGCCTGGCTATATATAAAGATACATTACACATTACATTACATATTACACTACTACGTATATAAATCTACGAAGTAGAGACACTGAAAGCACTGAAAACTGAGACCATCGGCTTAGACATGTCAACAGAGAGAGACACACAGAAAGAAAGAACAACAAAGCACACGGTTGGCATTGAACGGTCCTCCATCCAAGTACTAACCACGCACAATGATGCTTGAATGCTGATCGATGGGAAGCGGCGATGCTTTCATCAAAGCCTAGTCCATTGACTCTATAAAGATATCAATGTTCCTCTCTATGAGTTCACATGTGGAGAGATATTTTGCGGCCGCTTGGAAAACACGGCAAAATTTCGATCGAGTGGGGCAAGTGAGAGGAAGTAACTAGTACCAAGAAAAAACATTTTTATTATTATTATTATTAGTACAATTTTTATACTCATGAAGTTGAGCTTTTAGTCGAAAAGTTAGATTATATTTTCTAATGAATATCCTGTAATAAATGCAAAAAAGTTTATTATTAGAATATTTTGCATTTTTGTTTAAAAAACAAAACGATAAAAAACTTAGTACAAAATTTTTATATATTTTATAAGTATTATAAAATTGTAAATCATAAAATCATTTAAAAATATTTTTTTTGTTTTGAGTTTTTTGGCCTTTAATTTTCCAATATTAACAATATCAAAAAATTATTCTTAACGCGAAATACAATTTTAATAGTTTACTCTTTTTATCGAGAAAAGATATTTACTAAGAAGTAGAAGCCAAGATAGCGGAAAAGGTGAATTTACTGATTCCGAAAAATAGTTATAAACTTCGATCAACTCCCCTTCGTATAAAATCAATGTTGGGGTGGTAGAAACTGCAGAGTGAAATTATTAAATGAACTGGGATAGACATGTTAACGTCTTTCGTATGAGATTTTCTCTATAGAAGTCTTCTATTGATAAATTATTTGTAGAATTTGAAGCGTTGCGTCATAACTCCGATACACATAAAGGCGAATTATTTTTCTTTTAATTCCATCTGTCGAAATGATGAATGACAATCACATATACTGCACCGATAAATCAGAAATTTTCTTTAAGCTTCCACGTACCTCCGAACTGAATCCTTCGACAAGTATAGCAACAAGCAGGTTAAACAGAACATAGTTGCCAAATGTCATCAATGCAACGAAGTACAATGCTGCCCAATGGCTAGTCTTTTCCATGCCATTAAACAAAACTACGTTCCAATCCTCTTGTGTAAGGATCTACAATTTTATGTCCATTAACATACATAATAGCAAATTATAGAAATAAAATGTATAATTATAAAACAAAATAAACAAATAGAAAAGCTTGAAATTTTGAAGAAAAAAAATTAGGTAGAAATTTTTATATTTTTTGTTTGTCTTTTTGATTTATTTTAGTAGCAGCAAACCGACGTGTGTTAAGTTAAACTTTAAAAATTTACTTCATACCAGCATTACAATAAAATTACAAGAAAAAGAAGTCATACAAAAATGGGCGTTTATATTTTCGTATGCATAAGGTTTCTAATTTTGAAAACTCTCCCTCAATATAAATGTATGTATGTATTTTTAGGAGGTCCTTTAAGGTTCTAAGTTGTTACAACTGTTTTTTTTTAATCTAAATAAAACAAAAAAATTTTTAGAATAAACATTCTCATTTTTGGTTTCATCTGTATAAACGTTAATAAAAAGCATTCAAAGTAAATATAATATATGTATATACAAGTCTAAAAAAAACTTCGATGAAAGCGTGCACTGGCTTAATTATAGGGTTCAAATTATAACAGTTAATTTTTTGATATTTATTTGATAGCGCCAGTCCAAGCTTATAAAATTTCAAAATATGATTTTATTATTATTAGATACATTTGTAATTGTTGTTATTATACAAATTATAAATAAATAATTACTTTAGTATTTAGGGCAAGGTTATAGCTTGCTTTATATTTTTTGCAATCAAAACTATTTAAAATTATGTAATTTTGAAATATTATAATTTGTAATTCGCTGGTTAGAATATAATTTTCCTTTTATGAAATAAAGAAAGATCAGATTTACCAGCACTTAAATTATTAACAAAATGGAAACATTTAATTTTGCAATTAGAAGCTTCGTATACTTAAAAACAAAATGATGAAATTTAACTTGTGTTAGGTCAATAGTAGAACTAGACAATGGGAGTTTGGTTTATATTTTGTGAAGACGTTTAAGTTGGAAAGGAATATTTTTAAAAAAATATTTTCCGTATATAAAAATTTGTTAGTATGAAAATCTTAAAAAGTAGGACAGTATTTAAACTTAACTAGAGAAAATTAAATTTTTCCAAGGAAAGTTTTTGGTAACTCAGGGGCGGAAATTCTTTATGATAGCAGTTTAAGAAATTTGTTTATTCACTGATGTATTTTTTAATATATTTTAAAAATCTGATATTTAAAGCTTGTGTGCGTTCGTATTAAATATGTCATTTCATAGGAAATATACGAAATTGGAGAAAATTCAGCGCACATGTATCTCATTCGCAAATTCATTTAACAAAATAACCAATCAGTTTAACCTAAACGTATAAAGACTTAAGCTAAGCACAAATATGTTTAACCTAAACGCAAACAGATTTAAACCAACCGCAAATACATTGCTAATAATGTTTGGTTTTGGTTTGCTCATAGTGTAAATCGATTTTCATTGTAGTTAAATCTAATTTATATTTTCAGTTTTTAGCGCTTTATCCAATTCTGCAGGAAATCCGAAAACTTTATTTTTGTTCTATTTTCTTTCGCTAACGTAATATGTCAGGAGATATGGAGATCTTGGATAGAAGCCCTTTATAAGTTGTGTCAAACAGACAAGAAAATTTCGAAATGAATATTTGAGTATGTTTTGAGTTTTAAACGAGACATAATTATTATTGTTCTTTACCAAAAATAAATATTTAACTATGCGATTGTTCTTTCTTTTCTTATTTATTTTTGACAGAGATGTATCTCGATTATTTTTTGTTTAAGCTAAACTAAAAGCTTATACTTTTTCTCAAATTTTTGTTTTGACTAAACTTTAAGTCACATTATTATGAAACTAGCGTACCCGTGCGGGAACTCCCGCAAGCAAATTTTTTTTTTCAACTGAAGTTTTTCAAATTAATCATGTGTCTAAAAGTTTCTGCAGATTCGCTCAGTTTTTCTTGCATTGGAAATCTTGTGTAAATGGAAATCTTGTGTAAATGGAAATCTTGTGTAAATGGAAATCTTGTGTGAAGTACGGAATGTTGTTTTTGGGTGTTTATTTTACTTCTGTGTGTCATCGTTGAACAGCTCTATTTAAAAAAGACGACTTACCACTGAAATAATAAACACATTTAGCTTAGCCAAACGTTCAACATGAGAAGTTGAAAGCGTACGAATTATTTTTATTTAACGTATGCATGTACCTGGATTAAAACAAAACAGCAAACCAATAAATCCAATCAAGTCCTTTTCTTAAAGGTAATGGAGCCAAGCCAAGGATATTTTGAAAAAACTAACAAACAATGAGCAAATCACATACGTACTCGTATGTAACTATCCTATAACAATGTATGTAGTTAAACCTGTAGGCACATAAAGTATAACTTACCTTAAAATAGTTTAAATTCAAAGACACACAAATATTTGTCAAATTTTTTTTGTTTTTAATTCGGAGAATTTTATTTTTGTTTTATTTTTTTTTAAACTTTTTTGAGTGTTTTTATCGTTAGGTAAATTAATCAAATAATTTTGGGGTGTTTCGACCACCCAATGCCCCTCCCCTGATAATAAAAAAAAAGTAGCCTATACGGTAATCCATACTATAACTTTCTTGTGTGTTAAATTTTATCAAGATCCATTCAGTTGTTCAAGCCTTATTGAGTAACAAACATCCATACATCGTAACATTCACATTTATAATATTAGTAGGATAGTAGGATTGTATTTTGAAAAACAAATCTTTAACTTTAACTTTACATATCTATAGTATTTTTTACAGATTTCCCCCCTGCCAATGAGAAAAAAATTACTCATATTCTTACAGACGATGGCTATCCCATGAATATCATACGGAGGTTATTACTCTCTCAAAAAACAAAGTTCTTGTTGATAAAGGCTTGGAAAAAGAAATGTGTGTGTATAAGAGCATAGCTTATGTTCTAAAACTGTCGTAAAAACTTCTAAGAAACAGTCAAAAAGAAAATCGACGGCGTAGACCTTGCGTATAAAACGAACAAGATTCTAGCATCGCTTTTCAGCAATATGAAGTAAAAACGAAGTATGACAGACGCCAGCGATGTTGTCTAAAAAATAAACTGCCTGGGCAACGTAGATGAAAAATGTGACCTATGCTTTGTCAGTACCACCAAACAACTTCTTTGTCAAAAAATTTCAAACCATAAATCGGACATAAATCTCAAAAGCACCGCGAAGACGGCACTGGCATGTCACAGCGCAGAAGTAGATTATGAAGGCGTTGAAATTCTTGAAACGAAGAGATATTTTTTTTACAAAAACAATATGAGCCCAAAGCAGACACTCGGATCATTTCATCTGTCTTTTGTTCCCTCGTGTTGAAAACAATCATTGACTTATCTTCTTTTGAAGTGTAGAAAATTAAACCAAATTTTTATTTATATTCTTATTATTATATTTATTACATTATATTATATTTTTTATATTCTTAATATTAAAATACAAATATTTTTGTTTGTTTTGACAATTTAGTTAAGAACCTACATTTTTTATTTTATACATTCCATTGAAATGCAGATTTTTAAAGTAAACAAATTTTAATTGAATGTAAGTCTACATTTACATTGTCTGCTTTCATGTTCATAAGTTTTAATTGTTCATTTTATTTTGTAAATAAAAGATCCCGAAACGTCGGCGTCGGGGAACAAAATGTCGTTGCTTAATTTTGTTTATATTATACGCGCACTCAAGGGGTAATGAATACCCTTATAATTTTAAACACAGTGCGAGGAATTAGGAGGGTAGGATAGAATTGGAAAGGAGATACCGATGCACATTGGTTTTGAATGTCTGCACATTGCAATGAGTGGGAAAATCATTCCACATTCGTGTTGTGCGGCTAAAAAAGAATCTCTTTACTCGAAAGTACGTCCGAAATCGAGCTTAAAGGTACGAGTATTACGGTTTAATTGTTTGAGATGAGGAATGCAACTGGCTATTTCACTGAAAATAGCGGTAAAATAATGATAGACATGAAATACAATATACAAATATTTCAGTTAGACAACGGTCGCCTATCATTTTTAGGCCTCGCTTTTGAATTCTGTACAAGAGACTCAAGTGTAAGTGCCACTTATGGATAGTGGGTTTTACGAAGGGTTATGCTTTAGCGACAGTAAATAGCAATGAGCTTTCGAAGCATTAAATTCTACACGGTCTTTGATTCCCTATTTGACAATGCTGTCAAGAACAGAATTTAATAAGCTTATCTTACGCTGCCGTTGGAAGTCCACATCCGAAAGACAAGGACGTGAATTTAAAAACGAATATGAAAAACTGAATGTGCTGTCGTCAGCAAAACAAATAAGTTGAGTAGAAGTTTGAGACAAAAGATCATTTATGAACATAAGGAAGAGTGTCGGAGACAAATCAGAGCCTTGTGGTATACCAGCGTTTATTTTGTGGATATCATAAACCGTCCAATACTACTTGTAGAGAACGGTCTGAAACGTAATTTCTAATTCAACGAAGAAGAAGTCATCAATACCAAAAGCACGGATTTTCGATAAGAGAGCTTGATGCCAACTGCAATAATCTTACTTTCTCCAAAACGATGTAAAGATTTTTCTCACCGTTCTGTGGGATATACCATCAGATCACCAGAGTGGACCTATTGCTACAAGAGCCATACTGTCAGTCATTAAGATACTTCTTAAGCTGAAAATTGTTCAGCGTTTCCATGAACTTGGGAAGAAGGGACGTAAGTGCAATTGGACAATAGTTAGAAGGGGAGGAGAATACGCCTTTCTTAGGGACAGGCTGGAAAAATGCTATTTTACATCTACGCGGGAAGAGAGTTGGAGTAAGAGTAGGACAGATGGAAAAGCCTACGTAGTGGTTTTTCCAGCGTTAAAGAACATTTCTTCAGATCAATTACAGGGATAACATCTGGGCCAGCAGATTTGTGAATGTAAAGATCATTTAGTACTCTAGCAACTGCACGAGTGCGAAAGAAGATCGTTGCATAAAATCGTCTACGCTCTCAAGTACAGAAGGAGGCATTTCATTCTTTGGTAGCGTCGAATTAACAGCAAACTGTGCTGCAAGCAAATTGGCTTAATCTATCGAGTTTACAATAGGAGTGTCATTGAAGACAAGCGTTGGAACTGATGATTTCGTAGTGTTTTGAACGTTTTTTAAAAATGACTAAAAATTTGTACTACCTTTGAGGCAAAATAGTAGTTTTTGCCGTAATTTTTGGTCATGCACAAATGTAGTTCCGTCGAATATGAATGTTACAGGTCTTTCTAGCTTGTTTGTACTTATTCCGGTTTTTTTTTTCAGTAGGATTGGCTTTAAAACAACGAAAACTTACTTTTTTTAGCCTCCCTGACCCTGATAGCCTCTTTACAACTCGATAGATTTTATACTATTCGGAATGAAATTTCTCATACTGTAACGAATCAGATTTGAGACCATATCTGCACTGAAATCTACATCACTATCCAGGAAGCATAGTGACCAGTTAAATTTCCCGAAGAAATCATTGAGACCGTCCTAGTTGGCTTTCTCGTACAGCCAAACGGTTCTTGCAGGGTTTTTTCTTTAACTGGGGTTTGTTCATATGAGAAATTCGTTGATATGACATAATGGTCTGATAGGCCTAGAGGTGATAAAACACTTATGGTGTACTTATCTAGGTCAGAGGTAAGGGTCAAGCCTAGAGTGTTGGCGGATTGAGCTACAACGTCAGGAATCTGAGTTGGGGCGTCAACAAGCTGAGTCAGGTTGTTTAACTTTTAAAAGTTCTCGATATATCTTCCTTCGGGTTTTTTCTGACCAGAACAGTAGCCATGAAGAATTGTGTACATTACCATTACAATCACCCGTAACAACGGTCTCACTGTGCGGAAAATAGGAAACAATTCTCTGGATAGAGTCAAACAGAGCATAGTAATTCATTAGAAATCGAATTACTATCCAAACTTGGACTGCGATAAATCAAACATGTATGAATTATGCGGCGGCTTTAAACTAAATATAATTTAAATTTGAATAAATACAGAGACCATACTGTGATAGGAGCTGATAGGCAACATCATTACGTACGTATACGACTAAACCATGATTAGCAAAGAATATAGCACTAACTAACCATTTATGTTAAAATCCGTATGATCAGTTTTTTCACCAACCTAGGTTTCACTTAGTGCCAAAACTTCTAGCCTGTTTAGAACAGTGTGAACGTACACAGCACAGTAATTTTTACGAAGGCCACAAATATTGGTATACTCGACACAAAACTTACCAGCCATTACAATTTACAAAACACAATAAGACAGTTATATATGCAGGTATTTAATATAATACAATATAATTACAAAATAATATAATCACGACCAAAAAAGCCGAATAAGGACATATTTTTTATAAAAAAAAAAGTTTTCGAACACTTTTATGTAAACTTAAAGTCGCAATACTAAATACATACAGTATTATCTTTGATTTTAAATATTATATTTATTTTTTCTCCTTGCATTATTACTTTTCTTTATGTTTTTATTATTTGAGTTCTTCCGGCAGGCGGCTTATCAAGCCTTTTTAAATCTTCTAAACAAATTATTTTACTTTTAAATGATTGAAAAAAAAAATAAAGATTTTATCTACCCATCTAAATAAATCTGCGAATGGTGCGTTACTCTACGTTGATGATGAATATATAACTAACCCAAACACAAATAGATTAAACCCAAAGGCAGATAGATTTTACGCAAATGCAAGCCGATTTAGCAACTTAATTGAAATTGCTTATAGTCTTAATTGATTTACTTATGAATAGTTTAAATTGCTAAATCTATTTTCGTTCGGGTTTAATTTTTTTGCTATTTGTTTAAATAAATCTGCGAATGGTATATAACTCTTTAGGTGGATATTATAGGACTGATATAGAAAAGATATAAGTAAATTCGAATTTAAATTCAACCAGCGAATTATAGAATAAAATAATTAAACATAATGTATACGCTACTGTAGAGTTTTTCTATAGCGAAAAAAAGTAATTTAGTTTTTCATGATTTGTTATGAAGTTAAGTTAAGGTATAATCAATAATAAAAAAGCATGCGTAGCTTATATTTTGCAAATTATTTAGGTTAAAAGCTTTTGTACAATTTCATGGAAAAATGTGAATGCTTAGGTGCAAATATACTAAAATATAGTAGAAGAGAAATAATTTTTCATTATTTTTTTTTCAGTAACTGCTGACTAAAATTTAATCAAATTTGAATAAAACTAGCAAAAGATTTAATCTGTAACTATATTCAAAGTATACGTAGTAAGCTTACATAAGCTTGGTAAAAAAAAAAACATAAACAAAAAATATTTTTTATTTACAAAATGTTTTTAATGGCTTGTGTGTTAGTAAACTATTTCTGTTTAAATTAGTATAAGCAATGCAACTTAAAAATAAGAAAGTATATGTGTATGTGTAATCCCTTTGTTTAAAATATGTAAGTTTGTTTGTTATTTTCTGTTGATATTGTTGGGAAATTGCCTCCATCTAGTTGGAACAATTTCAGTACAAAAAGTTCAGAGAAGGTTTATTGAAGTTGTATGGAATATAATTTTTTTTAGTCTTCCGCATATGCGGAAAAATTTCAAACATTATGTTTTTTAAATTTGTTCGACAAATTGTAACTGTCTAAGAGGAGAATGAAAATAAACTTAAAATTAAAAAAAAATAAGCGAAATTATTCTGCTTTTATGCCCCGTTGTTCTGAAGTTTCTATATGATGGCAAGAGAAGTGTATTATCTTCAAACTTAATTTTGATTTATAGTTTAAAGGTCACTATGGCGTATGTGGAACATTTTTTGTTCCAATAAATGTGGAAAACTGAGACGTACATAAAGGTTGGGCCATCTAGTGGTTTCTTTTTAAATCAAAGCTTATTTTGACATTGACCGATGTTTCCCGCTGGATATCTTGGCAGAGTCAGTATCATACCTCCGCGGAACAAAAGAAGTCGCTTTACGCTTGACTTGAACAACGTTGGGAAATAGTGAAAACTTATTTCTAAAGTAAGTGCTGTGCAGCCCGAACAGTTCGTTTTTTGAAAAGAAGTTTTGGCCGAAATGAAGCATCCACCGCGCCTGCTGTACGCAAGTTTGTGCAATAAGCTCGTGAGACTGGTATGCTAGTGGACAACACTCATGGTACATGGTACAACACTCGTCGTACAGACGGAAATGTGGCTGTTGTAACCGAGAGTGGGAGACTCAATTCACGAACATCAACATGCCATCAATCTCAACAGCTCAAACTTTCACGCACTAGCCTGAGAAGAATTCTACACAATAATCTCGGATTATTCGCTTACAAGATCCAATTGACTCAGCAACTGAAAGCGCACAACCATCCGTTTCGTTATCGCTTCGCAGGTTGGGCCATAGAGCAGCTGGAATCGGACAACTATTTTGGCGGCTAAGTTAATAATCAAAAGTTTCCGCATCTGGTGATCAGAGAACTCGCACGTTATTGTCCAGAAGCCAATATATCCCCAGAGAGTGACAGTTTGGCGCGGATTGTGGAGTGGTGGTATCATTGCACCATTTTTCTGCGAAAAAGAGGAGGCTTGCAACAAAGTTTAGGTTAATGGAGGGGGGGGGGGGAGCCATGTTAACTTTGTTTTACTGAAATTAAAGACATGGATTTTGATGACCTCTGGTTAATGCAGAATGGTGCGACATGCCACAAAACCAATGTCACAATCAATCTTTTGCGCACCGAATTCCCAAATTGTGTTACTAGCCGTCTTCGCTATGTCAATTGGCCGCCTCGGAGCTTCGATTTTATCCTTTTGGATTGTTTTTTTTTGGGAACCGTGAAGGACGGATATTATGTCAACAATCTGGAAACGATTAAAACACTTAAGGCCAATATCAGCCAAGCAATCTGTGAACTACAGCCCGAAACCATCAACAAGGTCTTGGAAAATTGGAGTGACAGAATGCGCTACTGCGAAGCCAGCCGAGGCAGCTACTTGAATGAAGTTGTATTCCATAATTAATAAGAATTTTTGTTCTTACTGATAAAGCCATAACACATGAAAAAACTTTAATTTTGTTGATGTTATTGCATTTTTTAAAAGAAACTTGTATTTGGCCCACCATTTATATGGAATATCACTTTGTTCCAAGAAATACTTATTAAATTGTGGGTCGCTGTGACTTGCATATATGCATACATGTGTACATAATATGTATATGTACAACATATTATAATTATAAATTATTATAGTTATTATAATTGCTAAAAAAACTAATAAGCAAAATCGTCGCATATAATTTAGTAATGAACTTAATTGGTCACTGAACAAGGGCAATCAAAGAAATACGAGCATTAGGATGGAATTGTTTTGGGGAAGGAGTCCCAACTCGATATTGTAAGCTAAATGGAAAATATAACAAACTGTATTACTTAAACAATTGGATCTAAGTGTAAAGTTTTGTAATCAGAGTACCTACTTGTTTTATAGTTGATTGTTTGCGTAGTATTTTGTTGGTAAATGATTTATTTTACGAAAAAAAAAATAGTTACACAAAAACAAAATTAAAAAAATCAAAATAAAAGTTGTGCTAAAATTAGTAAATAAAATAAAAATGTTTCAAAGAATGATAAGAAAATATTGTAAGAAAAAAAAATCATATAAAATGTTTTCATTAGGATTTATTTAAAATAAATGACATGAAATATAATTAAATAAAATAAAAAAAAAAAAAGAGATTATGTTTTGATGTAGAGCTTACTTGAAAAACTGTAACTGTGGCCCATAAAATGTTGTTGAAATGTTTGCGATCACATTCACATAGTGGATGCTTGTTGATTATTTCAGGACAAGTACATTCCCTTTCTTGTCCAGATTCGTCCATAAATTTACAAAACTTACCGCCAAATAGATACATGCCAAGTATGCTGTATGTATAGTATATATTTATGTATATTATGTTTCTTTTTCTATTTTTTTTTTCAAAGCGATTATTTTTGTTCTTGATTGGTTTTATAAAATAAATTATTAATGTTTTCTATTTGTTATGTTATATAATTTTTTATATAGGCGATGAGAAATAATATTTATTTGTTTTCTTATGTTTAAAAATAATGATTTTGTCGACTTAACTTAAAAATCATTTAATAATTTGTATATTTTACTAAAATTTTTATCCGAAAGACGGTCAAGGTTTTTGAATAAATTAAATGTTTTTTTTTCATATACTAGAAGAAGTGGGTAGTGATGATAGTAGTATAGTAGTTGTGGTCGGGATGATGAATATTGTTTGCAATATTTTTTTATTTGAGGTGTGTTTTTGGTTAACTAAGTGTTTTATTTAAACTGGCAAGGGAGGTTTAATTTGGCACTTAAATAAAATTTTTAAGTTTAAATTCAAAATTAAAGTGAGAAAACAAAAAAAGAAACAGTCAAGTCATTCAAATTATTATTTAAAGATCACAAGGACGTTATTGAATTCAAGCAAATTTTCCAACAAAATATATTTAAGAGAAATTAAACCATGCTAAGTTGAAAAGTGATATGAAATAAGAAAACCCTGAAAACTGATATATGTATGTACGTTTTTAATCATGCGATTTAAGAAATTTAAATTATGTAGTTATTTAATTTGATGAGTAATTTTTTTATTTTAATTTTTTAATTTGAATCAAAATATCTAAATAATTATTTCGTCATGTTCCCTACGTATATTTTTTCAAAATTCGAATGCTTTTTAAATTACAAGAGATTATTCTTAAATATTAAATGATGCGATTTTTCACTGCTTAAAATGTCTTTTTAAAAATCTCAATTAATTTATCGAATGGTAATTTTTTCTCAACATCTGTTTAATGTTTTAAAAAACGTGTCTTCCTAAGAGCTTTTCAAATTTTACGCCGTACGTATTCTGGAAAAAATCGTTCCGAGACAATGCGTTCTTATAAAAAAAAAACTATACAATACGCCTAAATAGAGCTTGCAGAGAGCAGTAAACGGTCAAAACAAAAAAGATTGGTTATTTTGACAGAAGTGAATGTCTCTGCTGTTAATTCTTTGTAATTTTTCAAATCAATCAACAACATCTACTAGTTTAAGGCAACCAAGTCCGAGTCCAAGTCGTTTATCACCGAAAAATAATTAATAAAAAAGAAATAATTTTAAGATCTTTAAGCCGTGGTAGCGCCCCAAAAGTCATGTCCAATTTAAAAAGTAAGTAGATATTCAGAATCTAATCGTTAATACGCAACTTTTGATACCCCTTTCGATAAAAATTCGAGACATTTTTTTTTCTTCATGCAACGACCGACGGGACACGCTAGTGTACATAGAAGGCGAGAAATTGTTTCCTCCACCTTTTCGCCAATACAGCTTCTACAGAAATCATTTGAGTGAAAGCCAAGTCACACTGCGTGGCTACCTAGGAAACCTATCAAAGAGTATCCAATTATGATACCTATTACGAATCTAATGTGCAATTTAAAAATCAATTTTTTTTTAGGTGATTATTTGCTTCGAAAATTTGTTCGGCATTTAATGTCATTACTATACTGTTAATGTGCGGAAAACATAATATTTGAATATAACAATAAGTTTATTTGGTTATTGTAGTCTTTCTTCTCATCATTCAAATACGATTTCATAGAATTTTCTTTTCAGCACATTCATAGTTATGGCATAATGAGGGTGATATTTGGTGCCTCACTTAAAGTGGCCAATTAATGGATGCAAATACGAGTTTGGTCTTTCCCCACTGTATTCATGGATTGGTTTTTTGAATATTTTATTCCTGTGTCGTATCGGTTGCATATAAAAATCAGGATACATTACGATAGAAAATTGACCTAGCTTATCATAAACAGACAGCGATGTGGTGAAAATGAAAGATTCCATTTCTGCTAAAATAAATGGAATTGTTAAAAGCTTTCTTGTGTGATGTTACATCATTCTGTCATCAACATATCATCTGGCTATGACAAGCCGTTGAACGGTTGGGTAAAAATTAAAAAAAATTCACATTGAAACAGTCAGAATATGGGTGGTATAACCTCTCTAGCTCGATTCACAAAGTGTTGATTCATAGTTCAGACATAATCAATCTTACTCTCTAGTCAATAGAATTAGAAAGAATTATCTAAGTGAGTTGCAGAAGCAACAAATATGAACTTCAAACTATTTCGTCGTGCTTCTAACATTCAACTTTTCCATCAATTTCTTTTGAATTCCGATTCTTTAGTATTTATAATAAAAGACCGTACTTTTTCAGACCAAATGAATTAATTGCTTGTAAACTTAAAATAAATATTTAGTTACAATACATAATTAAAATACATTTCAATTCATGATTGGAAAAGATGCTGACATAAACTTATATAGGTTTTATTAAAAAAAAAATTTGAATTTTCCCTATTTGCGTTTTAACGACAGAAGGCATTAATTATTGAGTTTTGAAGCATTTAATACGCGGTTTATGTTTCTTCATTTGACAATGCTATCAAGATCTGTTGCCAAACCTGGCAGCACTTAATGTTATATTAAAATTAAGATGACAGCTATCCTTCATTTTGTAAAAGAATAAAGTTTTAGCGCCATTCTTAATAAAGACGCCACGTGAATTGTTGGATTTTGAGATAAAAAAAAAACCTTTTGAATAAAAGTTTTTCTTTCAAAGCCAGGGAGGCTTATTCATTTTGTTTTATTTTAAAATTCCAACAAAGAATCCGCAACATATCTTTTATTCAAAAGAATCCTACAACACGAGTTTAACTCATCGCTTTTATCAACGCTGGCAACGAGTTTTCACCGCCATCGACGTCAGATTGGAATCGATTCCATCACCGTCAGCATAGACTATATGACTGCTAGCATCGAGTTCTTCATCGCCATCGACGTCAAATCAGCATCGATCTATATAAAGCACCAATTTAATCATCGCTAGCATCGAGTTATTCATCACCGCCAGCATCGATTCCTAACCTATACCTTCATCGAAGCATCATCATCATCGACATCAGCGTCCTCAACATCGATTCAATCTTTACAGCACTGAGCTTATCATCACTAACGCCGCTCTTTTACCAGCATTGACGTTAATATCCACAGCACCGAGATCTTCTTCGCAACAGCACCCATTCACCGTCACCACATCTCATCATTGTTACCCACCACCGCAGCGGCTACATCAGCATCAGCAAGGAAACGTAAGGTAAGTTCAAGTAAAAGCGTAGTATTATATTATAATTCTCTACCTCTGCATACATACATATATAATTATATATATATATATATATTAAAGTAGCTCAATAAAAATTAAAATAAAATGCCTTCTGAATTGGGTAATGAGTCATTTAATTGTAAATCTTGCAAAAATGCTGACACTGATGAAATGGTGCAGTGTGACACCTGCAACGAATGGCACCATTTTCAATGCGTGGGTGTTAACTCTGATGTAGAAGAAAAGGAGTGGAACTGTGAAAAGTGCATATTACTGACCGCTGAAAACCTCCACAGTACTTCGACTTCCGAAATTATTTTTCCACTCTCTTCTGCAACTAATGTCCTAGGTCAAGATAAAATAACGACTATAGCAAAATCACGTCCAGTTAATGCAGGTAGTGCTACTAAATCACGAATGCCCTCAATCATTAAAGAACGCGCGCTTATCCTTGAACAATTAGAGGAGGAAAGATGTATGAAGGAACAAAGAGATAGGGAATACATTGAAAAAAAATACGCAATGCTCCGTCAGCTAGAACTCGACACATCTGACAGTGACACTGGTGAAAGCCCGATCGATGTTCAGCATGACAAGTTAAACGAATTCACTCTCGGCCGTGGCTCAACTCCAGTGTCACACAAGGTCAAGGACCAGCCAGTAGCGGCATACTCGAGTCAAGCTGCTATCCAAACAACTACTGAATCAGCACACGGTAGCAACGCCAAGCATATCCCGAAACCGTCTCACCCGCTTATTAAAAGCACATCGAATAAAACTTTGTGGGCCCCGCTGAAAACAAAAACTCATACTTCAAGCTCGATCGCCCAAACCTATAGCGTTCCAATGCATAGTACGAACCCATATGTGTCATGTGGCCTTTCAATGCACTCACCTATCTCGTCCTCCACTCAACCGATAAGCACCTCCGCTTCCCTCATGCAGTCCGGAAACCCATCGTCCACCTTTAATATAGCAGCATCAAACTATTTTATGCCCGCGATATCTGCAGAAGAGTTTATTCCTAGCAAGGCTCAAATGGCGGCACGCCACGTTATGGTCAAGGAACAAGTTACCTTTAGTGGTCGGCCAGAAGATTGGCCACTGTTTATCAGTTGGTATAACAGTACAACACTTTCGTGTGGCTACACAAACTCAGACAACCTTCGCCGCTTGCAAAGCTGTCTTAAAGGTGAAGCACTCGAAACTGTTAAGTATAGATTGTTCATTCCAGACCAAGTTCCTGGTGTTATTAACACTCTTACTCGACTTTATGGGCGCTCGGATGTCATCATTGACAATCTAATAGACAAGATGCGTAGTGAGCCACCACCACGCGAAGATAAACTGCAGTCTATTATAAAATTCTCATTAACGATTGAGAACATATGTGGAGTTATGATGGCAACTGGCTTATACAAGCATTTATCTGACCCAAGTTTACTTAGAGAGCTCGTAGATAAATTACCACCTTCTCTCCGCTTGGATTGGGGACAGTACTCCAGGAGTGTAAACGATGTTGACCTTTCGGTTTATAATTCCTGGTTAGCAGATAAAGCCTATTCTGCTTCTATAGTAACTCCACTTAACATTGCCAAAACTGGAAATAGAACGGGAAAGAGCTCCACCAGAGGAGTATTGAACGTACATCAGACCGATCAAAAATGTCCATTGTGCCATCAGAGCTGTAGAACAGTAGAACAGTGTGAAGAATTTACAAAACTGAATCTAAAAGAAAGATGGGAAGTTATAAAAAAGTTTACGATTTGCAGAACCTGTCTTCGAGCCCATGGACGAAATAGGTGTTATTTGGATAAGGTGTGTGGCGTCAACGGCTGCACTTATAAGCACCACAAGATGCTCCATAATGCTGCGAATGACCATAATGTCGAGCCTGCAACAAATCAGCAAACAAATTTGTTTCATAAAACCAATGAAACAAGCATTCTATTTAAGATAATACCCGTTGTATTACATAATAAAAATAAGAAAATAAATACCTTTGCCTTTCTTGACGATGGATCGTCGGTATCTTTAATTGACGAAGAACTCGCTATTGAACTGGATGCTGAAGGAGAGTTACAGCCGCTATGCCTCAAATGGACTTCGAATACGCATCGGACAGAAGATTCATCTCAAAAGGTAAAAATAGAAATATCAGCAACCGCGCTCGATAAAAAACACTCAATAAATCTTCGAACCGTCAGTCATCTCGACCTTCCAACACAATGCATCAACGTAGAACAATTGTCCAACCAATACTCTTACCTAAATGGCCTTCCTGTAAAGTCATATTTCAAAGCAAAGCCTCGTTTACTAATTGGATTAGATCAATGGAAATTGTGCGTGCCGTTGCGCTCTAAAGAAGGAAGAGAAGACCAACCAATAGCATCCAAAACCCGTTTGGGTTGGAGCATATACGGTCCATTTAAGCGTGAGTCCAAAACAAGCAACCGAGGACAAAGTTTTGCTAACTTCCACATATGCGAATGCCAAAAAACGGAAGACAAAAACTTGAGTGCAATTTTAAAGGAGTTCATCGCTATTGACACAATAGGATCGAACACCCCTAAGGCTATACGGTCATGCGACGATGAGAAGGCCATGTCAATATTGGAAAACAACATATCGAGAAAAGGAAAACGCTTTGTCGTTCCGCTACTATGGAAGTTTGTTAACAAGGAGATGCCCGACAGTCGCTTGATGGCTGAACGTCGGCTGATATGCCTCGAAAAGAAAATGCTTAAAGACCTAGAGCTTTCTAATAAGATTCACCAACAAATCGAATATTATGTCAAAAAAGAATACGCCAGAAAATTAACTGATATAGAGCTGCAAGAAAACTTGTCTCCAGTGTGGTATCTTCCAGTCTTTCCAGTCTTAAATCCCAATAAACCTGGGAAAGTTAGAATGGTATGGGATGCAGCTGCATGCGTGGATAGCATCTCATTAAACTCAATGCTCTTCTCTGGTCCAGATGTTGTTCCCTCGCTTTTTTCCGTACTTTTTAAATTCAGAGAGTACAGAATAGCAATATGCGCTGACATACAAGAGATGTTCCATCAGGTATGGATAAAGGAAAATGACCAACACGCTCAGCGTTTTTTATGGCGAGACAAGCTCACTAAGAAAATTGAAGAGTACGTAATGCAAGTCATGACGTTTGGCTCTACATGTTCGCCATTTTGTGCCCAATTCGTTAAGAATACGAATGCAATTCTCTTCAAAACTAAGTATCCGCGAGCATCAGAAGCCATTATTGAAAGACACTATGTCGATGACTACTTAGACAGTGTAGACTCTGAAGAAGAGGCCGCACAGCTGGCAAAAGAAGTGATTCTTATACACAGTGAAGCTGGTTTTAACATTCGAAATTTCATGTCAAACTCGTCAAAGGTACTTAAAAGCGTCAAAGAAAGGGCAGCAAATTACGATGAAACTGAAAGCAACCGGCGAATTATATCAGGACCCGAAAAAATCCTTGGTATGTGGTGGTCGCCATGCTCCGATTCATTCTCCTTCGCATTTAAGATACAACATTTAAAATGTGGGTCTCTACTTGAAGATGTCTGGCCTACTAAAAGAGAACTGCTTCGAATCCTCATGTCGGTATTCGATCCGCTGGGTCTGATAGCGAACTTTCTGGTATTGTTGAAAATTCTCCTGCAAGAAGTCTGGAGCTCAGCCATTGAATGGGATCAGAAAATTCTTCCGAACCATTATGAGAAATGGTGCACTTGGAAAAGTCTAATACCATCCATCGAAAAAATTGTCATCAAGAGGTCATATTTGACACAATTGTCTTTCAAACAAAACTACTCATTGGAATTGCATATATTCGTTGATGCCAGTGAGATGGCATACTCAGCAGTAGGTTATTTTCGAGTCACCAAAGGTGAGGATATAGAATGTATTTTAGTAGGTGCGAAAACAAAGGTAGCGCCGTTAAAGATGATCTCCATACCGCGACTCGAATTAGAAGCGGCTGTCTTAGGTACAAAACTAGCACGGATGATAACACAAGGTCACTCAATCGAAATAACAGAAAAGTATTTCTGGTCGGACTCTCGAACGGTTCTAAGCTGGATTAATTCAGATCATCGTAAGTACAAACAGTTTGTGGCATTTAGAGTAGGTGGAATCCTCGAAGAAACGGAGGCGAAAAGCTGGAGATGGATACCTAGTAAAGAAAACGTGGCTGACGAGGCCACAAAATGGAATGGTAAGGGTGAATTTAATTCAGAAAGTCGCTGGTACCGCGGTCCAAAGTTCTTGCACGGACCCAAGGAACATTGGCCAGGAGAAATTTCGAAATTAGAATCCGTCACCGAAGAAATCAGACACATTAATCTGCATCACGTCAAACAAATCGACTTCGCTATAAATCTTACTAGATTCAGTTCATGGAATAGACTCCTGCGAACCATGGCACAAGTAGTAAGATTTGTCTGGCAAAGGCTACAAGGAAAAGAACAAGTCGGTACAATAATACGATCAACACACCTGGCGGAGGCAGAAAACTATTTAATGAGGATGTGTCAGCATGAATCCTTTTCCGAAGAAATTGAAATTCTGGAGACGAACAGAACAGAAGATACAACCCTCCCTAAGTCGAGTCAACTATACAAACTATGCCCGTACATGGATGACAAAGGACTATTGCGAATAAAAGGACGAATAGATGCAGTACAAGGGGTGCCACTGTGTACAAAACGCCCCATAATTCTATCAAGGCAAAACAAAATAACCCATTTGATCGTCGACGATTATCATCAGAGGTTTTGTCACAAGAACAACGCAACAGTTATTAATGAGGTCCGCCAAAGATTTTACATAGCAAAGCTTCGAACTCTGTTAAAAAGTATAGTAAAGGAATGTCAACACTGCAAAAATAATCGATGTATTCCTGAGCCACCATTGATGGGGGAACTACCATCTGCGAGACTCCAACCCTTTACAAGACCATTTTCCTTCATAGGCATTGATTACTTTGGCCCAATTTACGTCAAAGTTGGAAGACATTCCGAAAAACGATGGGGGGTGCTAATAACATGCCTTACGGTACGAGCAGTGCACATCGAAATTGCATCTAGTCTATCTGCGGATTCCTGCATAATGGCAATTAAACGTTTCATTGCAAGGAGAGGGTGGCCGCTTGAAATTTTTAGCGACAATGGGACTAACTTTCGAGGTGCCAGCGTGGAATTAAAAGAGGCCGTAAATAAGATAGAAGTTGAAAAACTAGTTTCTAAATTTGTTAGGCCAAACCTAAAGTGGAATTTCAACCCGCCTTCGTCACCACATATGGGAGGGAGCTGGGAGAGATTAGTTCGCTCCGTAAAAGTAACCCTTAGTCATATATCTCCAACAAAAAACCCTTCAGATGAGCTTTTAGGTACAATGATGTCTGAGGTAGAGAAAATAATAAATACACGTCCCCTTACTTACGTTTCTTTAGATAGCGATGAAGATGAAGCGCTGACCCCAAACCACTTCTTGTTGGGATCCTCAAACGGAGACAAGCTTGCAGGAGAGATCACAGATGATGCTGCCATATTACGAAAAAATTGGCTAACGAGCGAACAGTTTGCTAATCGATTCTGGCATCGATGGGTGAGCGAATATCTCCCAGATCTTACTAAAAGAACGAAGTGGTTCTCAAAACCAAAGCCCATAAACGAAGGGGATATCGTAATCATCACTGACCCAACAAGTCCAAGAAACACTTGGCCAAAGGGTCGGATTCTTAAAACTTACCCTGGAAAAGATGGCATAGTACGGAGTGCAGATGTAAAAACTCAGAATGGTATCTATAGGAGACCCGCAGCTAAGCTCGCAATCCTAGAGGTTGGCAGGTTTGGCGAGAATGGAAAGCCAGTCCCAGGAACCAGCTTACCAGGGGGGAGTGTTGCCAAACCTGGCAGCACTTAATGTTATATTAAAATTAAGATGACAGCTATCCTTCATTTTGTAAAAGAATAAAGTTTTAGCGCCATTCTTAATAAAGACGCCACGTGAATTGTTGGATTTTGAGATAAAAAAAAACCTTTTGAATAAAAGTTTTTCTTTCAAAGCCAGGGAGGCTTATTCATTTTGTTTTATTTTAAAATTCCAACAAAGAATCCGCAACAAGATCAGAATTCAAAAAGCTTATCATACGCTGCCATTCTAAATGCACATGCGAAGAACAAGGACATAGCTCTGGACACGAATATAAGAAGCTGAGAGTATTGTTGCCAGCAAAACAAAAGATCGTTGATTAATATCAGAAAGAGAATCGGAGACAAAACAGAGCCCTGTGGTACATCGCACCAACATTTATTTTATGAATTTCAGACTTAAAACCATCCAATACAACTTGTATCGAAAGGTTTGAAAGGTTTTTCTAATTCATCGAAGAAGAGATTTATCAAACTACATCAAATGCTCTTGAAATTTGAAATATCAAGTGCAATAATCTTATTTTCTCCAAAATGATCGACGATTTGTGTCACTGTTCGTGACCTATTGCAACGAAGATTCAAGATTCTTCAAGATATTTCTTGAGCTGATAATCTATGGCCTTAGAAAGAAGGGATGTAAGTGCAATTCGACTCTAGTTAGAGGGGGAAGGATATTCGCCTTTTTTTTAAGGAAAGGCTAGACAAAAAATGCTGATTTCCATCTACTCGAAAAAAGACCAGTACAGTAGGGCAGATGGAAAAGCTTAGGCTTCAGAACAATTGAGGTGATTCTATCCGGCCCACCGGATTTGTGTATATCGAGATCTTATAGTACTCAGTACTCTTGCAACGAAAGAAGATTTGCATCATAAAATCATTAAAGCTCTCAATTATAGGAGAAGTCATGACACTATCTGACAGCGTCGAATTGACAGTAAACTGTGCTGCAAGCAAATTGTCCAAAAGTAATATTTCGTTGAACGTTTTTTACAAATGGCCACAAATTTGTACTATCTTTGGGATATTTAAGAATTTTTTGCCGTAGTTTTTGCTCATACGAAAATTGGTTCTTTTAATATGAACAGTACAGGTCTTCCTAGCTGGTTTCAACTTATTCCGGTTTTCCTGAGTAGGGTTGGAAACTTATTTCTCTCACCCAAATAATCTCTTTACAGAACGAATTCTCACTGGAGGTCACTGGAGTCCACGTCACTATCGAGGAAGCATAGTGACCAGTTTAAGTTCCTGAAGAAATAGTTGAGATCTTCCCAGTTGTCTTTCTCGTATTGCCAAATATTTATCTTAGGAATTATTTCTCTAACTGGGTTTTATTGTTGACATGAGAAATTAATTTGCAGATATGACACAATGGTCGGATGTGACTTGCAGTGTAAATATTTATAGTGTATTTGTCAGGCTCAGAGGTAAAAAAAGAGTGTTGGCGGATTCACCTGAAACGTTAGGAATTTCAATTTAAATTTTATAATAAATAGGTCTGAAGAAGGGTGTAATCACACCCGAAACGTCACAAATAAAGAAAAAATAACAAAAATTGACCTCGAGCCCACTTAAGGACAAACATAATTTTATAAAAAGAAAAGGTCACGAAGAAAAGAAAACATTTATTATTTTATATATATAATTTGTCTCAGTCCTTTTTTATTTACATAAAACAATGAGTTAACGTAATAATTAAAAGCCATAATACGTTCAACCTGGGGTGATTTTTAAGTGCGATTTCATTTTTATCAAAAATTTTAATATTGTACTTCAAAATAGTACAACGCTCTCATAACATAATTTTGTTTGAATTTTAATTTTGAACTTGAGAAAAAAAAATATTTATTTTTCTCGTGTGCTTTTTTGGATAAAGCTTCTGTGTTCTTAGTGTTTTTTTTTTAAATGCAGTCACAGCGCTGTAAATTTCTGTTTTATAAAAATTCTTAAATTTTCACCATTTTCTTAAACACGCTTACAGCTCTTAAATTACGTACACCATTAAAAAAATCTTTTGCTGTTAAAGGGCTATTTTAAAAGGGTATGCTTTCTGATATCTGATAAAAAACACATTATTATGGAGCATATTTATCGAGCAGAAAGCTTTTAAACGTAACAGAGCTAAAGATTGTTAAAGAACTCCATTTTTGAGATAGATTTTTAAATTAATTTACCAAAAGCTGCAATCAGTTTTGAAACAGAGCTAGTGCCTTGCATTTAACTCTCTCAGAGCTGTTTAAGAACATTTTATTAACATTTTGCTCCAACGATGTTTCTTGGGACATAATATGTAGATACAAATATGGCAAGGCCATGGTGAGCAAAGAATAGAGGCTCTAAGTTATAACCAGGCAGGCTGAATTTCATGTGATCAGAATTTTCGTCCACCTGGGTTTCTCTAAGTATCAAAACTGCTGATTTTTTTACAGTATGGAAATATACAGCACAGACATTTTTCCTAATACCAATCGACCCTATACTCACTCAACATTACGAAAAACAAACATAAAAACCCAATCGAGTTCGGGCAATAGTTCTATGCCTTAATAGTAAATTTATTAATCCGCTACTAGATTTCAAAATAAATACTACCAATTTATCTGATATTCCGCTCAGAAATAAAGTAGGGATTTTAGTAAATAATTATTTAATTGACCTTTGTGAAATTTGTTAATTACAAAAATTGTCAGAAATTTAGTTTTCGTTGCCTATATTTTACTTTAGAACAAGGCAATGTCGAAAATATTTTGGGCCCATATTACTTTCGACCTTATCGGTATCAATACCGTGCTTTAAGATTTGAATTCCGTGATGAAATATTTTCTTAGTAAGTATATTTTATCAATTATAATTAAAGAAAAAATTATATAGTTACACAAATTATTACTTTTCATTAATATCAGTTTTCATAATTTTCTTGTTACATCAAACATATCAACAGTTTTAACAGACATGCAACGGAATTTTTCAAATGCAAAAAAACTACTTTTCATAACAAAAATATCAAGCTTGTATCCTTACCTTATATAAAAGATGACCACATGATAGTTCAAAGACCGTTTTTTTTTTAACTAAAACTTTAATGTTAGATTACAATGACCTACAAAAACGTGCGCATGAAATCTATTTTAGTAAACGAAAACCTAAAGCTTTATTTCATTTAAAAACAATTGTTAAAATGTATACAGATATCTACAAATATACATTATATATATGTATTTAATAAATAAATACATAAGATATATGTTTAGCCTTTTTTTGCAACTTGAAAACTGTTTTAGTTCTAAAACTTTTACCTCAGGCATAAAATTTCTATTTTTTTATAAGACAAATATTTTTATTTTACTTTTTACAAATCTACGTTATTAGAGGTACCCTAGGAATATGCTCCGAGCAATTTCGGAAAGGATGTTATTTTTTACAGAAATAATATATCAAGCTAAAGCATTCATACTAATAAAATAGATTTTAAATTAAAAATTTATGCTTTTCGTTTTTTTTTTTGTTTTTAGCATTAACACCTAATAAACTTTGTATGTACAGCTGATTCGGTTGCCACAAAAAATACAAGTCCATTTATACGTTAACTTTACGAAAAAAAAAATAACTTAAACAAATTATTTCAGACAAAACAAATTATTTAAACAGAAATATTCAAAAACAACAATTTCGATTAGAAAAAATTTGTAATTTATAAATTTCAATCTGTATTCTACCTGAAACACTGTGACGAGCGCCCACAAAAGGGTGTCAAAATTCTTGCGATCGCATACCATCTCTCCTTTTACTTCTTCGCAGAATTTACATCCAAACAGATTCATGCCGAGGATACTAAATTTTGTTTATTTTTTTTTCGAATTGTTTTTATGAGTTACAAACATTTTTTTTTAATTCAATTTTAAATTTAAAGGTTTATATTTGTTTAGGTTAATTGATAATAATTACAGCAGATTTGTAGAAGAGGAAAGATAGAAAGAGAATAATTGAAAAAATTAAAAACAAAATTAAACAGTATATAGATAATAAAGTTTTTAAAAATACAAAAATCAAAATATACATAAGTAGGTATAGAGTAGAAAAACAAAACAATTTTTAATCAGAGTTTAAATTTGTCGATGTTTCATTCCTATTATTGATTATTATTTTTAAAACTTTTAAGAGAGATTATACAGAATACCCATCTTTTAAAGACATTTTCATATTCAAAGCGGAGTTTTAAATATTTTGAAATGATTATTACTTAAAGAAATTTAATTTGCGTTTTTCAATAAAAGCAATCAAAAATCAAACCCTCTTTTTTATTGAAAGCTCCTGAGTGCTGAAAGTGCAATGGAACATGAGTAGAGTTTGGGGCACATTATTGTCATTGCATTTTAAAATGAATGAAGCAATGCAATAGGTATGTCTCTGTGTTTCAAAAATTTTGAAAAATTTATAGTATCAAAAATGGCACCGCAAAAAGCCTTTGACATACTGTAAAATCTTTTTCCTTTTCAAATCACATCATATGATTATTAATTTTAACTTTAGTTACAACGCAAATTCGTAAAAATTGAAACTAAAAAAAAAATACCAGAATCAAAAGTGGAAACAAACTTAACACTGAAGAAGAAAGTTTAAGCTTCTTAATTAAATAAAAAAAAATAAATTTAATAATATAGCTTCAATTTATATTGCTTCTAAGTTAAAATAATATTCTGAGTGTACAGAAATTTTAAGTTATTTTGCTTCAAGATTACTTGTTGTTTTGTTTATTTGCATATATTTAACTTTTCTTCTAATTCTAGTAACAAATATATCTAATCAAATATTTTTCTACAAAAAAAAAATAAATATAAATTATTTATCTATTTGTATAATTTAATAAAGCTAACACATATAAAGAGATATGTTTTGTGGTCTTGTGAATGATCAAAATTATGTAAACAGAATAATTATTTTGAAAGATAAAATTTATTTGTTGTTTTTTTTTTTTTTTAATTGTGTTAAGAAATGTTTGCTTTTTAATATTGAAATAGTTTAAACAGCAAGTCAACAATTCGTGAAATTGTTTGCTTTTTTATTTGGTGAGTGTAAAGGTTTATATTTTTTGAAAAGGTAACATTAAAAAAGTTTTGAAAAAAAATGTGTTTTTTTTTTTTGTGAAGCAAGTAGTGGTAATGTTTAAACTTTGAGAAAAGTGAGTAAAGGACGAAACTTGAAATTAATTTTTCAAGCTATAGAAAAGAGTAAGATTACGACAGCAAAATATGTTTTTGTGTATAGTAATATATGTAGTTATTTTCTTAAAATTAAGAAGAACAATAATACAATAGTTAATTAAAATTGGATTCTCTGAAATAAAAAAATATTCCCATTAAGAATGATGATTGTGATGGATTCACACGCACAGAAGTCTTCATTGGTTGGGAAATGAAGGAAAGGAATGAAATACTCTTAGGAATGATGGTATATCGGAGTTGGGTTTTTGAAAATTGAAAATTGGACTTAGCTATAGACAAATATGGAAAGTAGATCTTAGAGAAGGCTAGGAAACAGAGAATTGAAAGAAGTGATCATATTAGAATATTCTTAATGATAAACATATTTCAAATAATAAAATGGTATATTTCTTTTTTATATATGAAATAAAAAATAAAAATACCTGTACATTAAAATAAAACTCTTGGATTTTATTTTATGGGGTTAACAAACTATGTAATGAAGAAACAGTAAAACGACAAGAAACTAAACATTATTTCTAAGAACACTGTTCTCCACCTGTATTGCATTGAAACCTTAAGCCTTGTTTTACTATATTTAATTCTATAAATAGATCATCCCTGCGATAAGTATACCTATATTTGTGATATGAGGTATCGAAGGTAGTGGTGTTCCACTTGTGGTGAGCTAGTCGGACTTACAGTTCCCTAGAATGTCCCTTGGCTTTAACACCCAACAGAAGTGAATATTGAACTGTACCACCTTCTCCATAAGAGATGAACGCCAGTTAGGTATTGTTAGAGTACGTAGAGATCGAGTTAGGAGATTTAATAGCTACTAAAATATCCGAGAAGATGCGGTTATAAGTTCTGCCTGAGAGACATAATTTTTCGATTCGTCTCTGAGATCCTTCTTCTAAGAAACTTATATCCTCTAGGACATAAATGGTGAAGTTTTCGCTGAACTGTAGTTTTGGGATAGTGTTATCAATGTGACTTGGAAATGATCCGACTGAGTTGATGTCAGCATAGAATATAAAAAAAAACATAAGTAGATAAGCTACAACGGAATATAGGTTTGGGATTACGAATAGAACATCGTAACGTTTCCTGAAATCCAAGAAAAATATTTCACTGGCTGTGCTTCACCATTACAGATGTATAAATATTAATTTTTGTTAAGGTGTATGGTGGCGTATGTGGAATATGTATTTTTGACTACGAATTGAGATTGAGTGAAGTTTTAAAAATATTTAATGATTTAAAATTATGAAAAAGTATTCAAAACGAATTGTTTTTCTAAAGCTCATTTCAAAAATGACATCTACCTTGGAAGTCCACCTGATTGTGTTCCTTTATGCCACTAACGACACTTACTAAACAACTGTTGCAGGTCATTATTTGTACTGTCGATATCTTGTATCTTTATAATTATTATTTTAATTTTTAGTTCAAACTATACTTCAAAGTTTCTTTGTTTATTTCAGGAATAAATTTAATGCTCTTGCACTTCTTACCTTAATTATTAATACATTTATTATACTTATTTACATATATATGTAATATTTAATTTTATTGTATACTAACAATAAACTAACAATAAAATTAAATATTACGAAAATTAAGGAATCATTGGATAACAATATTATTACTATACTCTGTCCAACAAAAATTGTCAGTACAGGGAAGATAGGACGTTTGTCTCTCATTCTGGTTGCATTGCCATGTATAAGTGTGTCGCCTTTTAAAGCTCTCACAGGGATTCCGTAGTTTAAATTATAAATCGCCGCAAATGAGAGTAAGAAACGCGTAGAGCTACCGTGTGCCGATTCAAAACGACTGAAAACAATATTCAATTTACATTTTCCCACAACGCCAAGCGGTAAGATTATATGCGCGTTTTTTTTAAGTTTAAATGCAATGTGACAACACTCAACATACTCATCTTCTTAAAATGTGTTCTCAAAAGCTCCTTAATAAAAACCACTGAAAAAGCTCCTTGCTTGCAATTGAGAATGATAATGGTAACTCTCTTTGGATGTAGATAAAGAGCGCACGATCGTATTGAGTGACACTTGACACTCTTGAGTCTTGACAGTATCTCATCAGCAGTGGGATACGACGGTCATGTTGGGGTGTATAACTTTTTGCAAAGAATTACAACAACAATTCCTTAAGAAAAGTCAGTGGCTTGCTCTTTTTTTACTGGCATTTTTCCTAACGCATTGTAGTGAGGGTGCATCAGGCGCCACTGCTTTAGAAAAAGCTCTCCCATAAGGCCTGTACTGACAATTTTTGTTGGACAGAGTATATAATATTATATACATAAATCAAGAGGAATTCATCCGACAGCTAAATATTTGTATTATGTTTTAAGAAGAGCTGAAGTTTTTATATGTGTGTGATTTTGTCTCCATGTTGTATATTTAACTATTAAATTAAAGTGAAAGAAATAAGTTTTTAGTTTAGTTAAAACAATTTTGAATATTTTTTTTTGATTTCAAATTTTAACAACATTTATTAAATAAATAGAGAAAGCGACGCGTTTCGGAATTTATTCCATCTAATAAATTCCATTTAATAAATGTTGTCAAAATTTGAAAAAAAAATATTTAAAATTGTTTTAACTAAACTAAAAACTTATTTCTTTTACTTCAATTTATTAATGAAGTTTTTAATCTCGTACAGAAGTACAACGTAATAAATTTCCATTTTCGTTACTTTTTTCTGTATCCACCCAAATACCTATCTATTTCGGGAATTCTTAAAAATAAGGTCAAGATTAAACATTTTTCCCGAACCGTCAGTCAGCTGCACAAGAATTATTTTTTTCAAAAAATTAAATGCGCAGCATATTTTGTTAGATCGACATATTTACGAAAGATAATTATATGCAGTCGAGGACTAATCTTCGATTCTTAAAAATCTTTTTTTTTTCCGATCGCTCATTCTCTTATTAGTTGGTACTGTTTATCTTTAATTCTACTCGTATCTTTCCCCTTCTTTGGCGCTTGTTAATGAGTGACAGACATATTTAACCAATGAAAACCTATTTGAACCTGACCTTTGAGCCGCAAGTTCGTTCAAGCAATTGGTTTTATATGTTTAATCGTCAATCTGATCCCCCTCATAAGAAAAACTAATTCGAAACTAATTCAGAGCTCAGATTACCTAAATATATTTGTAATATCTCTTTCTATCTCGACCATCATTAACCCCGGACCTCCTTCTGTCTGTGTCTTTCTTTTAAAGAAAGCTATTGATTATATTAGTACCTCCTATAAATTCTATTACACAACTTCATGATGGTTATACTAGTTAAATCATTGAGTATAGCAAACTTTTTTTTTTTTTTATAATGTACATACGCTCAAGGGAATATGATTACCCTTCAAATGTTTCAACACAGCGTGGGCGTGAAGTTACGGAAGAGAAAGAAGGATAGGAAAGATGTGTGGCACGATGTTCTGAGACTGAAGGTGGTTGTCTCAGATTTTTTATCTCCAGGGATGGCGGCTGAACTAAAGCGGAGAATTGCCGTGTCTTATTTCTATGTCGCTTATAATTCGCATTATTTTATTCGTTTTTCATCCTTGTTGGGCATACTAGTTTAACTCAATTACATGTTGTTAGTGTTATGCCTAAACAACATGTTATGAGTAAACCAGCAACCCATTGATGACAATTTATAGAAGGTTTTAATGGAATTAAAGACGACATAGACGACGGCAGGGATCGAACCTGTGATATTAAGGTTGACAGGCGAGCACACAACCATCGCGCCACGGCCACCCCTTATAGCCCGGTCAAAATAGACATTCAAGGTTACATTAATTCGCACAAAGCTGAAAATTGGCATGAATGTTGGGAACACTATTACAAACAATTTGTCAAAAGTCCCCATCGATCCGACGTGTGGAAAAAAATTTATTCAAGGTCAAATGATGCAAAAACCGGTTTTTTGCATTTTTCAGCTAAATGGCAAGTTTTATCATAAGATAGGTGAGACAAAAATTATTCATCATGCAATTATTCTGTTGAGTTGAAAATTTTGTATCTAATTGAAAAATACTACTGTTGGAAATGACGAAAGCGATTATGAGTATTTTTTACAAAAGATAAGTACCGAAACGTATCTAAGCACGTAATGACATTACAAATTTGACGCCGATATTGCAGTGCTTTTTTCATTTCAAACGCTTCATTCAATTCATTGCCACAGAATAAACAGCACTCCTTTTTTAAACAAAAAACAATTCCGACATTCACTGTCTCAAATGGTTTAACGAGTAAGAGTGATTTTTGAAATGCTGTGGTATCACAACGGACCAAATATTGGTCTAAGTGTGTTGGCTTTTGCGGTCAGCAGCCACCTTAACCTAACGTAACCTAAACAAAAAACTGATTCATTTACGCGTGCTCTAGTACGAGGAGGACTTATTATTGATGTACCAGCTTGTTCTTGTTCGTGACGTCTTTTAACTGCGGTAATGGTACTCTTCCGAGTGTACTTTTTCCGACACTGCACATGAATTGTCACAGAAGTCTGGTCTTTTAAGGATTCCGGAAAATCATCACCTCTTTCAACACTTGCATCAATTAACGTCTTTAGGCCACGCTCATTTTCTTTCGAGTTTATATTCTTAAGCCAAATATACATTGTTCAAATGCATGGCAATCACGTGCAAGTGTATTCGTAAATTCAGGTTAAAGTTGAATATACACACATTAAGCATGAGCCTTCAATCTTTTATTTTTACATGGACGGTGTGGTGAGAGGACGTTGCGCTTTGTGAGTTTTTTTTGGCAAAATTGTGATTTTACGAATTTCCTTGAGATTTTTTCAATTTTATCCGAGTAGGCAATTTGTTTTATTTTGTCTGTCCATTTCATCATACAATTTTTGTTTACTGTTTTAATGTTTAAATCAGTGCTTATGTTGTACTGTGTTCTCACCTTTTCAACGTACTATACGCAAATGAACCAATAAACACATGATCAATCATCAATCTTGCATATACACTACTTCAATGCAGGACGCTAGATTAAAAGAAAATCAAAAGATTTTCATTTTGCTTCGATCCTACATCCAATTTATACGTGTGATTTTTTCACCAATACACTTGCGCGTGCTTGTTATGCATTTGCACAGTGTATATATGGCTTTAGAATTGTATAATATGTATGTATACGCCACGAAAACTAATATTTTTACTTGTATTACCATTCTGTAATTTATATAACGGTAATTGCCATACATAATTATGAAGAACACAACTTTTTCAACTTTTGCATCGCTGCATCTCCAAAATGGTGATTCTTAGGAGAAAAAGTGTTAAGACAATTTCTATAGATAATTGCATGATGAATAATTTTTGTCTCACCTATCTTATGATAAAACTTGCCGTTTAGCTGAAAAATGCAAAAACCCGGTTTTTGCAACATTTGACCTTGAATAATTTTTTTTCCACACGTCGGATCGATGGGGACTTTTGACAAATTGTTTGTAATAGTGTTCCCAACATTCATGCCAATTTTCAGCTTTGTGCGAATTACCCCTATTTTTGAAGCTAATTTGACCGGGCTATTAATGCTATTAATGAAATCCCTAGCATAATTCAGTTCAGGTCTAGAGCGGCATTTTTTTCTACAAAATCTAAAATTCTGATGAGGTTATGAATTTAACTTCCATTTGTACCTAATGAAACCTCGTATTATGCTCACATTCTCAGGTTGATTTTACCACATCATACAACGCAATCGTATGAACAACATTGTTTTTTAAACATTGAATTTCACAGAAATTCATAAATTAATGACAACTGTATTTTCTCTATTAGTGTTTGACTTTGGATATATTCAAATCAAGCCACTATTTTTTCCACAGTTTGTCCCTTTCATTTACATATACTTTAATACGAAAAATTCTCAAAATATCTATATATAGCTGATCATAAGGCTTCCCCAAAGACACATATTATGTATTTTTGGACCATGTCTTGTAATTATCGCATCAAGAGGAATATGAGCGACTAAGGCGCCGGTTATACACATGCATACTTAGTCTTCATTTAAACTTATCATTTACTTTTTAATCTTTAATTTCAAGACAGTGTTCACATTGAAATTGGACTTACTCCTCAGACTTATTTTTACGTATCTTTAGTAGAGTTGTAAAGTAAAGGAACAAACCTATCTATTTCATAATATTAAATTCTAGCTTTTGCCCGCGTCTTCGTCCGCATTTAAGTCATTTAAGACATCATCACAATAGAAATGAATCAATATGATACGTATATTTTATTGCTTAGATGGGATTATCAGTTTTTAAAAATTACTACATACAATGATGTTTGGAAAACTTAAAATATGCTGAATTGCAACAACAATGTTAAAACATATTTCATTGTAACAAAAATAAATAATTTCGAAGTCTAACAATTTAAAAAGATAAAATGCAGTGTATTAATCTAGGATATTTTTGTAGACTATATTATAAGTTTTTCCGTCTGGTGCAAAAATGTGTAAATTAAAAGCATGGCTTTTCTCAATGCACTCCCGCTACCTGTAATGTCTGCCCTTGTGCTTTATTTATAGTAACAGCAAAGCTAAGCTTAACGGGAAACTGAACCCTTTTGAATTGGAATGAAAGGTCAGTGGGGATAATTGGAATCCGAGGTATGATAACACTTTTTCCCTTGCCGACACCTGTTAAAATAGTAGCACCTAGTATATTCTGCCCCAATTTCGTTATCCGAAGCCTTGTTACATTACATAGCAGAGGGGCATTTAGATTTCTCATAAGCATTACTGGTACATTTAGTTTCAATTGAAGTTTATGTGACGGTACACCCGACAGTTCAAGTGAATTTAAAAACTCCACAGGATATGAAGTACTTAGTTCCGTATCCATAATTGTATCCATTGACAAATATTCCTTCATTTCTCCTTGTACCTCTTTTAAAATGTCGGTGTTGATCCTATAAACCACTTCATTTTTTGGTGCTAATATTGCTCTTGCACACAACCACTCATTACAACTCAAATTTTGTTGCAATTCCGGAAAAACATGAGCAATGAGATCCACATCATTTTCCACTAAATTACAAAATTCTATTGATAGTGATATTTGATATATAACTTTCAGCGTCAACGTCTAAACATCCATCACCGATTTTCAACAACATTTCTGCGTAAAGTCCCGAATCCACGTCATTATGAAGATATACTCTCATACTCAAATAGTTTTATACTTCATATAATAATGACAGAAGAAAAAAAAAAAACAATAAATATAGAAAAATTTCAAAAAGATGAAACTATAGTCAATCGGAATGGATATTGACATGATCGTCGGTAATACAGTGCGACGGTATGACAGCACTCGGGGTTGGAACTTCATTATTGAAATGCTAGATGGCGCTGGAGTAGCTAGATTTTGAGATTTTTTTACAAACAGTTTTTTTTATTTTTCGTAAAAAATAATTTTTTTTAAATAAAAAGTAGCCTATGTTGCTCGTAATACCTCCAAGAATATGTGTACAAAGTTTCATGATGATCGGTTTCGTGGTTTTTTGGTGAAAGCGTAACAAACAAACTTACATTCACATTTATAATAGTAGTAGGGAATTGTAAGAAAATGAACGCATCATTAGACTCCGCTACGTAACGTAAAGTTTGTCAGACTTATTTTTAAACAGGGATGTTGTTTGAGACTACATTACATTTTTACACTTATATTCAAACAGAGATGTTATCTGATACTAAAAGGAATATTCTTAAACGAAAAAGATTTTTAATCTCTGTTTCTCTTTTGGCTTTTTTTCGATTACATAGGTGCTTTTAAACATAGCGCTTTTTACTATAAGTTAGCTTTGTTGAAGCGAAAAGGAGTTATCTCTTTGTAATCCTTAATCTACTCAGTTAAGCAAATTTTACTGAGCGAACGTCAAATAGAAAATGAAACATACTCGAGAAATAGAGGAAAGTAGAAAGAAGAAAGAACTCCGCATTTTTCTCAACTTCAGCAATTGCGTTTAACCACCGCCGCGCCGCCGCCTCGTTTAAATACAGTCATACTACACCTTTATGCTGTGGGAGCATAATAGGGGAATTATTTTTCATGTATGAAAATTTTAATAGAAATCGCTGCAACGATTAATGAGAAAGTCGGAGATAAAAAGGTACATGGCATTTATATTATTTTTTTTTTACTGTGGGCATTATTAGTTTTGGGGTTAAAAAAGATTCAATTTCCTTTATAGAGCATTATCTAAGACTCGTTAGTACCAAGATTAAGGAAAATAGAGTCAGTGGCTAAGGCTGACGTTGGAGGTACGGACGAATAGACGGCATTCAAAATCTAAATTCATGTGTCCACACATCATCTCTCCCCCTCCACTTTGGTCTAATTTTTCCAACCGATCTACTACAACCAAAATATTTCTTTTGCCATATATTTATATTCCAAATTTATTATAAAGGGAACATTGCAAAATGGCGGTCAATTGATTGATTTGCTACTTGCCAGTTAATCTTCTACTTTGCTTCATTAGGAAATTTTACTTGTGTGCTTTAAGATTTTTAAAATACAATAACAGGTTTATCACTTTCTTGTCGTTTTACCCTTATAATTAGTTATCAGACCTTTAAAAAGAAATATAAAACATAAAAATTACTTAACCAAAAATATAAACATAATTTTCTATTAGTTAAATATCTAAAGGTTTTCTTTGCTAGGTCAAAATACTTTGAAAAAACTTTTAAATACTTGAACATCAACTTACCTAAATATAAAGATGAATAATACCAGCAGTGAGAAAAATACCGCTACATTGTCCATTGTTCGGAGCATCACAAATAATTGTCGTCGAAGATTTGGCATAAATCTCACCAGCTTAAGTATACGCAACAGACGAAAAGTTCTTAGTACACTTAGACCGGAACCACCGCCACCACCATTACCGCTGAATGTCTGACAAATTTCAATGGCACTATAAAAAAAACAAACAAATGGGAGAAAATGACAAAGGTTAGATTCCTGTGAAATAGATAAAACAAAGTATATTCGAGGAAAATCGCGTAGAACACCAAATCTTAATGTATTTTTTGTTTTTAAAATAAAACCGGGCGACAAAGTTTTAAATCTTTTGCCACTATGTTTTAATATTTCTCGGGCTCCATCCCAAAGAGTTGAGCACAGTGGTAAGATTGTCAGAGAAAATAAAGTTTATGGTGGCGCCACACCGCACCGCCTCTCTGCCGATATGGCAAAAACGAAGTGGTTTAATGAAGGGGACACTTGTTGGCAGGTTTGATACTATGAAGGAGTTTCAGAAGTTTTCTTGTACACACAAGGATGTCTAGAACGTAGGTACAACAATAGACCTTCGAAGTTTAAATATTTCAATTTCAAAGGTAGAGTGGGTTAAGGATACATTTTCTGAATAGAATATAGTCCAACAAGACATTATGTTTTTCGAAGTTGCGGATGCTATTGGGGTTATAATGTCTGTTGTTTGTTGATTTTTCAAGAATTGTTAAAACTTTGGGTAATTTAACTAAATTTGATTACCATAAATGAGAGTTCACTTAAACAAAATTGGATTACTTTTTTCACAAAAGTGAGTTTAACGTAATTGATTTTACTGAATTCTTTTAGTGATGCTACTCTTCAGAATAAAATAATAATCCAAAATTTACTTAGATAAACTATACAGTGTATTTTTTAAAAGAGATTTGGTTTTCAAATGTGCAACGGCTTAATTTTGAATTATTCATCCCTCAATTTGAATCTCTTTTTCGATGGATTACAAACTACCTCAAAACAAGTCATATTCGTTGGCTGGAAATATGATATTCATAAAATAAAATGCTGGTGTGCCCCAGGGCTCCGTTTTGTAACCCACTCACTTTCTCAGTTCTTTTATATTTCTAGATTCACGTCCTTGTCCTTCAGGTGTGAAACTTGAACAGCAGCGTATGTCAAGCTCAATAAATTCTGATCTTGACAACATTTTTTAATGGGGAATTAAAAATCAAATAGAATTTAATGCTTCAAAATCGGAATGCTATCTCCTGTCGTTCAAGCGGAGCCCAACGCTAATCATCATCATCGGCTCGACAACCGGGTTCCGGTCCTGGCCTCTTTCAACAAGTCTCTCCACCTATCCCGGTCTCTAGCCGACGCCATTCAGTTGCGCACCCCAAGGCTTCGGGCGTCCTGGTCTACGCCTCTCCAGCGCAAGCATGGTCTACCACGCTGTCGTCTACCATAGAATGTACCACAAAGAACTTTAAGAGCAGGTTCCTCTTCGCTCATGCGAGCTAGGTGCCCTGCCCACCGGAGTCTACCGAGCTTAATTTTTGTCACGATATCTGCTTCTAGGTAGAGTGCGTACAATTCATGATTGTACCGTCTCCGGAATCGTCCTTCCTCACATATGGGGCCAACAATTCTCCTTCAGACTTTTCTCTCGAACGCAGCTAAGAGGTCGGAGTGCCTTTTGCTAAGCACCCAAGTCTCGGATCCATATGTGAGTTCTGGCAGGACCATGGTCCCGTACAGCAGCAGTTTTGAAGTTATGGTGAGATTTCTGGATTTGAAAAGCTTTGACAGACTATAGTAGGCTCTGTTGGATTTGAGAAGCCGCCCGCGTATTTCTTCTTCTATATTGTTATCGGCTGCTACTATTGACCCAAGGTATTTAAAGGATTGCACCACTTCAAATTCGTGCTCCGCAACCTTGATTGTTTGACCAACTGTTCCTGTCGCATTCGACGCCACCATGTACTTTGTTTTACCTTCACTAATGTGCAGCCCCAGATTTTGTGCCGCCTGCTCGATCTGGATGAAGGAATCGTGTACAGCTTGTTCGGTTCTTCCGATGATGTCAATGTCGTCTGCGTAAGCTAGTAACTGGCTGGACCTGTTGACGATGGTCCCTCTTGTTGCCGTGCCAGAGTCACGGATTGCTTTCTCCAACGCCAGGTTGAAGAGGAGGCAGGCCAAACCGTCCCCTTGTCCGAGTCCATTAAAGATTTTGATTGGTCTGGATAGCAATCCGGCTATTTTTACTTGGCTTGTTACGTTGGTCATGGTCAATCTACATAGTCGTGTCAATTTATTTGGGATGCCGAATTCTCTCATGGCTTTGTAAAGTTCTGCCCTGGCTATGCTATCATAGGCGGCCTTAAAGTCTATAAACAGATGGTATGTTGGGATGTTAAATTCTAGACATTTTTCCATCGCCTGCCTAAGGGTAAAGATCTGATCAGTTGTTGATTTGCCTAGAAAGAAACCACACTGATATTGTCCGATGACGGTTTTAGCGTAGGGGGCTATCCGGTCTTGTAGGATAGAGGAGAGTATCTTATAGGCGGTACTCAACAACGTGATACCTCTATAATTGCTGCACGTTGTGACATCTCCCTTCTTATGTATGGGGCATATTATGCCTTTTCGCCAGTCTTCTGGCATTTCTTCCTGCTCCCATACGTGCACTATAATATCATGAATTGCTTGACGTAAGGCTGGCCCGCCGTGATGAAATAATTCGGCTGGTATGCCATCGGCTCCCGGGGATTTGTTCTGTTTAAGCCGGCCTATAGCCTTCTCAACCTCTTCTATGCTTGGTGGCGGCAACATAGGGTATTCTTCTTGAAGTAGTGGAGCCTCCACTTCTGCAGTGAGCTGACCATTTAGCAATTCATTGAAGTACACTTCCCATCGCTCCAGTATGCTTTTAGGATCGGTGATCAGATTTCCCTCTCCGTCCTTGCAGTATGTGCAGCGTGGTGTGTACTGCGTCATGTTTCGGACGGATTGGTAGAACTTCCGCACCTGGTGCGGACCTCGCTCTCGGCTGTTTTCTATTTCACAGATTAGGTTCTTCTCCCAGGCTGATTTCTTTTGTCTGTGAAGCCGTTTTTCTGTTCTTCTGAGCTCTTTATATTCCTCTTCGCGTGCCCGCGTTCTATGAGATTGTTGCATTGCTCGGTACGCAACATTCTTACGTTCAGTCGCTAGCTTGCATTCATCATCAAACCAGTCGTTCCGATTTTTACGACTGCTGCCTAAGATGGAGTTGGCAGTACTAATGACAGTATTTTTAAGACGTGTCCACTTTTCATTTACGCCCAGCATACTGGCTCCGGGACTTACTCTCCCTAAGTCAGGTGTTTCTAGGGCGAGTCCTAACGCATTACCAAAGGTGTTACTGGTGTTTTCATTGCGCAGAGCAGCCGTGTTGATTCGACCCTGATCGGCGGATGCAATGCGTCTTCGCAAGGCTCCGCCTTGCATTTTTAAAAAAAACTTCATTTTTTTTTGAAACTCAATATGTATTTCGAAAACCCCATGCTAGATTTTTTTTTTAAACTTGATAAATGAAAGTTTCTCAATATAATTTGCAAGATGTAAGAAAAAAAATTATTTTACCTAAAAATAAAAGTACCCACCATACAAATGTTAAAAATTAAAAAAAAATGGTATTCAAAAATCTTATTTTTCTTGAAAATGGCGCGGAGCCTGTAATTTTAATAAAAATTTTTTTCTTTCAATTAATTTTTATGATCTTTAATTTAATAAAACAAATTTTGAAATTAAGATATTACAGCTTGTACCTACCATGGAACCATTTTTTCGAATTTTGAATTTCTCGTTATCCACATAACGGATCATAATTAAATTTTTTATAGAGAAGCTTCTAAAAAGTCTAAAACGCATTGCATTTCAAAACTTTAAAATAAATATTTTTTGAATTTTTGAGAAAAAAAATCTATTTTTTCTTTTTTTGGAAATTCGATATCTTAGAAACGGCTCAATATTTTTTTCCGTAAATTTAATTTTTATTCGAACAATAATAAAAACTTTAAATTGGCGTACCTAAATTTTTTCTTAAAAAGCTCTTAAAAAGTTTGCATATAAAAGCTTTTTTTAAGAAACCACTATACAACGACTTATAATTTTTGTTCTTGCATAAATTCATATTTGCATAGCATTCTGTTTTTGTATCTTACTACTAATAGAATTAAAAAAATTAATTTTATCCTTATGAACAGTTTTCTCTAATAACATTCGTTTTTAAAATTACTAGTCTATTACATAGAAGCAAGTTCGTGCGACCCAGTCGTGCATTTTATTTATTATTGAATTATAGATCGTAAAAATTAATCGAAAGGAAACAAAATTTATCAAAATTATAGGTAAAATATTTTTTTTCTCACATCTTGTAGATTGTATTAAAAAAAATGTTAAATATCAAGTTTAAAGATAATCCAGGGTGGGGTTTTCGAAATATTGCAATTGTTTTTAAAAATTCAAAAAAAAAATTTTAAAAAATTTAGATACTCAATATTATTTAAGACTTTGGGAAGCTTTAGCATAAAACAATGCTCAAAATCGTTTGTAAGGTGATTCTAGGACATTTTTTTCAACCATTACCTAGCCATAGCTAAATGAAATTGTGGAACAGTTTTTGACAAAAAGAATATTTATAAAATTTCAGAAAAAAATCGTATGGCAGCTACCGTTATTTTTGGTCTTAAGAAAAAAAGTGTGGGATACAAATTAAAAAATGCTATCTTCCAAGTTTAAAAAAAATCGGCTGAGCCGTTTAGGCTATAGTCGAAAAGACAGACAGAATTGCGAGACCCACTTTTTTCGTCTTCGCTAACATCACAATGTCAACTTAATTAAAATCTCGAGTTCGATTTATTTTACGAATGCATGACTTGCGTTATGGTACCTATAAGTTGCAAGTAAAAAGATGGGTGATTGCCATGGGGAGGGGGGGGGGGGTAGTGTTCGCCGTATTGTTGATCCTCCAGAGGATAGCCCTGCCTTGTATATATATATGATACCACCATGGCAACTGCGTCTGCCATATTTGTGCAGCAGCCCATAACCTTAAATTTACACTAGCTTACTCCGTCTTCCTCGTATCTCGTTCTTTCTGCTTGAAGGTGTCACTTCGAAAATAGGCCTTAAAAAAAGGCTCAGGTACTATAATGGAAACAGTTGCATCTATCGATCACTGCGCAATGTTCCTTGTTTTCATTATTTTATCGTTATTTTTATAAGCAGTTTTCTAGTCAAATAGGCAGTTGTATTACCATCCTGAAACAAAACAATTCAAACGTATTACCGCGCTTCAGGGAATGCCTATCAGTTTAACTCGAGCCCAATTTAAGACGTGCTGTTACGTTCAGAGATTCTTTCTTCAATTACACTACACGAATGTGGAATACTCAGCTCGGTGTTCCCCCCATTGCTATATTCAGACGTTCAAAACCAATGTGCATCCTAATCTGCTTTTGAATCCTCTTCAACTTTTCGAAGCGGTCGCACTGTGCTAAAAAACTTTAAAGGAGGTTATAATCCCTTTAGTGCGCGCAAAACTAAAAAATAATATTAATCAATTGTCAATTTATTACTATTTTTATTTTAAACTGGTAGACCCGGACAAAACCTTTTCATAGATATCAATTACTTCAAGGTTTTTAGAGACTTTGTCTACCTTAGTTCCTCTCTTGAACCACTTAGTTTCTTTAATCCCTAAATACCGGTCTTGCTACATGTTGGAGAGGCATGTTTATACCTTGTCAAAAATGGAAGAGAAGGCTTTAGAACGTTTGACGTGGTTGGGTTATTTAGAGCGAATTGACACCAATGTACATGTACGTGTTTTCTAAACGCATACACGCACTGACCAATATACCCACAGACGGCATAAAAGCACTTTTTAGGACTTCTCCATTATCTAAATGTAAGATTTGATAAAAACCTCGATTTTTTGCTACACCCAAACTAATACTTGTCCCAAAAAGCTAATGATAAAGTATAGTGTCAGGGGAAATATTTGAAAAGAATCAAATTAGAGAACATAACATTATATTAAACAATTTAAGTGTTGCTTGAAGCCTACCTGAGCCTATAAGGTACCTCATGGACTTCATCATTGACTACTGTGAAAAATACGAGTAGTAGACAGCGAAATATTATGATAACAATAACTACTTAGTTTACGTACATAAGACTGATTCATTAAATTGTTTGATCAAAGATTTGAGAAGAATCTAAAATTCTTGGCTATAAATGAAATACATTAATGCCGCATAGTCATTTGAGATTATCTTGCATTTCTAAGCAATTAAAAATAAACCCACCTTAATATCACTATTATGCCATCGAACACATTAAACCCATTGGCTATATAACGAAATGGGCCCTCAGCAACGACTTTCAATAACATTTCCACCGCAAATATGGCCGAGAACACAACATTGCTGGTTTCCACAATGGCGGTCAGTTCCTCCGGTTGTTTGTGGTATTCAATTCCCATGCTGAGCGTATTGATGAGTATGGCCAGCAATATGCTCTGCTGGAAATATTTATGCTCCACCAGACGTTTGATGTGGCGACGTGTAAAATGAAGTATTCTAGTGATAAAATGGTAGACTGCGATGATTCCAGACATTAATTTCGATCTGTGCTTGTTTTTCTCCTCCAGTGGAGATAAGGCGTTCTGGTATAAGTCATAGCAGCAAGAGTAGTCTTCGATGTAATTGCCACCTCCCCCGTTTCCGTTGCCACCACCGCTGGCATGGGTAATGGTGGCATTTGTCCCCCGTAATATATTATTCACATTGGAGTTCTCCAGATTCTGATGGTTTTTGAGTGCCTCAGCTGTGTGGGGATCGAAACGTGCTAATGAAGTATAAAACGACTCTAGTGTACTATGTCCTGTTGGAAGGGCTGCAGAGAAGGCAACTGAGAAAGCCAGCAGCTCTTGACAAGTCATTGCGTCATGCAGCCCCAATTCTGAACAATCACTATAAGGATTGGCCAGAGCATGACTAGCAATTGTTTGTGGAAGATTAACCTGTCGATGAGATAGAAGCAAGCATTGAAAACTGGTTTACGTGGCTGGAATGTTTGATTATGAATTAACGACTTACCTGCCAGATAGTGCCATCACCGGTTTGTGTCATTTTCTCCGATGAGCATACATTTTTATCCTGAGTTGGTTCCGGGATTGAAGGTGGAGTGTGCAATATTACAAACTCGTTGAACATAACAGAGGAACGGCGCCTAGCTGATGACGGTGGACTAAGGAAGCCCGACGTACATGGGTGATTCTGTGATGAAAGAAGTTTGAATTTATAATAGTGAATATTTTGTTAAGCAATATATATTTATATAGATATGACGTTTTTTGTATGCATGTACATATTTATGTCTAAGGAGTTGGTTCAATGAAAGCATGGACAAATGCAAACAAAAAATAAGAACAACTGAACCGTGTGTGAAAAAATACTGCAGGTGTAGAAGTTTAGGGGGCTTTGATGGAGCCAAACTTTTTGAAATTTTGTTGCTTAAGAACTGGACATAATTTGTTTGTTTTATTCAAACATCTTTTAAAGTGTTAAAATGGTCCTTAATCATCGATAGTTGAGTATACCGCTTGGCACCTTTTGAATAGAATTTTGAAAAAAGATCTACACCTTTGCCGTTACAAGTTCAGCTCGTCTAACACCTTCATCCTGATGATCCAGAAAAGAGTTAAGAGCAGTGCTTAGCTATTCTTAGCATCAATGATGAAAAAAATAAATAAATAAATTCAATTATGACCGACCGATTTGCATATCATCTGAGCGGGTTTGTAAACATGCAATATTGCAGATTTTGGCACATAGCATCCCAAAAATATGCATAAACATATAAATGTAAGCCTTGGGGTCAATGGATAATGCTTAGGGTTGCTAAGAAGGCTTTCGAAGGCTTAATCATGCTCATATAAAATGAAAATTGTTAGAGGAATTTTAGGCAATTTTTGAAGTCCTGTATCTCAGAAACCATTAATGCTAAAGAGTTTAAATTTGGTGAGGCGCCTGTATTTGATCAGCTATCAGCTCAGTACATACTGTGAATTTGAGGTTTCTGAAAAGATTTGGTGGCTTAACCTGTCGTAGAGGTTGTGGGTCAGCTTGAACGGTAACGCCTACAGTTTTCTGAAAAATCAGAACGGCTACGATGGAGAACCCTTTATATGAAAAAGATACTCTTGTAAAATTTGCCATTTCCTCGCAAGAGGTAGAACCCACGGGCAAAAATCATTTTCGATTTTACATGGATATACAATTGATTTTAATATTGTGAGTACGTAAGATACAAGCAATACTAAAAGCAATTGATTCAATTACATTTTCAGATTCTGTCATATCAAAATATTTAGGGAAAGGGAACAAACTACAAGGGAGAGATAAGGAGCTTTTACGATAAAATTGGTATTTTAGCTATAATAAAATAGTTCTAAAGAGTCCAAATGAATTAAAAAAATTTACATTTTGGTATATTTTTAACTGATCTATAAAGCAAGTATATGCGAAAAATTTGTGATGATGGAGGGTTCCAACAAGGTGGTTTTCATCATATCGATTATCGGTTTCAGCAGAGGGAGTGGTGGGCAGATTTTCTTTAAATTTAAATTATAGCATTTGTATGTAATTGATTCCCTAGGGAAAAATTTACATCAATTTTGATTTTTTTTTACAATTTAATCAGAAACAACTTTAACTATTTTGAATATACTTCATATATCTTTAGTGTCCAAATTTCAATAAAACTGAATTATTAACAAAACTGTTTTTTTAAGAAAACTGTTTAATTTTTGGATTATTTCAGTACCTAAATTCCGCAACTATTTGACCGATTTTGTTCTTCTATTTGATAGTCTGCATGCAGTTTCTCGTTTTCATCTTTTTCTAATAATTATTTTTCTAATGGTGCCGAATTTCAGTTCAATATTATTATTATTTCGTCGTTTTTTTTTTATGAATATAAAGAGGAGAATGAAGGTCTACACAACTGATTTTTACTTGCGATATAGGTAGGTATTATAAGGGCAAGTTCTGCATTTGAAAAAAAAAAATCGAACTCGAGATTTAGATCAAAGTTGACATTACGATGATAGCTAAGACCAAGACCAAAAAAGTAGGTCTCGCAATTCCGTCTGTCTGTCTGTATGTCCTTATGTCTGTATGTCTGTTCCTCGAACTACAGCCTAAACTATTAGAGGTATTTTCTTCAAACTCGGTACTTAAGGGTCTTCGGTGATTCCCTAGAGGAGAAAGTGATTTTTTTTCGTTTAGTTCCAAAACTAACGGTACCCCCCATACACCCGTAATGCAAAATCTTATTTATCTCGAAAACGGCTCTAACGATTTTGATAAAAAATATTAAGTGTGATATTATGGACATGGACTATATTTTGGTCAAAAAAAATTTGGGGGGACCTGTGTCTAAGGATTTTAACCAAAAATTTTCAGCAGGAGTTTCCTTAAGTTTAAAAATATATTGTTTATAAAAACATTCGAAAAAATATTTGTTGGGTTTTTTTGAAATTTTTTTTTTGAAAAATCAATATCTTCAAAACCTATGAATGATTATTTTTCGAAATTATTTCCTAAAATCAATGGCGCGAAATTTTAAACAGCCTATTATTAAGGTATTAGTATGATACTACTTAACAATTTGCTAACTTTATAGTAGTTTACTAACTCATTCATAATTTTAAACATTTTCTAACTAGTATCGTACTAAAGGAATTTTCTTAATAAATTGCTTCTGAACACACCTTGGTTTTTACACATTTCGTGTAAAAAAGTAAGTACACGAACCTTTTTTGATGTTTGCAAATGTCAAAGAGTCATATGAAGCTAGCACAATACTAAATAAAATGCACGACTGGATCGCACGAACTTGCTCTTATCTAAAAGTACTTTGAAATTTAAGATACATTTTATAAATATAAAACATGCATTTAATGAGATAATAATGTTCAAATGCATAAAATTGCCGTCTGGTTTCCGGAAAAGTATGAATTTATGCAAATAAACTTTAAAAAATCGTTTTATTATTAAATAAAATTTTTATATAAGAAATTTCTCTAAAATTTTTCAAGAAAAAAATGTGGGATGCGAATTTTAAGTATTTAATAATATAGATTTTAGAAATTAAATTTCAAAAAATAATCGTTCATAGGTTTTGAAGATATTGATTTAATTTTTTTTTTTAAACCCAATAAATATTTTTTCGAATATTTTTATATACAATATTATTTGAAACTTAAGGGGACTCCTGGTAAAAATTTTGGGTTAAAATCCTTAGAGCCATTAATGAGAAAGTCGAAAATAAAAAAAACGGGTCTATGGCAGGTACTAATAACATTTTACCCCAAAATTTTTTTTGACCAAAATGTAGTCCATGTCCATAATATCACACTTAATTTTTTGTTATCAAAATCGTTAGAGCCGTTTTCGAGATAAATAAGATTTTGCATTACGGGTGTATGGGGGTACCCTTAGTTTTGGAGCTAAAAAAAAATTTCAATTTCTCCTCTAGGGAATCACCGAAGACTCTTAACTACCGAGACTGAAAGAAATAGGTCCAGTGGTTTAGGCTGTAGTGAGAGGTACAGACATACAGACACACTGAAACATGTTTTTTGTGTACTAAATTTTCCTAAAATTTTTTATAAAAAAAATTGATATGCAAACTGTTAGTATTTAATAAAATACATTTTAAAACGTATTTTAAAAATTTAATCGTGTATCGGTTTTCAAGATATTGAATTTTCAAAAAAAAAAATTGTATTATTTTTTTAAAAATCCAAAAACTATTTTTTCGAAAAAATTTTTAGTTTATATTTTTTTAAATGCAAAGCAGCTCCTGCATACGAATTTTGGTTAAAATCGTTAGAGCCGTTGGTGAGAACTTCGAAAATCAAAAAAACCGTTCTATGGAAGGTACCCCTAATAACATTTCCCCCCAAATTTTTTTTTTCACTAAAATATAGTCCATGTCCATAATATCACACTTAATTTTTTTTATCAAAATCTACCTCGCAAGAGGTAGAACCCACGGGCAAAAATCATTTTCGATTTTACATGGATATACAATTGATTTTAATATTGTGAGTACGTAAGATACAAGCAATACTAAAAGCAATTGATTCAATTACATTTTCAGATTCTGTCATATCAAAATATTTAGGGAAAGGGAACAAACTACAAGGGAGAGATAAGGAGCTTTTACGATAAAATTGGTATTTTAGCTATAATAAAATAGTTCTAAAGAGTCCAAATGAATTAAAAAAATTTACATTTTGGTATATTTTTAACTGATCTATAAAGCAAGTATATGCGAAAATTTGTGATGATGGAGGGTTCCAACAAGGTGGTTTTCATCATATCGATTATCGGTTTCAGCAG